>WOXC01010120.1:120000-720000 GCA_011680675.1 Gymnobelideus leadbeateri | reverse complement strand
TGCGCGTGATCGGCTTTAAGCAAGGCAGAGCAGCTTCCCTTTAGTTCTTGCCCCAAAGAGCTCTCCGGCTTCCTAATATCAGACGATGACTGGGTGAGACAGCACTGGCCATCCCAGCATTGCTGACCTAGCACAGGAACAGACGCCACGTTTAATGTTCAGTCCCGGCACAGAGCTCCAAATTCTGATTCAGAGTGCCACTGCTCCCCTCACCAACTCCCATACCCCAGTGACTACAGAATCCAGTCCTGGCTGTCCCTGACCGAAAAGCCTCCCTCCCAAAAGCATGGGTCTTCTCAATGACATTCTTAACATATCCTCCAGCCCCTGCTTGAATACCTTCAGTGACAGAGAACTCACTGCTGAATAAGGAAGCCCATTTCGGGGCATCTCTAGCTGCTAGCAGATTCTTCATGAAGCTCCTTTTTTTGGTTGAGTTCTTTTCTGCTCTCACCCACGGGCCTCTGCGGCTTCACGGCACTAGTCAAACATGGGAGGATTGCTACCACAGGCATCACCCAAGTCCATGTTCTAAGCTAAAAAGAGCATTTGATTTCCTGGTCCTTTCCCAGTTTTAGCCAGCCTCCTCCATATCCTCTCTGGGCTGTCAATATTGTTCTGAAAATGCCGCCCCCCCCCCCCCCCCAAGTGAACATCGAACCTCACAAGAGGTTGGAAGCTCGACAAGCTATAAGTTGCAGCCAGGAGGCCAGGCGGCCAGGCTATCTCTCTGCTACCAGGGTCAGAGACTGAGAGCTGGAAGGGACCTAGATGAGAGAATGAGGCCCAGAAAGTTAGAGTGGCTTGTTCATAGTCACCCAGTGAAGGAGTTGTACTAAGGTCTTTCTAAGGCTGTTTCCAGCTGTATGTCCAAGGTACCACCTTTGGTTCTCTTGGCATGAACTGCTGTGCGATGACCCTTCCACTCCCTGTACTTGTACTTTTTATGGTTTTTAAATCAAGGTCAAGAACTGAACATTTTTAATCTTATTAAGTCTCATTCCTCATTCCTATCCTGTCAAGCTATTCTTAGATCCCAATTCTGTAATCAAATAGATTTTTACATTTTGTGCTCTTACAAATGCAATGAAATAAGTAATAATGAAATCTGACTCTTGATCCAAGGAAGGAATAAAAACGTTAAACTCAGGGTGGTTAAGGCTAGAGCTCTGTGGTTCACCATTAGAGACTTCCTTCCAGGTTGATTGTTTAATGAATACTTTTTAGTCATCGTCATCTAAACAGCTGTGAGCTCTTTGAGGGTGGGAACTTTTTGCCTCTCTTTCTATCTCCAGTGCCTAGTACTTGACTGGTGGAGGTAACTGTATCATTAGCCAGTTTACATTTTTCCATCTTTTCTACAAGGGTATAATTAGAACGTGGTCACATTATAGAATCACAAAATTATCAACATAGGGCTGGAGAGGACTTCATGGTTATCTAGTCTGATGCCCTCAGACTCCCGCAAGTAAAGGGACCTGCCCACATTCATACAAATAGTAAGTGGCTCTGACATGATTTGAACTCAGATCTTTTGGTTCCAAACTCAGCATTTCTTAAAATGCACCAATCTGCCTCCGTCTACAGACCCTGTTGGAAAAGCCAATGATGCTAGCTTGGGTGTGTCGTAGAACTCAAGAAGGACTGCCTCTCTGAATGAAAATGCCAAACCTTCTAGGATGATGCTGGGGATGGATGCCAAGCTCTGTCCTCTGGTCTTTAGGATCTTCCTTCTTCATCTTTTTTGGAAATCAGGATGGTGCTTGGCCACCCTGAGGCTTCTGGACACTCTCCTGCTCATCACAGTTCCTCAGAATTACCAGGCATGGGTTGGCACCTGCATCTGCAAGCAGCATCTGGGGTGTCATTTTTTAGGTTGGGAAACTTGAATTAATTCAGAGCAGTGAGGTGATCTCTCACAGAGAAGGCAAGAGCATAATGGTCATTGAGGCATTTTCCTTCCTCTGTACCATGTGTTAATGTTCCTCCTGGCTGTTCTGTTGACTGGAGCTAAGAGAAGACTTAGGTGTCTTGGCTAGGGAGTGAGATGTGAGCATCTTTTGGGGGGTGATAGTTAATAAAATGCCATTAGTACAGGCAGTAGATTTTCCTTTCCACATTCTCTGTGTGCCCAGAAGAGCTTAAGAGACTCACTTTGTTGTCTTGGAAGATTTTCATTAGATATTATTATAGCTATATGTAGATATATCCATTCTGAGATATTCCATATCTTTCTGACACTATTCTTAAAAGCTTTTGCTTTCTTGGATGATATGCTCTTGTTTATATCTTTTCCACATGATCTTTTAAAATCTGAGCCCATCAGAGAGCTCCCTATGCATCTACATTAGCCTTTTTAGATGATTCCCTTTTTCCCTCTGAAGACCAAGGATTTAGAACTTGGTAGGAATTTGGGGATAATGTCTTCTAGCTTCTTCATTTTATGGAGAAGAAAACTGAAGTCTGGTGAGGTTGAATGATGACTAGTTTAAAGACTCGTGAATATGAAATGAACTTTGCTCTTGGCTCTCAAGTTAATACACTCCCACTATAGCATCCTGCCTCTCCCTTGGTAGCACCATTCTTATTCTCTTTGAATGTCCCTTTACCATGCAAAGTCAACTCTCCTTTTGGAGACTCAGGGATGGGATCAAGCCTATTATTGCTCTGAATGTTTTGAATTTGCTTTCCTGAGCCCTTGTGTCCACATCTGACTGCATCCAGCATTCTCCTCTTTGGCCATCATGAACTCTAAGGTGAAATATCCATTGTCTCCCAAGACTTCTGAGGCTTCCCCTTAATGGACCAGATCCTCATCGGTGATGATAATTAGGCTCAGAGTAGTCATTCCTTTTGCTACTTCCTCTAGTTTCTGAGAGATAAGATTGAAAGAAAGCTACACCAAGGATTTGTCATATCCTCTCTATTATATTTTGTATTTTATTAAGTTCAACAGACCTTTTTGAGTTTTATGTGCCAGACCCTATGCTCAGTACTAGGGATACAAAATCAGAAATGAACCCATCACTGGACTCACATTCTACAGTCCATGTGGTTGTATTATCCACCCCATGTTAAAGGATGACGACCAGGCAGCCAAGAAAAACAAGTCAGATCTAAAATGAAGAAAGGGACCAAGTCTGGAATAGCTCCCCCTTGAGTCTGCACAGAAAATGAAGGGCTGCAGACATCTCTGGATTCATGCCGTCCTGCCCTTTGGAATTATCCAAGAAATCTTGCTGGGAGCAGTGCCACCAGAGCTGAATAATTCCAAATGCCTTTCACAATTATGCAGCTTAAAATGATTTTCTCTTTTATTTACTCATAAACGCTGTTGCTTGGCTTTCTCAGAAAGTAATTTGGGGCAATTGAGAGGTCACCTTTTTCTTCAGCAGAATGCAGAGCCTAGCCAGCATGTTCTCTCCACTGTTGGCAGGTAGAAGGCCTAAGGGCTCCCCTTCAGCATGTGGGACAAGGGCACTGAATGCATCAGAAACTCAGCCCACCAGCTGTCGGGTCTGGATGCACAAAAAGTAAAAGCAGCAGAGAGAGCCAACTGTCCCCTGTGACTTGGTCACTGTCTGTAGGAATGAGGTTCCATGGCAAATGTGGAGTCCTTTTCTGATGGAAGAGATGAGCAGGAACTCAGCTGGTCACCTTCTTTCCCAATGCCAGCATCTTGATCCACAGCATCCAGGAGGCAAAAAGAAGGACTTGGATTGGTTTTGTCAAGAGAATCTTGAAAACCAAAGGAATCTAACTTTTTAAAATGGCCCAAACATGGCTGTGAAGTTGGGTTACCAAGACCAATGCACCATTTTCTATGGGCCTCTGAATCTTTTTTCCCCACTCTATCCTCCCTGTTAGGTCCATGAACCTTCTCTGCATCTGGGGATTCTCCCAGGGAGTATGGAAGCTGGATTGTGGAGATGATGCTATAGTAGGAGACGTTCTGCTGCCATGGAAGGAACACTGAGCTTGGGGCCATGGGACCTGAGCTCAGATTTTTGGCTCTGCCACCCACAATCTGTGTGACTTTGGGCAAACACTTAACCACCCTGGACCTCAGTTTCCTCTTCTGAAAAATGAAGGGGTTGGGCTAGACAACCATTAAGGTCCCCTCAGACCTCAGTCCATGATTCTATGCACAATCCCCTGTTTAATAAACTGAATCAGACAAAACCCTCCTCTCCCATGTTACATAATGTATGACCTGGAAAGACCAACTCCTCCTTGGTCTTGGGTGAATGCACCTTTGCTTCCTCCTGACAAGCTGAAGGATTATTCGGGCCCTGGACCCATCACGAGGAGTGCATGGGCTGCCTCCCAGACAACGACAGATGAGGGTGCAGGGGGGCTGGCAGCCCGTGGCCCTGTGACAGGCACTTGGAAGATCATATTTGTCTGGCTCAGCTGCCCTGGACCTGCCAACATGCCTGGAGATGCTGCCTCGATGAAAAGGTAGCTGAAATATTCTAGCACTCACTTGTGAACAGATGGGGGCCGTGGCAGGAGGGCACCATCTCCTGCCAGGCTGGAGAACCTGGCTGTCGGCTTTTTTCTCCTTTTTTCTTTTCAAGGGAGAGTTAGTCAAGCGGAGATGGCCTTTTTCAAAGACGAAGATGCTGATTTACATTCGCAGGTCTGCTCATGCCCCCTACAGTAGCCCCCAAACATCATTTTGGGCATCTGGAGGCTGGCATGCTTGGAGTTGGCCTGTTTTGTCTCTGCCTGATTTCCCTAGAACTGCACAGTGGTTAGAATGCCAGGCCTGGAGACAGGAATACTCATAATTCTGAGTTTGAATCTGACCTCAGACACTTACTAGTTGTGTGTGACCCTGGGCAAGTCACTTAATCCTGTTTGCCTTAGTTTTCTCATCTGTAAAATGAGCTGGAGAGGTAAATGGCAAACCATCCCCAAATCTTTCCCTAGAAAACTCCAAATGGGGTCATGCAGAGCTGGACTTGACTGAAACTACTGGACAACAACAGCGAATAGGGGCTCCTGGAACAGAGCTGGGTTCTCTAGCCACCTGGGTACCTGTGCTCTTGTCAGAGGTGGGTAGGAGAAACAACTTCTTTCACCCTTTTCGGATTGAGCTACAAATATCTTTCCAGTTGAACAGTCTGGCAATGAAATCCACTGGAAATCTCCCTGGGGTCATATTGCTTAATGAGGGGATGGCCCCAGAACCAGGAGGGTGGAGGTATTTCTGTTAGAAGTACTGGGAGAGAAAGAACCACGTGGGTCCCTAGAGCCTCTCAGGTGTGCAGGGGATGGATGGGCTTGGAGGACTGAGGTGTGAAGACAGGGGGAGTAGAAGAGCATTATTGCCTTGATCTTGGATCCTCAAATACCTCAAAGAGTCAAGAACTCTTAAGGGCTTCTAGTGGGAACCCCAGCTTTGAGAACCCCCACCAGTTAAAACTTGGTTCTAGAGCCTTCCTTGATCCTCAGAGAGCTAAGGCCATGGCCAAGGGAGCGTCTGAAGCTGGGCTGAAGCCCCATCTTTTTTTTTTTTTTAAATCAATTGGGGTTAAGTAACTTGCTCAAGGTTACACGGCTAGTCATTATTTATGTGTGGGTGCACATTTTCTGAGGCCGGATTCGATCCTGGGTCATTCCAACTCCGAGGCCGACGCTCTTACTGCACCACCTAGCCACCCCAAGCCCCATCTTCTTGACACCCAGGTCAACTCTATAACTACTAGGCCATCCTGCCTCTCCAAAGTCAGACAACAAAACGGCCTCCTTGGCACAAGAGGCAAAGGGGAAAGTGCTGTTTCCACTCTCTGGGGAAAGACTGCCCACTCACGAATTCCTCACATCCCATTCTTCCCCTTTTCACCCTCTGGCTAAACTGTCCTTCTACATACTCTTAGTTTTCCTACAGGACACTTCATCTCCAGCCTCCTTGCCTTTGAATCAGGTATACCCCATGACAGGAATGCCATCTCTTGCCCCCTCTGTCTCTCAAGGCTCAGTTCAGGTATAGGAGGCCTTTCCTGATTCCTCAGTCGGTACCATCTCCCTCCTCAGGTAACCTTGTATTTACTTACCTATCAGCCCCCAGCAGAATGAAAACTCCCTGGGGGAAGGCCTATTTTTGTTAGCATGGGGTCTCCAGGGCTTAGCACAGCGCCCCACACTTAGTCTGTTCTTAATAACTCTTGTCTAAATTGAATTAAACTGAATTAGATGGAACTATTTTAAATGGGTCACCTGCCCCACAGAACCTGGACTGCCTTGGGCTGGGGTTCTCTTTGAGTTTGCAAATAGCCTGACTGGAGGAGCCCCCACTGCTCCACCCCAATCTGTTTTCTTGAAGACTTTCTCTATTCTGGCCTGGACTCTCACTCAGGCACTTGGGAGCAAATGCAATATAGAAGCCACATTCCTAGCCAGAGGGGATTCAGCAGCCTGGAAGTCTGGCCAGAGATCTGCATTCCAGAAACTGGGAAGTTGCTAATCCCCAATTCTTGGAAAAAAAAAAACAATGCTCGAGGCCTCCAGTGAAAGCCTTGCTGGAGTCCGGAGAGAGAGAAAACCAGAAGGGCTGGCCTCTGACTGCCAGTAGGAACCCTAGTCCTCCTTCCTGTCCCCAGCTCCCAGAAGAGTCACTGATCATGTGCCTGCTGGAGCACCCGGGCAGGATTGGGGGGCTCCTTCGAGCCTAGCAAGCCTAACCCCCTCTCTTCACAGATGAATGACAGAGAGGCAGAGACTTGCCCACCGTCACCCAGCCAGTCAGTATCTGAGTCAGGGGCTCTGTTTCCAGAGTGGCTGGCTTGGATTCCATCAATGGGCTGTTCCCAGCACTTCTCTGGGGTTCCCCACATTTTCCCAGTGTGTGGGACCAAAGCAGGGCTCACCCAGAGCTACATCAGAGATGGCAGGCCCCTCAGAGACACCTCTGTTTGGCTCACACCCGAAGAGGATCCCCCCTCTACACCATTTGGTTTCTGCTTGAGACCTCCTGACAGCTCTCAGCTGCTGCCTGCCTCCAGCGGAAGGCAGGCATTCACTCTGGCACAGCTGGGAGTGTTCAGGCCCAAATGTGCCAATTTGCAACTTCTACCCATCTTGTCCTAAGGGACCCAACAGCTCACGGAATGTCCAAGTAAGACCAAACCTTGGCATCCCCAAAAGACTCCCCTCTCCATTACTGGCCCAGAGTGGCCACAGCATTTGGTCAGTCCTGGTCTTGGGGATGTGTTGAATCCCTCCTCCCATAACCTGCAGGGGAGGAAGGGAGAGGAGCCTTAGGGGGAAACAGCAAAACAGGGGACTCAGAGAACCTTCAGAAATCACACCCACCTGTCAGGCACAGTGGAGTAGTTCTGCTGACTGCTTTGTGTGCCAGTGTGGGTGCCATTATCCAGGATGCTGCAAGTATGGAAAGCTGCTATGAATCCTCTGGGCCCTGCTCCCAATAACAACACCTACCAGTTCAAAATGACCCACCAGCTGGGGTCAGAGAGACCTTTTCTGCTCAGGTATAGAACTCTGGGAAGCTGGCTTCTAATCTTTCCATTCTCCTGGAGAGAGGGATGTGTAAAATCCAAAAACATAGCTAGGAACCTCAGGGCCCTCACTGCCACATGGCTTCAGCTGTGATGACTCAGAAATCAGAAATGATGCAAAGCCCTCACCTTGCCAGTCTGGCGTCTCTGGGCATGAGCGGGGCTGGTGTCCCTAGAGCTTATGTTGGATGGCAAGAGGCAGTACCAGCCAAGCACAATATGCCTAGTATCAAGTTTTTTCAAAGACCATGAGACGACTCTGGTAGGGCTAGGCTTCTCTATGAGCTGGAACTGGGATTAAAGAAAGATAAGGATCCCGACCATGAGTGACCCAAAGCAGATCAGTGATTACTGCAAAGATTGAAATGACATTGCTATCACTACCATGGTCAATGATGTCACTGCCATGGTCAATATCACTGCCACAGTCAATGATGTCACTGCCATAGTCAATATCACTGCCACAGTCAATGGTGCCACTGCCATGGTCAATATCACTGCCTCAGTCAATGGTGTCACTGCCATGGTCAATATCACTGCCTCAGTCAATGGTGCCACTGCCATGGTCAATATCACTGCCTCAGTCAATGGTGTCACTGCCATGGTCAATATCACTGCCTCAGTCAATGGTGCCACTGCCATGGTCAATATCACTGCCACAGTCAATGGTGCCACTGCCATGGTCAATATCACTGCCACAGTCAATGGTGCCACTGCCATGGCCAATATCACTGCCACAGTTAATATCACTACCACAGTCAATGATGTCATTGCCATGGTCAATGATGTTACTACCATGGCCAGTGATATCACTACCATGGTCATGGATGTCATTACTGTGGTCAGTGATGTCACTACTCTGATCAATGTCACTACCATGGTCAATGATGTCACTGTTCTGGTCAATGATGGCACTGTCACGGTCAGCATTGCTGCTACTTAATTAGGTGACACTTTTGTCAATTTTGACCCCTAAGAGATAATAATTATATAACCCTTTCAAGTTTGCAAAGCCATTTAGCTTTCAATTAATGAGCATTTCTTAAGCATCCACTCTATGCCAGGCATGGGTGGAGACGGGTGTTACAAAGGCCCCAAAGTACCAAATCCTAAAAAGGGCTGACATTCATTCTCTCATTTAATCTTTTTTTAAAAATCACAATGTTTTTTTTTTAATGAATTAAAATTTACTTCCTCTTTTCCCTATGTCTCCACCACCTCCGAGAAGGAAAGAAAAACAAAAACCCGGTTGCCAACATGAATAGTCAAGAAAAACAACGACTGTCTAAAGGACATGTCTCCCTCTGCCCTGTGCCCTGTGCCCTGCATCCTGCGTGTGGCATCTCGATGTCAGGGGAGGGGCAGCATGTTTTTATTGGGAGTCCCTGAAACTGGGCGGTTGCTGTGCTGACAGATGTTGCTAAGTGCTTCAAAGCAGTTTGTCTTGACGATATCCTTGTTATTGTATAAATTGCTCGCTTGGCTCTGCTCACTTCATCCTATACTTGGTTCCTACCCGGCTCCCCAGGTTTCTCTGAAACCTTCCCTTTCATCATTTCTTATGACACCATCATATTCTGTCATCTTCTTGTGCTATAATTGGTTCAGTCAGCCCCCAATCGATGGATGCCCTACTGTTTGCTAGTCTCTGCCCTGACAAAAAGAGTTGCTATAAATACTTTTGTAGAGATGAGTCCTTTTCTCATTTAATCTTTCGGCAGCTTGTGGGGCAGGTGCTATGATTATCACCACTTTACTTTGTAGGAAAACTGAAGCTCCGTGAGTTTCAACGGCTCCTCTGTGGCCACAACAGCCAGGAAGTGTCAGAGAAGGGACTCAAACTCAGGTCTTAGGATCATAGATTCCGAGACAGAAGGTTCTGAGAGACCAGTCCAGCTCCCTCATTTTATAGAAACTGAGGCACAGAGAGGCTGTGACTTGCATATAGGCAGTGGTCTCTAGGGTGGGATTGGAACCCAGATATCGGTGACTCCAAATATAGGGCCTCATCCACTTTCTTTGCCACATGGCCTCACCATTGTTCTTGATTCCTGCCATTCCTCAGCAGCCCTTCCATCTGTCAGCTGTTCATAGGTGGGGCCAGGGGGAATGAATGCTACTTCAGTAATTGCTAATGTTGAATATTTCCTTCGAGCCCTGGCACAGTCAGCAGGGGGTGGACAGCACCTGCTCTCCAGGAAGGGTCACTGCTGTGCCTCAGAGCCAGGTGGTTCCTGCTTAAGCCCTTGGATCCCCCTGGAAGTTCAAGGAAGCTGGACTTGGGGTAAGAAAAGGAGAAGGTGGCTAAAGGGGACCCTGGTCTGTTTCCTGGAATAAGTGTCCTGGCGCTCCCCAGGCCAGGTGGGAAGGGTCTGTGGGGGCCTCTATCCCTAGATGACTGTGGAGCCCTGGGATTGGGAACTCAAGAGCTGTGATGCGCCGCTGGATTGGGGTTCCGTTGATAACTAATAGCACTTGGGCGGCTTCAGCCTTCATCTTGTCTCTGTTGTTACTGTTTTGGGTCCCTGCTCTGATGTCAGCTCCCAGAGGCCCCCCTCTGTCCACTCAGGCCTCCCTGAAGCATAGATACAGCCATTGCATGGGTTACCGTGGAGGCAGAGGCCACCAGGCAAAGACAGGATGAGCCTTCGTGTACTAAAGAGCATTCTCATTCAGCCACAGCCCCTGACAGCTCTGAGACCCTTTGAGGGCTAAAAAGCATGACAGATTAAGGGATGGAGAAGAGAAGGCTCAGGGGGCCAGGAGAGGCATCCTCAAGCATTTGAAAAACTGCATTGTGAGGAGGATCTGGACTGTCTGGGAAAAAACCATCTAGAGAGAGGCAACAAGGAAGGGGAAAGGTCCTGAGTCCCTGGGGCTGGACAAAAGGCACTGGGAAGGCTTACTCTGGGGGACACAAGTCTCCGAAGGGCTGTTGTGGGGGCAGCCAGGGGAACTAGCGGCAGAGGACACTGGCGTCCTGGGGGGGGGGGAGACTGTCCCAGAGTGGGAAGGAGTGCCTTCAGAGGTGTCAGTTCCTGCCTCCCCAGAACTCTTCAAGCTGGCCGGATGGCCACTGGGTAGGGAGCTGGCATGCTGAGCTTGCTGGCCTCTGGGTCTCCCCCAAGAGGGAGGGCTAGCTCCTGAGCCGGCTGGAGCTGAGGAAGGCAAGGGTGAGACAGCCAGCAGGCCAGGGGCCAACTCTCTGCCCTGCTGAGAGTTTTCCATTGATGCTCTTTCTGCCTTAACATGTTTGCTTTGGTTCACAAAAAGAATTCGGTATTCACCTGACAGATGGCAGACTTTTTCCAGGAAGATGTTAAAAGGTACATGGAGTCAATCCTTCTCCTGAGGATGTGTCAGAGGATGGGAGGTGGCATGGCAGGGGATCTGTGCCACTGAGGTCATGGACTCATTGGCAACGGAATGATCCCTATCAGCAATAACCATGACAGCTGTTAACAAGGTTGCCCATTTCTTTAGTGTTTTCTAATTTACCGCAGCTAGGAGGCGCCATGGTACACAGAACTCCAGCCTAGAGTCAGGAAGATGAGTCTTCCTGAGTTCAAATCCAGCCTTAGACACTTCCTAGCTTTGTGACCCTGGGCAAGTCACTTGACTTTGCCTCAGTTTCCCCATCTGTAAAATGAACTGGAGAAGGAAATGGCAAACCGCTCCAGTATCTCTGCCAAGAAAACCCCAAATGGAGTTACAGAGAGCTGGACACAACTGAACAGTGACAAGAGTTTCCAAAATTCTTGGCAGATAGCCTAAATATTCTGTTCTACAGATGAGGAAACTGGGAAGTGACTTGCCTGCTCCAAGGCCCCCAGGGTGGGAAGTGTAGGCACCAGGACCCACCCCTGGGGCTCCAGCCCAGCCCAGGCTTAGGCCCTGGGACAGACTGGGTTTTGCCCCTTTTTGTAGCCTGGACACTTAGCAGAACACCTGGCACATACATCATCGATTGGCAGGGAGGGGCAGCAGTAGCAAGAGGATTCCCTAGGCTACGTGCAGAGGAGGAGGCGACACCAGAAGGCTGACCTCAAAGGTGCTACTTACCACAGACATGTGTGCCGCTATCAGCCACTCTGGGGGTATGTGGAAATGGGCTGCGGCGGAGTCCCCCAGCACAATGAGGCCCCTGGCTTCTGAACCTGGAAGGACAATTTCTTGGCATCAGCTCTGTGCTCTGGGTACATGGGGTCTCCAGACTGGACAGCAGGGAAGCCCCCCAGTGTACCCAGGCACCGCCAGTACATGGCCCCTTTCTGCATCTGGGAGAGATTCATGATCTGGAACCCGAAAGGAGATTTTCGTGCCCGTCAGAAGCCCACTCTGACAAAACACACATAGGTGAGTATGTATGGCCTGGGACCCGGGTCCCAATCCCACCTCTGACCCTATTGGTGTGACCTTAGACACATCACTTCATCTCCCTGGGCCTCATTTTCATCCTTTGTAAAACAAGAAAATTGAACTAGGCAGTCTCTGGGGCTCTTCATTTCCGGGGCTATGACCCCATCCTCCAGGTGTGGCTTGGGCCCTCACCTACAAAGAGCCACCCAGCATCACGACTGAGGAAGGCTTTCTCACATCCCAGTCTCTGTCCATGATTAGAGGCCCTTCAAGTTGTCTAGTGTAGTCCTGTCCCTTCCTTAGTATAGGAGGAAACTGGGTTCACCTGAGCCCAGAATTCTATCTCACTGTTAAGGCTGAAAATTTGCCTTTTGAGAAAGAAAGGCACATTCTGTAGGGGCAGATCTCCAGGCTTCATGCTGTCCTGGAGCATTTTTTTGCCTTCTGGGCAGAGTGATCCATGCAAAGCCCTGAATTCTGTAGGCAAAATCTGCCTGTTCTGGCTTCTGGCTGAGGGAAGGAGATATGGAGGCCATCAGGAGCCTTCTACACTCTCCTTGGCTAGTGCTCTTTTAAAAATTTAATTTAATTTGTCAATTAGCAAGCATTTATTTTCTCCTGCTCCTATTAACCCTGAGACCTGGTCCTGTTCTGAGGAGGGCACTTGATGGCTGACAGGCCAGGAGCTCTGGCATCATGTTTCTGAGATGACTTTGGATGACCTTGGAGAGGCAGACAGCTGGGGACAAGGAAGGACATGCCCAGGAAATGTTCTTTTGTATGTGCTAGGGCACATCCTCACTTTAGGCCACATTCTTGCCAGCTGAGATGTGGTCTCTCCGGGGGACTTGGGCATAGACATGGCAGAAGCTCTGTCCTGCTCTGGGCTTTCTCCTTTTTACTCCACACCTTCTCTGCGACCTCCTCAGTTCTCACAGATTCAATTGTCTTCTCTATTGCCTACAATTCCCAGATTTCCAGCCCTCCTGTCTAGCCTGGCCTCCCGGCCCACATCCCCCACTTAACTGCCTGCTTGACATTGCCACCTGGGTGTTCCCTAGGCTGCTCAAGTACAAAGCATCGTCCTCTAAATCTACCTTCTCCTGATTTTTGTCCAGGTCATCCTCCATTCTTCTCCCCCACTCTTCAATCCAATATGGTACCACTTCTGGTCAATTTTCCCTTGGTGGAGTCTCTCATTCATCCCCATGGTCTGTCCAGAAAGCACTACCCTCCTTCAGGGCCTGCTCCCCTCTAGTCTGGACTATTATAGGGGCCTTCTCCTCCCCTGCCTCCAGGCTCTCCCCTCCCCACTCTCCCCTGCACCTGGGCACCAAAGCCACCTTTCTCAAGCACAGTTCTGACCATGGTGCTTGTGGCTCCCTAGGCCTCTTTGATCACCTCTAGAATAAAGCACAAGCTCTTCTGTTTGGCCCTGCTAAGCCTTCTAGATCAGACTCCAGATGATCTTCCCAGAATAATGGCAGATGACGACCCTTCAGTGTTGCCCACCACCCCACTGCCCCCCACTCTGCCTTGAGGCTTCTTGGCTGTTCCCTCTAGCTGATACCTTATCTCCCATCCCTGAGTTGGTGGCACAGGCTGCCTCCCAGGTCGGGAATCCTCTCCGTATTCCATTGGCCTAATTCTCTCTGAGGCTCAGCATAAGCACCCTCTCCTTCAAGGGCCTTCCTTTCCTGAGTCCTGTCATGGTTAACGCCCACCTTTTCACTTCATTGGGGTTGCATCACAGGGGCGCCCTTTGTCTCACTTCAGAGCAGACACAGATATGCTGTTTCCTGCTGGCCATAACGACACTTTTAATTGACTACTGACCTGGACCTCTGTGGATATACTTAAGGGAAATCCCTGCCCCTCAGGTTCTCCCTCCTTCAGGCTTCAAGGTCCTCAGCATATCTTCTCTCAATTGTTTCCTTCAGCTCCGTCTTCCCTCTCAAAGCTGGATGTGAGACATGCCCAAAGGGACTTGATGGGAGAGCTCTCCTGCCACCCCCTGTCCTTCCTGTGGGTGGGAGCCCCTGATCTTCATGATAAGGAGAGAGTCCCTTGCCAATGGCCTTCAGGACTCACTTTACACTAGAAGCCCATTTTATCTTTGCATTCACTGCCCCGATGTGGGCTAGCTGCTCTGCTCTGGTTCTGAAAGTACAGGAGAGACTACGAGAAGCTACTAGAGAGAAAAATGTACCTTCACAGAACTTCTTCTCATATGGGACGCCATCTTCAGGATCTATGCCCTGCCAAGGAAGAAATCGAGAGATCAGCAAATACTTGTGAATTGATGAAACAAAATAAATGCTTTTCGAATGGCTTTCAGAGACACAGGCAGAAATCCCCTAATAATGCATGGTAGTGTCCTACCATGACACATTTGTGTCCATGTTTAGATGTGAGTCAGATCCGAATGGGGAGAGCAGGAGAGTCCCCACCTCTCACTCTCTTCCCCTCCCCTCCCCTCCTCTCTCCTCACTCTTGGCCAGAGATGCCTTTGTGAGCTCTGGGAGGTTACAGAATTTGGACCTTCTCACTGATGCCCTGGCAGCATACCCAGACCAGTGGTAGTTGGTGGCCATGTCTGGGACAGGAGCCAGGGACAAATGAGACAGCCAAGGCAAAGACAGCTTCAGGATTTGATGAGGAACCCAGCAGAAGTCTACACCACACCTGAGAGCTCCATGAGCACTCTTCCAAGAGAAAAAAGGCTTTCAGTGACCAAAAGTCATGAATTAATCCTTCATTACGTGTGCTATTTAAGCATGAGCCCATCTTTCCCGAGAAGAGTGGGTCATAGATTTATTTGGGTCAGAGGCAAGAAGGATATTTGTACCAAATGCTTTTACTATACCATCCTAGCAAGTACCCAGTCACCTAAGCTAATGAAGTCTGGCTAACTAATTCACATCAGCTGATGATCATGGGGTGGGGGGATACATGGGGGGGGGGCCTCAAGAGCTACAGCATTAGAAAATAACCCTTAACCCTTCAGGGTTGAGTGTAGAGCTCTGAGGGGGGGAGTTAACACCCATCCCTATTTCTACTGCTAGATCTAGCCTTTCATTCCAGGTGTAGGTTGGGAGTTTAGTTCCAGAGAAGGTGCTACATGAGCATTAGAAAGGTTCCAGTGAGAGGGGCAAAGGAAACGTATCTAAATAATCAATGTAGCCACCAGCGTAGCTCTTTGTAGAGCTCAGCTATCCAAAGAGGTCATACAAAAATACAGACAGAGGCACATAACAAAGGAACAGCACAGAAGTCTGGATTGACCCCAGAACATCTTTTCAGGGAGACTGGAGGCCAGAATGAGCATCAGCCAGTGCACAAGTAACTGCTTGTTTATTCCCCATGCCCTGGAGGTGGCATCACTGTGTAGACAGATTGGTGAGTTGATAGAAGATGACAGAATAAGAATGACTGATAATTTCATTTTTTTCTTTCCTTCTTCACCAATGAGAACAATTTTCCTATTTGAAAAGGCCACAGGCTGGAGGCAGGGGGATGTTATAAAAGGAAATTGAAACCCAGCATGGGAGAGATTTATAAGAAAGACTCCATTATCCAGGCCCAGAGGAATGGTGCCCCAGGATACTACAAGTAGCCAGAAGGGTGATAGCAGCAGATCTGCCAGCCATTGGTGAGAAAGCATGAAGAGTGGCCAGAGCACCAGGGGGCCAGAGACAGGAAACTGGATTTCATGAATCGCTGCCCGGGGAAGCTAAGCTGCAGAATGGATGGGTCTCCCAGGTGAACATCAGCTCCTTGGAGGCAGGAGCTGATTGTGTCACCTGTGCTCTTTCATCCCAAGTGCTTGGCACAGCACAATGCATGTGTTTAATAATCATTTGCTGAATTGAAGGCTCTCAGGCTCAGGACTGGAAGGACTCTTGGGTCCTTGCATTTTACAGATGCCTAGAGAAGAGAGATGGCCTGGCCACAGTCACACAGGTATCTGAGGGGCCATGCCGGGGTTTAAACCCAAGAAGGACCACACTGCCTCTTCTCAGGTGATCCCTGGGGGCCGATTCTGACCAACTTTCTTGTCGGGCAGGTGTGCTGGTCAGTAGATTAGGTAGACGCCATTGTTAAAAGGGATTGTGCCTTTAGCAAGACATGTGATACATTTTATGATTAAGACTAACCACTGCGGGCAATCATTTGATAAATGCAAAGTGGGTATGTTGCTGTTTGAATGTCTCTGCCCAAAGAGGGTTGATTGATTTATTAATGTCCCTCTAGAGTAGATCTCTGATGTCCTACTGAAGGGCTTTGCAATATGATTGGGCCTTTCTATCAACCCCTGGGGCAGAGATATGGAAGACACAGCCAACAAATGGGCCAATGACCTTGTAGTGGGAGGGAGAGGGATTATCTTAGGTCAGAGGAGCGCTGAGTATGTGGGAGGGAGGCATTGGTTGCTGGTGGCTGCAAACACAGACTTGGTTCCCTCCAGTGCCATGAAGGAAGCAAGACCAACACAGACTGTCTCCACTATGTGCCTAGACCTGTGGAGTCCAGAGCATTGGGTACAAATTCACACCACATCTGCATCAATGTCTCTGCTTGAGTCTTCCTGTTCCTTCTAGCTTTCCTGTCAACCTGTTGGAAAGGCTGGGGTGACCAGCTGTGCACCCTAGATGAGAGTGTGGTGCTCTGGCTGTTGGATAGGCTTCGTGGGATCCAGGACTCAGAAAAACAGGGAGAAGAGAGTCATGGCAGCAGGTGGCTTGTCCAGCCATTTGGGCACTGAAATTCCGCACCTCAATCATTTACTTCTTCTTTGATTTGCTGATAACTTATGGAAAGGCAAATTTCCACAGAGACTTTAATTCAATGACAAATACAAGAAGCAATAATTAAACAAGCACCTACTGTGTGCCGAGCTTGGGGAAGCAAGGAGAAAAATGCAAGTGCCCCTGAGGAGCTTCCATTCTCCTTTGGGCAGGTCGGAGCTGAGGGAGCCACACCTGTGCCTGTCACACCAGGGGTGATCCTGCCTCCAGAATCCCAGAAGAGAGGGCTCCATCTCCCTCGGTCCAGATCCTCTCTTCACTCCATCTTCTGCACAGATGCCAATACCTAGACACTCTACAGTGGTCTGACCATCACGGCTTCCTCTTCTCAGGACCTTCAGGGACTCCCGCCTCAAGGAGAAAGTGCAGACTTCTCCATTTGAATCTTAAAGCCCATGATCCTGGGGCTCCAACACATCTCAGGAAACTTCACATTGACCCTCCTCCCTCTCCTGCCTCTATGCTCCCCCAGACTAGCCAGTCTCCACGATGACACCCCATCTACCACCTCCAGGGCTTCGTCCAAGCCGTTCCCCATGTGACTGGAAGACTCTCTTTCGCTCTCTCTCGAGACTCCTAGTTCTCTTCCAGGCTCAGTCAAGTGCTCCTTCTGTCAAGATGCCTTTCCATATTCTCCAGCTTGTTGGTGTTTCCCTGAAAGTATTTTGATTTCATTTGGTGCACATGTGCTGATTGCATCCTGTAGTTTTCCCTCACTAAATAGCTCCCTGAGGGCAGGGATTGCTTCATTCTTTGTCTTGGAATCCTCAGATCTTAGCACATTAAGCACATCCTGAATTTAATTGAATAGTGTGGAGGGGAAGGCTATTTGTAAGGGATGACAGATTCAGAAGGGAGCTCAGGATCACTTTTCTGTGGCTTACCCAGATGCCATTACAATTGGAATCCTGTCGTGCATCCCAGTTCTCTGGGCTGAAAGGGAAAAACAAAATGGATATTTATTACCCCAAAAGGTGGTGGTTCTGAAGGAAAGCCAAGACTTTCCCCAAAGAAATGGACCCTGTTGACTTTTTTTTTTTAATATAAATATGTACGGAAGCTGTGGACCATAGAAGCCACCAGCATGGCACATACCCATGGTCCTGACTCTGAACGAAAGACAGTGATGTGAGCTGTGGCATGGCCAGCCGGGCAACCCCAGTCATCTTGGTGATTGATGCCAATGACTGCACCACGGCACTCATGTCCTGAGGACCCCTGCCCTCGGGGACATGATTCATAGAGCAGCTGTGTGCTAGTCTGGTAATGTTAGCTGGGTCTCCAACTCCCTTGAAGGGGCCCTTCTAGGGCTCTGTAATGTCTGGTCAATTTAAAAGAAGTAACTCCACTGACTGGATTCTGGGAAAATCACCCAACCTCCCTGTGCCTCAGTGGCCTTACATCTAGGTCCCTCCCAGCTCTAAATCTGTTAGAGCCAGGCAGACATAACCCGCCCAGAGCCAAATGTTGTGCCTCCGTGTTCTGCTAAACTCAGAAGACCCT
This sequence comes from Gymnobelideus leadbeateri, assembly GCA_011680675.1. Classification (NCBI taxonomy): domain Eukaryota; kingdom Metazoa; phylum Chordata; class Mammalia; order Diprotodontia; family Petauridae; genus Gymnobelideus; species Gymnobelideus leadbeateri. The sequence continues at coordinate 701,804 of WOXC01010120.1, read as the reverse complement.
GGATAGACTGAGCCATCTGCACTCTTCCCGAGGGCCAGGGGACCAGGAGGAGGCCTGAGGGCTCTTCTAGGCCCGTGGCAGATGCTTCTCCTTCTGCTAACTGAACGGAACTCTAAAGCCCAAATGCCTCCAGGGACATGTGTAACTGATTTGTGCAGTCAGCATGTCCCCCAAAGTGGGCGCACATTGGGCTTCTTGCTGTAAATGAGAGTTTCTGAATGAGCAGGGCTGGGAGCTCAAAAGGAGCCTTGCTCTTTAGGAGATGATTTTCAGAAACCCCAGGGGCACTTGGGAAAGTTACCGTCTGCCTGGATAGATGTTCTTGTTTCTGTCATTGCAGTCTCGTCCTCTCCAGGAAAAGCCTCTCAAAGTCTGAAACATTAGAGATGTTCAGGTGTCTTTCCAGTATTTGATGGGCTGGCCCATCTTAGATCTCAAGGTGCTGCCTCCTAGGCACAGAATCTAGGTGCTAGAAGGGGCCTCAGAAGCTTCTAGTTCAATGTAGACCAGAGCAAGGACCCATAAGCAAAGGGGAACTTTCTCTTTTCCTGGGCACCCAGTCCCCTCTTCAATGACTACCATTCTTGGGCAGGTTTTCCTGATGATGACCTGGAAACTGTCTCCTGCCCACTTCCCCCGCCCCCTTGTCCTGGTGCCACTCCCTGGGGCGAGCAGAACTCGGCTCTGCCTTCTTCCTCATGACAGCTCTTCAGAAGGCACTTTCACCCAACTTTCCTGCCCCCAAGCCTTCTCTTCTCCTGAATAAACGTCCCTGGGTCATGAAACTGAAGCTAACAAGGCTTGGGTTCAAGGTTCCTTTGAGAATTCTCTGGGCCAGAGTTAGCCCGGTTATAGCTAAATTCACTGGCTCTAATAGCCTGTATCAGGAGGAACCACGTGGCATTGGCTAGGGGGGTCTGCACCCCGGCTTCTCCTGATGTCTTCCGTAGCTTCATTTCACAATGTAAAACAATCCAATGCCAAGTGGCTTTACTGTTAATCCTTCAAGGAGGCTGACTCTTGTCAAATGACAAAGCCATTTAGTGAAAAACGACACTGAGGTGGTGACTGGCTCGTTGAAGGACTCATCAGAAGTGGGGGCAAAGGGCGAATGGCAAAGGGCAAAGCCTATCCAAACTGGGCAGGTGGCCCCGACATCTTGCTGTTCTAAGCTGGAAGCATGGTGGCCTTTGGACACTTGCTCTTCCAGCCCTGTAAAGCAGGCTAAATGGCCTGGGCTAATTTTTTAAGCTAGAATTGTTTTGAGAATTACTGAAAGTTTCATGAGATCTTCTATAAAACGGATTCTGTCATCTTTATGAGCATTTGTGCCATCATGTGACAGAGAGGACAGAGGGCTGGACTCAGGTCAGGATGACCTGGGCTCAAATACAACTTCTGTCACTTATGACCCTGAAAAGGTCATTTCATCTCTGTCTACCTCCACTTCCTCATCTGGAAAATGGGACAGTGTCCGTTGTACCAATCTCACATGGCTGTTGAGAGGCTCCAGGGAGGGGGCTACAAATAGCTTTATAAATGTTTTGAACGCTTGATAAATGCCCGTTGTGATGCCAAGCTGCTGGTACTGAATGACGGTGATGGACTGACCTGCTGCTGTGCTGACGCCCTTAACAGGCGGATCTTTTCTCCCAATCCACCTCACACTTAAAAGTACAGCAAATCCCATCTGTCTGCTCTAAGGAGAGGAGATGTGCGAGAAGGGAGAGGAGCGTCCTTGTACTCACGGGGAAAACGCTGAACTTGTCCCCGTCTGCGTCTTCCACGGGCAGGGTCGTGCTGAGTGCGCTAGGAACCAAACAAAGAAGAGCCTTGTCAGGGGCCTGACGGGCAGCTCCGGGATGTCACAACAAGGGCAATCGATGGCTGGTAACAGAAAGATGACGCTCCTCACTTTGTGTGACCCCAGAGGCTTATTAACCCCCCCCAATGGAGGGATGCGCACGCGTGCTCTGCATTCTCCCCTCCCCCCGCGCCCTCTACGTGTTTTCTCCCCTCAGTCTCTTTCTGTCTCTCTGCCCCGCCCCCCACCCCATCTCTGTCACTCTCTCTCGGTCTCCCTCCCCACTCCTGTCACACACACACACACACACACACACACACACACACACACGCACACACAGACACAGATATACACACACAGTCACACACAGACATACACACACAGATACACAGTCTCACACACGTACTCACACACACACACACACTTACACACACACACACACACACACACACACACACACACACACACACACACACACACACCCCTTTGGGCTGAGCCAGCTTCCCTCCTCACCCGCTCTTTGAAATCAGAGCAGTTTCACCCTGGCTTTCATTGTGCAGATTTCCGTGTCTTTAGCGGGGCTTCCCCAGACTCTCCCCAGCAGCAGAAACTCCTTCAGATGGCTTCCTCTGACACAGCTTGGGGCCATCCAGGGCGGAGCGTAGCAGCTCCCTATTTATTGGCTGAGCCAAGGCTAGGGTGGGGCAGCTAGGACTGCAGGGTTTAGTGCTGGCCTTGAAGATGCTAAGTCCCGAGTTCGAGTTCTGCCTCAAATACTTAGGAACTGCGTTTGATACCTGCCTCCCTCAGTTTCCTCACCTGTAAAAGTGAGGATAATAGCAGCACCCATCTCACAAAGTTTATTGTGAGGCTCAAATGAGATAACAACTCATTTGCAAAACTTAAAGTGACCTTGAAATGGCAGCAGTTAAAGGCGAGCTTGCAGCAGCAGCTCCTCCCCGCCGATCCAGTTGCCTTGCTGGGTTTCTTGCTGCTGCTGCTAGATAACTTTTATGTGGTGCCTACTATGTGCCAGGTGCTTTGTGATTATCTCATTTAACCTCCACAACACTTACGGGTCGGCAGCTGGGTGGGGCAGTGGGCTTGGAACCATCTTCCTGAGTTCAAATCTGGCCTCAGACATTTACCAGTTGCGTGACCCTGGGCAAGTCACTTTATCTTGTTGGCCTCAGTCTCCTCATCTGTCGAATGAGCCAGAGAAGTAAATGACCAACCAGTCTGGTATCTTTGCCAAGAAAACCCTCACTGGGGTCATGGAGAGTCAGACTTGACGGAAAATGACTGAACAACAACAACAAAAAAACAATCGTGGGTGGCAGGTGCTAGATGAGGAAACTGAGGCAAAAAGAAGTGCGGTGACTTGCCCAGAAGGCCAAACTTGAACTCAAGTCTTCCTGACTACAAAGTCCGGAGCTATGTGTGCCGGCCGCCGCTGCCGTGCCTGCGCTGTCTCTAACTTGACCGCCCCGCCGGCTTTGGAGTCTTGGACTGAGAAAACAGGTCCGGGAGGCCTCGGGGAAGGGAGGGCAGTGCGTGCAGGATGTTTCCTTGCGTACACGCCAGGGCTCCTTTTTCTTTGCCCTTGAAAGACCTTGTGAGCTTCAGGATGGAGAAGGAAGGAGATTTTAAGAGAGAGAGAGAGAGATGTGGCAACCACGTGGTCATGGATCAGCCTGGTCGGAGAGTGGGGGGCCACTGCACACACTGACCATTTGGGCTCGAAGGGCTGTAGAACCAGATCCAGTCCTGGATCTCAGATGTGGCATAAGCTTCCCTCTCCCCTGACAAGAGTCTGAGCAGGGCTGGGGGCTGGGGTGGGGGTCAGTCTGAGGTGGGGTGGGGGTCAGACTGAGCTGCTGGGGAGGAGAGTCGGGTCTAGAACAGAGATGGATTTTAGGGCTTGGAATCAGCACTTTTGAGAATCCTGGCAGCTGGTTAGATGGAAGGACAAACTGTCCTGTGACCAAAGTCAGATGAGATGTGGTGGGATCAGCAGAGATAAGACACCAAGGAGTCTGCACATCTCTAAGCATTACAGACGCCTTTGCTTTTCTTCCTGTGGTTTCTTCAATCCCAGCTGACGTCAATGACTGCACTGGGAGGTAAGGTGTCATTGAGACCTTGGGAGGTGCCTGGCGCATTGTAAGAACTTTGTTGATATTTGTTGATTGACTTCTTGATAAAGGATCCGCCACTGGAAAGCCTCCAGGTTGTTTGTGAATGGGAATAGTGCTGACCTTGCTTGTTGGCCAGTCATTAAAGTGGCATTCCTGTGGGTTTCTAGAAAGCAGGACAGCCAGCCTGACATAACTCTTCATGGTCCTTCTCCTGTCCCTCCGACCCCTCCTTGGCCTTCTTTGCTGACTCCAGGACGTGGTGTGTCCCCTAAAGTTCTGTCAGTGCTAAAAGTCACTCAGCCCTCCTGAGAGTCTGGCAAAGGAAAGCTTCCATTGGCCTCATGAACCGAAGCAAGGAGCATACACACACACTCTGGACTGAACAGTGACAGGGACAGCTCTGGTCCTTAGACACGCCCTCTTTGTGTCCCATGTCCAGTTCCTACCCACACCCAACACTCATACTCTAAGCTGTGTCCACCCTAGGCACTTGAAGAAAAACTAGCTGTTGACTCTGGATGGATTTTTTCCTTGCCTGGCTCTTTCCCCAGAAATGAGCACACATTCCCTGAGAGCAGACTGAACCCAGTCATCTCTGATTCAGTGCCATGTTTAAAGATGTGGTTCTTAGAAGACTTTGTAATAGATGAGCACATTGTAAGTCCTCAAACATGCCATCCCCTGGCTGGTGTTCGACTTGGGGGCCACCTAGCTCAGCTGAGTCTTTTGCCTGGTTTGGAGAATGATCAAGGCCAACCTTGGCCAGCACAGACCCTTCCCAAGCTTGGTGCAAACCAGATAGACATGGCCTGAGTGGCGAGTTCCACAAACTGGAATCTGTTTCTAGGTCTAAGTCTCTGTGGGATGTGGGATGGGTAAGCCTTCCCCACTCTCTGGGCACCTGTCTCCTCCTCTGTGAAAAAAGGGGGTTGAATGGAATGATCTTGAAGGTTCCTTTGGCCCTGAATGATGCTAAGGAAAAGACCCAAACAAAGCAGAGCTGAAAACACAGTCACAGGCAGGAGGGTAGAGACTCCATACTTACTATTCAATTTTCTGGCATATCTTGGCCAAAGCAGGGATTGAGCAGATCCCCATCAAGCCTCCAGGACTGGTCTAGAAAGAGAGGTGGATGGGTTAGGTCCTGGCTGATCTGTGAGCTGCTGGCAGGGACCAAGTTGACATTTTCCCCTGACTTTGAAGGCCATCCATAACCTGGCTTGCCTGCCCCACCTGCCTCAGGCTGCTTTCCTCACTGTCCCCTAACATCTCAGGCATCTTCAAGCCCCTGTGGATTCATTCTTACTTGTCTCCCCCAGTGAGGAAGGCCAGCCCCCATCCTTTGATCTGAATCCAATATTCTTCATTCTTCAGGACTCCTAGCTTCCCCAGAATCTCCCTGAGCTGCTCTGCCCCAGTAACCTCTGTGCACTGATTTTTAAAATTCTTTCTCAGCTGCCTAGAAATATACCCATGTTTCCCCCATCCTGAATCCCTTCCCCCAGTAGGCCCAACAATGCTTTCTAATTTTATCCTACAGCTCAGGGGATGGGGAAGAGAAAGAAATTGTGGTCCATAGAAAGAATTTAATAAAGATACTTACATTTTTTATAATGTGTCTAAGATAAAGCTGGCTTGCCTTATGGGTCACAAGAATAGGTATCTGATTGGAGGTCTGGGTCACCCCCCAAGGGGCACTGTCATTTCTGACTTTGGGGGGAGCAGGAGGAGGGCCAGTCACAGCTGGACCCTTGCTCCTTCTCTTCCCTGTTTCAAGAGTGGCTTGGGGTTAGTATTCTGTCTATTGACCATAATATCTCAAATATTGGTAGTCTAAGGACATAATGCTTTGGGGAAAGATCACTTTCCCGCATCATTCTCAAGGGGAGCTTATTATCACCTGCTTAGCTCCCTTCTATCAAATACTAGTTACACTAATGACCAGCATGAGTAGTCATTAAATCTCTATCAAAGGAATCATTAAACAGAAATTGGGGGAGTTTATTAGAATAGGCCAAAGAATACAGAAGAAAAAATGGGGCCTTCCAATGAGCTGGAAGAGAAAATTTTAGCTCAATAAAGAGAGAAAATTATCTCACCAAGGACAGTCCACTCTTAGTGGTCCCTAATATTGCAAGCTTTGGAAGTCAAGGGATGTGTTGGGAGCCAGCCCTATGTGTCTGGGGCTCCAAGGACTCCAAGGACTGCCACTCAAGAGTTCAAGCTTGTCTCTCTCTGTTATCTCAAAGGCCTCCAACTATGTGAAGAAATCCTTTCTCCATTCACATAGGCATGCTATATCCCAGCTCAGAATTCTCTCAGCCAATCAGGAGTCACGTCCCCTTATACATACCAGCATGGTCGCAGAGCTATCCCCTCTCTCCTGCTCTGTGTCTATCTGTCTGATCCTACTAAGTACCAGGTAATAGAGCCATATATTAATTCTGCATCTTCACCCACATTCAGCTTTATAGGGCCAGAGCTACCCTGACGTTTAGTTGGAACCACACTTCTGTCATCTAGAAACTGCGCAGTTTGGGGGAGGAGGAAATGAAACCCTCGAGGGTATTTGCCAATGCTGCCAGAGGTGACCCATTCTGAGGCTTGGGGCCCGAGAGTTTAAGTGTACATATAACACATGAGGCATTCCACAAATTCCACAGTTTACCTACAAATGAGGACTCAAATCTAGTCAGTAAGTGTGTATGAAACATCCAGAGTAGAAGAAGATGGGGGGCTGGGGCTGGAGTTAGGAATACCTGAATTCAAATATGCCCTCAGCTTCTGTGATCCTGGGCAAGGCTCTGCCCCTCTGCCTCAGTTTACTTATCTGCAAATGGAGGTGATAATAGCACCTTCTCCCAGGTTGTCTGAGATCCCATGAGATCCCACCTCCAAGCTCTTGGCCACCCTTAGAGCTACAGAAACGTGACTGTTATTATTGATGCCAAGCTACTCTGTGGCTTTGGAGGTGAGAAGTGTCATGCTTTCAGCCACCAGGAGCGCTGAACATGGGAGCTGTGGCTTTGCTGCTTCTGTCTGGAGAGGGTGTGCTGGCTTACTCCTCACAGGAAGCATCCCTTTGTGCCAGGAGGCATGGGAGGGAGTATCTCTAGCTCTGTCCCTTTGTGGGAGGGGCTGTGAGGCTACTGAGGAGGGAGACAGATGGATGGTCCAGAGCCCGGGGTCTCCCCACAGCTCCATGGCACACATATGGCTCAGACCCAGCTCCAAACTGGGTGCTGTCTCAAAGGAGACTTTTAACACGAGGGAGATGAGGCCACCATGGAGACTCAGACCCCCACTCGGCATAATCTGCCTCCACCTCTGATTTCTCTTCTGCAGGGGATGCTTGCTGACCACAAAGGGGGGACCCTGGGGAGAGCTGATGTCTTGTTCTTGCCCTGTCTCTGGGCTGAGCCTAAGCAGGGACTTGGAAAGGTTGGGGGAATGGCAGCACAAGGTAGGGGTGGGCTATGGGCAGGAGCCCCTGTGTCTTGTTGGAGTTTCCTCTTTAAAGCCCTGAGGCCACAAACAGGACATTTCTTCAGAAATGAGAGCTGGCAGAAAGGCCCCAGTGCAACCCTGGGCCTCCAACCCTGAAGGAAAAGCCCCCATGAGCAGCGGCCTGATATGACCAGAGATGAGAAAGAGCCGAGCCCCTCTTCTCCATCTCTCCAGGAGCCCATATTTTGTTCCTTCACATCTCTGGCACCAGGGCTTGGCATTAACCCAGAGGCCCGTAAGGATTTCCCAGCTTTGATTTGGGCCACCCACCTGCAGCCCACAGCCCAGTTTGTAGGCCTTGTGGTCCGGGGAAAGGCCCTTCCGAAAGGAGCTGCTCCTGCTCTCCCGGCCCAGTGGGGGGAGCATTGAACTGGGAGGGAAGGACTGGATGAAGTCCTGCCTGCTGCCCAGCTTGCCTGGCCCTGGGGACGCTCTTCTCTTCCCCACTTTCTCTGGGGACAAGCCGCAGCCCTTCCCCTATAGGTGCATCCATAGTGCCTAGGATGAGGCCCGCCTTAGCATGAGTGCCTAATGAATCTCCGTCATCAGCGGGCTCCTCTGTAAAGTCTAGAAGGTGCGTTTTCATACATGCAGCAAGTGGTTCCGGTGGTTCTGTGAGGGACTGCTATGTGTGAGGCGCGTTTTAAGCCTCGAAGGGCCACACCCACATCAGTGGCCATTCTTTGGCCCTGATGACCCCCCCCCCCCCCAAACAGCCCAGGCCAGCGATATAACGTAGAAATAGAAGATATTCAGAGTCTAAAGGTCATCAAGGCCATCTGGTCCAACCCCTTTTTCACTTGTACAGAAGAGGACAATGAGGTTGGAGTTGGGCTCCTTGCCCAAGGCCCCATGGCTGGTGAGGGTCCAAGGTGGAATCTAAATCCAGGCCCCTTAAACTCCACTGGTCACGTGCAGGGAGGCAATGCCCAGGGTTTGGTCAGAGCTCCCAGAGCCAACCCTTCCAGGCCCGGGACCCACGGGCTGCTCAGGGGGCACAAGGGAGGAAGGGGTTGGTCACTCGCATGAGCCCAGGTACTTACCATGGTTGGTGAGTGTCGGACAATCTTTCTGGCCCTGCCCAGAGCTCTTTTCAGACTCTCCTGCAAAGGCAGAGTTAGACAGAATTAGGGTCGGGCAGCAGTTTGGATTCCCACACTCTTTCAGAGTGAGTGTGTGTGTGCCCAGGGAGCTGATGCTGTCCTTTCTCTGGCTCCCTGCTTTCTCATCCACAAAATGAGGACGTCAGGCATGCAGGTCTCCCTTCCAGCTTGACTCTGGGATGAGAGCTTGCAGGTTCTCATGCCAGGCCTCTGTCCCCAGGGCTCTGGCATCCTTTGTTAGCACCCTACATTCCAGGTAAGATCTTTGGAAAGGCCTGGTTTTCTGGGAGAGAAGGGCTTAAGTGATCCGAGGCATGTTAGAAAGCTAATTCATCTAGACTCTTTAATGAAGGGGAGAGTGGCAAATGGCCTTTGTGCTAAAGAGATGGAAGTGATTGCTCCCTCTCCATGGTGATCTACTTTCCATGTTGGTAATTCTGTGTGTGCCCACCTTAGTCTCTGAGGCTGCTCCCCTGCCTCCTGCAAGAGTTACGACTTTTAGATTGCAGGAAGCAATTATCTCGGGTGGTTCCAACAAAGCTCGGAGATGGATGGGGCCGACACCTTCCCCAGTGCTTTCTGACAGAGACTCTGCAGCCACAACCAAGGACAAGGGGCATCCATCACCCTGATGGACCAGGGCCAAGCCAACACCTGTGCTGGGGGCACCAGAGCCCAACACATGGTGCTGAGGAAAGCCCCTGGCTTGGGGAGGGGACCTGCGGGGGGAGGGGGCACATGCGCTGATGCAGGAGCTGTTAGGCATGGAGTTGGAGAACAGAAGTAGGAGCAGAAGCAAATCCCAAACCAGATGGAAAAGAAAGATGAGAAAGACAGTGAGGCCAAAGTCAGGGCAGGCAGCAGACTGAGGGGAGCCGCTGGCTGTCAAGCCTAACAGAGTCCTCTCACGGACCAAGAAATGCTGTGTTTATACCTGAAGAATATGGGCTCCTGAGTCAAGGACCTGAATTCAAATCCTGCCTCTAATGACTACCTTGTGATCTTAGGCAGATCACTTTAATCTCTCTGGGCCCCTGTTTCCTCATCTGTAAAATGAGGGTGTTGATCTATGATCTATGCACAGAGGGAAGGCTTGATGACTGAACAAGGGATGGAGGAGCTCATCGAAGACAAAAGGGACACAAAGTTACATGAAGTTACAAAGCTTTTGCATAAACAGAAATTATGCAATGTAACTAGATCTTAACGGAAAACAGATAACCCGGAGGAAAATGGATATTTTTCTTTTTTTCTTTATTAGAGCAAATTCCTCTGGTGAGAATCTCATCTCCAAACTACATAAAACACAGATTCAAATGTATAGGAATACAAGCCATTCCCCAGCTGAAAAGCGGTCAAAGACTATGAACAAGCAACTCTCTAAGGAAGAAATCCAAGCAAACTGTCGTTGTACATTTGGGGAAACGACCCCAAATTTCCAAATCACCAATAACTAGAGAAATGCAAATTAAAGTCTGCACTTCCACTTCATACACATCAGACTGGCAAAGCTGAGAAAAAAAAGGAAAATAATAATGATAAAAAAGGAGCCAACATCCTTTGTGATTCAGCTTCAGCCACCCTGCTTGGGGTTTCCTGGCAAAGATACTGGAGGTGTTTGCCGTGCCCTTTTGCAGCTCATTTGATAGATGAGGAAACTGAAGAAAACCAGGTTAAGTGACTTTCCCGGGGTCACACACAGGTAGTAAGTGTCTGGGGCTGGATTTGAACTCTGGCCTCCCTGACTCTAGCCACTGGGCCACCTGGCTGTCCCACTATCAATTATATAGCACTTACTATGTGCCTGTGAGGCACTGTTCTTAGCTCTGTTTTGATCCTCACAACCCTGAGAGGTAGGAGCTGTTATTATCCTTATTTTGAAGATTAGGAAACCAAGGCAAGCAGAGGTGAAGTGACTTGCCCAGGGTCACACAGCTAGTATGTTTTTGAGGCCGCATTTAAACTCAGATTTTCCTGAATCCTGAATCCAAAATGAAGTCGTGGGCCTTAAAAATGATTGCTAACAAGGCCAGTGGAGATGATGGAATTCTAGTTGAACCATTTAAAATCCTAAAAAATGATGCAGTTAAAGTGCTGTACTCAACATGCAGCAAATTTGGAAAACTCATTAATGGTTACTGGATTGGAAAACATAAGATCACATCCCAACCCTAAAGAAGGGCAATGCCAAGGAATGTTCAAATTACCCAACATTTGTGCTAATTTCACACACCAGCAAGGTTATGTTTAAGATTCTGCAAGCCAGGCTTCAGCAGGATGTGGACCAAGAATTCCCAGAAGAGCAGGCTGGTTTCCAAAGAGGTGGAGGAACTAGAGACCAAATTGCCAACATCTGCTGGATTATGGAGAAAGCAAGGGAGTTCTAGAAAAAACAAAAAACATCTACTTCTGCTTCATTGACTACACTAAAGTCTTTGTGTGGATCACAACAAAATGTGGCAAGTCCTCAAAGAGATGGGAGGACCAGAGCACCTTCCTTATTACCTGAGGAACTTGTACATGTTGGCAGCAAGCAACAGTTAGGACAGAGCACGGAACCACTGACTGAGTGAAGACTGGAAAGAGAGTATGACAAAGCTGTACAATGTCACCTTATTTGTTTAACTTACATGCATCTTACACTATGCAAAGTGTCAAGCTGGATGAATCAAAAGCCCAAATTAAGGTTGCTGGGAAAAATGCCAATAATGTCAGATATCAAGATTATACCACTCTGATAGCAGAAAGTGAAGAGGAATTCAGAAGCCTCTTGATGAGTATAAAAAGGGGACTGTAAAAGCCGGCCTGAAGCTTAGCATAAAAAATAAAGAAATAAGGTCCTGGCAACTGGTCCCATCACTTCCTGGCAAATGGAGAGAGAAGAAATGGAAACCGCGTCCAATTGCAGACTAAAAAGCAGAGACATCCCCCTGCTGACAAAGGTCCATTTAGTCAAAGTAGTGATGTACAGCTGTGAGAGTTGGATTGTAAGGAAAGCTGAGTGCCAGAGAATTGAGGCTTTTGAATTGTGCTGGTGAAGGCTTTTGAGAGTCCCTTGGGCAGCATGGAGATCAAATCAGTCAATACTTAAAGAAATTAATTCAGGCTCCTCACTGGAAGGTCAAATACTGAAGCTGAAGCTTAAATACTTTGTCCACATAATGAGAAGACAGCATTCATTGATTGAAGGCAAAGGGAGAAGAGGATGGCAGAGGATTAGATGGATGGACAGTGGCCCGGAAGCAGTGAATGTGAGCCTGGACAAACTCTGAGAGATGATGGAGGATAGAAGGGCCTGGTGTGCTGTGGCCCATGGAGTCACGAAGAGTTGGACAGGCTTGAGCTTCCTGAATCCATGCCTAGGGGACTTTCCAGGGCATTACCTTGCTGCCAAAATAGACACCTTCCCACATCGTGGGTAGAGAAAAACCACAAACGCTTGGAGCTAAGTGACAGGTGTGAGACTCCTGGAGAGCACAGCTCTCAGAGGACGAAGCAGGTCCACAGTGATAATGTGAACCCAAGTGTTGTCCAGGAGGGGGCAGGGGAATAAGAGAAGGGCAGTGGGGGTTGGGGACTCCTAGCTGGGAAGGGTTGAGGCAGCTCTTTATCAGCCTGGCCACAATAACACCCTCTTCTCTTTCCCAGGTACATACTTAGACAACGACAGAGACTCTGGCCAAGTAGATGGCCAGTAGCCTGTGTCTGTGTGTGGGCTTCTCCAGCACAAGAGGCCAGGCGTCGGCTGGATGATAGGCACGCCCAGGACAATGTTGCTTCCTAGCTCAGGCAGGTACAAGTAAGGCGCCTCATGCTGCTACCTCCGCACAGTCTTCAAATGGATTGACTGACTTGCAAAAAGCCTTAATGGAGGACATGAGAGGCAGCATTCGAAGAATTTCAGAGGGTTGATGGCTGAGACTGAAGAAGGCTCTAGTGAAGGAGAGGTATGCCTTCCTCTGAGAGAAAAAACTTGGCTAATTGAAGTAACTGTTTAGTGTGGGAAGCAGCCACTTGTGCCCGTGGCTGGTCAGAGACTTAATCCAGATGCACTTTCATTCTCTGGAGAGTGATCCTCCTCTGGAGGTGGACAGAATGACCCAGCTTTGAAACGAATCACAGCAGAGAACTGTGGCGACTCCTGAAATGCCTGTGTCTGTTGACGGAGCCATTCACTGAAGCTGCTACAAGGAAGGGCTCCCAAGGGGGCAGGGTTTTTTGCTCAGGAGTTATGATGAAATTCATGGTGAATGTAAATTTGTCAACTTACATTGATTTTCTTATATTGCTATGCATTTCCCTGCTCTAATTATCAGATTGGTTTGCTTGACCTTGATGGTGAAGTTTATGTGATTGAAACAACAGTTGGACAGATACAGAAGGAGGATTTTCTATTAGGGTGAGAGAGAAACCTAACAATTGACGAACAGTCCTAGATGGTGCTTAGCAGTTGAGGGGGGAAACGCAGGACGATGGTTATGGGCGGTTCATGTGCAGAATGCGCCCCTTCCAATGTCCAGTCGCCTGTAGGACACACCCCATACATGTGGGGCCTATAGAGAGCTGTTCCTTTGGGTTCTTTACATTTTCATCCTATATTTATCTTGCTTAGTTTCATGGCTCCACTATGACCTCTATGAAATGCATGAGAACTCCTAATTCTACATTTCTAACCCTAAATTCTATATTTCTTTTTTAAAAATTGAAGCAATTTTCAGCCTATTCACCAGCAATAAATTTTATTGTCTTCCTTTCTTTGCTGATTTAAGATAGAATCTATGAGTTGTTTTAAGCATGCCTTTATTTCCTTGATTAGAAATTTTGAACATTTTTCCTGTGGTTTTGGATATTTGTGTTTCTTCTTCAACAACTGCTATTCTTGGGTCTTTTGCCTACTGGAGAATGGGTTTTATTCTTATGAATCTGGGCCAATTCCTTTTAGGTGTTAGATGTTAGCTTTGATGAGAAACATTTATTTCATGTTTCCCCGGTCGTTTCCCCTCCTCATTCCAAATGCATTGCTTTTTTGTTGTTGTTGGGCAGAAGCTTTTTATTTTCAGTCTAATTGATTTCATGTATTATTTGACTCATAATTTGCTTGAAGTCAGGGCTGGTTAAGAATTTGTCCCCTTTCCACAGCTATGAAAGATGCGACAAATATTCTGTCATACTCTGGTATTTTTACATTTCAATTATTGATCTGTTTGAAATTGAGAGTGGGCAGCACCAGGTTGGGTTGGGCTGGGCTGGCCCTGCCCTTTCCCATTTCCCTTTTTAAAGCCAAGCTCTGCCTATCTAGACTTTGTTGAATAATGAATCCTTTCCTCCATGTTTTCTCACCTCTTCATGATCTCATCCATTCTACTGACTGCTTTTCTGTTTTCTGTTATTGAATTCCCTTTAGATTGAATTCCCTTTTAGGCTACAAAGTTTTAAAGTTTGCTCAAATTACCTCAGATAATAGTCTTGGTTGATTTGCATATACCTGTGGAAGTTGGGCTTCAGGTGGCATTTACATATCAAAGGTCCTATTGGGGCTGGCTCTCTTCCTATAGATAATATTGGCCAGGGTGAGGAATTTTTCTTCTTTCCATGTGTCTGGTTGAGTTGGATATGACAGTTATTTCTGTGTCTGCCCAGTGGTTCTGCCACTCTATGCTTTGTCCTTTGTTCTCAATCTTTTGGGGAAATTTCAGCACCATTTCCTGAAATGTGGTTGGAACCTTTTCTGCTTTCGAATTGTTAGGTGACCAGCCAGCCACCCTCCAGTTCTCTCTTGGTGCTTTGTCTGTCTCCTTTGGCCTTGACTTACCTGTAGAGGTGTGGAGTGTCTTCATCCATCCCGGAGAGCTGTTCTTTGACCTTGTTTTGCTGCTGATCCTGCCTCTCTGTCTTCTGGCAGAAGCTGTCCCCTATTCCAGTTTACATTGTCCCCGTGGCTCTCTGTGCGTTTGCTTTCTGTGACTATTTTTTCCTCTTGTCTCTAGCCAATTTTTGTCTTTACTGAGTCCAAGCTCCCTTCATATTTCTCTCACATTGTTTCTTATCCAATCCAGAGATTGTCCTTGTTATTAATGATTTTTTCTGATGTCATCTCCCTTGATTTTTAAAACCATAATATTTGTCCTCCATGTTCTAGTTCTAGCTAACTCGTTTTCTTGATATTAATTCCCCTCCTTTTGCATTGGGACTTTTTTGTCTCTATTCTTATGGAGGACATTGGGAATATGATCTGTCTTGAGACCTCTTACTCTCCCTTCATTTTGTTGCAAATCTCCTTTCCTCTCCCCCTTTTATCCTTTGTGAGGGCTATCAAATCAGGTTGTAACTTTTTTGAGATCAGAAAGTGCTTTATTTTTCTTTTTATACTTGTAAAACATAACATAGCACCTGTCACACAATAGGTGATTAATTAAATGTTTGTTAAATTAAAATGAAGTTAATCAACAAACATTTATTAAGCACCTGCTATATGCCAGACACTGCCAAGAACTGGGGACACACACACACACACACACACACACACACACACACACACGTACAAAACTATAAAGGACAATCCCTGTCCTCAAGGAGCTCCTACTCTAGAGGGGGAGATAATAAGCGAGTATAACAAATATGTACAAACAAGTTCTACACAGGATAAGTAGAAAATTCTTTTAAAAGGAAAGGCTTAGAATTAGCCAGGAGCTGGGATGGGGCTTAAAGGCAGCCGGGAAAGCTGGGAGGCATTCCAGGGAGGAGGGATAGCCCGAGAAAATTCTCAGAGGAGAATTAGAGTATCTGTTTTGTGGAACAAATGGGTGAAAGAGTATGTGTTAGGGAGTAAGGTATAAGAAGACTGGAAAAGTGGGAGAGTTATGAAGAGCTTGGAATGCCAAGCTGAGGAATTTGTCTTTGATCCTGGAGGGGTTCGGGAACCATGGGAGTTTAATGAATAGGGGGTGACATGGTCACACCCGCACTTTAGGAAAATCCCTTTAGAGGCTAAATGGAGGATGAATCAGAATTGGGAGAGGCTTAAGGCAGGCAGACACGCATGCAGGCTATGGTAATAGTCCAGGTGTGAGGTGATGAGGGCCTGTGCCAGGCTGGGGGCAGCATCAGAGGAGAGATGCTGCACAAGAGATATGGACAGGCCTTGGCACCATATTGGGTATGGGGGTGTGTGTGAGGGAATAGGGAAGGTAGAAGTGGGGGAAGGGTTAGGGAGGAAGATCATGAGCTCCATTTGGACATACTGAGTTCAAATTTGAGAAGCCAGTCCTGTCCCCTAAAAGACAGGTGCAGCAGGAGATGGGAGGCCTGAAGCCAAAGGCTGTTCTTTGCCCCAGTCAGAAGGCCGGGCTGGCAGGAGGATGGGGAAGGTGCATTGTGCTGACACAGATGGAAGCCTCGGGCCTGGTGCCAACAGCCTTTCCTCAGGGGCCACCTCGGGGGCCAGCTTGCCTGCGATTATGATGCCTAAAGATTCTGGGTGGTTTTAAACCTGCTTTACTACTTAGCATTTATTTTTTGTTCATTGATTATGATCTTTTTGACTGTTTGCAAGCAGGCATCACAGCTGAGCCTCCTCAGGGCAGCCAGATTCTGAGAGGAGCTTGTGTGGTCTGAGGGCCCAGTGCCCTTGGAATTGGGCAGAGCTGGGTGTGAATCTGAGCTGCTCACCACCAACTAGTCACTTCACATCTCTGAGCCTGTCTCCTCATCAGTGAAATGGGGAGAGCGATCTTTTCCAGTTCCCAGACTTGTACAAATCCAGGGAAACAGCCTAGCAAAGAACTCAGCATACCCTACAGTGATACAGAGTGAGTGCCGACCCTGCAGGTAGTGGATGCCTACTACATGCCAGGTGAGGGGACAGATGGAAGGCCTTCTCCAAAGAGTCTGCATCCTGGTGGGCAGGAAGTGGAGGGAGAGGAGAGGGATCCTAGCATTCTCTCAACAGAAGAAATCCAAGACAGCATCTCAGGGTGGGAGGGGAGACAGGGGCCATCTCTTCTCCCCCAAACTTGAACAATGGGAGCCCATCCCACCTCTTCTGGGGGTGAGGAGGGGTGTCGGGAAGTCTGTCTTCACCTCCAGACTTACTGGCTTCTTCACCGATTCTCCCCATTGCTTAGGGGTGGCCTTGTTGGAGGGTGCCATGTTAGGTTGTCCGAGTCCCCTTCTCAGGTACCCGGAGTCCATTGATAACTTCCAATGTGCATTGCTGAGCTCTTCTCCTCCAAATGCCAGGATGGACGTGGGCTGGGTTTGACTGGCCCCGATAATTATCCATTTTCCCCACACATTTACAGATTGCCTCTCATTTCCCTATGTGCTCATTAGACAACACTGCTCTGAATCTCCAGTTAGTCTCTCTGAAACTTCTTATTGAAAAAGAATGGATGAGAGACTAGCAACTGAAACAACCAGCAAAGCACACGGACCCTGCATGAATCCCTGGAATATGTATATTTGTAAGTTTTTGGATAGCTTAAGACCAATTATATTTATCATCAGAACCCTTCCTACTTGTGTTCTGGGTTATGACTATTTCCTCTCTCAAAGCCTCAGTTTCCTTATCTGGAAAATGGGTACAACCCTCAGTACATTTATCTTTCATAATCATCGTGGGGAATTTGGTAGGGGAGGCACCTTGATTCTAAACCTCTGCTAAGGATAGGGAACTAGGGACAGCTGAGATGTCTCCAGAAGCTCGCCCTGTGCTGTGCCAGCAGGTGCCACTTTTTTGTCCTTTCTCTCCTGTTCCACATCTGACTCTCTCCCTTGTAAGCTTTTTCCTTCCTGTCTATTATTTGCCTCCTTTTGTCTTCTGGGGACAGCCAGTGACCAGCCAGGGCAGTGACTCTCCAGGCTGTCAGCTTCAGAGACAGGAAGCTGGCTGACAGTCTGACAGCCTTCACTCGTACTCTGGGTCATTTCAGGGCCATCGGGCCGGAGCCACATTCTGACCTTCCCCTTCCAGACCAAGCTCGTATCTCCAGCAGAGGAAGGAGGCTTCCCCGTCTGGGGGTTGTGATACCGTCCATGCTTGTCCTTGGTTAGTCCCAAGGTTCTCGGAGGAGAGAGGCTGAGCAAATACGGGCGATGGAGCTGGGCGTCCAGGGCCGTCCCCTGGAGCCGAGAAGCCTCCTGGCTCCCGCTTGCTCCCTGCTCTCACCTACACTCTGTTATTCTTCATGAATTCCCTCCTCTTTGGCTTTTTCTTGCACAGCCGTGAGCTGGAAGGCACCAAGGTTCCGCCGCTGCTGAGGGGGTTACCTTACTGACTGGCATTCCTACTGCGATTTAAGGTTTACACTTCCTGAACTTGTTACCTCACATCACACTCTGAGAAGCAGGGACTGCTGACACTGCTGTCCCCATCTGACAGATGAAGAGACTGAGACTCAAAGAGAGAGACTTGAACTCAAATCTTGGCTTTACTACATAGTTCATGGGTGACCTTGGGCAAGTCAGCAGACATCCCCAGGCCTTACTTTCCTGTCTGATCCAGTCGGCCTCTGTGGTCTCTTCCAGCCTTAGAGTTAAGGTCTTTGAAGGTGAATGGCCTGCATGTGTTTGTTTAACTCTGGACTTTTGTGGAGAGACCAGAAATCTTAGAGTTTCTGTTTATCAGTCAACCAAGGCCAAGGCACACTTGCATACCTGTTTCTCTGTGTGTGTGGTTTTTTTTTTTTTTGTTTTGTTTTTGCTTTTTGGAGGGCAGGGCAATTGGGGTTAAGTGGCTTGCCCAAGGTCACACAGCTAGTATGTGTTAAGTGTCTGGGCCCCATTTGAATTCAGATCCTCCTGACTCTAGGGCCAGTGCTCTATTCACTGAGCCACCTAGCTGCCCCTCTCTCTGTTTCTTATGGGAACAGCATAGAATCCAGTCCTGTCTCTCCTGTCTCTCCTGCCCCCCAGTTATTTTTGCATCTTATTTCAATTCCATAGCATTCAGATTTACAGTACTTGGATGCCTGTTCCCTGCACACTCAGACATGGAAAAGGGCCTTGTTGTCCCTGGTCCCAGGTGGGTGAAGGTTGTAATCTGGGCTCTTGTAATATGGGCTCTCACCCCACAATGGCAGATCTTCCCTGACAGAAGAAATGTAAGAGTGACTCAAGGCAGAGGAGGAGAACACAGGCCATGTGGAAAACCTTAAATGAACTTGGATTTTGACTGGGATCAAAATGGGAGACATTCAGTGTAGTCTTGGTGTCTACATTATCCCTAAAGGCTTGGGACAGAACCATCCATTTAATACGTAGTCTTGGAGAAGCCCTCACAGTCCAGTTCAAACCTGAAGCTTGGACTAAGGAGTTATTGCCAGCACCTCTCCATACAAGGCTCTGTTCTAGGAAGGGCCTTGACAAGCAGGGGACAGCCGGGATGACAGGAGGGCCCTGATTTCTGCCTCATCAGGACCTGTTGCTTGGGCCCTCCCTGCAGCTTGAGGCCCTCTGCACTGAAGGATCACAGCTTTTGAGCTAGTAGGGACCTTGGAGGACAACTTACCCCACCCTTTCACTCCACAGATGAGAGAGCTGAGGCATAGGAAGGTGACACTATTTATTACTTCTGGCTCTGTGGGTAGCAAGTTGTAAAGCCTGGATTTGAATTCATCTCCTCTGACTCTACATCTAGCCCCCTCCCCACAACACACCACGCTCCTGCTTCAGTGCACCCACACTTCTCTTGAAAGACTCCTGGTGTGGGTGAGCTCACTACCTTTTGGGTAGCCCTTTCTATCTGTGGGTAATGTCAACCTTAAAAAGTAGCTGCTCTATAGCATGTACGTGGCAAGCCTAGCCCTAGGACCAAGCAGAACAAGGTCAATGGTCCCATGTGACAACTGGAGATGACAGTCATTGGCCACCCCTGTGTCCACTCAGGTTTTCTCTTCCCCAGGCTCCTTCATCCTTCCCCTAATCTGCATCTGGCCCTGGACACCGTCCACTTCCAGGTGCTTCCCACAGCACAGTGCTTGGAACCAAGAGCTGCTCTGGCCACGGTTCCTCAGCCACTTGTCTGTGGTTAGACAGGAGATGATCCATTTCCCAGTTTGCCTAATTAGGTATTTTTGGTTTGGTTGATATTCTTCTCTTTCCATGGCATTTTCAAATTCATTAACATACTCTTATCTCTGACGCTTGGAAAAATTTCTCTTGGTTTTGTTTTGATCTTCTTTCCCATTTGTAATTTTGCTAATTTGCATTTTCTTCTTTTTCTTACAATATCTCCTAAATCAATACTGATTTTCTTGGTCTTTTCAAAATCTATCTCTTGGTTTTAGAAATCTATTCAGTTGCTCATTTATTTTCCATTTTATTAATTTTTGTACTAATATTGGTAGTTTTCTCTTTCTCTTGGTGTATCACTTTCTTTATTTTTTGATTTCTTCAAATACAGACTCAATTAGTTAAGTTTCTCTTCTTTTTGATAAATGCCGGCCAGCCTCTAAGCACTGCTTTGGCTGTGTCCTATGAATTTAACTGGTGCGGAGGGTTGAGTTTGGGGCCTGGAGTCAGGAAGACTCATCTTCTTGAGTTCAAGTCTGGCTGTGTGACCCTGGGCAAGCCACTGAACCCTGTTTTCCTCAGTCTCCTCATCTGTAAAATGAGCTAGAGAAAGGAATGGCAAGCCCCTCCAGTGTCTTTGCCAAGAAAACCCCAAATGGGACCATAGAGAGCTGGACAAAGCTAAAATGACTCCACAGCAGATGGATTTCAATGCATTCTAGTTGCCTGACCATTAAAGCAATCTGCTTTTGGTTTGGTTTTTAGGATTTCTTCTTAACCTGGAGATGATTCATGGAGTTGTTTTCGGTTCCATTTCCTTCAGATTTCTTGTGCTGCAGCATAGAAAAGGAGGCTTCCTTATTTCTGCCTTTGAACATTTCATGAGGAGTTTTCTACGTCCTAGAACACGATTTTTGGTAATCATCTCCTGTGCATTGTTTATATCTCTGTCATCACGTGTATATAGTATATTGATGATGAGTATTAGAAAAGGAATGGGCTGGGGTAGGCAGAGAGTCAGCTGCCTGAAAGCCAGGAAGACCTTAGCTCTGTCTCACTCCTGACATGAGCTGGCTTGGGGAAGGGCAGGTCACTTAGCCTTTCCCTGCTCTCTGGGGAAGTCCCCAGTCTGAGTTTCAGAGGAGAGCTTGGCTTGCAGTGGCAGAGGGAACGCCCTCATCTGAGAGTTCTCTACAGCCTGGAAGTGACAAGTGAGTAACAAGCATCAATGCTGCCCTACTGTGGGCCAGGCGATGGGCTGAGCCCCTATCCCTATGATGGGTGTATGAATGTGTGTGTGTGACACACACACAGTGTCAGTGTGCAGGTATGTGTGCATGTGTATATCACACACACACACACACACACACACACGCAAAATGTTGGTGCACATATATGTGGGTGTATCTTCTCTATTTTCCCATTAAATTCTCTCCACATGTCTGTTCATCCCAGGTTTTTTTGAGCACTCTGTTGAATTCTGTGGAGACTTCAGCCTACTTATATCCACTTCACAATTGTTAAATTTAGCTTCACTAATTTTTTTTCACTTTGTCAGAAGAGGATCCGAGTTCCTCATTTTGCTATGTATCTTTTGTTTGATTTATCATATTCGGACACAGAGGTGGCTTAATCTTCTCCCTTATTAATTTTCTGCAATTTCTTTTTTTCAAGACTGTGAGCTTTTTCTTTATAAATGTGACTATACATGTGTTTAAAATGGATTTTCATTCATTACTCACGGGGCCTTTTCACACGTGAGCTCTGGGAGGGTAGGACCTATCATTTGCCTTTCTCTGAATCCCCATTGCTTAGCAGGGCCCAGCACATACTGGGCACTTTTTCTGGCTGTCTCTTCTCCCCTCCTTCCCTCTCCTGGCTTCCTTCAAGTCTCTCCTTCTGCAGGGTGGGTTGTTTGGAGCTCCTTAATGTGAGCACCTGTCAGCTCAGATTTCCTTCCATCTGCCTTCCATATGTTTGCAGGTGCAGTTGTTTGCAATTAGATTGGAAGCTCCTTGAGGGCAGCACAGGGCTGTTTGTGCTTCAACTTGTGTTCCCAGCACTTAACACAGAGCTTGGCACAGAGAAAGCACCTGGTACATGCTCATGACTGCTTGACAAATCAATGAAATAGGCGCAGCCAGTCCCCTCTGAATGTCTTGGGTCAGTTGGTATCTCGGTTGTTGGGGGATTCTTTATCAGGTTGTGGGTGACCTTGAAACCTTCCGACGGTCCCTTCCAGTTCAGACAGATTGTGACTTGATGGTAAATAAAGGCTTATTAATTGGATGAATGGCTGGACAGAAGCAAATTCTTGATTGTTCCCAAGCCTGGTTGGTTCAACAGTGTGGCTAATCCATAAAGACCCAAATCCCTAATCACTCTATTTGAATTTAGAATGCTTTCTCCTGTTCTAGTGGGGAGTGGATTAGCATTGCTTGTCATATAATTAATTTCCATTTTGGAACCCTGAATTACTGGTATTCAGGAAGGGTGTTTAGACATGCTGGATAGAACAGACCTGTCAATTGGGGATCAACAATATGCTATCAGCAGAGGAGACAGAAATCCTGCCCCCTTCCCCAGTCCCTGAAAATTCTATTGGATAGGCCTCCTATGGGCCAGACCTTGCTTACCCTCCTCTCTTTGTCCTGCATGGTCTCTGGCACAAGACCACAGCTTCATCTCCTTCATCTAAGATCATGTTTATTCCACACTAGATAACCCTGTGTATCATCCTAGAGGGGGTCCTGCAGTGCTTGGCAAGAGAGTGCTGTTCCCCAAAGTCTCCCCAAAATGGCACAGGACCACTTATCCTTGACGTGGGGGATAAGTGTTCCCAGCATGCCCAGGGGCCCTGAGGGGGTTCAAGGGGTCAGGGAGTCCAGGAACCCCAATAACCAGAGTCCCTGGAAAGCAGTCTGGAATGAATTCATGGATTCAAGCAATCTCTAAGTCAAGGGGCAATGATTTATTGTTATGCTATACAGTGGGCAAGAGTTCTTAGGGAACCTGCAACCTTAGAGGGGTACACTTAGAGTTTATATAGGATAATCTATAGCAGAACCTGTGCCAATTATGCTAATTGGGTGAGTCAGGGTGGGATTAGGGAGGAGTTAAGGAGTGGTCAGTTCTTAAAGGAACATTCACTTTCAATATATATTATGCAGGCATATTGCCCAGAATTCACTAGGAAATAGCCCAAATAGCCGGGGGTGGGGCTGCATGGAGGTGTGGTTTTAGGCTTGAAGTGTCACTAAGTCAGCAGTCAGGGCTGACCAAGCTGCCACCCATCAATGTCACGTTTGACAAGATGGATGTTGGGAGTTTAGTCTATCCCAAGCCTAAGGCATATGTAAGGCATACATCCTGTTTACAGAATTGGAGGGCATGGCAGATCACATCGGGATTCAGGATGTATATACTGAGCTAAGGAGTTACTTATAGATAATCTAGTGAAGGATGCAGCTTGTTATTGTACCAAGGGGAGATAAGAATTTGGCTGAGGCTTGATCATGGATGGTTGCTAGGCAGAATACTGGCAGGGGGAGAAGTGGGGAGAGATAATGCTCTGAGGCTAGGGAGATTTGAGGCTAGGAAGAGATGTGATTTTACAAACTGGAGTTCAAGCACAGGCACCTGAGAACCCCATCAGCCCCTCTCCCTCTGGGACATGCCGCTGATTGCTTGAGGAAGCATTGGGCCAGTGCTAGGCAGGGCTGGGATGCAATCATCTCCCCTCCACCACACTACTATCGATGGGAGCCAGTCAGCCCTTTCACTCACACACAGTATTTGGACATATTCTCTCCTGAGAGCCTCAGAACAAGTCTAGGAGGGAAGGTGGGTTTTTGTTAGCCGTGTCACTCTCCTCTGCACCAGTCCCCATTCACAAGTCTGACTGAGCATGAGGGAGAATCCCAGCCAAATAAATGGCTGTGAAGTGGCTGGGGAAGGTGGAATGGGGGACCTAAAGAGGTGAGTGTGGAATGTGAAGGGGGAAGGGAGAACAAATGGCATCCTGCCAGTGGCATTGCCAGTTTCCTCTAAACCCAGTGCCTGGGTAGGATTGATCTGACACCCAGCTGACTTTTGCCACATGGTGTAAAGCCCCTCCCCCCAAAAAAAACACACAAATAAACTAAGGCCCACTGTGGCAGGGACAGAGACACACTTAAAGGAAGCATCTGAGAATGCTGGATACCCCAAGCAATTCTAAACAGCCAAACACAATGGCTGCCATCACCAGCATTTATTAGGGGCTTTCTACATTTGAGATACTGTACTGAGCACAAAGAATACAGTGAAAGGCAAAAAACCCTGGTCCTTGCCCTCAGGGAGCTTATGTTCTAATGCCATGCCTCTCTCAGGAGGAATCAGTCTGGCCCTTCATGGACCCCTTTCACCTCACTGTTGAGCGTATTTGGGGGAGACAAACTGCCAGCATTGGTTAACTGGCTAATTGGGGGTGGCTTCATCAGGGGCATTGATGCAGGAAACTAGGGAGGAAGTGGAAAAGGCTTTTGGTTTTGTTTTTTCATTTCTAGTAGTCTGATGAAATGATCTGATTGGCTAGTCCATCCTACCTCTAAACTAATGAGAAAAAGTGGAACCTCTTAGAGGAGAGACATCAGTTGTATAACTTGTTGATAGCTAAGGTTCTTCCATAGTTTCATTTGCTCTCCTTCAATTCATCAGCCAGCATTTATTAAGGACCTACTATGTGCCCAGCCCTAAGCAAGGTGCTGAGGATACAAGAACAAAACTGAAATGGTCTCTGATTTCATTCTGTCTGTTGACAAGAGCAGCTGGGCATCTGGGTATGGATTCAGCTGTCTCTGGCGTTGAGGCACTGGTCACGTCTGCTCTAGATCATCCTCTCTGCCTCAAGACTCCCCGCCTTACTCTATTCTGCACTTTGCTGCCAAAGGCATTTTCCCCAAGTGCAGACCTGATCAGTTTATTCCTCTCCTCAACCAACTGCACTTGCTCCCCTTTGCCTCTAGAATCACATCCCCATTCTTTCATTTGGCTTTGAAAGCCTAGCCCAGTCTGACCCCAGACTTATGCTTCCAGGCTCAGTGAGAACCTCTCCTCCTCTCACACTCTGGATAGCATTCAGACCGACTTTTCCTTCTGTTCCTCATCATCTCCTGTCTCCATGCCTCTGCCCAGGAAATCTCCCCCACCTGGAGTGCAGCCCTCTATACCCTCACCTCCCAGACTCCCTCTTTGCCTTTAAGGTGCAGCTTAGGCCCCACCTTCCTCATGAAGCCCTTCCTGATTCCTCCCTTCTCCCAAACTCTTTGTATTAATCACTTCGAGCCCACTTGGGTCTTGTTTGCTTTCTGTTTGTTGCTGCATGTATTTGTCTCCGCCATCAGAATATCAGTTCATTGTGAGTCGGGATAATTTCATTTGTTGTACCTATTTCCTTAGCACCTAGCTCAGCGCTTAATAAATAGTTGCTTGATCACCAGGGGCCAAAGTGCCTGCCTGTTATGTCTATGTTACATCCTCCATCAGAATGGAAACTCTTTGTCAAAGATTGCTTAATTCTCTTTTTGTCTGTGCAGCCCTAGTGCCTTGTATATAATTGGAGCTTAATAAGTGCTCGTTAACTGAATGAATCAAATCCCCATTCTGTACTGAAGTCCAACCATTCTTTCCAGCATTTCCCAGAGAATTCCTGATATTAAGGGAGAAAATGTTGGATGAAAAGCCGCTCACCTGGGGAGGGTTGTAGAGGTGGCAAAGAGGCTGCCCAGCCTCCTGTTTACAGAATTGGAGGGCATGGCAGACCACATCGGCATTCATCTTCAAGCTAAGCCTGTAGGGAAATGGAGCAAAGGAAAGGTCAGGAGCATTCTGGAGCCGAAAAGGGTAGAAAGCTACTTGACCAGAGAAGTCAGCTCCCAGAAACAATTCTGCTGCCCTGAGCTTATTTCTACTTGGCCTTCGAATTTCCCCAGTAGGGATTCTGGGGTGAGGTGGTTGCCTGCTATATTGTTCTCAGCAGTGTTTTAAATGAGGCTGTGGCAGAGCAGGGTGAGCTCTGTATTCTGCTCAGACTCAAGCAGACAGCACTGGGGCCCCTTTCAAAACCATGATAAACAAAAGGAAGCCGGGTTAAATTCCCTCTTGGGCCATCCTATAGCAGCACAGCCTATGCCCTCGGCCCAGTGACACGGGTGCATCGGGCTGTGCAGACCTGCTCTACAAGGACCACGTTTTGTCACTTTCTGAACTCCTACCAAGAGTTTGATGCTTCAAGGCTCTTACTCGAGGCAGTGTTGAAACCTTTTTGTTTTAATTTTAAGGCATTTCTCCTTCTTGTGAATTAAATTTAAATATTAATTAATTGAATCAAAATATTCATGAATGTAAGCCTGAGGTTGATTGAATAAATCAATCAAGTCATCCCAGCCCATTTAGAGGAAGTGAGAAGTTGCCTTAATGAGAGGAGAACAAGTTACCATCTTTCAATCAATCCATTCATCATTGCCTTTGGACTAAATCCCCAAAGTCCTTGAATGACTCAAGTCCTTGACTGAATTGTTGGAGGAGGTTCAAGGCTCATGCTCAGATAGGCTGAGCACACTTGGCCATGACTTAGGGGTCATCTACAAAATAGCAAGTGAATTGAGAATTGGAGTTATACAAAGACTAGGGTGAGGGGGACATCCCAATCAAACCCTGAGGAGGTCCTGCTTTGAGGAGAAGGAGGGACCTTAGCTCTGGCTGTGGCCTCCTTTGGCCAGAGGGTAACTTTTTGAGTTTTGGACAGTCCAGAGGATTTTAGACTTCTCGTTTTCCTGTCAGCATCCTATCAGTGTTCTGGGATCAGTTGACAACAGTATCTGATTTGGAAGCCAATTACAGACAAGACATAGACTCATGATTCCACAAGGAGTCTAGCAAGAACATTATACTGTGGTTAAGGGGAACTTCTTGTGCACCTTATGAAGGGAATAAAAAATGGTAGCATCCAGGAGCTGTGTTATCCCTTGGCCACATGGGCTTTCTAATCATGGGTTCTCTTTCTCCTGGATTCTATGGACTGTTGGGAGAATGCCACCATAGTCACAGACATTTTTTTTTTTTGGGTGGTGGGGGGCAGTTAGTCTTATGCTAACTATTCCTTCAGGAAATTCCCCTTTCTAAAAGCTAATTAAGTTTGTCCCTAATCACTACCATGCAAAGAAATAAAGACGTTTTGAGGATATAAACTACCAGGCTGTGGATTGACTGGAGGTCTTATCCAGAGCACACTTTAAGAAATGTTGGTTGGTTGCACAAATGAAACCAATATAGTCAAAATTATAAGGAAAACAGAAAACTGGGAAATTTTTTTTTACAGTAAGTTTCTCTGGTAAAGGTCTCATCTCTCAAACATATTTTATAAGAATATGAGTCATTCTCCAATGGATAAATTGTCAAAGGATATGAACAGGTAGTTTTCAGATGAAGAAACCAAAGGTATCTATAGTCATGTGAAAAAATGCTATTAATCACTATTGATTAGAGAAATGCAAATTAAAACAACTCTGAGGTCCCACCTCACACTTATCAGATTGTCTAATATGACAGAAAAGGAAAATAACAAATGTTGGAGGGGATGCGGAAAAATTGGGACATTAATGCGCTATTAGTGGAGTTGTGAATTGATTTAACTATTCTGGAGAGCAATTTTGAACTCAGTGGACCATAAAACTGGGCACACTCTTTGACCCAGCAAAACCACTACTAGGTCTATATCTCAAAAAGATTTTAAAAAAAGGGAAAAGAACCTCAATGTACAAAAATATTTATAGCAGCTTTTTTTTTTATAGTGACAAAGAATTGGGAATTGAGTGAATGTTTATCAGTTGGGGAATGGCTGAACAAGTTGCAATATATGAGTGTGATGGATTATTATTGTCCTATAAGAAATAATGAACAGGTGAATTTCAGAAAAACCTAGAAAGACTTACATAAATTGTGACAAAGTGAAGTGATCAGAACCAGGAGAACATTGTACACAATAATAGAAATATTGCAAATATAATCAACTGGAAAGACTTAGCTACTCTGATTAATACAATGATCCAAGACAATTCCAATTCCAGAGAAAGAAATGACTGGAATCTGAATTCAGATAGAAGCATACTTTTTTTTAAGCAGTTGAGGTGAAGTAACTTGCTCAAGGTTACACCCTAGTTATTTATGTGTAGGTGCCAATTTTCTGAAGCTGGAACTGATCCCAGGTCCTCCCGACTCTGGGGCTGGTGCTCTTACTCACTGTGCCACCTAGCCCTGCCTTAGAAGCACATTAAAAAAAACCAAAAAAACTTTCTTTATTTTTCTAGGGGTTTTTTTGGATTTATTTTTTTTCACAACATGACTAATAAATGTTTTGTGTGACTCCACATATGTAATCTTTATACAATTGCTTGCCTTTTCAGTGAGAGGTGAGAAGTAAGGTAATAGAGAATTTGGAACTCAAAATAGTGAAAATAAAGGTTAAAATTGTTTTTACATATACTTGGGAAAAATAAAACATTAAAATAAAAAAAGAAATGTCAGTTGGCCTCAACCTCTGATGGGAAGTGAATGATTCACACCTCTTCATCTTCTCCACCAAACTTACTCACATAGGCAAAATTTCACTGTGCCAGTCTACCGGCATGGCAGATCTCCACAGGAGGGTCATCCCTCCCTCCAAGCTGCTGGGACAATTTAGCTCAGGGACAGACATTTGAGGCATAGAAGTTTGCCTGAGCTGTGTCCCATGGGGCAGGAGTGTCCTGGAAGAGGGAGGTTGGGTATATCTCCCTAACCCTTTGTATCCACCATGCCTGTGCCTTAGAGAGCCCTTGTCTAGCCCCTCTTTTACCCTTGAGTTCCTAGCTCTCCTATTGAAGCCCCCTCCTCCAGGCAACCTTTCCCAGCCACCAAAGGCAGAAGTGACCCTCCCCCTTAGTTGTCACATAGCCTTTATCTTGGATTTCTTTTACTGAAGAGGGAGAAAGGACTCAATGAAGACTTTTGAGTAGAAGAGTGATATGGCCAGTTCTCTGTGTAAGAAAGACCATCACTTGACACATAGTAGGTGCTCAATAGGGTCTGACTGACTGATTAAGAAAGATGATTGTGGCAGCTGTGCCCTCCCCAGCAGCTCAAGCACTCTCTGCCCAAAGTAGAGAATGAGCTATTTGCTGACTGACTGAACAACTATGTGACCATTTGTTGCAGCTTAAAACTCATCCCCATCTGAGAACCATTAATGAGAGTAAGTCAGCAGGATGTGACAGGCTGTTGCTTTCATTCCAAAGATCTGTTTCTTTATTGGATGGAGGCCCCTTCTTCATTGAAGGCTGGGCCTCACTGGGGCCTGGGGAGCAGGCACTGAGTTTTTGCTTTGCTCAAGGCTAATGTTCCTGCTCAGAAGGCAAGACTCTGGGCAGGTATGGGGATTGCTCATGGTCTCTGTAAAGTTCAGGAACCAAGGGGCACTTTGCATGGGCCTGCCCATGTTCCCAACACTTTGAAACCTGTTCATGCTCAGGCCTCGGTGCTCTGATGTCTCCTATGACCATTTTACAGATTCCTAGCCAGGCTGGGCCATTTGCTTCATTGGGATCAGCCTGGGTCCCACAAGGAAGTCCATCAAGCCCCAGCCCCTCCTGAAAAAATGAGAGATGCCCAGGGTTAGGCTCCCATGGGTCCTGCTCTCATCCTGGCATTTCCAGAATGACCTGGAGTTCTTTGTACCCCAGACTTCTGCCCTTGTGTTTTCCTGTTGACTTAGTGGGGAGCAGAGAGAAGAGAACTTGTCCTATATCTCCCATCAACGTATGGCTGAGCTGTCAATTGACATTAAACCACCAGAGGCTGTAGTGTAAATAATGAAGTCAAAGGAACCTGAAACGCTGTATTCTACCCCACCCCCAGTGCCCCTCAGTTCCTAGAACTATCCTGGTAGAAGAACACAAAGCCTCAGCCTTAGGGAGATCTAGGGAAGCCATGGGAAGAGAGGGGTAGGCAGCCAGGGTGAGATTGGGGTGGTTTAGGCAGATAGCTAAAGTTGTGAAGTTTGCAAAGTCCTTTCTGTGCATGATGCCATTTCATCCTCAGCCCTTGGAGGTAGGGACTGAAGAGATTATGAGTTCCATTTTACAGATGAGGAAGTAGAGGCAGCATGGCCACACAGATAATAATCATTAGAGAGGGATATGAACCTGAGGTTTCTCTGACTCCAGGTTCTGTGCTCCAAGCTCTGGGAGGCAGCTAGGTGGTGCATTGGATCATCGGGCACTGGAACTGGAATCAGGAGGACCTGACTTCAAACCTAGCCTCAGATTTAGCTGTGTGACACTGGCTAAGTCACTTCACCTCTCTTTGCCTCAGTTTCCCCAGCTGTAAAATGGGAATAATGCCAGCACCTACCTTCCAGGGTTGTTGTGAAGATCAAATGAGATCATATTTGTAAAGCTCTTTATACAGTGTCCAACACAAAGGAAGCACTGTATAAATCTTTATTCACTTCCCTCTCTCTACTGCACTACAGTTCCTAGAAGTCTGGTTTGTGTATGAGGGAGCAGGACAGGAAAGGGAGCCCTTGGGAAGTTGGGAGAGAATCAAATAGGAGCAAACAAAGGACTTTAGTCCTCCACAGTGTGGTTCTACTGTGTATCTGCCTGGGTCCACCATGGTGCAGACAGCACTAGCCTGCCATTGATGGGAAATAAGGGCAAAGCCCCAGCCCCTGATGGAGGCCTAAGACCTTGCCCATGGCTCCTCCACATCAGTCCAAAGGGTGGCCCAAGGGAAGAAGATGCTGGGCAGGAAAGCAGTGAAAGGAGATCCTGGTTTAGAATAGACCCGTTTGGAGACTCATGGTTAGATTCAGAAAGAAGCTCAGGTGGCAGCTGTCCAGGGTGCTAAACAAGGAGGAGCCTGTCAAGCTATAGTCAGCCCTCCTGGGACATGAGAATGGCCATCATTCTTGCTTCTTCTGGGAAAAGTAAAAGAGGCACAAAAATGCTAAAGAAAACAACACCTTAAAAAACAGAATTGGCCTAATGGTAAAAGAGGCACAAAAATTCACCAGAGAAAAGAACTCCTCAAAAAGCAAACTAGTCAAATGGAAGAGGAGGCATGAACATTCACCAAATAAAATACGACTAATATAGAAATATGTTTTGGATGACATCACATGTTTAATCAATATCTTTTTGCTTGCCTTCTAAGTAGGTGGGGGAGAGGTTAGAGAGAGGGAGAGAATTTGGAACTCAAATTTAAAAAGAATACTAAAAAGAAATAATAAATTTTAAAAGGAAAAATACCATTAGAGAATACCACCACCCCAACCTGTTTCTCCTTATGTAGGAGCCCTCTGAGCCTTAAATAATAACTTTGTTGCAAATTTTTCATTTTATTATTTTCATTTCAGAGGGGAAGCCAGTCTGTCTGCAGATGGGCATGGCCTTGACTGTCCAAGTGAGTCATGGCCAAAGGTAAAGAGGCAGAGAGAAGGAAAACAAGAGAACAGGAAAATGAATCAGGGCATTAGGAGAAAATGTATAACAAGAACCAGGGAAAGAAGGAAAGATGGTGATTCAAAAGATGTGAGTGAAGAGCCAGAAAGTTGAGCAAGTAACCCTGTCTGGCTGATGGCTGCAGGACATTTTATTTGAAAAAATTCTTGTTACAAAATTTAATGGCTTCATGGTTAGAATTTGAACCAAATTTTCATGTTGTCTGGCTCAGGGTAGAGGAAAGGGGAGGGAATATATTTGCTTGAACAAGACAAAAAATGCCCCAGGTTTTAGCTTTTCTCCTCTTTACTGAGCAGATCAAACTGGACAAACCCATCCTCTTTCTCTTATCTGCATTCCTTTCCTCTCTCCTGGCAAGTTCATCTCATTGACATGGATCCTTTTATACTCACAGTTTGATGATGTCTGGTCCAAACATTTCTGCTGTGAGATAGCATATGCTTTTCAGGAATAGTTTTTCTGCAAAAATGTGGGAAATCTTTCAGTCACTTCTATCTGTCTATCCATCCATCCATATCTATTTATCTATCTTTATACACACATATGCTTATATGTGCATATATTTTGTTGTTGAAATTAATTTATTTTCTACTGAGCCAATCAATATTTCTATCAAGACTTATAATCAT
This sequence comes from Gymnobelideus leadbeateri, assembly GCA_011680675.1. Classification (NCBI taxonomy): domain Eukaryota; kingdom Metazoa; phylum Chordata; class Mammalia; order Diprotodontia; family Petauridae; genus Gymnobelideus; species Gymnobelideus leadbeateri. The sequence goes on along the minus strand of WOXC01010120.1, from coordinate 670,073 downwards.
GGTTTAGGGTGATACTTTAACAAATGATTCTGTTACAGTTATAATAACAATTCCTTCATGGGCTGGTTACAATCTAAGTAGTTTTTCTTTGCAACAGATATTACACCTAACATATACACAGGTAACAATGTGTTGCTAACTTTCAATCTTGAGAATTTTCTAGGGCTTGCTTAATTATAGAACATATGAAACCCTTAAAATAGCTGTATCAGCCCAGATACTGGGTGAAAAGGACTGGATTAATTGATCCTGGAGTAAAGATGACTTGGAAGTGTGTGTGTGTGTGTGTGTGTGTGTGTGTGTGTGTGTGTGTGTGTGACATGACATCTATCTTCAAGAATGAAGTAAAGGAGTTCTGAGACTGGTCCTTATTGGTACCCAAGAATAGAACCAGAACAGTAGATAGAAGCTATAAAGCAATGACTTTAGGTATGGGACGACATTGGGAAAACTTGCTAATGATGAGAGTTGCCCCAAGGATGCCATGGGATGTGCTGTCTTTGCAACTTTCTTTCTCTTTTAAAAATTATTTAAAATTTTACTTTCCCCATTACATGTTTGAAAATTGCCAGTTCATATCCTTTGGCTGTTTATCAATTGGAAAATGGTTCTTTCATTTGCATGCATGTATATATACACACACGTATATATGTATGTATACACACATATTTGACTCAGTTCTCTATATATTTAAGAAATGAGTCCTTTATCAGAGAAAATTGCTATAATTTTCCCCCACAATTATAATTACTATGTATTTTCCTCTATCTTATTTCCCCTTTGTTTATCCTTCTTTGTCCATTCTCGAGAGTGTTTTGCTTCTGACTGCTCTCTCCCCCAATCTCACTTCTCTTCTATCAACTTCCTTTCTCTTATCCCCTTCTCCTGTTTCCTTATTGGGTAAGGTTGATTTCTATCCCCTACTGAAGGGGTGTGTCATTTCCTCTTTGAGCCAATTCTAATTCTAGTAAAGTTCCCCACACCATATTTCTCTCTTCTGTAAAACCTCTTTCTCACCTCTTTTATGTCCGATAATTTCTATTCTACCTTTTCATTCTATCTTTCACTTTGTCCTCCAAGTGTCTTCCTCTTTCTCACCCCTTAATTTTATTTTTTAAGACAATCATTCCATTATATCTGGGCCCTCTATCTATGTATACTTCTAATTGTCCTAACAATGACAAAGTTCTTGGGAATTACAAGTATCTTGCAGACATGTAAAGAGTTGAGCCCTTTTGAATTGCTTGTGATTTTTCTTTCCTGTTTGATTTTTTATGCTTTTCTTGAGTCTTGTATTTGAAAATCAAAATTTCCATTCAGCTCTGGTCTTTTTATCAGGAATGCTTCAAAGTACTCTATTTCTTTGAATGTCCATTCTTCCCCCTGAAGGATTATACTCAATTTTTCTGGGGAGGTAAATAATCCTAGCTCCTTTTCCCTCTGGGAATATCACATTCCAAGTCCTCTGATGCTTTAATGTAGAAGCTGCTAAATCTTTTGTAATCCTGACTAATTTCACAATATTTAAATTGCTTTTTTCTGGATGCTTGTGGTATTTTCTCCTTGACATAGGGGTTCTGAAATTTGGCTAAACTATTCCTGGGAGTTCTAATTTGGAGATCTCTTTCAGGAGATGATTGTGGATTCTTTCAATTTCTATTTTACCTTCTGGTTCTAGGATATCAGGGCAGTTTTCCTTGAGAATTTCTGGAAAGATGATATCTAGGCTCTTTTTTTTTATCACAGCTTTCAGGTAGTCCAAAATTCTTAAATGATCTCTCCTTGATTTATTTTCTGGATCAGTTGTTTTTCCAAAAAGATATTCCATATTTTCTTCCATTTTAAAAATTCTTTTTATTTTGTTTTATTGCTTCTTGATGTCTTCTGGAGTCATTAACTTCTACTTGCCCAGTTCTACTTTTTAAGGAGTTATTTTTCCTCAGTAAATTTTTGTACATCTTTTTCCATGTGGCCATTCAGTTTTTTAGGGCATTCTTCTCTTCATTGGATTTTTATCATCTGTCCTTTTCTGTTTTTTAAGGTTTTATCTTCAGTATTTTGTGTGTGTGTGTGTGTGTGTGTGTGTGTGTGTGTGCCTCCTTTACCAAGCTGTTGACTCCTCATGATTTTCTTACATAACTGTCATTTCTTTTCACAATTTTCCCTCTACCTCTCTTATTTAGGCTTTAAAACTCTTTTTGAGCTCTTCCAGGAATTATTTTTGGGCCTGAGACCAATTCATATTTTCTTTGAGGGTTTGGATGTAGTAGTTTTGGACTTTGTTGTTTTTTGTCAGAGTTTGTGTTTTGACCTTCCCTGTCACTATACTAACTTTTTATGGTCAGGAGTTGTTGTTTGCTCATTTTCCAGCCTATTTCTTGACTTTTAACTTTATATTAAAACTGAAGTCTGTTCCCAGAGTGGAGGGGGCACTGTTTTTGTGCAGCAGTTTTCAGAGCTAGTTCTAGGGATCTGTAAACTTTCAGTTCTTCCAAAGTGGTATGATCTAAGGAGAAGTATGTTTACTACTACTACTACTACTACTACTACTACTACTACTACTACTACTACTACTACTACTACTACTACTACTACTACTTCTCTCTCTCTCTCTCTCTCTCTCTCTCTCTCTCTCTCTCTCTCTCCCTCTCTCGGTCTATACTCTGGTCTGTAAGTGACCACAAGCACTCTTTTTTGCCCTGAAGCTGTGACCAGGGTCTCCACTCCTCTGAATCTCCAAGCTGTGGTGTGTTAGTGCTTCTCCTTCTGGGATTGTGATCCAGATCTGAGTATGGGCAATACAACAGAATTCTTCATTCAGTTCCAGCAAAGGGATCCCTGTAATCTCCTTCTGACCAGTTTCTAACCCCTTTACTATCTGTGGGCTGAGAGCTCTGGAAGCAGCTGCTGCCATTGCTGATTCAGAGGATCCCAAGGTCTGCTGCTTGTTTCCTGGGGCATAGTCTGCTCTGGATTATGCTTCACTCTTACCAGAGCATAATAAACCTTTCCTACCAGTGTTCTAAGTTTTCTTGTCCTGGAAAATTGTTTCACCTTGTCCTTTTGTTGGTTCTGCCATTCCAGAACTTCGAGGTGTTGTTGAAAGTTATTTGAAGGAGAATTTGGGAGAGCTCAGGTGAATCCCTGCCTCCCCACCTCCCCTACCCCCATTTTGGGTCTACTCAATGGACTGTCTTTGGAAGCAGTGGGTTTCCCCTCCCTGGAGGTCTACAAACAGAGACTAGAGCCTCCCACGTTAGGGATAATGTAGAGGGGATCCTTAGGTAAGAATCTGTACTAAGTGATCCCTGAGGCACAGCCAGCACTGAAATCCTGGCATTCTCATAACAATGATAAACTAGGAAAGACAGCTCCTTCAATAAGACTCAGTGAAACAGAGTAAAGCTGCCATCTTGCCAGTTATTACTGACTAGGAATATTACCCAATATAATACGTAGAATGTACTTTGCAAGTCCAGAAACACTAACCAAATGATGATTATTATGGCACCCTCCATTCATTATCTCACAGTAGTAGCTTTCCTACAGCTCTGTGAGGGGCTGTTCGACCTCCCATTTCAGAGAAGGAAACATGTTCAGAGAACCATGACTGTGCAGCTCAGAAGCCTCAGAAATGGGCTCTGAATTGGTATGCCTCCTCTCCAATACACTAGCCCACACTGCCTCTTCCAACCAACTCTTAATGCCAAGTTATGAATTCTGAAGCCATCTTGGGATCTGGGGGAATCATTGAGCCGACAGCATAAGGAACGTTAGAGATAAGCATGCTAGCTGGCATTTCTCTGTCTTGTGCTTTAACACTGGCAAAGTACTCTGCAGATATTAGCTCATCTGATCCTCATGACAGCCCTGTGAGGCAGGCGCCATTATTATTATTCTCTTTTTGCAGATGAGAAAACAGGTGGAGGGAAGTTAAGGGACTTGCCCACAGTCACACAGCTAATATATGTCTGAGGTAGGATTCAAACTCAGATATTTCTGACTCTGAATCATAGGCTTTATTCTTTATACCACTCAACTGCCACTTGGAAGGGACCATAGACATGATCTAGCTCAATCCATGACTCCAAAGTTGACTTCTTCTTGCTCCCCTGGGCTGCCTCTTGGAAGGCGGTGACATTTATATGTGCTCGACTGTCTGTCCAAAAAACAGGCATGTGATGTCATTCAATTCTCCCAGCAAGCCTGTGGGCTAAGAATCCAGTTATTGTCACCCTGTTTTACAGATCAAGAAACCGGGTCTCAGAGAGGTAAAACAATGTACCCAGGGTCATCTAATTGTAAGTGTCAGAGGTGGGAAACAGATCAGGTCCAAGCATAGCATTCCATCCGATATGTATACAAGGCTACATCTTCCCGTTGGGATCACTTCAGTGTTGACTGTGCCTCTGACAGACTCCTATGTTTATTTTAACGATGCTGTTAGCCTTGACATTCATAGCCATCGTTAGAAGGCAAACATGCATCGTCTTTGTTTTCTTCTTCTTGGCACAGAAAATTGGAACATTGACGAAGACTTCATTTACTAAAGATGAAGGAGCCATGGCTTGTGCCCAAACAGAGAAGCTGAAATATCACACGGCCAAAGATAGTCTCCTCCTGTTTGCAATTTAAAAAATCATGCCTAGGCTATTCTCCTACCCCAGGGAGAGAAGGAGGCAGTGGGGTCTCTGCTATACATCATCAGCAAGACAAAAACAAAGAACATTTTATGGGAGAATGAAGATTCTTTGTGTGGCCCCTTCCCCTCACCAAAACTTTTTACTCTGTTTCTATTTCACAGGATTGTGATGAAGTGCAGGAGTTTGGGGGGAGTGGCCGAGGGGCCCTAGTGCAGCACAAAGTGGGGGTACCTCTCTGTGACTGGCCTGATAAACCCCAGGGGAGGCAGAGAAGCCTGGAGGACAATTGAATTATCTGGGAATAAGGTGGGGTCGGTGATCTCTAAAGGCTTTTTGAGCCCTGGATCCTATTAAATTCCAATGAGCTTTGAAAAGGAAATGAACCTCTCAAGGATGTCCAGCTACCTTGGAGCTAAGCCTTAAAAACAAAACAAAACAAAACAAAAAAACCCAACTAGCTAATCTATTAGGATGTTCTTATGAGATGTGACACCTGTTGTAGGTAGGAGGAAACCAGGGGCAGCTAGGTGATATAGTGAATAAAGCACTGGCCCCAGAGTCAGGAAGACCTGAGTCCAAGCAGTTACTAACTGTGTGATCTTGGGCAAGCCACTTCACCCTGTTTGCCTCAGTTTTCCCATCTGTAAAATGAGCTGGAGAAGGACATGGCAACCACTCTAGTATCTCAGCCAAGAAAACACCAAATGAGGCTATGGAGAGTCAGACACAACTGAACAATAATGAGACTGTGGGCAAGTCATCTAACTTCCCTGATTGCCTCAGCTTCCCCATCTGTAAAATGGAGATCATAATAGCATTCCTTCCAAGGGTTGGTGGAAGGTCCCAGTAAAGCCATGTCTGTAAAAACGTTCTGCAAACCTCAAAGCACCAGAGAAATCCTGGCAATTGTGATGATCTCCCTAACTACTAGAGCTGGTCAGCAGTGGGAGAGGCTTCCCCTTTGGGCAGAGGTAGTAGAGGGGATTCCTGTTCAGGTTCTGATTGGACTAGACAGCCACTGAGGGCTCCTCTGCATCTGAGATTCTGGGGTTCTGTGACTAGTTCAGGGGATCTTCAAGGGGTCATGTAGCCCATGAGGGGCAGAGTTGGTACTTGAGACCCACCTTGGGCCCCTGAGCTAAGTAAGGTACCATAGCAAGTGCAGCCTGCCATTGAGAAGGGCTGTCTGTGGAAGCCTAGAGATGTACTGGTCTTGAGGGAGGGCAACCACATTGCTGAGCTGGCAGAAGTAAGTCCGTGTCAAGTTTTCAGCTGCTTGCCTGCTCTGGGATACACACACGCCCTGGCAACATTCAGGGTTTGAGCTTTCCTTGTTGATGAGGGGTGTGGGAACGGCCTTGAGCTATGGCTCTTAGAGGTCTCTCTGTTTCAGTGTCTTCTGGGGAAACTGAAGCAGAAGCAGAGCATGAGACTGAAATTCAGGGAATACTCTGCCTAATGTGGAGACTTCCTTTTTCCTGTTCACATGAGGGACTGATGTGGATGCACTAACCTGTTAGTGTAACAATGCTTTTCTTCCCCTACATATCACCTCTGCTCTCTATTTGCTTCCTGCTGGTTGAGTTCTTCAAGTCTGGGATGGAGGAAGGGACACTGGAGGGGGAGCACAGAAGACAATGCATTGAATGGCCAGGATGAACCACTGTGGTCCCCTCCCATCTCCCACCAATGAGGTCTCCAGAAGACCCTGTGGTCTGGATGCAACAGGGTCTAACAGAATGAAGTTCTGGCCTGGGAGATAAATCTGTGTGACTTTGGACAAATCACTCCCCCAGAGTATTTACCCTTTGCCCCTGAATGGGGTCATAAGTATCCCCCTCCCTCCTCTTCCTCACAGGTTGCCCAAGACTGCAGAGAGCTTATGTGCCTGTGAAAGTGGAAACTTGGGAAATTCTGAAGATGCTATAGGAGGCCACTGGGGGCTGGGGAGGAAAGAAGGCCTGATCTGGAGGGGAAGGTTGGGGGCTGATCCTTGGCCCTGGATCAAACAACCTTGGGTGAGTCCCATTGCCCTCACAGCCTCTGGTGACCCCTGTGTCAAATGGGGAGGTGGAGTTAGCTCTAGGGCCTCTGGGCTTGCTTCTCTCTTGGAAGTTATGAGACCCCAAGGCTTCCCAAAACACACACTGAAGCCCTCCCTTGCCTCCCTACTTAAAGACTCCCTGGGCTTCTTTCAGTCTCCCGGGCCTCTCCCCAAGCCCTGGATCCCCAAGTTTGGAAGTGCTTAGTTTCAGACAAAAGGGGCCAAGGCAAGGCACCTCCTGCTCTCAGTAGTCGGGGTGCAGGGGGGCAACATCAGGAGTGACTTGTATTCAGCACTCTGGGTGTGGATAATGGGGGGTTTGGTCCTGTGCTGGTGAAGCCTGGAGGTCCCAGAATTGCCTCCTATTCTAGTGACCATGTTCCCAGGATCAAAGGGGAAGAAAAGCCCTTTGGGAACCTCCAAGTGCACAGTGTGACTGGATGTGAGCTATAAGGACCATTTCCTCGAAGGGAAGAGGCAGGCTGCAGGTCTTTCTCTTTGGGGCTGGAGTCATTACAATCTTGAAAGGGTAAAGCATGGGGGCCCCTACAATGTGGGGGGTGGGGAGGGAGGGAAGAGGAAACACATGGCCTGGACCAAGTGTTGGGTGTGGGGGCAGAAGAGACCCGGGCCAAGATTCAGGTTCAGACATTTCCCAGCTGTGGGACTTTCAGCCACTCATATAGCATCTCTCTGAGCCTCGCCTTCAAAATTGGGAGGCAGAAGGCACATCACTGGGCTGTTGTGTCGATGGGGAAAGCACACGTGAGTGTGAGTCATTGTTTCTTGTTCTGGTTATTCCCGACGTGCCAGTATTCACAGGAAATGAAGGTGGGAGGGCTCTTCAGTCAGGGAAGATGAGGGCTCTTCAGTCAGGGAAGAAGAGTGAACAGAGTGGACCAGGGCCTGGCATTTGCCCTTGGAGGAAAGAAGGTTGAGGATTTTTGCCTCCGAGGAGACAGCAAGCCTGAGACCCAGCAGTGTCTCTGCCATCTCCATAAGCTGTTCAGGCTGGGAGAACAGGGGAGCCATGGAGACAGCTTCCTCTTGTCTGAGGACCTCAGGTGTGCTGAGCTTTCCATTCCTGAGCTCATTTGGTCCTCACAGATGGCAGGGAGATGGTCAAGGAGAAGACAAGCATCTTCTCTAACATGCCTGGCAGCCCTGGAGCTTCCATTGGTCCACATTACAGAGAGCAGACCCTGTATCAGATGATGGATTGGGAAGTTATGGCAGGAGTGGGTGGGATGGAAGAGGCCTCTTGGATCTTCCCGGGCTCCAATGGGAGGCCAGAGAGGGACTCACATCTCCCACAGGCTGCTTTGGTGACATGGGGCACCTTGGAGGTCTAGACAAACTTGGGAGGGGTCTCAGAAATGCCCTTTAACAGTAACCAGAATTGGTCAGACTGCCTTGTTCTCAGGGATTCCCCGGCTCACCAAGCCACCTGGTGTTTATGTTGTATTCGTTCTGCAGCCCTCTGATACTTGAATGACCTTGGGCAAGTCACTTAATTTACCTGGCCTTTGCTATCCTCACCCTGTGATATTGAAGGGGGTCACACCAGGTGGTTTCCAGTTCTAAGTCCATGACCTTCAGGATCTTTGTAACCTTATTGTACACCCCAGGAGATGTTCCTTGGATGCCTGTTGACTGGCTGATTTACGCTCCCCCCACCCTATTTTCCTCCCTTGCTGGAGAAGAGAGTTAATCAGGAACAGAGAGATGGTCTTTGCCTTTTCTGGCTTTTGTATAGAAATGCTTCAAGAAAAAGGCTTGGTGATAGCAGGGATTCTCTTGAACCTTGGGGTCTCTGCCAGCAACAAGCTCCATCTAGCATTAATAATTCCTTCAGCTGAATTATTGGAAATGGGACTAGTTTCTTTCTGGCTCCATTGGACAGAGCCTTCATGTCTCTAGGGATGCAGGGACAGAAAGCCCACAGACATGCCAACATCTAGTCACCATTTGCAGCCTGCATCTTTGAGCAGGGTTGGGCTCCTCGGGAGAAGAGCTGCAGCAATGAATTCCGATTAGCACACATCTTTGGCTTAAAGGAAAAACTGATTAGGGTGACCTCAGAGGGCAGGTTTCCTGGCATTAGTAACAATCTGCCTCTCAGAGCAGTTTATTCATTCCAGCTCCTCCCAGTCTGGGTCAAACGAGTGGGAGGGATGAATCAATATGCCTTTCTGGCTGAAATTACAAACCAAGTCTACATTGCAACTCCTGGGCCCCCTTCCTCATTTGGACCAAGGTCCAGTGTCCTCGGGGTGAATGTGGAACGGGCAGGGGGTAAGGAAAGATTCAGTTCAGTTGAAGTCCTTGTGAAATTGATCACTGATTTCAATCACACTGACCACGTTTTGGGGTCTGTGCAGCCTCTGGATTGTAAACGTTGTCCATGGTTTGAGGGGGCTCCAAAATTTACCACACTGCTTCCTTACAACAACTCTGTGAGGTTGGCAGTGAAAGTTGGATTATTCCCATTTTCCAGATGCTTCTGCTGAGGCACAGAGCATTCCTTGTCCAGGGCTATGCCCTCACTGATATTAAGTGCCCAAGTCTGGGCTGAATCTGCTAGCTCGATAATGGCACGAAGCTCTGTGTGTGTGTGTGTGTGTGTGTGTGTGTGTGTGTGTGTGTGTGTGTGTGTGTGTATCTGTTTCCATGAAAGCAGAAAAGCTGCCCATAATAATGAATCATTTCATTAACCTCCCCTGGGCTGCTGTCAGGGTGCAGCACAGCAAACAATCTGTGATAAATGGCCAGGGGAGACAGCATCGACGCACAATGGACATTATGGATGAGCCACATAAAATAACCATTGGATCATCCACATCTTATTCCCTGAGTGACCACAGCAATTCTGTCTTCACTTCAAAAAATAAGAGACTATCAGGACTCTGTGTGTGTGTGTGTGTGTGTGTGTGTGTGTGTGTGTGTGTGTGTGTGACAGAGAGAGACACAGAAAGAGAGAGAGGGACAGAGAGAGAGACAGAGAGAGATATAAGAGAGAGGGACAGAGAGAAAGAAACAGAGACAGACACAGAGACACAAAGACAGAGAAACAGACAGAGATAAGAGAGAGACAGAGAGAGATAAGAGAGAGAGACAGAGAGAGAGAGAGAAAGAGAGAGAGACAGAGAAAGAGAGAGAGAGGGAAATCCTTCATGCGTTCCTTGCAGGTCTGTCTGTTCTCCCTGGGATAGCTTCCTTACGAGGCACAGGCAGCTGCCTGCCCCTTCCTTGGTAAGACCCTTTCCAGGCTAAGTCTCCAAGCTCAGAGCTGCCCTGCCTGGGGCAGTGTGGGGTCCCTACTCACCAGGGAGGTATCTGCACAGTCTTTCCATCTCCTCCCGAACGGTAGAGTTGTGAACTTGTGCCAGTTGTTCCACTATGGACACCGTCAGCACACATCCTGACAATGAACAAAGGACAGCTTTGTTCAGCTTGCACAGAGACCGTGCATCGCCTGTCAATCAACAACCACTGGTTAAGAGCTTTCTGGGGCCAGACACTAAGCTGGGCAATGGAGTTACAAAAATTCAGGCAAAATGAGGAAGTAGCTGGAAGCGTGGAGATGGGAGTTAGAGCAGTGAGTTAATGAGATGAGCTACAGTAAGTCGAGGGGAGAGGCAGAGAGACAATGCCCGGAGCTCTCTGAGCACCTTCAGGACTGGGCCAGGTCCTTCTGAGCTTAGAAGTGGGGGTGCCCTGGGTCAGAGGCGACATCGCCAGATCAGAGAAGCAGCAATGTCCCCACTCTTCCTCCTCGCCCCTCACACACATGTTCCTTATGCCCATTAGAAGAATCCAATGAAGGATGAAACCATTTATCTTGGTTTCTTTAATTCCCCCTGAGCGTACAATGATTCCTTCCCCATGGTAGCAATTCATTACAGGTAGAAGACTATCTTTATTTGCCCCCAAAGACAGAGGGTGGAAAACAGAGGACTCACGGTCTTACAAACAATCAATACAATTACCTTCTGCCTCCCACAAGTCTTACTTTCTAAGTGTCTTAAATCACTTCCCTCCAAACTTAAAGCACTCTTCTCCCACCCCGGTGATTTGTATTCTCCTCAGAAGGGGAAGGGATTTAGTGTGAAGGAGGTGATTCTTGCCCCCCTCCTATTCTGGTCATTATTACTTTCACTCCTGAACCCTGGGGTGTTTCCCCAAGGGCTTGGATGCTTCCTATAGAATGAAAATGAACTTGGGGCTGCTAGAGGAGTAGCAGCTTCCTTTTGTACCTCCTCTCTCCAAATAAATTGCAGTAGGATCAGAACGGGAAAAAGTTCAAGGCTTTGGCACCTGAATATTGTGGTTTGGTCTCTCGCTGCTGCTCCAGTTTCATGTCCAAAGGTCTCATCATCCTTGTCTCCCTAAGTCTGGTTCTGTCAGGAACTTCCTCTCCTGGCTCTAGAAACCCGGGCCCGCCCTCCCCTGCTCGACTTTGCTGTTACTAGAGGCATTCTTGAGGCTTATTTTACAGCCCAGCATCTCCCCTTCTCTCCCTAGAAGGCTGGGGTGCAGGAACTCCACCTCCCCCTCTACTGGCTCTACGGTGGAGGCCTAGTACAGTCACAAAGTGCTTCCTCCTGTAGCCCTTCAGTCCTGGGTCCAGGTCCTGAGAATGTAGCACTCTGACTTCACCCTTCTTCTGACCAGTGCTGCCTTCCCTGGAGCTGTGTGTGTGTGTGTGTGTGTGTGTGTGTGTGTGTGTGTGTGACCACTTGGTACCTGGCCTGTGCTGATGCCCAAGTGTCACTGAGGGGTCAAAGCCCAGGCTCAGCTCTGTGGTCTCCTGTTAACGCTCAGCTTTCTCCGGATTTCTCTGACTAGGTCAAAGGGGGCAGCTACCCTGACCTCTGTTTTCTGGGGCCAACAGCTTTGGCTCATACTAGTCTGAGACAACAATGCTAATCGATATACAGGAGTCGACACTGGTCAGTTCATCCCCAATCCTTCCCTAAGTCTCAGTCAAAGACTTCCAAGCTGGTGAGCTCACAAGGCTTCCCCATCAGCTCCTGGAGAGTCAGGGGCTAACCATTTGGAGAGAAGCTAACCTTTGTCCATTGTCCAGCCAGCCCCCGTGATGGCTTCTCCCCATGACCTCATTGACTCTCATCTCCTGGCATTCTAGGCTCTTTGTTATGGGTCCATCACAGGAGAGAACTCCATAGCTTAACCCTGTGTTCCACGACCAATGTCCTTTTCAGGCAAAGCAGTGAGTTATGCAGCAAACTGACCCAATGTATCATCTGGAGGCAGTCAGTCATCAGGGCCAGCCACCGCTGGGGCTGACTTCATGCAGTCTTATTGATGGGAAAATCTAGAGGGGACTTAATGGATGGGGACTGCAGGGATGGCCAGCGGGGCAGAGCAGGGAGATGTCACTTCGAATGCCATTGTCTGGGGACACTCAGGAGTCATCATGACTCTGGCTGGCCCCTGGATGACCGAGAGAGCTCCGTGTCCCAAATGACAGCGGCTCCCCTGAATGCTCAGTGAACGGGTGAGTTCCCAGCTTTTGACTGAAGTAGCAAATTGGTCCTTAAAAACCTACCACACATTTATACAGTAATTTAGCTTTTACAAAGCATAACGCACCGTGAAAGGGGCAATGGAATGTTAATCATTCCATTTACTACTGAAGAAGCAAAGCTACAAAGAACGTATGTGGCTTCTCAGAATAAAGGGTAGCCCTCCAAAGTTTGTAAGGCACTCTGCAAACATCATCTCATTGGATCTGCACAGGTGGGCAACACTGAGGTGCATGGAGGGCCTACTTGCTCGGGGTCATCCAGCCAGGGAGTGTCTGAGGCTGGATTAGAACTCAGGTCTTCCTGGCCTCAGTCTGTGCTCTAACCATTGCCCCACCTAGCACCTTCCCCTGCTGCTCCTGGGTAGCCGCAGGAGCCCTTTGTAGTTCCTTTTGTTATTTTGGGAAAGTAAATGTGGGGTTTTCTCTCAGAAGCTCCTCCCAGCTCACAGGAGCCTTGGCAGGCTCCTCAGCACTCCCAGATAAAAGTGGGGAATCATTCAGCAGATAAAAGGAAATGAGAAGAAGAGGTGGCTTTGAAGGCTGTGGAGAGCCTTCTCTTTAAGCCCTTTGCCTCACGTCACAGGAATGGCTATCAAAGAGGCTGGAACCTCCTCAGACCCTGGGCTCAGAGAAAAGCCAGCGAAGGGGCCAGCAAACCACCCGCCAGGGGCCTGGAGGCAGTGAGGGAGGGGTGCATCTCCCTCGTCCTGTAGAAAGCTTGTTTGATTCCAGGCCAGATGAAGGGGCATCTGGGTGTGTAAGCCAGGAAATTAGGAGGGGGAGGAGGAGGAGGAGAAGGAGGTGGAGGGAGGGGGGAAGGAGAAGGAAGAGGGGGGAGGGGGGAGGGGGAGGGGGAGAAAGAGAAGGTGGGGGGAGGAGGAGGCAACAGGTCCACAGCTCTGTCCCTGTGGGCAGAAGATGCTCAAGGAGACAGGATGAGGTACGTTTGATCTTGGGGAGCCACTGAACTAGGGGGAGGTCTGCCTGGCATGTGTGTCCAAGGAAAACTGCACACACATTAGAGTTGCTCTTCTAAGGGCTATCCGATGTGAGAAGAGATGAGGGGAAGCTTCCTGTGAATATCAATGAAGAGCCATTGGTCACTACAATAATCCAAATGGAGCCTTCTGGCATCCATGCAAAAGAATGCTTAGTTCTATGAAATCAAGAGGTGGGCGTTTGGGGCCAGGAAGCTGGGGCTAAGCCTGTACAGACTGGAAGAGAATCCCATCAACCACCAAGACATGTCTCCCCTCAGTGTAGGACCTCTGAATGCTTGAGGCAGATAGATGGTGCTAGATGGTCCTAGAGGCAGGAAGACCTGAGTTCAAATTCAGCCTCACACTAGCTGTGTGACCCTGGATGAGTCACCTCACCTCTGTTTGCCTCAGTTTCCTTAATTGCAAAATGGGAATAATTATAGCACCTACCTCTCACATTTGTTGTGAGGATCAAATGGGATAATATTTGTAAGGGGCTTAGCACACTTCTGGTATGTAATAAATGCTAGGAGTGAAGGGCGGTTGGGGGGCTTCCTGTAGAAGGTGGGGCTTGAAGGAAGTCCCAGTATTCCTGGGCTGAATAGTGTCACACCTCTGCCATTTCTAGGGAGTCATGTAAGCTGGGATTTTACAGGAATATAGTGACCAATGAAGCTCTAGACTCAAGAGCTGTCCTGGACTCTCCCTGATGGTAGTCCTGGACTGGGGGGCACCCTGAGGACCACCTCACATGCTATTCTCTCTCCTGGCTACCCTTCTGCCCTGGGAACAGCTGGTCATCAGCTCACATAGATGTCTATGGAAGGGAGGTGCCTTCTCCTGAGAGCTTGGACCACCACCATCATGCTTTTCCAGTATATTCCCTAGTTTGGTCTCCCCATTGCTGTGTCATTCAATATCTGCTGTGGCTTAACAAGCCACCAGCAAATAATAGCATTACCTGTTTCATGTAGGTTCCCTGGCTGCAGGCAATCTCCAGAGGGATGGAAACACCAAAATTCATCATAAATGACCAGTCTTCCATCCCCACTGCCTTCTCTGTGCTATTGCACCAAAAGCTAGATTTTGTGGGCTGATTGGAGACCCCACACCCCTTAACATTGTTTGTATATAAAAATGTGTTTCAAGCTCCAAACAACTTCAATACACCAATGAATCAGAGATCTGACCAATCCAGACAATTCCTTCCAATGATTCAATCACATCCTATCTACACCTGTCCAGCCTGTGCAACTCTTGGCTTTGTCCTCCTAGAAATCCATGTGGGTCTACCCACTGTGTTTGAACCTCTATTGTTCTCTGGACATTGTGTGGATCTCAGTGAGGCACATGTAAACTTCTTGTGAGTAGGGTTTTTCTCATTCTTGTACTATATTTCCAGTACCTGGGACAGTGCCTAGAATTGACTGCTGGTCTTTTTTTTTTTTTTTAAAGCAATTGGGGTTAAGTAACTTGCTCAAGGTTACACGACTAGTCATTATTTATGTGTGGGTGCTCATTTTCTGAGGCCGGATTTGATCTCGGGTCATCCCAACTCCAAGGCCAGCGCTCTTACTCACTGCGCCACCTAGCCGCCCCTTTAGGGCAATTGGGGTTAACTAACTTGCCCAAGGTCACACGGCTAGGTTTTTTTGTTTGTGTGTGCATTAAGTGTCTGAGGCCGGATCCGAACTCAGGTCCTTCTGACTCCAGAGCCGGTGCTCTATTCACTGTGCCACCTAGACGCCCCAACTGCTGGTCTTTCTAAAGCTCATTCCTCACTCTTGCTGGCTTAATGACTAACTCATCTTCCCACCCCCACCCTCACCCCTCCCCCCGCCCCCAGCCTACATTTTCTTTTGTGACATCTTATACCACTTTCCTAAATAACAGATAATTCTTTACTTTTGATGTTCACATCACTGTTTTGGGGGTGAGCCTCAATTTCAGTTCTTTGAAGACTGGTGTTCTGTGACTCACAGCCATACTGCACTGTTAGCAGAATATTGGCATTAAGAAGATCAGATTGGTCTTTGAAAGAGAAACTTGGGATCATTGAAAGCCTTGAATAATTTCCTAAAGGTAATCCAGTCTTCTCTTCAATTCTGGTCTCACCTCATTTTCCATTTTCAGTATTTGTCTAAGAAGTACATACTATTAGACAAATTCTATGAATTGAAGAACCAATCACATATCAGAGTTTTCATCCTCTTGGTTTTTCCCATAGGGATTGTTAGGTCTTTTGAATGATTACAAATCTCGTAGGAGACTCTACAGTGTTCTTGAGCTTACTACAAACCATATGATATCATCTGCAAACAGAAACTAGGTTACACCTGAGGTTTTGAAACACATCCCCTCCAGAAGTCGGCAATGACCCAATTCAAGCTGGATTGGCAAAGAATCACAGAACAATATTTGGCCTCTTCTGTTTGTAGCAAGACTGGGTGGGGGATATTTGCAAGAACTTTGTGGGGAACACACGAAGGCCATTTTGGCTGAAGTAAAGGAACCTTGATGGAGAGACAGGAGGCCAGAGGATTATCTGAGCGAATCTCTTTGATCCTATGTTAAAAAGCTAGGATTTATCTATGTTTACTGAGAGAGTGGTACTCAGTAATATTAGAGTATTCAAACATTATCAAGCAAATGCAAATCCAGGGGGTTGAGCTCATCTGACTTTTAAGAAAGCCTAAGCAGATATCAGTGGACCTGGAGAGGCAGTGGGTGAGGGAGAGTCCTGCTTGGGTGGCACATTGGTATCTGGGTACCGAGATCAGTCAGATAGTTGAAGTCCCTGTTATTTCACATCTTCTCTAAGCCAGGGCCCTGGAAGTACAATCCCATGGCCTCGTTGCCTATTTTCAGGTGATTAGAATAACCGGCCATTGGATAGTTCCTTGTGGCTCATTAAGTACAAACTTTCCTCTTGTAAAATAAGTTTTGATTGTTGTCTTTTAATTTTTTTATGTTACCATTGTTTCCCTCAGCCATCTTCCTGTTCACTCACCCTGAGGACTGTCCCATAGAACAAACAGTGCTTCTTAAAGAAAAAAAGAGGGAAACGATCCAAGGAGCTGTGCAATGTCCAACACCTGTGGCCCTCCCCTCTTTGTGAAGGGGCCGGGTGGGGGGGGGGTCTTCTCATATCTCTTCTTTCAAGTCAGCCTTGTTCATTACAATTATGCAACTTTCATCATTTTTGTGGCTATTCTGTACATTTGTGTTGTTGTCGTGATGAATGTTGTTTGCTGAACTCTGCTTTAAGTTAGAGCTTTCTTCACAGGGAGCCCAGGAGGTAGGCAGCACCCCATTGGACAAAAGAGGAAACTGAAATTCAGACAGGTTAAGGGGTGTGTCTGGGGTCCAAGGGAGGATTTGAAGTCAGGCTATTTCTAACTGTAAGATCAGGCCTCTCAACCACTTCCTCTGACCTACTTTCCCACCTGTGCTGCAAAGGCCAGTTGCTGGGTAAACCACAAACACAAATTCTCAGTCTGTAAATTCTTCAAAGGCCATTGGGGAAAAGCATGCTGAGCTTTTCACATAAATAAATAAACTAACCAGCTGCTGAATGGAGAGGATGTGCCATTAGTAACATGGACATATGGAAAGTGACTTTTCTGTATAAGTTTCAGTGTCTGAAATAGGACCTCTGAAGGAGAACATTTCCTCCTATTAGCTGTAGCTGTTTTGTCTCTTGATTCAGGCATGGTAATTTGAAGGATTTGGAAAGTGGCACGGGGAGGGAGGTGTCTGCTGGGAGAGGGGTAGGTATAGACAGAAGAATATGACCCATACTTGGCATTTAGTTTGACATGAGTCAGTCTGTGGAAAATTTTCTCTATCAAAATGAGAGAAATAGTTTTAACAAGAAGTAATCTATACTCTAAATAGACCCTTAAGAACAGTACTGTCTCAATCTGCTTGATTAATTTTAACAAGCAATCATTTTCATTGCCCAGAAGTGACCCCCAAAGTCACAGAATGAGAGCACTTGAGAGCTGGAAAAGTTCTCCTCGATTTCTTACTGTCGATGTCAGGGATGCCCAGACTCATAGGGCATGCCATTGAGCATGGACCAGTCATGAAACATCATGAATAACCTGACTGCCAAGAGAGCAACTGATGACCCCAAGCCCACAAAATTTGCTTTTAAAAGATGAAGAGGTGGGGCTAACCCTTTTCAGAGTATAAGGGAGAAGGCTAAGAGACAAGGGCCCTCACACCCAACTGACAACAAGCCCTTAGAGAACCAGTAGGTAGAGGCTATATGGCTACTGTCTTTAATGATTTGACCATGCCAGTGTATTGAGTGGAGCTTGCACATTTGGTGCTTTGTCTGGCAAGCCCACGGTCTCTGAAGTGTATCACTGCTAAAGCTGGGTGTATCCCATTTCCTATTTGGTGTAACATGCATGCCCTGCCAAGGACATGTGTCACTGGTGTCTGACAGTGCTTTCCCTGGCCTCTGGAGAATGGACTACTATTCTGAGACCCTGTATTAAGGGTCAGAGTGAATCTAATGATAGCCAAGACTCTGGATAGAAAAAGCCCATAATGGTAGAATGGTCTAAATTAGAAAATCAATGAATAGACAGAAATGAACTCTCAAAGAAAAAAAAACAAACTAACAACAGCAAAACCAGATGGATTTACAAGCAATTCTACAAAACATTTAAATAACAATTAATTCTAATACTACATAAGCTATTAGAAAAAATAGGCAAAGAGAAAGATCCTTCCAAATTCCTTCTGAACTAGGGAGAGTCAAAACAGAGAAAGAAAAACAGGGAGAGTCAAAACAGAAAAAGAAAACTATAGGCCAATTTCTTTAATTATAAAGATATAAAAATTTTAAATAAAACACTAGCATGGAAACTACAACAATATGTCCCAAATATACAGCAAAATAGGTGGCTCAGTGGATAGAGCTCTGGACCCGGTTCAGTAAGACCTGAGTTCAAATCTGGCTTCAGATACTTACTAGGTGGGTGGCCTTGGGTTAGTCACTTAACCCTCATTGGCCTCAGTTTCTTCAACTGTAAATTGGGAATAATAATAGCACCTCCCTCCCAGGGCTGTTGTGAGGACCAAATGAGATATATTTTCGAAGTGCTCAGCACAGTGTCTGGCATATAGTAGGTGTCACTGATTGTGATGCTGCTGCTGTTGCTGGGTTTCTACCAATAAAGTAAAGTTGGTTCAGTATTAGGAAACTATAAATATAATTGACCATGATTAAAAAAAGAGCAAAAGTCATATAAACATTTCAATAAATGCAGGAAAATCTTTTGACAAAAACATGACACCCATTTCTTTTAAGAAGACTCTAGTCTTCTCTTAAAGTGCTCAGTAGCAACGTCTAAAACCCAGATTAAATATTGTCTGTAACGGGGAAAAGCTAGAAGCCTTCCTGATAAGATCAGGGGTGAAGCAAGGATGCCCACTATCACCAATGTTATTCAATATTGTATTAGAAATACTAGCTTTAGGGGCAGAGCCAAGATGGCAGAGTAGAAACAGCACTTCCATGGTGCTCCAGCCCACAGAACATCCAATCTATGTAAAAGGGAGATTCTGAACAAACTCTGGAGCTACAGAACCCACAAAATGACTCATAGAAGCTAACCTCCCACTGAGGACAGTCTGGCAGCCCGGCAGGGAGCAGCCAGCACGGTGCTCAGGTAGCTGAGCCAAGGCCAGCCTGAGCCAGTGGTTTTAGCCCTGGGGCGGCCAGACCAGTGACCGGCTGCTCCAGAATTAACACATAGATGCCTAGGACAAAGTTAGAGGTCAGTGTGGTATGGACTTTGGGACTGGTTGGGAGAGCGTCGGCCTCTTTCCCTGGGGGCAAGAAGCTGCCTGAGGAGCTGCTGTGGAGCCGCCATGTTGCAGCTTCAGTTCCTGGCCTGCTGACTGTAGGGGGACCAAGTGACCAGTCTTGGGGGGTAATCGCTCTTGCTTTAACCTTCTTGGATCTGGATTGTGATCTGGGGTGGAGGTCTTGGGATGTGTGACCATCTTGCCAGAGCATGTGGAGGCTTCAGAGAGGGCACCCAACTAATACCTCCAGCAGCTGAGAAAACCCCATCATTTGGGATGGAATCTCCCCTGGCTGGTGGCAGAGTCCTACTATGGCAACAAGCCCAAAAGTCAAGTAATTGAGTGGTGACATGCCTAGGCAAAGGAAACAAAATAAACAGAAAAATTCAACATTAGACTCCTATTTTGGGGACAAAGAGGATCAAAGCATGGAACAGGAGGAGGACTGTGAGGTCAGAACTCCTGCACCAAAAGCCCAAAATGAAAATACTAGCTGGTTACAGGCCATAGAGGACCTTAAGAAACAGATAAGAGAAGTGGGGGGGAAATTAGAAAGAGAAATGAGAAAAATGCAAGAAAAATATGAGATGAGAGTCAACAGCCTGACTGAGGAAAATAACACCTTAAAAAATAGACTAACTCAAATGGCAAAAGAGGCTCAAAAAGGCTAAAAAAGTAAAAGAACGCCTTAAAAGCCAAATTTGCCAGATGGAAAAAGAATCTCAAAAGCTCATTGAGGAGAATCATTCCTTCAGAATTAGACTGGAGCCAATGGAAGCTAGTGACTTTATGAGAAATCAAGATGCTGTTAAGCAAATCCAAACAAATGAAAGAATAGAAGGCAATGTGAAATATCTCATGGGAAAAACCACTGACCTGGAAAATAGATCCAGGAGAGATAATTTTAAAATGATTGGACTACCTGAAAACCATGATCAAAGAAAGAACCTAGAAATCATCCTTCAAGAAATTCTCAAGGCAAATTGCCCTGATGTTTTAGATCCAGAGGGCAAAATAGAGGTTGAAAGAATCCACCTATTACCTCCTGAAAAAGATCCCAAAAAGAAAACTCCTAGGAGTATTATAGCCAGGTTCCAGAATTCCCAGATCGAGGAGAAAATATTACAAGCAGCCAGGAAGAAACAATTTGAATATTGTGGAAACACAATCAGGATAGTGCAGGATCTGGCAGCTTCTACATTGAGGGATTGAAGGGCATGGGATATGATATTTTGGAGGGCAATGGAGGTGGGATTAAAACCAAGAATCACCTACCCAGCAAAACTGAATATCATGTTTCAGGGGAAAATATGGTCATTCAGTGGAATAGAGGACTTTCAATCATTCTTGAGGAAAAAAACAGAGTTGAATAGAAAATTTGACATTCAGACACAAGAAGCAAGAGATGCTTGAGAAGGTAAACAGGGAAAAGAAATCATAAGGGACTCATCAAAGTTGAACTATTTATATTCCTACATGGAAAAATGATAACTGTAACTGATGAAACCTTTCTCAGTATAAAAATAATTGAAGAAGGGGATATGGGTATATGAATACATATGTGAATGTGTGTATATGTGTTTACAGGTATACATAGAGAGAGGGCACAGGTCAAATTTAATAGGAAAGGATGATACTTAAAAGGTGAAATTAAGAGGTGAGAGAGGAATATAACGAGAGAAGATGGGGAGAGACAGAATGGGGTGGACTATCTCATATAGAAGAGACAAGGGAAAATGGTTGCAATGGAGGGGAAGATCAGGAAGGCAAAAAGGCAAAACCTTATTCTCATTGAATTTGGCTCAGGGAGAAAATGACATACATACTAAACAGAATATCTCACCATACAGGAGAGTAGGGAGGAAGGTGGTGAGAGGGGGGATGATGGAAGGGAGGGCATCCTGGTGGGGAGGGAAGTTGGAAGCACCTGCTTTTTTTTTTTTTTTTTTTTTAAGCAATTGCGGTTAAGTAACTTGCTCAGGGTTACACGGCTAGTCATTATTTATGCATGGGTGCTCATTTTCTGAGGCCGGATCTGATCTCGGGTCATCCAAACTCCGAGGCCGGCGCTCTTACTCACTGCGCCACCTAGCCGCCCCTTTAGGGCAATTGGGGTTAAGTAACTTGCCCAAGGTTACACGGCTAGGTTTTTTTTGTTCGTATGGATTAAGTGTCAGAGGCCGGCTCCGAACTCAGGGCCTTCTGATTCCAAGGCCGGTGCTCTATTCACTGCGCCACCTAACCACCCCAGCACCTGCTTTTGAAAAGGGACAGGATCAAAGTAGGGAATAGACCAAGTGGGAGGTGGGATAGGAGGGAGGGAAATATAGTCAGTCTTTTACAATATATCTACTGTGGTAAAGTTTTGCATAGCTACACATGTACAACCTATACTGAATTGCTTATCTTCCCAGCAAGAGTGGGTGACAAGGGAGGAAGGGAATGAATCTGGAAATCGAAGTTTTAAAATCAAATGTTTTAAAAATATATAAATGCTATTACTAATACTATCTTACATATAATTGGGAAATAATATATACAGGCATTGGGGCACAGAGATTCACCTTGCCCTACTGGAAAAATTGAAGGGAGTATGGGAGAAGATATGGGAGAGAGCAGATTGGATGAGGGGATATCCTGTGGGACTGCTATTCTGGGGTGGGGGGCAGGGAAAATGGGGAAAATTGTAACTCAAAATCTGTCAGAAATGAATGATGTAAACCAGAAATTAATAAAGCATTTGGAAGGAAAAAAAAGAATAAATGACCCACGTGGAAAAAAAAAAGAAATACTAGCTTTAGCAATAATCCAAGGGAAAGAAATTGAAGGAATAAAAATAGGCAATGAGGAAATAAAACTATCACTTTTTGCAGATGATAAGATGCTATACTTAGGGAATCCTAGAGAAACAACTAAAAAACTAGTCAAAACAATGAACAACTTTAGCAAAGTTGCAGGATATAAAACAAACCGACATCAGTATTTCTATGTATTACGAACAAAATCCAGTGGGAAGAGACATAAAGAAAGATTCCATTTAACATAATGATAGAAAGTAAAAAAAATTATTGGGTGTCTGCTTGCCAGCACACACACATGAACACAATTATAAAACACTTTTCACATAAATAAAGACAGATCTAAACAACTGGAGAAATATAGGGAGGCTGAGCCAATATAATAAAAACGAAAATGCTCCCTAAACTACTTATTCAGTTCCATACTGATCAAACTAACAAAAAAATTATATTATAGAACTATAAAAATAATTACAAAATTCATTTGGAGGAATACAAGGTCAAAAAAATCAAGGTTTTTTTTTTTTGTTTGTTTGTTTTTTTGGCAACATGGCTAATGTGAGGAGAAAAAAGAATATCAAGGGAATCAATTTTAAAAAGCAGGAAGGAAAGCAGCCTACCAGTACCAGGTCTTTAAAATGTATATATTTTCCCCCAATTACATGTTAAAACAATTTTTAGTAGCACATCTTAAACTGTACAATAGAGCTATAAGCATCAGAATAGTTAGTAGTGGGTATGAAATAGAAAGACTGATCAATGGAATAGATGAGGTACACAATATATAGAAACAATGACCACAGTAACTTAATGTTTGATAAACCCAAAGATCCAAGCTACTGGGGCAAGAACTCACTATTTGACAGAAACTGAAAATACTCTGTCAGAAACTAGGTCTAGGTCAACATCTCACACCATATCCCAAGGTAAGTTCAAAGAGGGTGTAGGATTTAAGCATAAAGAGGGACATCATAAACAAATAAAAGGAGCTTGTAAGAAGTTACCTGACAGATCTATGGTGAGGGGAGAGTTTGCAGGACATAAAGTGGATTATTTTGATTATGTAAAATGAAAAAGGATTTGCTCAAACACAATCAATGCACAAGAATCAGAAAATTGGGGAAATATTTGCAGCAAATTTCTCTGATGAACATATTTCTAAAATGAATAGGGAACTGAGTCAAATTGATAAGAATAAGACCCATTCTCCAATTGATAAATGGTTAAAGGATATGAATAGGCATTTTTTCAAAGGAACAAATCCAAGTTATTAATAGCCATATTAAAAAATACTTGAAATCACTAGCAATTAAAGAAATGCAAATTAAAACAATGCTGAAGTACCACCTCACACGCATCAAATTGGTTAACATGACAGAAAAGAAAATGATAAATTCTGGAGGGGATATGGAAAAATCGGGACGTTAATGTGGTTTTGGTGGGGTTGTGGGCTAGTCCAGTCATTCTGCAGAACAATTTGGAACTATGAGCAAAGGGCTATAAAACTGGGCATATCCTCTGACCTAGCAATATCACTTCTGGGTCTGTATCCCAAGGAGATCAAAGAGGAGAATGACCCATATGCACAAAAGTATTTATAGTAGTTCTTTAAGTGGCAAAGAATTAGGGGATGCCCATCAACTGGGAAATGGCTAAATGAGTAGGTTATTACTCTGTTGTAAGAAATGATGAAGGGGATGGTTTCAGAAAGAACTGGAGGGGGCGGAGGCAAGATGGCGGAGTAGAAACAGCTCGTCCAAGCCACTCTGCCCCCAGATTCTCCCCAAACTATGTAAAAGGGGACTCTGAACAACTTCTGGAGCCCCAGCACCCACAGAACGACACAGAGAAGCTAACCTCCCGCTGAGGACAGCCCAGCAGCCCTGCAGGAAGGACCAGCTCAGCAGTCTGGGAACTGGCAGTGCGCAGAGCGCAGGAGCCGAGCCAAGCCCAGGTCCGCGTGAGCTGAGGTTTTAGCCCCAGGGCGGCAGGGCCAGCAGCCAGCTGGAGGAACCCCAGAACACCAGGAGCTGTGGCGACTCCAGAATTATCAACATAGACATGCCTAGGACAAAGTAAGAGGTTAGTGTCCTATGGACTTTGGGACCATTTGGGGAATGTGTTGGCTCCCTCCCCTGGGGGCTAGAAGCCACTGAGGAGACACGCCATTTTGTAGTTTTCAGAGGCAGCTCCCGCTCCCGGCCTGCCAAACTGTAGGGAGATCCAGCGATCAGTCTTGGGGGGTAATCGCTCTTGCTTTAACCTCCCTGGATCTGGATTGTGATCTAGGGTGGAAGTCGTGGGTGGGTTTACAGCTTGCCAGAAACGGAAGTTGCCCCCCACACGTTCGGGGCGAAAATTCCTCTATCTGGCCTTAAAGCCATAGTGTGGCAACAAGCCCAAAAGTCAAGCAATTAAGTGGCAACATGCCAAGGCAAAGGAAACAGAAAAATGCAACCCTAGACTCCTATTTTGGGGGCGTAGAGCGGGAAAAGACTGTGAGGTCAGAAGTCCTGCTCCAAAAGCCCCAGGGGAAAACATGAGCGGGTTGCAGGCCATAGAGGACCTTAAGAAGGACTTTAAAAATCAAATAAGAGAAGTGGAGGAAAATTAGAAAGAGAAATGAGAAGGATGCAGGAAAAGTATGAAATGAGGGTCAACAGCCTGACTGAGGAAAACAACACCTTAAAAAATAGACTAGCTCAAATGGCAAAGGAGGCCCAAAAGGGCAATGAGGAGAAGAATGCCTTAAAAAGTCAAATTTGCCAGATGGAAAAAAAATCTCAAAAGTTCACTGAGGAGATTCATTCCTTCAGAGTTATACTGGAGCAAATGGAAGCTAGTGACTTTATGAGAAATCAAGATGCTGTTAAGCAGATCCAAACAAACGAAAGATTAGAAGGCAATGTGAAATATCTCATGGGAAAAACCACTGACCTGGAAAATAGATCCAGGAGAGACAATTTAAAAATTATTGGACTACCTGAAAGCCATGATCAAAGAAAGAACCTAGAAATCACCCTTCAAGAAATTCTCAAGGAAAATTGCACTGATGTTTTAGATTCAGTGGGCAAAATAGAGGTTGAAAGAATCCACAGATCACCTCCTGAAAAGATCCCAAAAAGAAAACTCCCAGGAATATTATAGCCAGGTTCCAGAATCCCCAGATCAAGGAGAAAATACTACAGGCAGCCAGGAAGAAACAATTTCAATATTGTGGAAACACAATCAGAATAGCCCAGGACCTGGCAGCTTCTACACTGCGGGATAGAAGGGCATGGAATATGATATTCCAGAGGGCAAAAGAACTGGGAATGAACCCAAGGGTCACCTACCCAGCAAAACTGAGTATTTTGTTTCAGGGGAAAATATGGTCATTCAGTGGAATAGAGGACTTTCAAGCATTCTTGAGAAAAAAACCAGAGTTGAATAGAAAATTTGACATCCAGACGCAAGAAGTAAGAGATGCCTGAAAAGGTCATCAGGGAAAAGAAATCAAAAGGAACTTATCAAAGTTGAACTATTTACATTCCTATATGGAAAAGCAATAACTGTGACTGATGATATCTTTCTCACTATGAAAATAATGGAAAAAGGGTGTATGGTCATATGAATACATATGTGAATGTGTGTATATATGGTTACAGTTATATATGGATAGAGGGCATAGGTTGAATTTGTTGGGAAGGGAGAATACTCAAGGATGAAATTATGAGGTGAGAGAGGAAAGTGGCAAGAGGAGATGGGGAGAGACAGGGTAGGGTAAACTATCCCATGTAGAAGAAGCAAGGGGAAGTGGTTGCAAAGGAGGGGAAGAATAAGGAAGGCTAAAAAGGCAAAACCACATTCACATTGAATTTGGTTCAGGGAAAAAATGACATACATACTAAATGGGATATCTCAACCTGCAGCAGGATAGGGAGAAGGGGGATGAGAGGAGGGATGATGGATGGGAGGACATCCTTGGGGTGAGGGGAGGTTGGAAGTACCCACTATAGAAGAGGGACAGGATCATGTAGGGAATGGACCAGGTGGGGGGTGAGATGAGTGGGAGGGAATTATAAGCAGCCTTGTACAATATATCTACTATGACAGTGTTTTGCATAGCTAGACATGTACAACATATACTGAATTACTTATCTCCCAAGAGGGAATGGGTGACAAGGGAGGAAGGAAATGGATCTGAAATTCGAGGTCTTAACATTAAATGTTTCAAATATATATAAATACTATTATTAATACTCTTTTTCTTGTAATAGGGAGATAAGATGTGCAGGCATTGGGACACAAAGACTCACCTTCCTCCAATGGAAAAGTCGATGGGGGTATGGGAGAAGGTATGGGAGAGAGCAGATTGGAGGAAGCGATATCTTGTGGGACTACTATTCTGGGAGGTTGGGTAGGGGAATAACGGGGAAAATGATTGTAACTCAAAATCTGGCGGAAATGAATGATGTAAAACAGAAGTTAATAAAGCATCTGTTTAAAAAAAAAGAAAGAACTAGAAAGACTTATATGAATTGATGCAAAGTGAAGCCAGCTGAACCAAGAGGACATTATACACCTCACAGCAGAATTGCCACGGTGATCAATGGTGGAAGATCTAACTACTCTGATCTTAACAATGATCCAAGACAATTCCAAAGGACTCATGATGAAAAGCTCTCTTCCAGAGAGAACTGAGGGACTCAGAGGGCAGATTGAGGCCCTTTTTCTTTTCTGTCTTTCCTTTCTTTTTCTCTTTTTTTGGGACATGGCTAATATGGGAAATTGTTTTGCATGACTATACACATGTGTAATGGGTTTTGTTTTTCTTACCTTCTTAATGGGTGGGGGAAGGAGAGGAGGGAGGGAGAGAATTTTGAACTGAAAACAAAATGAAATTGAATTTAAAAATAATAAACGTGGGATGGGGAGAGGGACAAAGGCAGCCACGTCTCTCCCTCCCTAGACCTGACTAGCTGTGGACCATGTGTTTTTGTTGGTCCTGCTGAATGACTGTGAAATGGAGGAGACAAGCACGTGGCCAGGCATTACTCTAATCCTCTGTGCAGGGCGCAGAGTTTCACTGCAGGGCCAGATCTGAGAAGTGAGAGGCCGCTGGTGGTAGCTGGCTCCAGGGGGCCCAGTAGTCCTCCATTCTCCCAGAGACCCGCAGAGATGGACCCCTTCGGGCCATTCCTCATCACAGCTGTGATCGTATCACACAGGAGAGAGGCAAGCCCCAGGCCCTACCCAGCACTGGCTGCTTCCTCACTCCCTTAGCCCCCACCTGTCCCCAGTGACAAGACTTGGCCCCACTTTTCAGAGGGAAGAATCTCCCTGCTCCTGATATTGGCTCAAGGACAGCTTCTTAGGCACTGGTCCGTTAGAAGCCCATCCAAGCAGACATCCATTAATGACTGACTTCTCGGCTTGGCTCACTCATCCAGCTCTGAATCCATTAGATGCTGTAAGACTTCAGCAGCTTGGGGCAAGGGAAAGAGCCCAGGATATGGAGTTCAGGGACCTGGGCTTAAGTTATGGCTTTGATTTTTGCTTTCTGTGTGATTCTGGGCAAGTCACTAATTGGCTGTAGCTCTGTTTCTTCATCTGTAAAATGGGTATGGGAGGTGGACTAGATGACCTCCCTGATCTTTTCCAGGACTAAATCAGTGAACCTCCTTTTGTCTTGTCCATGAAACAAGTGCCAAAGTCTGGGGCTAGTGGTCGGTCCGCGTTCTGGTGGATGTTCACAGAGTGGAAGAGCCTGGTTTCTCCTTGACACAAGATCTCCCACTACTGAAGCCCCAAACACTGGGCATTGGCCCTAGCTTCCTTCCTTTCCAGGTTTGGAGAGGCCCCCTGGGCCCAGCTGGCAGGCCTGGGGAGTCAGGAATCTCTTCCACCCTAGGTGACCAGTTTTGGAAAGAAGGTTTAACAAGGTGTGTGTGTGTGTGTGTGTGTGTGTGTGTGTGTGTGTGTGTGTGTGTGTGTGTGAAATGCCTTTGCAAATGTCTCCATGAGGGTTTAGAAGGTGGGGGAAGGTGGGGAGCAAAGGGGACATCTCGAGAACCCCAGGGCCTGTGTGAAGATGACTCATGGCCAAGTGGGATGGACATTCAGTGCTGGGCTCCAGCAGCCACACCCCATCCCAGTCATGGCTCAGGACTGACAGCTGGGAGGTTTTACATGATGCTTTCTTTATAACAACATCGAAGCTTTGGTAGAATGTTATTAAAACAGAGACTTAGACAGCCTGAGCAACTCCTCCATTATCATGCAGCCAGAAAGCGAGGGAGGGGGATGTGAGGTGTGCCACAGACTCAAATTTAGCACTCAGAGGGACCTTAGAGGACCCTCTCACTTTACAGATGAGAAAATAGAAGCTCAGAAGCTTAACTGACTTGCCTGGAGTCACAATATGGCTAAGAGGCAGGATCAGAACCCAGGTCTCACTGACTTCAAGTTCATTACATGATGGTCTCTCTCAAGTTCCCTCCTTTGGGCCTCAGTTTCCTTCTCTGTAAAGTGAGGCAGGGGGAGGGGATGGACTTTATGACCCCAGAAGTACCCCCCCCCAGGTCCATGTCCATTGCCCCCCTGCTGCTGGGAGGTCCCGGCTGGCACCCTCTGGCTATTGACAGGTGCTCCCGGGGTCTTGGCCTGAGCCTCCAAGTGCCTTCTCTCCTGGTGCCTGTGGGTGCTGACAGAGGCCCAGGAAGGGGACAGAAATGCTGCATAAGGCTCAGCATGAACATGCAAAAGAGAACCCACCCTCACCTGAATGACCTACCTATACAGGCATGTCCATCGGAGAGCAGGGGGCCGGCTGGGTGCCTGGGAGCCCAAGAGATGGAGTCGGGTAGGGAGAAGAGGAAGAGGAGGGAAGCCACAAGGAGGCCAGGCCAGGAGCTCTTCATCCCAAGACAGGAGCTGTGGACCCATGACAGCCACTCTTCAGTTCACCAAGAGCCAGGGAAGGCAGGGCACACACAGAGACATCACACACACAGACATACACACGTACATCTACACAATCCATACACACATAACCCATGCAGGCACATTCACACACATGCGTTCATACACACAGACACACACACACACAGACACACACACACAGACACACACACCCCAAGTTTCACAGGAAGAGACAACCCAGGGCAGATCTACTTTCTTCCTGTGGATAAGACAGGCACAAGCCACTCCCAACCCTGCACCTTGCTTCCTAGCCTTTGGGGGACAGTGAGGCCTCCCTGGACTTCAGGCCGGGGCAGAGATGAGGGCCTGCCTGTCAGGCTGGGCAGAGTCCAAAAGCCACTGAGACAGAGGAAGGCAGCTGCAGGAATCCTCCCTGAGCCTGTGACCAGAAACTCCAGGTCTTTTCAGAAGAGTTCAGGGGGATCACACTGGGCACCCCCTTTTCCTGTCTTGCAAAACAAGTCACAGGGGAACCTCTTTGCTCCCACCCCCAAGCAGCCTCATAAGTGGCTCAGCCTCAGCTTCCTCTTTGGGGAGCCACGATCTGGCTTACAGATTTACACCAGCGACCCCGGGGCTCCCCCTTCTCCAGCAGCACCCAACGTGTGCCTTTTCTACATCTGGCTCTGATGAAGCTGGTCTTTCCTGCAGGGAGGCAGCTGGCCAATGTGCAGACACAGGCTTCTCAAGCCCTTTCGTTTTGAGCAGGGAGGAAGCTGATGGTTTGTGGCCCTGGGCAGGACCAGTGGGGACAAGGTTCAGAGGGCACAGAGTCTCTGAGCTCCAGGTTTGCTGGGGAGGTGAGCTCAGCTCAGGGGCCCTCTCCTCACCCAACTCAACTGCTCTGTCATGATCTCCTGACAGTGTGTGTGCTCGAGTGTGTGCATGTGTGTGTGTGTGTGTGCGTGTGTGTGTGTGCGCGCGAGCGCACTCCAGTGCCTTTGAAAAAGAGCTGAGCCCAGGGAGCTGATGATTTCCTCCTCTGAAGATTAGATCTGAACATCCTGTCACCCCCCTACCCACCCCAAGTCACTACAATGGGTTCATTGACTCTGAGCAGGCTTCTTTTTAGAAATAGTAAATAGGAGAGAGAGACAGAGAGACAGAGAAAGAGACAGAGAGAGAAAGAGAAACAAAGAGAGAAAGAGACAGAGACAGAGAGAGAAAGAGAGAGACAGAGAGAGAAACAGAGAGAGAGAGAGAGAGAGAGAGAGAGAGAGAGAGAGACAGAGAGACAGAGAGACAGAGAGACAGAGACAGAGACAGAGAGAGAGGGAGAGAGGGAGAGACAGAGACAGACAGACAGAAAAAAGAGAGACAGAGACAGAGAGACAGAGAGAGACAGAGAGACAAAGACAAGAGACAGAGACAGAGAGGTGCTGAGCTCCGCAGAGCCAAGGCTGGCAGGGTCAGTGGGAGCTGGCCGCAGCCAGCAGGGGCTGGCAGCAGAGAGTGATGACAGGAAGTGGACTCAGGGTCAGTCTCTCTCTGCACAGGAAGCCAGGCTTGGTCTGGACACAGGTTCTGTTAAAAAATATCAGAAAGCCCATCTCTGATGAACTCCCTGTGGGTATCAGACTTTACAGATCACAGACCAGAGCTGGAAGGCATCTCAGAGTTCATCCAGTCCAATTCCCCCTCCATTTTCCAGATGAGGAAGTTGAGGCATAGAGAAGTTTGGTGACTTTCCCAGGGTCTCACAGGCAGGGAGGAGCAGAGCCTGGACATGGACAAAAATCCTTTAGCCACAAGGCCAGGGCTCTACCTTCCTCTAGGTCCCAGATCATGGGGCCTGTGTTTTGGCCTTGCATAATGAGAGGGGCAAGGGATGGCAATATCTCCATCCCCAGGGGTGAAGCCAAGGCCAAGGCTCCTCTTCTCCTCCCCTGCCTGTTCCCACTCCAGGCAGAGCCCCTGGAGACTGGATACTACTATTGCCCCTTCTCTGGGGTTGGCTTCAATCCAAGCCACAGAATCACAGATTTAGGGCCAACCCAAGCTAAACTCTTATTTTACAAACGAATAAACTGAGCCCCAGAGAAGACAGTGGCTTGCCCAAGGTCCCACAGCCAGGATTTAAACCCAGGTCTATTCCACAAATATTTGTCAAAGGTCTGTTGTGTGCAAAGCATTTCTTTCCTTTACTTAGGGTGGGGAACAGGAGCAGAAAATCGTTGAAGGAGAAGGAAGCCTAAAGGGGACATTCCTCTTTTGTTTTGCTTCTTTCCTCTTTCTCACAGCCCCAGGGCCCAGGCTCCTCCTTCCTGGGATTTCCCCCTTGGTTGTGCACCCTGTGACCCCACCCACTTGCCCCACTTCTGACTGCCCAGGGCCAGGGAGCAGGCATCTGCAATGACCCCTGGCGTTTCTCAAGCACCCATAGGTTTACAGCACACTTGGGGCATAACTCACAGAGGCTTAGACATGGGCCGAGGGTGGGGACAGTGGACCCAAGGCCACTCCTCTGCCATCTGGCCCTGTTCTTTCTGTGTTCCGGGGCCCAAGGAGTACCAGCCCTCCCCCAGCCGGGAGGAGTCCGAGAGCCTTTGCCCATCTGGACAAGGAATAAAAGATATTTGATGACACAGATCATCTAAAAACTGCATTCATTCAGTGTAAATCAGGAATTTGGCGCCTGCTCGTGGCTCCTTGACGAGTCTTTGGGACAAGCGGACGCCTTTTTAATGAGTTTTGATGGCCCTGTTCTTAGTTAGGCTGGGAGTTCTAATTAGTCTTTTTACATGGAGGAAACCTAATCAAATGCTTTAGTGCTCATATGTTGCATCATGGAGTTTAAGAGGGAGTGTGTAGGAGGGAGGGCCTGCGTGTCTGAAAAAGCAGGAATGATGGAGAGGTGGCCTTGGACCGGGGGCACCTTTGTGCCAACATTTCTTTGGTGGCATCTTTTGGGACTCCTGAGCTCAGCTGCATGCTCAATCCCCCATGCCCACTTTGGCTGGAGAGTAGCCAGAGCCCATGGGCTCTCTTCCCAACTGTCACTGGTCAAACACTATCTTCCTGCCGTTGCTTTCCAAGGACCATGGCACCGTACCATCTGCTCTGTGACCTTGGGACCCTAAGGACCTCTGGGCCTTTCCATTGACCATGAAGGGGAACTTCACGTGTTACTCATCTAACAAACTCCCTTAATAAGCTCCAGGAGAGATGGGCCTGTCTCAATGGTGTATCTGTACCCTAGAGCTTGGGACAGAGCTCTGCCCAGGGCAGGGACCTTTGCCATGTCATTCCACTCCACTGAGACATTCTCAATATCTTGGAATGTGCTCCAAGTCTCCTTGGCCCCTGAGGAAAGGCTACTTGGAGACCATTCCCAGACTCCAACCCAAGTATGTTTAGGAGACCCCTATTCTAGCACCTGCCTGAGTATAGATAAAGTACCTGCCTGAATATGAGTAAAAAAAAAAGCCACCAAAGGGTGGCTTTTAAGATTTTGCTTTTAAAAAAAAGTTTGCTGCAGTGAGTAGAATGTCAGTCATGTAGCAGAGAAGCCTAGATTCAGTTCCCACCTCAGGCATTTACTGTGTGACCCTGGTCAAGTCATTCTACCTTCCTAAGCATCTGTTTCTTCTTCTGTAAAAAGGATGATGATAGCATCTACCTCACAATGAAATAACGTGAAGCCTTGGGCAAAGGGCTTTCAAGTGATCTGGCAATGTTGGCTGTAACATCGTGTTCCTCAGGGGTGGAGACCTTGGGTTCTCCTTTCTCACCCTGGCACAGAAGGAACTCATGGGTTACTTCTGGTGTCTAATAGGAATTTCTCTCACATCAAAACCTATCTCTGTCTGCTCAGTTTTCTATGGAATTAGAACTGGGGTAGCATCTTCAGGTAAATGAACCCCCTTCAATTCAATGAAACCTTAATTAAAGCCCTTTTGTGTGTGAGGCTCTGGACTGGGCAGTAGCAGAGATATAAGGACAGTAACAGCAGACTTGTAGTGTATGAAGGTTCATGCAATGCCAGGAGTCTCACAATCATCCTGGAAGGGCGGTGCTGTCATGATCCTCCTCCTACAGATGAGGAAATCCAGGCAAGCAGAGCTTAAGTGACTTGCTCAGGGTCACACAGCTAAGAAGTATTTGAAGCTGTATTAGAGCCCAAGCCTTTCTGCCTCCAAGTCCATGATGTGAAACTCTCATGAGCCCACAGACCCTACTCTCGAATTGTTTATAGTCCAATGTTGAGAACAATACACGAGAAATAATAAAGCAAAGTATGTGCTCAGAGATATGCAAGAAAGGAGAGGTTTTTCCACTAGGAATAAAGGGGAAGTTTTGTAGTGGGGCTAAGTGCTGAGTTGGGCCTGGAAGGAAGGCAGAGATTTCAGGGGAGGTATGTGTATTTGTGGGTAGTGTCATTCCTGCAATGGGACACAGCATGAGCAAAGGCTTGGAGGCAGGAGATGGATTGATAACGGGAAGTGAAGAGCAGTCCCATTTAGCTGGGATGTGGAGAGGGGATTATCCCAGAACCATCAGAGTTGGGAGAGACTGTCCAGTTCAATCCTACAAGACTCTGCTTGTTCTATGGGCTGATCTGGGGTCCCCTGGAGGTGAGCCTTTGGCCCTTGAGTCAGTAAGCACCTACTATGGGCCAGGTCCTGTGCCAAGCCCGGGGACAGAAAGTCAACCCCCACTTCAAAGGAATTCACAGTCTAATAGGGAGCAAGGCATGGGAATGACCAAGGTACAAATAAACTATGGAAAGATCAGCTGGGGATAACTCACAGAGTGCAGCAGTGTCAGGGATCTGGAAAGGCTTCTTGTGGCTGGGGAAGAAGGCAGCGAAGCCAGGAAGGGGGAATGAAGAGAGGATTCTAGGCCTGGGGGCAGCCAGGCCCCAAGCCTGACCACCAACATGGTCAGTGGGACCTGAACAAAGAGGCAGAGGAATGGGCACAGGCTCTCCCTGGCAGGGAAGCCCATCCACTCCAACAGGGCCTGGGGGACTTAGACACCCTCTGCTTATTGTCAGAGGTGACTTTCTGAGCCCAGGGGTTGTCAGAGAAGCAGCTGATTGGAGAAACAGGAACAAAGGCCAAGTCTGGGTGTGGAAGTGTGGAAGAGAGAGCCTGCTCTGACCTGTTTCTTCCTCCTCCCAGCCCCAGGGATCCCCAACTTGTATCTCAGTTATCTCAGGCCCCCCACTCACAAACTGTCTACACTGCCAGTACCACAGTAGAGCTGTGAAAGGAAGTGATCACAAAGGCCTCGGAAATGATTTTAAAAAATATTTTTTCAATATAACAAACATTTATTTGTTCTCTCTCCTCCCTATTAAGAAATCTAAAAGGAAAGTAAAGCCAAGCCCTCGTGACAAACTTACAAAACAAACTCGCACTTTGGCTGCGTCTGACCAAGTATCTCTTTGGGCTCTCGAGGCCCCGCCTTCTCAGGAGGAGGTGGCCTGACTCTCCCGGCATTCCAGGGTCATTACAAGTCCCCTGCCTTTCTTATAACCATGTTATTTCTGTGCTCTAAACCCTTCTCCTGGTCCTGCTTACTTTACTCTGCACCAGTTCATGCAAATCTTCCTTGATCATCCCTTCCCCATTTCTTATGATATCAGAGGAATCTGGGATGATGCTTCATCTCATTCAGAGGGAATAGGGACAGAGTCTAGACCTGTTCTATGCCTGGGCTCAGGGAACTCCCAGGTGAGAAAACTCCTCTTACCAGTGCAGGTGGGCACCTCCCCTCTAACTCATAGTCTTAGAAAGTCGCTGCGGGCACTGGAGGCTAGCACTTGCCTAGGGTCAGACAACCAGGACATGTCAGAAATGAGACCTGAGCTGGTGTCTTCCTGGCTTTGAGGATGCTTCCCAAGGACAAGTATTTGATCTCATGCTCCTTTATCTGAAAATCAGGACGGGGAATAGGTTGTTTTCTGCTTTAAAAACATCTGACTGAAGACATTCTCAGCTTCAGCTTTGTCCCAATCTCTACGTGGATGGGAAAAGACTAGGACCCTGAGGAGTGTATATTGGACAGCTCCCCTAGGAAGAAGCCGTAGCCCAAGCTGAACTGGGCTGGACCTGGCATCTCCAGGGTGGCTCCCTCTCTCCTCACCCCCACAAGTGGCTCCAGAGGGGACTTGGGGCCGCTGAAGGTATGTCAGGGAGCGATTTCAGATCAAATAAGAATTAAGGAGTGGAGGGGGCAGAATGAGGCACTCCTGGGAGAGTGCCCCATCCCAGGTTCGGCTGCCCCCACCTGGTATCATTTCTGTCTTTACTCAGATAAACCAACAAACATTTAGTAAGTGCTTAATGTTTGTATTAAGTGCTGGGATTACAAAGAAAGGCTAAAATGTGGTGCCTGCTCTCAAAGAGTGCACAGTCTAATGGAGAGGCAGAAGGCAAACAACTGTGTACAATCAAGATATAGACAGGATCAGCTAGGGGGATTCACAGATGGAAGGGGGGGGGATCTGAGCTGCTACTTGAAAGGAGCCAGGGAAGTCAGTGAATGGAGATGAGGGGAGAGAGTGTTTTGGGCATGGCAGGCAGCTGGTCCAAAGGCACAGTGTGGAGGTAAAATGTCCTCTGAGAGTCCAGGGTCATGAGCAAAGAGTACATGGAGGGTAGGAACCGACCAGGAAAAGGCTTTGAAAGTTTGTATCCAGAAACATTGTATCCAGAAACATCGTATCCAGTAACAGCAATATCGTTTTAAGAATGGCCTTGGAGCTCTTCCACCCGGTGTGGACTTGCCTTTCCCTGCCTCCAGGTGCGGCATCACCTCCTCTCTTCTCTTAAGGGTTTGAACTCGCCACTTCAAAGTTTGCCATGGGCGATGATATCACTGCTCTCCTTGTTGACAATGGCTGTGCAAAGCTGGCTTTGCAGGAGATGATGCCCCTCGGGCTGTCTTCACTTCCATTGTTGGGCACCCCAGACATTGGGGTGGGATGGTGGGTATGGGCTAGAAAGACAGCTATGTGGGGATGAGGCCCAGAGCAAGAGAGGTATTCTGACCCTGAAGTACCCCATTGAACGTGGTATTGTCACAAACTGAGAAGATCTGGCACCATACTTTCTACAATGAGCTCCATGTGGCCCCTGAAGAGCACCCTGTGCTGCTCACAGAAGCCCCCCTGAACCCCAAAGCCAACAGAGAAAAGATGACTCAGATTATGTTTGAGACCTTCAATACCCCAGCCATGTACGCTGCCATCCAGGCTGTGCTGTCCCTGTATACCACTGGTATTGTGATGGACTCTGGTGATGGTGTGACCCACACTGTGCCCATCTATGAAGGTTAT
Organism: Gymnobelideus leadbeateri; assembly: GCA_011680675.1. NCBI lineage: Eukaryota > Metazoa > Chordata > Mammalia > Diprotodontia > Petauridae > Gymnobelideus > Gymnobelideus leadbeateri. The sequence goes on along the minus strand of WOXC01010120.1, from coordinate 633,983 downwards.
GCCCTTCCCCATGCCATCCTCCGGCTGGATATGGCTGGCTGTGATCTGACAGACTACCTCATGAAGATTCTGACAGAGAGAGGGTATAGTTTCACCACTACAGCTGAGAGGAAAATCTTGTGTGACATCAAGGAGAAGCTGTGTTATGTCACCCTAGACTTTGAGTAGGAGATGGCCACTGCTGCATCTAGCTCCTCTCTGGAAAAGAGCTATGAGCTCCTTGATGGTCAGGTTATCACCATTGGCAATGAGAGGTTCCTATGCCCAGAAACTCTCATCCAACCATCTTTCTTAGGTATGGAATCCTGTGGAATCCACGAAACTACCTTCAACTCAATCATGAAGTGTGATGATGACGTCCATAAGGATTTGTATGCCATATTGGCAGGTGGTACCACCATGTACCCAGGCATTGTTGCCAGAATGCAGAAGGAGATTACAGCCCCAGCTCCCAGCACAATGAAAATCAAGATCATTGCCCCGGCTGAGCACAAATCCTCTGGGTTTGAGGCTCCATTCTGGTGTCTCTTTCCACCTTCCAGCAGATGTGGATCAGCAAGCAGGAGTCTGATGAATCTGGGCCCTCCATTGTCTACCTCAAAAGCTTCTAAATGGATTGTTTGTGGTTTAAAAATTTTTTTTTGTCAAAGCGTTTGACATGATGACATGATAATTGCCCCCAAAAGAGATGAGATTGGCACGGCTTTATTTGTTTTTTGGGGGGTTTGGGGCTTCACTTAGGATTTAAAAACTGGAACGGTGAAGGTGATGAGCAGTCTAAGTGTGTTGGAGGCTAACGTCCCCAAGTTCTCCGGGGTGTCTTCAGGCCTCTGATGGCACGTTTGTTTTTAACCGTCATCCCAAATATCCTCTGATGCATGGCTCAAGAGCTACAAGCTTGTGAAGGCCGTCAAAGGAGTGACGGAACAAAGGTCCAGATGGGGGGGGGAGAGGAGAAGGCACTAGTGTTGCTTTACATGTAAATTATGTAATCCTTAAAAAACCAAAACAACCGCCCAAGCCTTTTTGTATCTGCCGCCTTAATACTTGTTCCTTTTTAAAAAAGTTGTCAGCCATATGCAATGGCCCCTAAATTCCCTCCCTGCCCCCAACATAGATGGGAATGAGGACTTTTATAGTCTCCTTGCGAGTTTGGAGATTGCTGCCAGTACTTGGGGGAGGGGAGGAGCTTTACCTGCACGCTGATTTAAGACCATTTCAAGTAAAAGTGCACACATTAAAGGAAAAAAAAGAATGGCTTTGATAGTATGGCAGGAACCAGGAGAGCAGGAATAGGTGACCGGTCAGACTTATGGAGAAGGGAAGAATTTATGACCAAACAAGAGACAGAGAGCATTATGAAATGCAAAATGGATGATGCTGATGACATTAAATTGAAAAAAATTTTCTCAAATAAAAGCCAAATGCAACCAAGATTAGAAGGGAAATAGAAAACTGAAAAATAATTTTGACAACCAGTGTCTGATAAAGGCCTGAGTCAAATTTATAAGAATGCAAGTCATTCCCCAAATGATAAATGATCAAAGGATATGGAGGCAGTTTTCAGAGGAAGAAATTAAAGCTATCTATAGTCACATAAAAATGCTCTAAATCACTCTTGGAGAGACACAAATCAAAACGACTCCGAGGTACCACATCACACCTATCAGATGGACTAACATGTCAAAACAGGAAAATGATAAATGTTGGAGAAGATGTGGGAAAACTGGAACACTAATGCCTTCTTGGTAGAGTGGTGAGCTGATCCAGCCATTCTGGAGAGCAATTTGGAACCGTGCCCAAAGGGCTATAAAAATGTACATATCCTTCAACCCAGCAACACCACTTCTAGGTCTGTGCCCTAAAGAGATCATAGAATTGGGAAGAGGCCCCGTATATACAAAAATATTTGTAGCAGCTACTTTTTGGAAATTGAGAGGATGACCATCCACTGGGGAATGGCTGAACAAGTTGTGGTAAATGAATGTAGTGTAATACTATGGTACTATAAGAAACAATGAGCAGGTGGATTTCAGAAAGCCTGGAAAGACTTACAGACTGATGTTGAGTGAAGTGAGCAGAACCAGGAGAACACTGTACACACTAACAGCCACATTGTGTGATGACTGACTTTGATAGATTTACCTCTTCTCAGCAATGCAAGGGTCTAGGATAACTCCAAAAGGCTTATGATGGAAAATGTCTACATTCAGAGAAAGAACTTTAGAGTCTGAATGCAGATAGAAGCATACTATTTGTTCTCCTTTTCTTTTGTTATTTTGTTTTGTTTATTCTTTCATGTGGTTCCTCCCATTAGTTCTAATTCTTTTCATCATAATTAATGTGGAAATATGTTTAATATGAATGTGTAAGTTAAGTCTGTATTAGATTGCACATTGTCTTGGGGAGGGAGGAGGAAAAAGAGGGAGAGAAAACTTAAAACTCAAAATCTTGTGGAAGTGAATGTTGGAAACTAAAAGTAAATAAGTAGGGTGGCTAGGTGGCACAGTGAGTAGAGCATTGGCCCCGGAGTCAGAAGGACCTGAGTTTGGATCCGGCGTCAGACACAACGCACACACAAACAAAAACCTAGCCGTGTGACCTTGGGCAAGTTACTTAACCCCAATTGCCCTCCAAAAAAAAGGTAAATAAGTTATTTTTAAAAAACAAGACAAAACAAAACAAAGACTTTGAGTAACTAAGTCATTTTGACCATTATGAATTCACAAATTCATAGGACATCAGAGAAAGGACTGATAAATAGAAGTATGTATAGAATCATTTTACATACATATGTATATGTGTGTGTGCCTATTTGTGTCTAATGACAGCCATCTCTAAGGTTGGGGAAAGGGAAGGAAAAAAAGAAATATATATGATAACTTTGTCGTATGTTTGGAGGGAATAGTGAGCTGTACATGGTAGATTTGCAGTTTCATGTGCAATTGTCTTTTTTTATTGTACTGTGTTATGGAAATGCTTGTTTTATTCCCTGAATTGAGAATAAAAATTTTTTTTCCAAATGCTTTCTTAGTTCTGGTTTACATCATTCATTTACGCCAGACTTTGAGTTACAGATTTTCTCTCCATTTTCCCCTACCCACTGCCCCAAAATAGTGGTCCCACAGGATATCCCCTCCTCCAATCTGCTCTCTGCCATATCTTCCCCATACCCCCTTCTACTTTTCCAGTAGGATGTGGTGGATCTCTATGCCCCAGTGCCTGTATATCTTATTTCACAATTACATGTAAAATAGTATTAATAATAGTGTATATATATTTAAACATTTAGTTTTAAAACTTTGAATTCCAGATTCATTCCCTTCCTCCCTTGTCACCCAGCCTTACTGGGAAGATAGGCAATTCAATATAGGTTGTACATGTGTAGCTAATGCAAAACATTACCATAGTAGATATATTATAAAAGACTGATTATATTTCCCTCCCTCTTATCCCACCTCCCACTTGTTCTATTCTCTACTTTGATTCTGTCCCTTTTCAAAAGTGGGTGCTTCCAACTTCCCTCCCCCACAGCCTGCCCTCCCCTCCATCATCCCCCCCATCCCCTTCCTTCCTACTCTCCCGTAGGGTGAGATGCCCTATTTAGTGTGTATGTCATTCCCTCCCTGAGCCAAATTCAATGAGAATAAGGTTCTCTTTTGCCTTCCTGTTCTTCCCCTCCATTGCAACCATTTTCCCTTGCCTCTTCTATATGAGTTTACCCCATTCTCTCTCTCCCCATTTCCTCTCATTATATTCCTCTCTCACCTTTTAATTTCACCTTTTAAGTATCATCCCTTCCTATTAAATTGGTCCTGTGCCCTCTATCTATGTATACCTGTAAACATATATACACACATTCACATATGTATTCATATGCCCATATACCCTCCTATATAGATTCTCTCTCTCTCTCTCTCTCTCTCTCTCTATATATATATATATTTTATTTCTTTCTATTTGCTTCAACTATTTTCATACTGAGAAAAGTTTCATTAGTTAAAATGATTGTTTTTCATGTAGGAATGTAAACAGTTCAACTTTGATAAGTTCCTTATGATTTTCTTTTCCCTGTTTACCTTCTCATGCTTCTCTTGCTTCTTGTATCTGAATGTCGAATTTTCTATTCAACTCTGTTTTTTTCATCAAGAATACTTTAAAGTCCTCTATTCCACTGAATGACCATATTTTCCCCTGAAACATGATACTCAGTTTTGCTGGGTAGGTGATTCTTGGTTTTAATCCCAGCTCCTTTGACCTCCAGAATATCATATTCCAGGCCCTTTGATCCCTCAATGTAGAAGCTGCCAGATCCTGTGTTATCCTGATTTTGTTTCCACAATATTCAAATTGTTTCTTCCTGGCTGCTTGTAATATTCTCTCCCTGATCTGGGAATTTCAGAACCTGGCTATAATACTCCTAGGAGTTTTCTTTTGGGGATCTTTTTTCAGGAGATGATAGGTGGATTCTTACAACCTCTATTTTGCCCTTTGGTTCTAAAACATCAGGGCAGTTTTTCTTGAGAATTTCTTGGAGGATGATTTCTAGGTTCTTTCTTTGATCATGGCTTTCAGGTAATCCAATCATTTTAAAATTATCTCTCCTGGATCTATTTTCCAGGTCAGTGGTTTTTCCCATGAGATATTTCACATCACCTTCTATTCTTTCATTTGTTTGGATCTGCTTAATGGCATCTTGATTTCTCATAAAGTCACTAGCTTCCATTTGCTCCAGTCTAATTCTAAAGGAATGATTCTCCTCAGTGAGCTTTTGAGATTCTTTTTCCATCTGGCAAACTCGGCATTTTAAGGCATTCTTCTCCTCATTGGCTTTTTGAGCCTCTTTTGCCATGAGTTAGTCTATTTTTTTAAGGTGTTATTTTCCTCAGTCAAGTTGTTGACTCTCATTTCATAATTTTGTTGCATTGGTCTCATTTCTCTTTCCAATTTTTCCTCCACTTCTCTTATCTGCTTCTTAAGGTCCTCTATGGCCTGTAACCAGCTCATATTTTCCTTTAAAGCTTTTGGTGCAGGAGTTCTGACTTCACTGTCTTCTTCCTCTTCCATGCTTTGATCCTTTTTGTCCCTAAAATAGAAGTCTAATGTTGGATTCTTCTGTTTATTTTGCTTCCTTTGCCTGATCATGTTGCCACTCAATTACTTGGCTTCTGGGCTTTTTGCCACAGTGGGATTCTGCCACCAAACAGGGGAGCTTCTGTCCCAAATGCTGGGGTTTTCTCAGCTGCTGGAGGTATTGGTTGGGTGCCCTCTCTGAAGCCTCCACATGCTCTGGCAAGCTTGTCACATACCCTAGGACCTCCACCCTACACTGAAATCCAGATCTAAGCAGATTAAAGCAAGAGTGATTACCCCTCAGACTGTTCACTTGGTCCCCCTACAGTCTGCAGGCCAGCGGCTGAAACTGCCATGTACCTCTGGCAGCATGGTTGTGGCAGCATGGCTGTGGCTCCTCAGCAGCTTCTCACCTGGGGGAAAAAGCCAACGCACTCCCAACTACTAGATCCTAAAGTCCACACTGTACTGACCTCTCACTTTGTCCTTAGCATCTGTGTGTTGATAATCCTGGAAACCCCCACAGCTGCTGGTCCCTCCAGCGGGCTGCTGGTCAGGCCTGACCTGGGGCTAAAAACCTCTGGCTCACGAGGCCTGGGCTTGGATCCCAGAGCACTTCACTGGCCGCTCCCTGCTGGGCTACAGGGCTGTCCTCAGCGGGAGGTTAGATTCTCTTTGTCATTTTGTGGGTTCTGTACCTCCAAAGTTTGTTCAGAGTCCCCTTTTACATGAATTGGGGAAGGTGGAAGCCTGAGCCACAGATGTCCTGTTTCTACTCTGCCATCTTGACTCCACCCAACCAATAAAATAAAGTTTTAAAAAAGTCAACCAGAGTCCCCAGTTGATAAATGCTCAAAGGATATGAACAGGCAGTTTTCAGATGAAATCAAAGCTATCAATAGTCACATTAAAATGCTCAATCATTATTGATTAGAGAAATGCAAGTTAAAACAACTCTGAGGTACCACCTCACACTTATCATATTGGCTAACATGACAGAAAAGTAAAATGACAAATGCTGGTGGGGATGGGGAAATATTGGGGCACTAATGTGCTGTTGGTACAGCTGCAAATGATCTAACCATCCTGGAGAACATTTTGTAGCTATGCTCAAAAGACTCTAAAACTGCACCATTTGACCTAGCAATACCATGATTACCCCTGTATTCCAAAGAGATCCAAAAAATGAAAAGGACCTACTTATACAGAAATATTTATAGCAGCTCTTTTTGCAGTAGCAAATAATTGGAAATCAAGGGGGTGCACATCAATTGGGGAATGGTTGAATAAATTGTGGTATAAGAATGTAATGGAATACTATTGTGCTATATGAAATGACAAGTACATGGATTTCAGAAATACTTCAGAAGACTTATATGAACCGATGTAAAGTGAAGTAAGCAGAACCAAAACATTGTACACAAAACAACAATATTGTACGGTGATCAACTGTCAAAGACTTGACTATTGTGATCAATGCAATGATCCATGATCCAATTCCAAAAGCCCCTCTTCCCCTCCAGAGAGAGAACTGATGAACTCTAAGAGCTGTTTGAAGCATACTTTTTTCCATTTCTTTATTTTTCTTGCTTTTTGTGTTTTTTTTTTGTAACATGGCTAATATGGAAATATGTTTTACATGATTTCACATGTATTATCTACATAAAATTGCTTTCTTTCTTATGGAGGGGGGAGGGATGAGAAAGAGGGGGAGAATCTGGAACTGAAACTTCTAAAAAATAAATGTTAAAAATGTTTTATATTTCATTTGTTTGTATGTAATTGAGAAATATTTGACAAAATTAATTTATACACATACACAATTAGAGGAGTTTATATTGGACCCTAGAGGTGATAGGGAGACACTGGAGATTGTTGAGAGAGTTGGGGTAGAGCGTGGTGATTGAAGCCTTCTCTGTGACCTCTGTTTCATTGACCAGTACAGCTTCCTCAGGTCCTTCAGCTGCAGCTGACTGGGATGCCGGGATTCTGCAGAGGCATGAGATGCCTTCCTGTCTCTCTCATTCTAGAAGCCGACAGAATCTTTGAGGCTTCTCCTAGTTGGCTCATTTGATGAACAAGCTTTTATGTAGTACACCTGAATCCAAGGTTCTGAATCTCCCTTGATTCCTGACTGCTCAGGAAAAGAGACTTCTCTCCCCTTTTCTTAGGAGGCCAAGGAGCTTAGTGGGCTTCTCTCCTTCTCCCAGGTGACTATCACAGGCTTGGACCTCAGGATGGCAAAGGTTGTTGTTCCACTGCAGCCTCTTGTAGGAATCTTTGTTTCTTAAATGTTTAGGATTTTTGTTGAAAATTTTCTTTTTTGTTAGTCTTTGTTGTCAGATATTTGTGTCAAACTAGGAACTGACTGATAGTCGATGGGCTGGGGCTCTGTCCCTGGGCTTAGCACGTTTTTTTGCAATCCACACACTTGCTAATTCCCATTAAACACCCCTTTCTCTCTAGCAAAATTGTGTGTTTATTTTATGAGGCTCAGCTTACAGGGACTCTGCTGGCCAATGCCTAGTCAGCTCTCTTAAACTTTTTTTGTATCATGGACTACTTCAGTGGGAGCTTGGAGTCATTCATTGAATCATGCTTACAAAAAATCACAATGAAAGGAAAGAATGAATTTCAGCTAGAGGTTAGTGGAAATAATGGTTTTTCTCATCCAAGTTCATAAATTCTCTAAAACTTACCCATGGATCCCTTAGGGGTTAACAAACCTCAAGTTAAGAACCCCTGGTCTAGAAGATCTCCAGAATCGTAATAGAATGGGACCCAGCAGGCTCCATAGTAACAGAGTTAACTTTGATCAGTGACCCTCTAGTTATTAACATGTGAAGCGCAAAACAAGTTCTGCCTACTCACCAAAAAAGCATTTGTCACTACAATGGAGGATGTCAAACTCAGAGTCCAGATGCCTCTCCCAATCCTTTCCCAATCCCCCTTGGTGTAAGTGCCTTCCCACCAGTCTATCCTGTCCATACCAAGTTTATACAGATCCATTTGCATGTTGCCTCCTCCCATTTGATGGTGAGCTCCTTGAGGGCAGGGATTGTTTTTGCACTTTTTAGTAACCCTAGTGCTTAGCACAGTTCCTAGTATATAGTAGGCATTTAATAAATGCTTGTTGACTTGACTACAGCTGGTAAGGTGTTCCAAATTATCTTGTCTGTGGATGGCGTTGTGCTGATGGCATGAAAGTCAATATTAATGCCCTCCTCTGAGACATTCTCTGAGGTCCTTGGGACTGGACCCCTCTGGTACTACGAGAGCTGGAAATTAGGCAAGAGAAGTCTCCTTTGCAGGAGAGGCAGTTGTCAGAGGGATGAGAGGACCCACTTGTTAGAGAGTCATGGCCAGAGGCCACCTCTGGAAACTTCAGTGATCACAATTTATGGCTGAGGAAACCAATCACTCATCTTCTGCCATTTGCTTCATTGGAGATGTGACCACATTACCATTCTAGGAGCAACTGAAAATTCTCCATTTAGGGTAGAATGACTGCAGGTGATGAGTTCCCCTGGGGAGAGGTGACTGATCCATCCCTTGGCCTGTCCTTGGATGAGCTCACAAGGTTCTTCACCTCTTCACCACCCTCTTTGCCTCTATCTCCTGCTCTTGGCTCACAGGAACAGCTGTTTTCATTTAGACTTTGCACCAGAGCCCAGAGATCTCCCCCTGGGGACCCAGGATCATTGCACCATGCAGAGATTTTCCAAAACTTATGGGACTGTGGTGACAATTTAGTTTCCTGGATTCCTGTTTGTGATCATGATGGAGGAATGGGACATGGACTTGAGTGGCAACAGGTGGCATCCTCTGGGGGAAATGTCAGGCAGAGGAGGAGAGCTCAACTGATTAAGTTTCAATTCCATTTCATTATCAACATCAAATATTTATTGGACTTCCCTTGTGAGTAGGGTACTGCCATCAGTGTGGTAGCAGAGACAGTGCCAAAGACTAACCATAAGATGCAGCCTTGGGGCTGTGGGTCATCCAAGGCCAACGCAGGATGTAGACACAGAACCTAAAAGGATGGGACGTGGGCCACTTTCTCAAATGTGACATGACAGTCAGTGAGGGAGAAAAGAGCATGGGATCAACAGTGACAGTGGATAGGTCTTTGCCACTGGTTAACTATGTGACCCTATGTAAGTCATAGTCCCTCTTTGGGCCTCAGTTTACCCATCTATAAAATGATAGGGTTGCATTAAATGTTCTCTAAGGTCTCTTCTAGTTAAGTCATTCATGAAGAGACATTATTAAACACCTAATGTATGCAAGGCATGGTACTAAGCTCTGGCCGTCCAGAGATAAACAGGATACAGAGGTTGCACCCAGGTAAATGGCAGAGCTGGGATTCAAATCCAGGCCCTTTAACACCAAAGCCAGTGCCCTTTCCACTCACCATCATGAGAAGACAGGAGGAGAGAAAGGCCAAGGATGGAATCTGGAGGGGAAAGAGGAGGAGGAGGATTCAGACAAGGAGAGCTAGAGAAAGAGATTTTGTTTGGGGAACCAGGACCCAGAGTCGGTCTAGGAGCAGCCAAAGCCTGGCCATGTGGACAGTCTCCGAACTCTTGTGAACCCAGCAGAAAGGAAGTGTTAATGAGCACTTTTAATACCTGATCTCATCAACGTGGGGACTAGGTCCTCCTCTAGTGCAGATTACAGCCCATCCAGTGACATCAATAAATTCTCCTAAGTTTTTTTTTGTTTGTTTAAACTAGATACTTTAAAAGTGGATTTAACCCTGGACATTTTATTTTTTTTTAATTTTTATTTTATTTGTTAAATATTCCCAATTACATGTAAACATTTTTTAACATTCACTTTTTAAAATTTTGAGTTCCAAATTTTCTTCCTCTTTCCTACTCCTCCCTCACCCTTCAAGAAGGCAAGCCATTTGATACTGATTATACATGCCAGGTCATGAAAACATATTTCTGTATTAGCCATGTTGTAAAAGAGTACACCCCCCGAAAAAAAAAAAAAAACAAAGTAAAAGAAGTGTGTTTCAATCTGCATCCAGAGTTCATCAATTCTCTCACTACAAAGGGGTAGCATTTTCCTTCATGGATCCTTGGGAATTGTCTTGGATCTTTGTATTGCTCAGAAGAGCTGTCTTTCCCATTTGATTATACTTACAATATCGCTGTTACTACGTACAATGTTCTCCTGGTTCTGCTCACTTCCCTTTGCATCACTTCCTATAAATCTTCTGAGATTTTTCTGCAACCACCCCACTCATCATTTCTTATAGCTCAACAAGTATTCCATCCCCATCATATACCACAACTTGTTTAGCCATTCCCCAATGGATGAGTGTCCCCTCACTGTCTGTTTTTTTTCTACCACAAAAAGATCTGCTATAAATATTTTTGTAGATATAGGTTCTTTCCCCTTTTCTTTGATCTTTTTGGGATATAGACCTAGCAGTGGTATCTGGGCCAAAGGGTATACACATTTTTATAGCTCTTTGACTATAGTTCCAAATTGTTCTCTAGGATGGTTGGATCATTTCACAACTCCACCAACAATGTGCCCTATTTCCCCCCATCCCCTCCAGCATTCATCCCTTCCTTTTCTACCATGTCAGCCAATCTGATAGATGTGAGGTGGTGCTTTAGAGTTGTAGTTTTTCGTTTCTTTTATCAATAATGATGTAGGGCATTTTTTTTTCATGTGACTATAGATAGCATTGGTTTCTTTATCTGAAAACTGCCTGTTTACATCCTCTTATTAATTGAACCCCATACGTTTTTGACAAGGCGTCTCCCCCACTTGCTAGTGGCTTTTCCATAGTCGTCTTGATGATGCTTGGGCACCAGTGGAGCACCTGAGCCATCAGTCATCCTCACTACTTGCCTGGCTCGCCTCCCTTTGCATTCCTACATCTCTGTGATGATGAAGTTTATTCTGCTCTCAGCATGGAACTGTTTGCTGGTGCTGTGGCCCAGCCTGTTTATATCCAACCTGCATCTGTCCACTCCACTCCATTACACTTTCGGTCACATGCATATTTTTAGAAGGTTGTGGTATTTCATGACACATCCACATCCATACAGTCAATCAGTCACCAAGCATTTATTCATGACTAGTCACTGGGCCATCAGAAGAACACTGGTGTGAAAACATAGGCCTTTGTCTCTGGAAGAAGCTTGGGGGCCTTGAAAAACCCTTCTCTAAAGTCTACTTTCCTCGTTCTGTTCCATTCTGAGCCCAGCTCATCACATCCTGTGCATCTGTCCAAGCTCTGTGGGTTGTCCTTCCTACCGCACATGAGGTCTGCTTCATCCACTTGGTTTTTCCTGTGTGATAGTTGGGCTACATTCTTGTGAGTGACAGTGGATCTGATTTTGGAGGCTCTGCAGTGTCTTGAGGCTGGAGGCAGCCAGCTGCTGTCATCTGCAGACTTCACCATCCATAGGGAGTCCCTACTTGCCTTGGGCTGTACTGGACCTTCTCCAACCTTGCTGCTTCCCTCACTCACCATTAACATCCTGTCTCCACAGCAGGCATGTATATGAAGCCACAAGAGACAGATAAGAAGTGATGCCTCTTTGCCTCTGCTCTTTTCTCCAAGACTCTCTGGTGTCCCCCTCTGTCTCCTTCTCTGCTCTGTCAGACTCCTCCCTGAGGCTATGATGGCTTTGCCACATCTCCTGGGTCTTTGAGCTCTGCTTCTCCAGGGTTCCCTGAAGCCCCCTCCCCCAGAAGCATCCTCCAGAGATTCAGATTCTGATTTAATGTCAGCGTCTTTTTTGGAAGAGTCACGTGTATCGGCATTCATGTGTGGGCCATGGAAGAAAGTGCTTGGAATGCTTTAGGTCTTGGTCAAAGGCCAGCAAACCTCTTTCCCTGGCCCCCTTTTTTAGTCTAGTCAAATTTAAAGTGTATTACAGAAGTTTGGAATCATAAAAATCCAACATCTGGAAAATAGGTCACATTTTGTTTTTAAAGCAATTGGGGTTAAGTAACTTGCTCAAGGTTACACGGCCAGTCATTATTTATGTGTGGGGGCTCATTTTCTGAAGCCGGAACTGATCCTGGGTCCTCCCAATTCTGGGGCTGGCGCTCTTACTCACTGTGCCACCTAGCCACCCCAAATTGGTCATATTTTTGATGTTCTTCTGGACAAACCTTCTGGTATAACCAAGTCAATAAGCATTTTTTAGGCACTTATAATATGCCAAGCCCTAGAATAAGCTACTAGGAATAGAAATAGAGGCAAAAAGACAGTCTCTGCCCTCAAGGAACTTATGGTCTAGTAGGTGAAGAGAACTCCCGCCTACCTTTACTGGCAAACATCAATGTGTTAGGAACTTGTCCGAGGTGACTGGATAAACTGACCAGATTCTTCCTTTTGTGAGTGAATGAAGCAGTGTTTATGGAGTACCGGGAAGGAGTGGAGTGCTGAGGTAGATTCCAATGCAGGAACCCTGCCCTCTGAGGGCTTACACTCCAATAGGGGGTGCAAACAACACAGGAAGGAGAGTGGTGGCCAGCAGAGGGCATCTTGGTCCTCAGAGTCACTGGGGGAGCCTGGGGGAGCCCAGGAGAGCTCTGGGGATGCTGTTCCAACTCCAGCTCTCATAGATGAGCCTTGGGTCCTGGAGCAAGAGGACATCTTCAGTTAGGTCTCTAGGTGGCATCTGGGAGGAATTGGGGGGTTTGCTAATGTGATTAGTTCAAGCTCCCTGTTGTGTGAGTTCCCCTAAGATTGTCGTCTGAAAATCAGTTACCTAGCCTTAAGTAGCTTTGTTGTTCATTCACTTCAGTTATGTCAAGCTCTCTGTGGCCCCATTTGGAATTTTCTTGGCAAAGATACTGGAGAAGTTTGCCATTTCCTTCTCCTGATCATTTTACAGATGAGGAAACTGAGGCAAACAGGGCAAAGTGACTTTCCCAGGGTCACACAGCTAGTAAGTATCTGAGGCCAAATTTGAACTCAGGAAGATGAGTCTTCTTGATCTTAGACCCTCGTACTCTATCCACTGTGACACCTAGCTGCCCCATTTTGTGCAGTACCAAAGCTAAAATGGGGTGGGATGGTTTGGACTCATTTTTATACAGGGGAGGCAAGAGGAACCAGTTAATTTTGTTCTGGTTCATGCTTACAGAATCAAAGGTGGGGGGGGGTGAGGGGAAAAGAAAAGGTATCTACCAGCAAGGTGGTTAGCCAGGATGAGATCACTGGAGGGCAGGAGTAAAGTGAGGCATCATGGTCTGGGCTTTTGGGAAGTAGTCCAGGCTACACAGTCACTTATTAGGACAGGAGGTGGGGCAGGGCAGAGGTTTTTCTCAAGAGGCAAAGGTTTGGAGGAAGAGATAGTCGCAAACCAGGGAATAAAGTTTCATGATATGCACGAATGCATTTGAGTGGCTTCTCTGGGGCCAAGAAGGAGAAATCAAATCCCTTTTGCATATGGTACCCCTATAAATAATTCATCATCATCCTATCTGTAGACTTAGAGCTAGAAGTGATATTCAAAGATCCTTAGTCCACTGTCAACATTTTCCAGATGAGGAAACTGAGAACCAGGGGAAGTGACTTGTCCAAGGTCACAATCTAGTCCCAGGCTCTCGTGACAAATCCAAAATTCTTTCCACAGCATTACACTCCCCTGTGCTTCATTTCTATGGCTACCATCCTTCCAACTGGTCCTCACATGCCCTCCTTCATCTGATCAATGCTCTTCCTCGAGCCTGGTGTGCAGGACTGAGCCCAACTCTCTAGGTGTGCCTACCTCTCCATGCAGGTGAAGAGTGCACTGGTGCTCCTGGAAGCCATGTCACACTGTGGGCTCAACTGGCATTAAGCCCGCCCAAACCCCCAGATCTTTCTCATGCTGTCTCATCATGCCTTCCCCATCTTATAAGTGGAGCACATTGTATTCATCCCCAAGGGATTTCACCTCACTTGATTTCGCTCAGTGTTTCAGCCTGGCAAAATATTTTTCAATCATGACCCTGCCATCCAGTGTGTTAGCTCTCCCTAACAGCTTTGTGCTGTGTTCACGCTGGATGCGCCTCTCATCCCTGCCTTTATCCAAACTACCAAATAGCATGGGACCGCGCCCGAGCCCCTGGGGCACTCTGGGAAATCTCCAAGGGGACGCTCACCCCTTCTTGGGCTCTGGTCATCCAACCAGCTCCTAGTAGGCCTCATTTTACACGCGTTTAGCCCCGTGTTTCTACTGTTTACAAAGGACGAGCTTGAGAGAACACATCCAGGTCAGTCACATACAAAGACAGCATCCATCCTTAAAGGAGACGCGCTCGGCGCCATGTGATCTCTCCTTGTGGATGCTGCACCGGCTCTTTGTTATCACGGCTTCCTTTTCTAGATGTGCACAAAACAGCCCTTTAATAATGCTCCCCGCACCAAAGTCTGGCTTGCTGAAGGTTGGGCTGCAGACCCCATTCTCTTCCCTCTTTTAGAAGACAAGGGACAGCATTTGCCCTCCTTCAGTCCTGTGGCCCTTCTCTTGTCTCTGTGATCTTTCAGATACAATGACAATGGCTCTCCTCCCATCCTTCAGGGCTCCTGGGTATGGTGAGCCTGAGGGTGGGGCCTCAAACGCATGACCTCCTCTTCAGCCTCCATTGATCCCCATTTCCCTTCCTTCCCACTCTAAAGACTATTCTCCTTGGAAGAGAAAACAAAGAGAATGGGTGAAGGAATTCTCCCTCCTCCTTCACCTGCTGTGGTCATGCCAGCCAGCCTGCTCTAGAGGGAGGGAGAACCCCTCCAGGGCTGCTCACTCTTCTCCTAGCGGCTGCCTCTCAGGTCTGCTCCTCCTTCATACCCACTGCCATGCCCAGGGATGTGCCCCCCCCTCCCACTCCCCCCGTCAGTAGGGACTGTCTTATGTTCTTGTTTTTGTATATTCAGGGTTTAGCACTATGCCCGGTATACAGTGGGCACTCTACAAACCCACTTTCTATCTACATCTTACTGCCTATCTACTTCTCCAGCTTCATCATCATCGCCTATGACCCACCAACCATCTCAAGGAGGGAGATTTCCAAATAACGGGAGAGATCACAGATGGTATTATAAACCATCCAAGAAAGGGCACTGAGAAGGCATAAACAGCCAAGCTTATTGTTGTTCTCCCCAAAACCTTCTTGAAAACAGTTAATGCATACATCCAGGGCATCCTTGATGAGCTTGGAGACAGTTGTCCACAGAAGATTGCTTCTTCACCACCAGGCACTTGACTAAGCTGCAGAGAATACCAGATTCCATGGAATCTCTTGCTTGTGGTGTTCATGAATGCATTTGACTTGGTAGAGCAAGATGCAGCCTTTCTGGCTCCCCTCCAGCTCCTGCTGGAGCTATGTGTGTGTGTGTGTGTGTGTGTGTGTGTGTGTGTGTCCCTAGAACATCTGAGGAGGCAGGGGAACTTTCTGTCCCATGCCACCACCCATGCTTGGTTTGGTGATGGGATTTGAGTAAGACAGGATGGAGTTCTTGTCAGCATCCTTATGGTTATACAAGTGAGTTCTGCAGCTGGTGACAAATAATAAATATCATATTAGAGTTGAGGCCTATTATAGGACCCTTCCATTAGAATCTATGTTCCCATGTGACTTAATGCAAAGTATGGTTTAATGCATGGCTTATTCTTACCCTAATATACAAAAGAGGCATGGCAACATCTGGAATCTTATTGGTGGTGAAGCACAGGGCATATCCACTGACTGAGTGGTCATAAGATGGTCACCTGCTCGTGTTGGGCAAGAGAGAATGGTCCAGAGGTATAGAAATAAGTTGGGGGACTTTCCATGAAGTTGAGTCACCTGCTCCACACTGGGCTTGGTCACCATGACAAGAAAAAACAAGGGTGGATGATCTCTAGTCAATGCCCTATGATTAAGTGTCTGAAGCTCACAGCTCTGGGGCCAAATATATAGAACTTACAATTACTACCCCTATGGAATCACATCAAGGTGATTGAAACTGATTGGAATAGAGCAGGGGTCTTTCATCAATCAACTTTCTCACCATCAAAGAAGATGCAAATCACGGAGGTGCTCATCTTGGCCAGTGGGCTGGGCATAGTTCAGGTCATGGAAAGAGGTCCTTCAGACACTCCTCTTTGTGGTTGTCACTGAATTGAGATCCCACCAACACCCAGTCACACACAGGAGATCAAAGCCAGAAGTGGATGAAGAGGGCCTCTTGTTTGGACTGTGACCCACAGTTATTTCATTAGTGTGTCTGTGTTAGAAAGGTGTTGTAGACAGAGTTGAGTAGGAGGATGAAATAAGGTGAGATTTTGTTTGGGAAATGACTGAACAATAACATTAATGCACCTGGACCTTTGGTAGATAAGTTAGCCTGAGTTCTAATCCTGCTGTTTCAGATTAAGGTTCTGTCATCTTTAAGGCATGAGAAATGGCCCCCTTTTTGGACACACCCACATACCTCTTCAGTCCTATTTCAAATGTGGTTCCAAGTTCAGTCATTCATTTAATCAATCAGCTAATATTGGTTAAAGGCCTCTTTGGTAGCAGGCCCCATTCATTCTAAGCCTCTTTGAGCCACTGACTCGTTGCTGAAACCTAAGGGTCGAGTCCTGTGGAGTCCCCTCTGGGGAACCTCTTTTTGCTGGTTATTATTTCTGTTGTAACCCATCAATCAGGCCTTCCCTGTGGGTGTTAGACTTCCAGCAAAGTACTCTGACTTTCCTCCTTCATGGGGTTCTGAGTAATGGTCTGCTTTGGGAAATCATCAATGCAAAGTTGGGTCTGACTTCTGAGAAAGAAGCCTCAGGGCACAAATGCAATTTGTAGGATGCAGAACTGGAAAGTTCTTCAAAGCCATCTGCTCCAGCCCCTTCCTTGTACAGCTGAGGCATGTGAAGCTCAAAGAGAGGAGGAACTGGTCCATGGTGACAGAGTTAGTTAGTGCCAGAGGTGGTCCTGGGAGCCTCTTTCCATGTCTCTTCACCATCCACTCTTGGATGGGTGCCTTGTTAGCTTAATGAAAGGACACAGCATGAAAAACAGGATGAGGGTAATTTAATAAGTTGTGGTACATCCATTATCATGGCAGTGGTGGTCTTGATGATAAGCTCAGACAGTGACTCAAAGCAGAGAGGTGTCAGGCTTTTAAAGAAGGAAGACAGATTCCAACAGAAAGTCCATGGTGGAATTATGGTCAGAAAGACCTAAGTTCAAAGCCTGTCTCAGACACCATCTTTGTGACCCTGGACAATTCTTTTAACCCTCCTCCCCAGGACCTTAGTTTCCTCATCTACAAAATGGAGATAATACCTAATATTTGTAGTGAGCTCTGGTGAGGCTTGAAGGGGACGTTGTAGGTGGATGGACTTTATGAACCCAAAATAGTTTTTAAAAAGCAAGTTTAGGGGACTTTAAATTTGGAGCTCCATAGGAGTATTAATTTAGGACTAGAAGAATATCTTCATGGACATTAAATCCTACCCCCTCATTTTATATCATGTGAGAAAACTGAGATAGACAATAAGTGACTTCCCCAATATCCTACAGCCATGTATAAAGGATTTGGGTGAAGGTCCATGCCAAGTGATTTTATTATTGGGCTGTGCTATAGAGCACGAAGGCAGGATGCTCAGGAAGCAGATCATAAATCTTCTGCAGAGCCATGTTCTAGTTGTGATGGATAGGGGACCTCAGTTATCCAGGCGCCTGCTGGAGTTTTCTCTAAGCATTCTCTGGCGGTTAGAACATTAGCTTCACTGTCTAGATGATTAGTGCATGTGGCAGAGTGGCTAACGATGGCTTAGCTCGCCTTAATAATAATTTAATCTTTTTAAAAGTGGAGGAACCAAACAAATGGGAATTTTACTCTGGATCTGTTTTTACTAATAGGGTGCAACTATTTTCTTTCTTTTCTAAACTTTTATTTTACAACATTCAGTTCCACAGTCCCTTGAGTTTCATTTTTTCTCCCCTTCCCTCTCCCCGCCCCCATCATGGCAGCATGCACTCGAATACACGATGTACAAATATCTTCACATTAATCACTAATCAGGTTGTACAGAAGGATTATAACTGATGGAATGATCCGTGGGAAAGAAGAAACACAACAAAACAAGAAAAAGAAAGAGAGCAGGGAGTTTGTTTCACTCTGCATTCAGACTCGGCATCTCTTCCTCGGGATGTGGGTCTCTCTTTCAGTCATGAGTCTTTTGGAGTTGTCTTATAACCTTACATTGATGAGAGGAGCCCATCTATTGATGTTGGTCGTCACAATACAATGTGTCTGTGATTGTGTACAGATTTCTCCTGGTTCTGCTCTTCTTGCTCAGCATCGGTTTATATAAATCTCTCCAAGTTATTGTGAAGTCCATCTGCCCCTCATTTCTTATAGCACAACAGTATTCCATTACATTCATATACCACAATTTGTTCAGCCATTCCCCAACTGATGGGCATCCCCTTGATTTCCAATTCTTTGCCAGAGCAACTATTTTCTAAGATAGAAAGGATGGGAGTCTTGGTGGTGGTGGGGAGTAATCTCTATCCTAGCATTTAGAATAGAGGAGAGGCAATCTGGGTGTAATGAGGGACCATCATATGCATAGGGCACCTCACACACTTAGTAATGATGTGGAAGAGTCTGGGGGGCCTGATTCCAGGAGGGTCAGTTTGGCTCATTATGGAAGTTCTTGGAGAGACATTGGCGCATGTGTAGACATTCTGTAACTGGCTCTGATCTTCTGGCCACATGGGTAGAAGAAGACTTTTTGATTGACTGTGTAGCCAGAACTGGGGGTGCCTTTGCTAGCCTTGGCTCTCCTTCTGAGTCCTCTGCTGACAGCGTCCAGTGAAAGGCCATGTGGGAAGAGGAGGAGTCTTGGGTCTCCTCTCTGGGCTGACATGTTACCCTAGTCCTTTGCTTTAATGTTTATTCTTTTTCTTTTCTTTTTTAGGTGAAGGAGATTTGGAAACACCAAAGTTGTGGGTTTTGAAAGGTCCTCAGGAGAACAAGTTGCTAGAAGCCAGGGAGTGGTGTAGGCCTGGGATCCTGAGCGTCCACGTCAGGTTTTGCCTCCAGCACAGCATCAAGGCCTCCAGTTGCAAAGCACAAAAGGGTTGAGATCTACATTGGTGCAGGGCATGCCCACACTGAAAAAATTCCAGACCCTTGAAGCATTGATGTAGACATAGACCCTAGGCTGGGCACTGCAGATACACCAGTGAGAGCCAACACAGGCTCTGCCCTCAAGGAATTTACAGAATACTAAGGGAGGCAGACTCACAGGTAGGTAAGTGTGAGACAGAGTAGAATGCAGAGTGTACAGGGCAGAGCTCCAGATGGTGTGGTCCAAGAAAACTGGGAAGGGAGGGGATGCTTTCATTCCAGGAGGTCACCAGGACTCAGAGACCTGGAGATGAGGAGGAGGCTGCATTTCAGACAAGGGGAACAACTTATGCACCTGCCCTGAGGCAGGAGAAAGAGGGGTTATGTAGTGGCTGGTTATTTCTTTTGCCTGAAACAGAGAGGGCATGAAGGGGAGTAAAGTGAAATTAGTCTGGAAAAGTTTATTGGAACAAAATTTTGGAGGGCCTTAAAAGTTTGGTTGGGGAGTTTAGAATTTATCCTGGAAGCAATAGAGAGCTACAGAAAATTTTTTAGGAGAGAGGCTAGGTCTGGCTTCAAGATGATTATATTGGTTGAAATGTGGTGGGTGGAGAGGGTGGAGACTTCCAGAGTAAACACAAAGTAGGATGCAATTATAATGGTCCTGAGTTAAGGAGACAACACCAGTGTATTAAATAAATAAATCCATAACATCAAATGTATCAAGAAGAAGCCTTTACTGGAAGAGAGACCCAAGGCAGGAGTCATTAGGCAGGAAATGTCAGTAGACTGTCTCTTCCCAAAGATAAGGTCTACAGAGAGGTTTTTTTTGGACATTCCAAGAGAACAGACTATCAATTAACACCATTAATAATTTGTGGAAGAAAAACTAGGTCCAATGTAATTATTTAAAAACAGGGACATTAAGGAAGAGGCAGCCACAATCCCCTCTCTTGAACAGTGGATGCCTTTTAGATAAACAAATAAAAACAAAGGCACAATTCTAGTTTAACAACCGAAGCTTCTCAGATCACTTTGAGATGGTCTTCTCAAAGTGAGACTCACTGCTCAAAGAGAAATCAGAACTTTTAATTTATTAATCATGGTGAGAGATGATGAGGGCTTGGCCTGGGGGTCTTGGCTTGGCCATGACTCCAGAGAGCCCAAGGGATTTAAAAGAAGCTGGATAAATAAGATTTGCAAATGACTGGATGAGAGACAGACAGAGGGAGAATTGGGGAGGGCTCCAAGGTCCCTGAGCCTGAGGATGGAGGATGGAGATGCCAGAAAGAAAAAGAAGGAAATCCCAAGGAGGCACAGCGGAGGTGTGAAAGAGGCTGGATCTGACTTGTCCCAAAGCCTCCTGTGTCTGCTGTATCCCTCTATTAAAATATGAAATCCTTGAGAGCAGAGACTGTCTTACTTTTTGACATGTATCTTTAGAGATTAGCACTTAGTATATGCTTAACAAATATTTTTTCTTTTATTCATTTGTTCATCCATTCCTCCATTTAATTTATTTATTTATTTTTAGTTTTCAAAATTCATTTCCACAAGATTTTGAGTTATAGTTTTTTCTCTCCATCTTTCCCCTACCCCACCCCAAAATAGCAAGCCTACTGAATGCCCCTTCCCTCAATCTGTTCTCTCTTATATCCTCCCCCATTGCCCCCTAACTTTCTAGTAGGGCAAGATGGATTTCTATACCCCAGTGCCTGTATATCTTATTTCCAAGTTGCATGTAAAAAAACAATTTTTTTAAACATTTGTTTTTAAAACTTTGAGTTCCAGACTTTTCCCCTTCTTCCCTCCTCACCCACCCCCACTGGGAAGATAAGCAATTCAATATAGATTGTATATGTGTAGTTACCCAAATCATTTCCATAGTAGTTATATTGTGAAAGACTATATTTCCCTCCATCCTATCCCACCCACTCAGTCTATTTTCTCCTTTGACCCTGTCCCTTTTCAAGCTTCTAACTACTGTCTCCCCTAATCTTCTCTCCCTTCTATCATTCCCCCTCTTATCCCCTACCCCTTTATTTTCCTGTAGGGTAAGATACCTAATTGAGTGTATATGTTATTCCCTCCTTAAGCCAAATTCAATGAGAATAAAGTTGTTCCATTCCCTTTCACCTTCCTGCTCTTCCCCTCCATTGTAACAGTTTTCTATTACCTCTTTTATATGAGATAATTTACCGCAATCTATCTCTCCCTTTCTCCTTTTCCCAATAAATTCCTTTCTTACCTCTTAATTTTGTTTATTTTTTATATATCATCCCTTCATATTCAACTCATTCTGTGCCCTCTGTCTATGTATACATAAACATACATATGCCCACACTTATATAAGTATTTATATACACATACACCCTCCTATACATACACATATATGTATGCACACATATATACATATATATATTCCCTTCAACTATCCTCATACTGAGAAAAGTCCTATGAGTTACAATTATTGTTTTTCCATGTAGGAATGTAAATAGTTCAACGTTAATAAGTTCCTTATGATTGCTTTTTCCTCTTTACCTTCTCATGCTTCTCTTTTCATCAAGAATGCTTGAAAATCCTCTATTTCATTGAATGACCACATTTTCCCCTGTAGCATTATATTCAGTTTTTTGGGGTAGGTGATTCTTGGTTTTAATCCTAGCTCCTTTGACCCCTGGAATATCATATTCCAAGACCTTTGATCCCTTAATGTAGAAGCTGCTAGGTCTTTTGTTACCCTGATTGTATTTCCACAATACTCAAATTGTTTCTTCCTGACTGCTTACAGTATTTTCTCCTTGACCTGGGAACTGTGGAATTTGGCTATAATATTCCTAGGAGTTTTCTTTTTTGGATATTTTTCAAGAGGCAATCAGTGAATTCTTTCCATTTCTATTTTGCCCTCTGGTTCTAGAATATCAGGGCAATTTTGCTTGACAATTTCTTGAAAGATGGTGTCTAGGCTCTTTTTTTTGATCATGGCTTTCAGGTAGTCCAATAATTTTTAAATGATCTCTCTTGGATCTATTTTCCAGGTCAGTGGTTTTTCTAATGAGATATTTCACATTGCCTTCTCTTTTTTCATTTGTTTGGATCTGTTTTATAGTATCTTGATTTCTCATAAAGTCATTAGCTTCCATTTGCTCCAATCTAATTTTGAAGAAGTTATTCTCTTTAGTGAGTTTTCGAAATTCCTTTTCCATCTGGCAAATTCAGCTTTTTAAGGCAATCTTCTCCTCATTGACTTTTTGGGCCTCTTTTGCCATTTGAGTTAGTCTATTTTTAAGGTATTATTTTCTTCAGTCAGGCTGTTGATTTGCTTTTCATGATTTTCTTGCATTATTTTCATTTCTCTTCCCAATTTTTCCTCCACTTCTCTTACTTGATTTTCAAAGTCCTTCTTGAGCTCCTCCTTGGCCTGTAACAATTCATATTTTTCTTGGAGGCTTTTGCTGTAGGAGTTCTGACTTCTCTGTCTTCCTCCTGCTCCATGCCTTGATTCTTTTTGTCCCCCCAAAAGGATTCTATCATCTGTTTGTGCTTTTGTTGCTTGCTCATTTTGGCAGCCAATTATTTGATTTTTTGAGCTCTTTGGCACAGTAGAACTCTGCTTCCAGGATGGAGAGAACTTTGTCCCAAATCACTGGGGTTTTTGCAGCTGCCGGAGCTGTTAGGAGGGCACCTTCTCTACAGCCCCTACAAGTTCTGGCACCTGGCCACACACCCCAGGACTACCACCCAAGACAGCGATCCAGATCCAAGCAGGTTAAAGCAAGATCAATTACCCCCTGATTGGTCCAAGATGCAGTCATAGTACCTTTGCAGCTTCTCACCCTAGGGGCAGGGGACCATGCTCTTCTGTTTCTCCCTATTTCAACAGAGTTCCACATGGACTTTTTACTTTGTCTTTGATGTTTATGGTTTGAGAAGTCTGGAAACCACCACAGCTGCTGGTGATTCACTCTCCTGAAGTTTGCTCTGGTGGCCACTGGTTGGGGCTGCCCTGGGGCAAGAACCCTGCAGCTCATGCAGGGCTACCCTCGACTCCTAGTGCACTGTGATAGACCTTTCCTGTTGGCCTGCCAGGCTGTCTTGAGTGGAAGATTTGTTTCTCTCTGGGTTCTGTAGCTTTAAAATTTGTTTAGAGTCATTTTTTCTAGGTATTGGAAGTGGTTGGAGCTGGAGCCCATTTGTGCTTCTGCTCCACCATCTTGGCTCCGTCCCCCTATTCATCCATTTCAATAAAAGTTGAGGGATAGGGTCATGAGTGAACACCAATTCTATTTGAATTTTTCATAATAGAAGAGACCCAAACTAATGTCATGCCCTTAGGCAAGTTCAGGCTGAGCATCTATTAGCAGAAATGCCATAATTGGAAATATAGCATGCTCCATAAACCTTAGTGTGATTAAAGCTTGCAACCACCCTGTGTTTGTATGGTTTGTCCTTCGTTCTCCAAGAAGACCATGATATCAGGGAGGTGATGACATGATTTGCAATTGACTTTGACTTGAGTGAGGGAGGGCTGTGCAAAGTCACCAGCCTCACTTTCTTCTCCAAAACCAGCTATGTCCAGTGGTCCAAAAATTAACCATTAAGTGGTGCTTGGCCAGGGACTTATTGTCCAATCTATGAGATCCAGAGTTTAAGGCTTGGTCTTTGAGAAAGAAATCTAGCCAGTAAGCCCCAAGTGAACTAGGAAGCTTCCATTGAGATTTGGGCAGAACACCCTCAGGTAAGAGGAAAGGAGAGAAGGAGAGAAGGGAGGGGAGGGGAGGGGAGACAAGCAGGGGGAGGGGAGGGGAGGGGAGGAGAGGGGAGCAGGGGGAGGGAAGGGGAGGGTGAGCTAAGTTGCACAACTGGAACTGGTCAGCTGGGTCCCCATCCAGACAACTGCCCTAAGACTTTTGGAACACCCTGTATATTTCCACAGGTCAGATCTAGGCAGAATTAGTGTCCTGTAAGTTGTTAGTATTCCACAGAACTGGGTCTGTTACTTACACTTCTTACAGAAGGGCACCCCATGCTTCACTACATACAGTCAGGATACTCATAAAAACCAAAAAACCCTCAAAAAACTGAGGTCTCCTATTTACTTCATTGCAAAGTCAAGATAGGACCCGGCTGGAGGAGTCCATCTGAAGGCCACTTGTCCTTGAGAATCTAAGTGATGGGATTTACAAAAGCATTTGGGGATACTAGGGACTTAAGGGCCACCATTTTGTTTCTGTCCTTGTAACAGACTTTTCCCTTGCAATAGAGTGAATTATGTGCTTACAACTGGGATAAGGGGAGGGGGTGGGAATCAATCTCAGTCTTCTGTGAGTAGGGAAGAACAAATATTATGTTTCCTGGGTTTCCTGGCTTAGAACAATAAAATCTCCCAACCTTTTCCCCAGGCCCTTTAGTCAAAAAACATCTCCAATAGTGGGGTTACATGTACATTTGAGCATTGTGTGGCTAGTGGCAGTTACTCAAACCATGGGAATGAATGAGGTAAACAATGAGAGATGGAGAGAGAGAAGAGGAGAGGGTCCCAGACAGAGCCCCAGGATAAGGGAGCTGGAGGAGGATGATGAGGACATCTTCTCTCCTTCCTCCTTTGATTTTTCAATAATAAGGACAATAACTACCCAATAGCTCTAGTCCCGTTCAGTTCACCAGGGTGATCTCAAGGGGGCTGAAAGCTAAAATTAGCTAGCAGTATCTCTCCCACCCATCTGAAAACTGCCAGCTGCAGAGATGGATTCCTTTGGGCCGAGCATTAGATCACCAGGAATTCTCTTCAAAGATGTCCGTTCTTTTGTGTGGGGCTTGAGGCTGGGGGTGGGGAAAGAAGGTAAACTTTGGAGGCCAGTTTGGAGCTAGCACAAAGTGCCTGGGAGGAAGAAGTGCTAGATGAAGCTGTGAGGGAGGTGGGAGCTGGGTTGTGATGGACCACTGTCCATCCAAGATCACCTATTGGAGCAATTGTTGCTGGGTCTTTGAAAGATGTCATCAGTTACCTATCTCCTCTGCTCAGGAGCTCAAGTACCATTTTGTGCATAAAACGAGGACTCCATTTTCGGCTAGTTGTTCTCTGGGAGCCTCCCGTTGAGTCACCAAATGCCCCCGGCTAACCAGCGTGGTGACAAGGCTCTCTCTGAACTTATCCAGAGGCTGGGCTTCAGCATCTCCTGGGTTTCACCAGACACAACCTTACTCTCACCACCTTGACTCCCCTTGGGTTCGAAGAGGCTTCCTCTCCTAGAGAGGCTAACACACACCCACAGCCACATACACCTGCCCTCCCCCCTCCCTTATACCTCCCATGTCCACAGTCTTTTAGACAACAGCCTGGGAAGCTGTGAGCTTCAATCTATAATCATAACTGACATTTAGATAAAGCTGGGAAGTGTGTAAGGGACTTCCCATCTAGCAGCTCATTGGAGTTTCCCAACAACTTCAGTATCCCCTTCTGGAAAGTGAGGATACCTCTAGAGTTGTTAGGAGGAAAGTGCTTTGCAGATTACAAAGCATCAACAGAAAATGTGCGTTGTGATTATCACTCAGCCACTCAGCGAGTGATGGCCATTAGATGTATCTTTCTTCTGAACAGTCATTAAACTTTAAACAAAACCTACGTCAAGCAAAGTTAATTGGGCCTCTTCCCACCAGGATATCCTGCACCAACAACTACCCTGTTGTTAGATGGGGTGGCCTACCTTGAACACCTGAGGTCTTTGGGTGTGTCAAACACAGGCTAAAAGTTCATCTGTTCCACTGACTGGGATTTTTTCCCCCACTACTGTATATTTTTCTTAATTAGCACCAAATTTGTTGGATGATCACGGCTTCATAGTATACTCTGAGACTGGAATACAGCGATGTCGTCTTCCTTTGTACACATACATGCATGTGCATATTTTTCAATATGTATGTATTTGTATTTATATCTCATTCGTATATGTATATGCATATGTGTTTGTGTATATATGTGTATCTGTATATATGTAAAATTTCCCTTGAGATTCTTGACCTTTTGTTCCTCCAGGTGAATCTCATTAGCATTTTTCTAGCTCTTAAAAATAACCCTGTGGTAGTTTAATTATTAGCCCATTTAGCTTTTTAGTTAGAACAGAGTATAGCAAGGTGTCCAAAGAAATGATGCCTCTTAGGCACACCAGCAGGCCTGTCGGTTTCCTTTTGTGGAGCATTTCTCAATCAGCATTTCCCTGACAGAGGAGGCTTCATCTTTCAATATTTCTTGCCTCAGTGTTTCCATCTGGGAAAGGGCATTAATAAAACTTCCTGGGAACAAAGAAATCTACTAGGGCCTTGTTCAGGAAACAAATGCCCTTTATGCAGACAAGTTGGTTGTAATTTCTGGTTGAGGATTATTTCTATTTCAAAAGCTTTCCTGTTTACGACCATGAAGAACTGGGGGCAGATTTCCTCTTAGCCTGGGGATTTCAGTAAAATGTCTAAAGTCTAGCCCAGAATTTCTCCACATCCCTTTCACTACCTCCTCACAGTCTGAAACTGTTTCTGGGGCTCTCCTTGCTCTGGCAATCTCTCACAGAGGCAGCCAGATGTCAGTGTCTAGTCCAGCAATTAATCTGATTAATTAATTAAGCATTCACCTTCATACTTTTCCTCCAAACAGAACAGAAATTATTTCTTATCCTATTAATCAACAGTCTATAAAGTAGGGCCCCTGGGTCTGACTCTGAAAGTTGTGAGATCTGGTTAGAAAGGTGGGTCACACCCCACCCTCTTCTAGTCAACTGTGGGACTAGTCTCCAATATAAACAGATCCCCCAGTGCACCCCTCCCACCCCAGTCAAGTTCCAAGCAGAGATAGCACCCCTCCTCCACCCCCAACCTGCTCACCTCTCACTCCAACTGGACCATTTGTGGGTGGTAGTGGTCTATGGTCAAGGGAGAGTCCACCTCTCCCCTTCTTGCTGTAGGTCAGTCAGACTGAGTTGGCTTGGATGGATTGCCACAGGTCATAGATCTCTTTTCATCATCTTCACCCCCTTCTCCCCCCCAATCCTTCCCTCTTCTAAGCTTCTCCATTACTATGGAGGACACCACCATCCCCCCCGACAGCCAGGCTCCCAGTCTCAGCATCCTCCTTGGCTCTCCACACTCATCCATGTTCAATCAAACACATATATTATATAACACACACACACACACACACACACACACACACACACACGAGCACATGCCCCCCTTCCAGAGCTCAGACTGTCGTCACCTCTTGTCCGGACCATTGGCACACACTCAATGGGGCTTCCCACCTCAAGTCTCTTCCCACTCCAAACCGTCCTTCATTCAGTCATTAAATATTTTCTGACCACATCCCACATGTAGATATTTCCCTGCCCCACTCCCACACACCCACTCAATAATCATAGCTAGCGTTTAGTTATACTGAACTTTAAGGTGTTTGCAGAGCACCTTCACAAGTGTTATTTAATCCTGAGGACCGTGGGGGGCAGGTGCCATTATTATCCCTGCTTTATAGATAAGGAGACTGCATCACAGAGAGGGGAAGAGTCACAGAGCCAGCAAGTGTCCAAGGCTGAACTCAGGTTTTCCTGAATCCACACCCACCGAACCATCTTTGTTGTTGGACTCTTCCTGACCCCACTTGGGACTGTTACCATTTCCTTCTCTAGCTCATTTGACACTGAGGCAAGCAGAGTTCAGTGACTTGCCCAGGGTCACACAGCTAGGATGTGTCTGAGGTCGGATTTGAACTGAGGCCCTCCTAACACCAGGCCCATCACTCTATTCATTGAGTCACACCACTGCTGCCCATTGAACCATCTAACTGCCTAATAATGAGCTCCCTGAGGCCTCTAGGATCAAGTCTCATTTCATCTTTAACTTGCTGTTCTAAATTAACTGGTTTTTGTCTGTTTTAGAATGTACGTACATTTTAATAGATTTATACCTGGTGAAACAGGTATACCTAGAGAGTACCGGCTAGCAGATTGATGACAGTGTGAGACAAAAGAAAGAGCTCTGCATCTCCTCGAGGGCTTGGACAAAGACATCATGGCAGGCTTGGGGTTCTGAGGAGGAGCACCTGCTCTCTGAGCGATGGAGCCAGGGCCCAGGGGCTCGAGAAGGCAGGACTGTGATCCACTGGGGCTTCTCTCCTGGAGGAGAGGGTAAGGGTGCTGACCTTCCTCCCTCTGCCTGTCACAACAGTCCATGTCCCCGGATTCTTCATTAAGCAGGTCGTGAGGACGAGGGCTCAAAACATACAAGGCCAACAGAATGAAAACCCTTGCATTCTGAATGTATCTTTAATCACATTCAGGCTTCAAGGGTGAAGTTCAAGGTGGTGGCCGAGGGTCACTCCCAAGCACATCCAATTAGGAAACCAGAAGAGAATAGAGTTGATGGGGAGCTGGGCATTCAGACGGGCTTCTGTAGTCTGCCCATGAGGAGGCTGGAGGCTGTGCAATCCCCCAAACAAAGGCTCCTTCTGTTGATGGATGGCCCAGACAAGGACCAGATGCCAACTCGCCCTAAAGCTTCCCTGTCTGCACATTGGCACAGAACAGAACCCCTGGCTTGGGTCTGGTGGGTGTCCCTGGTCATCTCCTGAAGCCTTTGCTCTCCAGACAGATGCATGTGTCTTGACCAAAGAAGTGGGGAGAGCTCTGCTATGCCAGTGGCCATAGACAGAAGTGTCAGACATCTTAGACAGCAGAAAGCAGTAGAGGTCCTCAGCTCCTCGGGTGGGGCGGGGGCCACCAGGGAAGCCTTTTCGTTTTTTCTCTGCAGGTGCATCCTCAGTCTTTAACCCTAGCACCTGGAACACAACACGTGCTTGTTTGTTGACTGACTGAGATGGATTCGATCAATATTGGGCATGTATGGCTCTGGCCCAACACTGGGTCCAGGCATTCCTCCTTCTGTGTGTGTCCTTAGGAGGGGAAGTTTCCTCCTCAAACATCTGGGTGGTTAAGAGCATGTTTCTCAGGAATCCAAAGAGGGGGAGGGAATTGAAGCACCAGGAAACCCAGCTTCCCCTGTTAAGGAGACAGGTGACCCCAGAGGAAGGAAGGCCCTGAGGGCAAAC
This sequence comes from Gymnobelideus leadbeateri, assembly GCA_011680675.1. Lineage (NCBI taxonomy): Eukaryota > Metazoa > Chordata > Mammalia > Diprotodontia > Petauridae > Gymnobelideus > Gymnobelideus leadbeateri. Next base: position 604,731 of record WOXC01010120.1, on the reverse strand, counting down.
AAGAGGGCAGGGACAGGCTTGGCACAGTCCCATAGCCCCAGCCCTACAGTGCCTGGCTAGCCACTGAGCTAGAAATGAATGAAAGAACAACTATTAAGCACTTATTGTGTACAAACTCACTGGCAGGTTTGTTTTTGAGTCCCCTTGGTTACTCTTAACCTGGGTTAGCCCTTGGGAAACAGATGGACCCATTCTCCATTCAGGAACAATGACAGAGCTGATGTAATCCTGGTTCATGGTTTCAGAACCAGAGGGGGGATAGGAGTGAAGAGTATTTCTGAGAAGTTCCCTGTCCAGATAATGGGACCCCTGGCAGGAAGTTCCTCCAGGTGGTGGGGAGCAGGTTGTGGGGGAGGTGGCTGGAGAGAGGGGATGCCCTTGCTAGGTCTTTCTTGCCATGGTGCTTCCTACCCCCTGTTGTTAATGTTGGTTATTTCCCCTTGGGATCCTGCAGCAGAGATGATAAAGAAGAATCACTTCTGGTCTTTTAGGGTTTGGATTATTGTTGCTTTTTGGCTGGAGCCATGACGTCATCATAGAGCAGGAATCTTAATGTGAACTTGGTTTTAGAAATGTTTGGATGGTGATAACAGAATCAGTGTTCTTGGTAATCCTATGTGTGTCATGTTGTGCCTTTTAGAATATGATTCAGAGAAAGGTCCACAGACTTTAACAGGCCAACTACTCAAGGGGTCCATTCTATAGAAACCAACCAACCAACCAACCAAAGTGTTGAGAATCGCTGATTTAAGGGGAACTTCCTTTACCCGTGAGGTTCAGCACTACTTGCCCTGGAGAGGTACAGCTTGCCACTATCCTTCTACTTCCCCTCCCTCTTTCCACCTTTCCAGACTCTTTTGTGCCCAGGTCTGGGGGTGTGCCTGCATCTGCATCTCTCATTGACCAGTTCAGGTGAGAGGCTCTTTCTCCCACTCCTTCCCTTAGTTGAACACCTGGATGAATGGGAGAGAATTTTCCTTACCTCCCCTCTCCTTCCTCTCCCCTCCCCCTCCCCACTTCCAGTGTATCTTTCTCTCTCTCTTTTCATTCTTATCTCAAGATCCTCTTGTCCTAACAAGCACTCCTAGACTTTGTCTAATCAGATTCCCTGGGCGAGGAGCAAAGGTTTTAGAGATCCAGCTTCTCTATTAGTTCTCAGTGGGACTGCTCAGTTGACTAGTCTCTGGAGAAGCTACTCCATGACATTTCTGGGTGCTGGTCAGCATCTTCTCACCAGCCACAGGACACCAGCAGGTGGCTCCTCTCAGGGACCTTGCCCTAGCCTTTCTGTGGAACCATCAGGGCTGGTGGTAAAGTGTGATCCACAAAGCTTTAATTAAGTCCCAACTTCCCTTGTCTCTGGTTCTCCCAAAGGTCTGATTTCCAGCAGGTAACCCTAGGAATCCCCTCAGGGTCACCCAGAAGCTTCCATCATCTAGGGGGTTCTGGAGGAGGGAGGACTGGCTACAGTGGGGGATGGCTGGTTAGCAATCACTCCCTGGTTCACTCATCTCTCTCCAGCCTTCAGACTTTGGCACTGGCTTTTACCCCATGCTGAAAGGCACTTACTTGTCAGCTCTGCCTCTTAAAATCCCTAATTTCTTCAAGATTCAGCTCAAGTATGTCCCTGGGAAGCCTTTTATGATCCTAAAATCATCCTTTTTGAGTGTTTTTCTCTCTGTGCATATGCACTGTTTCCTCCATTAGAGTGGAAGCACCGGAGGGCAGCGATGGATGTGCTTTCTCTGTGTATCTCCACAGTCTGGTGTTCTTGGCTAGGAACCTGAGCAAAAGTGCCCTGAACCCCAGCATCTAGCACAAGGCCTGGCTCAGAGGGAGCCCACGTCATAAATGCTCCCATTGGGTGGTTCAGGCTTTTTGCATGTTTGCTTGCTTATCATACCTGGGAATGATGGATTTGGAGGAAGACAAAGCTCTCCACTCTCCTGTCATTGCTGTTTACTATGGGCAAAGACGGTGTGAGAGCCCTTGGCCTTGGGCAGGGGTGGGAGGAGAGATGTGCCAGGAGGGACCCAAGGAGAGAACCTGGTCTTCTGGCAGATGACAGGGTGTCACCACTGAGAACCTGGGTAATCTCTCAGTCTCCCTCCCTCAGCCATCAATTACATGGCTGCCCTAAGCATCAGCAGATTGGTAATTGAGAGCACATTTGGCATCATAAAGCCAGGTTCAGTTGGCAGGATAAATCAGCTAGTGTTGTAAAGGCTGCCCTTCCCCAGAAGGTGCCCTGAGCCTGCCTGGCAAAGCTGTGACTAACTTCCCAGAGCCTGTCAGACCTGGGTTATATTTAGATGAAGAGGGAGAGATTAATGAGTCAAAACTCATTAATGATGCAAATGAGGGTAAGGTACCCTTGGGGAAAGTTCGGGAAGACAGGAAGCTGGAACTGTTAAGTGCCAGACCTGGATCAAGAGTCCTTAAATGTTAGATGAGATGAGTATGGAAATCTTGGCTCAAGTGGCTCCTGCAGAAACGCAATATAAAGCAGAAATGTAAAACAAGGCCCTGAGACATTAACCCAGAAGCTGCCGCTCACCCCTCACCCCTCAGGAGCCCCAAAGCCAACAATTCCCCAGTGCTTGTCCCTGAACCCCCCCCCCCCCCACTTCATTTCTTTACTCCTGTCCTGATCCGGAAAGGGAGGGGAGAAGAGAGAAAACCTCCCCATCTCCTGTCTCTGCCTCCTTGGCTGGTTCAGCTTGGTTCCCTCCCCTCAATCCCTTGTCCCTCCCTCTTGGGATGGGGGTGAAGGCAGGGGCTTCATGCTCCTGTTCCCCCTGCCCTGGAGATTGTAATACAGGCTCCAGGCAAGAAATGCAGAAGGGCCTGGACTCCATTGGAAGATTCTCCATCTTTTAAAAAATACAAGCTTGGTAGTGAAAACAAATAAAACCAAATTTCAATTTATAAAATTTTATTTTATAAAATGAAGGCTGGTCTGTGCTGGATGAAGGCTGACTCTATTTGTACCTGGAGGAATTAGACTTCACGGAGCCTATATCAACACAGACTTTCAGCCATACATGTTTATATGAAGAGATAGAATAATTATAAAGGTGATAAGCGCTAACACTTGTAAGGCACCTACTATGTGGCACAGTGCTAAGTACTTTATAGTTACTATCTCACTGGGGCCTTACAACAACCCTGGGAGGCAGCTGCTATTATTATCCTCCTTTTACAGATAAGGAAACTGAGGCAGACAGAAGTAAAATGACTTGCCCAAGGTCACACGGTTAATAAGTGAACTCATATTTTCCTGGCTCCGGGTCCTGGAGAATCAGAGACATGGTTTTCTTGACATGACAAACAGGCAGGCTTGGGCTTCAGGATGCTGAAGAAGTTATTTTTCTGGGCTCCTCTAGGATACCAATACGGGTCTTTGTTAGACAGGGTGGGAGCCAGAGGCTGGAGGTAGGGCAGCCTTGAATTCACAGTCCCAAATGCTAGCACCTTCTTGTGTCTCTGACACCCGCAAGGACTCTGGCTCCATCTCAAGCTCCTTCCTGACTGTTTTTCTCCCACTTCCCACTGGGCTGAGGAATCTCTCCATGGTCTTATGTTCTTGTCTAGGAACCTGAGCAAAAATGCCCTGTCCTGGGGAACCTAGCTAAGCATGAGCTTTGGTGGCTGGGAGGGGAAGGACTGGGACCCATACACAATGTTGTGCTTCTTTATTATTCATTGTTTCTGAATACCTTCCTCTCCACACTGTCGCAAACACCCTGTGCCCAGCTCCACTCATTATCTGCATACTGAGAACATCCCAGGAATGTTCTGAGACTTTGAACCCAGGGAGTCTTCAAGGACTGGTCGTTGTGGCTGTGAGCCCTCTTGGACACTACCAGTTAAAGCCCCCACCTTCCGTGTTGGATGTCTCCTATGAGCCATGCTGCCATGTTCCTTGTCTACAGCTTTTGCTTGACTGCTGTTTTCCTCAGGATTTAACTGGCTAGATGAATGAAATGGATATTTTTCAGCTGGATTCTCCAGTCAAGCCACTGAAAACCATCAAGATTCCTGGCAATTTCTTGAGTGTTTTTTGTTTTGTTTTGTTTTTGTTGTTAATGAAAATGATTCAGATTTTATGAAAAAACCACACTGGGTATGAGCTGCTTAGCTAGAGACCTGAAGCTGCTTTTTTTCTTTTTAAAGGTATTTTAAAATGATTATATAGCCTTCCAAGTTGCTGTCCTCATTTTGATGAGACTCCTAAAACCCCATCTGTTCTGGAAGGCATTCCAGCTACAGGAACCTTGGGAGGGAGAGAAGGCAGCTTCATCTTCATAATGCTCTGAACTTTCTGATCAACCCATGCCCCTGGATCCTTGGGAGAAGGAAGCCTGCCCTCCAGAGAGGTCATTTTTCTCCTCTGTCTTGAAGAGAGCTTGACTTAATGCATAAAAACATGCACACTGAAGATACAAGTAAAAATTAAGTAGCCATCAGAGAGCCAGTCTGAGGCAGAAAGATCAAAATAAGGAAGTCTGCTTGGAATTCCCTCCAGAATTTTTTATTTTTATTTTTATTTTTTTAAGCATCTTTCTCTTGTTTTCCCCACCCCCCTCTCCCCTATCTATCCCTGGAGCCTTACACTAGCCTCCTTTCCCAAATGCTTCCTCCCCTAAATTTTCCCTCCCCATGGATGGGTGGATGAATGAATAGACAGATAGATGAATGGATAGATAGATAGACAAATACATACACATATAGATAGATGAATAAATGGATGGATAGACTAATGAATGGATGGATAGATAGATAGATAGATGAATAGATGGATAAATAGGTGGATGATAAAAGATAGATGGACAGATGGATAGACAGACATAGATGAATGGATGGCTGGATAGACTGATGGATGGATAGACAGACACACATAAGTGAATGGATGGAGAGGCAGACAGACAGAAATAGATGAATGAATGGATGGATGGATGGATGGATGGATGGATGCATGGAGAGACAGGTAAATAGTAGTTAACATTTATAAAGTGCCTGCTGTCTTCCAAGCACTGTTAAGCACTTCACAATTCTTATCTTGTTTGATTCTCACAGCAGCCCTGGGAGGCGTGTGCTATTTAAAAGTAAAGACAAAGTTTACACGAAGTCATTGAGGGGCAGGGAGGTGACCGTAGTGGTGCAGAGGATCAGAAAAGGTTTCCTAGAGGTGGTTCTTGAGGAGAGCTTTGAAGGAAACCAAAGATTCTAAGAGGAGGAGGTGAGGAGGGAGGGCATCCCAGGCAAAGGGAACAGTTTGGCTAAAGGCACAGAGACGGGTGATGGAGAGTAAAGAATGGCCAGTGTGACTAGACTGCAGCATTCCTGAAAAGGAGTACTATGTCATTGGTACTTGATGGTAGCCTGGAGGCGTATATTGAAGGGCTCTACATGATAGATAGAGTAGTTTGAATTTGATCCTGGGAGCCACTGGGGTCTGATGAATGGGAGAGGGAAGGGTCAGATTTGCTCTTTTTGGGAAATCATACTAGCAACTGTGTGGATCGAAGAGGAAGAGACTTATGGCGAGGGAAACAAGTCCCTGGAAGGAGAGACTTTCCCAGTGCTCGGGCCAGAGGTGATGAGGGTCTGAATGGGGGTGGCAGAGGTGAGGATGGGGAGCAAAGGACCCTGCTAGAGATATTGAGGAGGTAAAATAACATTCTCCCAGGGGCCTCCTCAGTCATGGGCAAGGGAATCTAGGAAAAACAGTTCCCCAGTGGAGCTGGGGTATTAATGTCTGATTATAGTGTCATTTATTGGCTCCCAAATAACGTTTGCCTTTTTGCAGAAGCTTGGAAATACTTAGTCCCAAGGCACTTGTAATGTCCAAGGGTAGTTCAAGTGTCTCTCTGCGCCTCCCCCCACCCAGGTTCAGGGGGACTTAGTGGGCTCTGAGAGCACTAGTAGAACAAATCCTGGCCTTGGGTCCTGGTGCTAGTCCCACCGTTGGCAAGCTCAGTGATCTTGGACCAACTGGATATTTTCTCTGAGTCTGAATTTCATCCTTTGTCAGGTGAGAACCTTGTGCCTTCCCTGCCTATCTTTGAGGATTGTTGTAAGGGTCATATGAAAACAGCACGAAGCCCTTTGTAAATTGTAAGGAAATACAAATAGAGTGAGTCATTATTCTTTTTTTTTGGAGGGGCAATTGGGGTTAAGTGTCTTGCCCAAGGTCACAAGGCTAGTTTCTGTGTTGTGTCTGAGGCTGGATCATTATTCTTAGTAAGAACAAATGTTACTGCAGTGATTTCATTAAACTACTTTGGCAGGGGTCTATTCTCCTCCCTAGCTGAACAGGACTCGGGTTCAATTTCTGCCCAAGATCTGCCTCATCTGTCTGGCCATTAGAAGGCAGGGATTGCTTCACTCCTTATCTTTCTATTTCTAGCACCCAGCACAGTATGGGGTATGTAGCAGGCACCTATTACTTGTTTGTTGAATGATTATCTCTCTGGGTCTCAAGTTCCTCATCTGTAAGATGAGGGGAAATGGTGGACTGTGGTCTCAAAGTTCCAGCTCTGTGGTCCTATCACATAGGCTTCATAACAGATAAGGCCTGTGGTACATCCTGGACAGTTCTTTCAGGCATCAGTAAAACCTGTCAAGACTGATAGATTTTTAAGCAAGTCAGAGAGATGTATGACAGGAACAGGCTTGTTGTGTAATGGGAGTGAGAGATCAATGATACTCCATGTGCTCCATTGGTACCCATGCACTGCCCCTAGCAGGTTGAGTGAGCCCTCAGTGGTGCATTTATGGGAAGACACAGACCAGAGTCCAATAGAATGGATTAGCAGGGATGGGCTGCAATCTGCATTCTGGAGGAAACAGTCACATTGATACGACCAAAGATCCATTAAATTATTAAAGTGAGTCTGATTTTCTGATGGTTTTGAGCTCCCTGCTGGGTTTATGCCAATTTGCCAAGCACCTTCCATTGTGATTTATAAGGTCAAGAGATCCTTGGTCTAGAGCTGAAAAGAACTTGATGGGCTTGGCCCCCTAGTCCAATCTGCTTGTCATAGAGATGAGGACACAGAGGGGCAAAGATGGGGAGTGCATAGCCTGGGGTCACTCAGGTGGAAAATGTCCTGCACTGTCTCTTTTGAATGATTGATTGATGAATGATGTTAGTTATGTCAACAAAACCAAGTATTCACATATATCACTAAGCCTGATCACACAGCTTCCCAACGGTAGGAGAGGAGCAGCCCTAGGACAGGAGGTCATTCACAGTAGGGGGTAGGATGGGTTGTGGGGCCTCTACCTGTCTCTCTCCAGGGTGGGTCTTGAGGCCTTAAATGATTCTTAGTTTCCTCTGTTTGAGCCTCATGGAGATCACTGAGGGCTCTGGTGGGGAGGGTGATTGTGGGCACAGAAGAGAATCGTGGGGCCATGCAACTGGAGAGGTTGACTTCTTAGCCTGCATATTTCCAAGGTATCCTCCAAGTGATCTGAGGGGCAAACATCAGGATGTATGCCCCAGGCACTTTTAATATAGACATCCAGGCTGCTGGACAATGCTTGTTCCTTTGCTCCCTCTAACAACCAGGCTCTGACCCCAGTCCCTGAGGCCACAACTTCGTGGTTGCCCTCTCCAGTGACAGACAAGACAGGAAGCAGCCTCCACTTCCCTGAGGGTCAACAGGAAGGCTTTGGTCAGGAAAAAAAAAAGACTGCTTAGTTTGGCATTAGCCTAGAGATCAGTGTTTGGAAACAAAGGTGAAAAAGTAATGGGGGCCGTTGGGTGTCAAGAGGTGGGCACCGTCCTTTGGCCTTGGTACCAATTAGTTCCCTGCCTAGGCTTTTGTCTTAGTGCCAGTGATGGCCATGTTACAAGTTTATAATGCTCATCTTTTTTTTCCCTTTTTTGGAGGGGGGAAGGCAGGACAGTTGGGGTTCAAGCTTTGCTAATTCCTCTGAACTGAGGGGCAGAGTGCTACATCACACACCTGGAGGGGGCCTAGTGAGTCAGTCCCTCCTGGGGAGAAAATAGGAATTCCAAATCACGAGTATAAACAGACTCCTCATTTTAAAAGAAGAATGGGAGACACTGAATGGGATGGAAATCAGGGCCTCCCTCCCCTCTTAAACATGCTCCCAAAGGCTCTGGAGAGAGAAAGAACAGTGAGGGGCCAGGTTGAATTTCCCAGGGTTCAATGGTCCTCTGGTGGCCTTCCCTTGGTGCCAGGCTGGGCTCGTGTGCCTATTGTCCCACTTGCTCACACATGTACTGAATTTACAGGTGGAAAGGGAAACAATGGGGCTCCCAGTGTGGCTGGCTCCATCTACCACTGCTCCAGGCTGATGGGAGAAGCAAATGAAACCATTTGGACAATAGGGTCAGTAGTGGCAAAGTGCTCAATGGAAGTGGATGAGGGTTATGATGGAAGCCAGATGTAGGAATTGTTGGGAGGAAGGAATTGAGTTGTTCCCCTGAGACTCTGAGAAATGCATCCTCACGCTTTCCTGCATATGTGGGTGCATGAGAGTATGTTTGCATAGGGGCCTGACACATATAGGTATTCCACCATACACATGATCTGTCATGACAGACTGAAGAGACTAAGTCATCCCCAAAAGATCTTCCAGCAGCACGATGGGTCAAGTCCTTTGTCCGCAGAATCTCCCAACTGGGCTGTTGCTGACATCTCCTGCCTCTCCCTGCCCAGCTCCCCACTCCATTCTTCCCCCTCCTCTACTCCCCAGCCCTAGCCCCAGATGTCTAGCTCCAGATGATGCCTTTGTCTAGGCCCCTCCCCCCCTCTCCTCCTCACTCCTACTGACATCTGTTTTTACCTCCACCTCTCAGAATGTGTAGCTTTCTTCAAGGCACAGAAAGGTGCCACATTCTGGAAGGGATCCCTGGACCCCAAGGAGTCCATGGAGAGATCTCAGGGGGGCCATAATTTTTTAAATTCAATTTTGATGACCAAGTTTCAGCATAGTTTGTTTCCGTTTGATCCAAGGTATTTTATTTTATGCATTTAGAAACACAAGTCTGAGAAGGGAGACGGGAGTCCACTAAAACGCTATTGTTTTCTGACAAACTGGGATCTTACCATGTCACATCCCTCTTGTACTTGTGAAGTTTGTTTTTTGAGCCCAACTCTAAGGCTTTACATTTATTCCAATTCCACACCATCTTGTTAGACTGGGTCCAGTGTTCTCCTTTTCCATTCTTAGAACAGAAAATTCAGCCCATTAATGTTCTTTTCCTCCTTCATTCCACTTTAAAAGGTGACAAGTGCCACATGACAAGTCAGTTCTCACCCAGGTCACTGAAAACGGCTTCCTTTCAAGGTGATCTCCATCCTGGAATGACTATTTTTTCAGGGTCCAGTCAATTGTCTAGCTCTACACCCATCTGATCGCACCATCATGCAGCCAGATTTCTGTCCTGTCTACAATCACAGTATCTGATACTTTGCAAAATGTTTTGCTAAAATCTAGGCCAACAATAGCTCCCATGCTCCCCTATGAAGTTTAACAGCTGTGAGGTGAGTTGAGCATCACCTGTACTTAATTCAGTTTTGCTGGCTCTATGTTAATCCTTCTACCTCTATTAGATGTCGGGGAAACATTCCTTTAATGATACATTCTAAAATTTTCCCAGGGGGTCATTGGCCCATAGTTTATGGAGTATTGTCTTACTCTTTCTTGAAAAACAGGCTCCAACCTTTGCCCTTCTCCTGGTCTGTGACACCTCTGCCATTCTCTATGGTCTTTTTGTATCCTGGGATTGAGGATATCTGGACCTATTGACCCAAACCAATCAAGGGCTGCTAGGTCTTTCTTGCTATCTCCTTACTTATCTTGGATTTCAGATGCCTCTTCCTTGGATTTGTTATGCCCTTTCCAGCACAAAGAACTTGGTTTAAAGAAAAAAAAACAACAAAAACAAAGAAGGAAAACCAAACTAGTAATGCAAGAATTGCATGGTTCTTCCATCTTGTCATCCATTCTCATCATTCCAGCAGCCCCTTGTACAACACATTGAGAGGAACTCCTTTGAGTCTCTTTTCTCCAAGCCTCCTTCATCTTCTCTTCAAGATTTAGTAAGGTAACACCTCCTCTATGAAGCATTCCCTGATCACCCTAATTATTGGAATCTTTTTCCTCCTGAAATCTCTGGAGAGCTCAGTGTTTGACCTCTTTGTCATTCCTTTCACAGCCCACCTAGTATTATATTAATTTGTGTGTGTTTGTGTTGTGTTCCTCCCATAGAATGTGAGCTCTTTGAAGGTTTTTTTTACATTTGTGTCTCCCATGCCCACCACAGTGCCTGGTGCATAGTAGGTGCTTAATGAAGAATTCTTGAATTGAAATCAGACACTGCCCAGTGTAAAAAGTACAAGGTGGTAAGAAGAATTTCACTAGAGAGGTCATGTCATCAATAGAAGGCAACGGCAAATAAGGGGGATAAAGTAATAAGTTTCACTGGCTTGCAGAAATGTCTGGAGTATGGGATGGGACATAAACAGAGTCAATCAATACTGTTAATATAATGAAGTCCATTTGACCTCTTGGCTTCACTGAATCTTAGTTGGATGGGACCCATGATGCCAGTATGACTCTAGAAGGATCTCTTGTCTTTCAAAAGAAATAGACCTTTCAAAGTCCCTTCCAAGGTTCAGAGTGAGTCTATGACTAGAAGGTTCCTCCGAGTGCAGAAGATCTGGACCCATCAGGGACTTAGGATCATAGCTTGAGAGCTGAGCCCTGCCCCCCAATAGAAGTGACTCATCCATGGACATTTGAGTTGTTAAATGCCAGGACTGGAATTTAAACTTCTGTGATGAGTGTTTTTGGAATGACTGAATGAATCACTATGCTAGCCTTTGGCTTCTTTCTCATTGATCTGGAGTCTTTGTGGACAGACTAATAGAAGGGTGGTCATTTGGCCAGCCTGATTTCCGGCAGGGTCTCCTATGTGGATCTGCATTCATTTTCATGCCAGTGGCATAGTCTAATAAATTGTCCTGCACTTGCTTAAAGTATTTACTCCACTGACTTGTCAGAAGTCATAGACTCCTGGTAAGATTCTGTTTGGATGTTGGAATCTGGACTCTTTGGGGGAGGAGCTGAGGTGTTGGGTGATGGTTTCTTTGGGACCCTGATCCTAAGGCATAATGGGCCAGTTAGGCATAATTCAGTCCCCACCAATGAAAGTGGCAAAATAAGGTCACCAAAATACCAGTGCATGACTAAGCTTTGCCTCCAGGCCATTCTACATGGTGCCCATCACCTGTCTGTCCCCAGGGAGTTCTTCTACTCTTGGATTGTCAGGGGGCATTGAGCCTGGCTAATCACAAAGCTTCAGGATGGGAGAAATGATTATTAATAACCAATGACTTGGGGAGATTAAAATTTCCCCCTTTTTTCAAGACTAGTCTCTGAAGGTTGAACTAACCTCCTTCTATCTGAGCCCACCCGACCTTATAAGAAATCTCCAATCTAAGGTGAATTCCATTCACTCAAGCTTGGGTGTCTAGATGGCTAAAGGCTGGAGGTGGTCTGGGCAGAGAGACAGTCTCTGTCCAAAGATGACGTGATGTCTCTCTCAGCCCCTCATTGCAGTAAGCCCTCTTCTCTTGGTAACATCCACCTCTCATTAACTGCTAACCAATCAGAGATGACTGCCATCCATTAGAACATCCCTCTTCTAAAAAACTTATAAACCAGTGCAGAACCTGCAGCCTCAAGGCCACATATAGCCCTCTATGTCATTAATGTGGACTTCTTACTGAATCCAAACTTCACAGAACCTCTGAGGCCACAGGTTCCCCACTCCTGAATTATAAACCTTGAGCCCACTGCCAGGATTGTCTTTGGTCTAAGAAGGAGCTGGCCAAATGACCATCGTTCTATTAAAATATTGGCATCGTTATTAAAGTGACTAAGTTACTCAGAAGTGAGGTCTCTCCCACCTTTTTAATCACCACATGGGAGGGGGGCAGGGGGCTCTGTCCCCAAGAAGGAGGCCAGGTTCTCTCATTTATATTTCTCACCTTTCTCCTCTCTTCCTAATGCAAGCTGGGCTATTCTTCACTCAGGTCATGGAGGAATGAGTGACTCATGGTGTGTCTTCACCCTAGACCAATGTTTGACCATGTAACCCCAGCTCGGATGGAGCTGGTATGGCCCCAGAGGATTCAGGCCCTCTCCATGGTCCTAAGGAAGACGCTGGCTCTCCAGCTCATCACAACTCAGATTTTATTACACAGCAAGTGGGAGAAAGGGATGTTATTCTCAGGGAAATGTCTGGAATGGAAATAATTAAAAAAGCCATCCTCCAAAAAGTACACACATTAATGTATATCTTCTCTTCATTAAATATATATCTGTTTGGCAAAAAATGTTAGACTCTTTTGTACAAAACAAAAACAAAAACCCTTGAAGATTTCTAACACTCATAACGATTACAGCAATGTAAACCAGGATGTCTGGTGGCTCCACCAATGCTGGGGAACCCAAGGCGAAGCAAGAGCCCTCGCCTGAGGAAGGGGATACTGAACCCCTGGGGGGGTGGGAAGGCAGGTGTCCAAAGCCAGGGTGAGAGGGAGGCATTCAGGGTTAGTGACTCTTCATGTGCATGAGTGCATGCACGAACACCTGTGTGTGTGAGAGAGAGGGGCGGGGGTAGGGAGATACAGAGAGAAAGAACAGAAAGGCAGAAAGAATAGAGACAGAAAGATGACAGACAGAGATAGAGGGGGAGGAGAGAAAGACAAATGGACACAGAAAAGGAACACAGAAAACACACAGAGAAGAAAAAGAGGGAAATACAGAGACAAAGAGAAAGAGGGGGACAGAAGAAGAAAGGAACAGAGAGAGGGGAGAAGGGGACAAATGGGGAGAGAGGAAGGAAGGAAGGAAGAAGAAGAAGAAGGAGAAGAAGAAGAAGAAGAGGAGGAGGAGGAGGAGGAGGAAGAGGAGGAGGAGGGGAGGAGGAGAAGGAGGAGGAGGAGGAAGAGAGATAGGGGGAGTGGGGAAGAGAGAAGGAGGGAAGGTAAAAGAGATGAAAAAGAGGAGGAGGAAGAGAGAGACCATAGCTAGGGGCTTCATAATTTGTGCTTTGAGTTAATAAACTAGGAGAAAGCTGGGTAAAGGGGGAAGGGGAATCTAGAACCGGTTGGAAAGAAGACAGCAAGAGCTGAAGAGCTGGAGCAGGGACAGCCAGAAGTCTAAGGGCATGAATCCAGCACTTTCGTCCTTTGGGAGACCAAACTGTGGTGGAGCCCTGGAGATGGATAGAGGTCCTCCTTCTGGTCTTTGAGGTGGGAAGGGAAAAGAGAGAGGAGGAAGGGGAGTTGAGGGAGCAGGGATGGCAGGAAGACGGAACACTGGGGAAGACTGGAGTCACAAACAGTCCTCAGCTCCCCGGGTCCTGGCCCTGGTTGTTCTTCTTGGGAGTGGTGGTTGCTCTCCTCCCTTTGCTGCTACTTCCAGGCGCCCCCCCCCCCCCCAGCCACTCTACTCGGGGCCATTTGGCTGGAAGGTGGGCAGTCGGCAGACAGATGGGCTCTTGTAACCCCCGAACCCAGGCCGGTCCCTTCACTGTTCTCAGTGGCGATGGTGGGACTTTGCTCTATCCCATACTTGGGCTGCAGCAGTGAGAAGGTAAGTATAGCATTGTAGTCTCTGGAAATGATCGACTCATCGATCAATTGTTGATTGGCACAGAGGGCGGGGGGAGGGAGGGAGGAAGTGCAAGGGGGAGGTGAGAGGCAGAAGATTTGGGGGTCCTGGCCATCACCCCAAAGGGACCCCAAGTGTGCTCTCACTCATGTTTCCAGTTATCGCAGCTGTATTTGAGTTCGGCAGGGGCTCTGGGGTGGGCAGGGTCGGGGCCAGAGGTGCCCTCAGTTACAGTCATAGACAAAGTCGTAGTTGCTGGGCTCCTTGGGGATGGGGGGAGGTGCGTCAGGGATCTGAATGTTCTCCAGATCCAGGAGGCGAAGCTTGATCTCCATGCTGAGCAGGGTATCCAGGTCATTGCGGGTGAGGTCACTCAACATGTCTTTGCCCAGCAGGGCATTGAGCCCGTCTGTCCAGATGCAGTACTGTGGGCAAGGGAGAAGAAAGAGTGGCTTGTGTTAGCCCCCCAAGACCAGCCTGCTGACACCCCCCAAGGAAATGTCTGGAGAAAAGGGGCAACAGCAACCCTGCCTAGAAACATTCCAGGGAGCTCTTGGCAGATGCTAGGACTAGGGACCCAAAGATATCAGGAACAAGAGCGGCCAGTGTGTGAAAGTACTGTACACACACAGGTTCAGACAATCCATATATACACACTCACTGCATATGTATATAGATGTGTTTGTGTATGTATAGACATATAAATATGAGCATATATAAAAATCATACATCTGTATATAGATAAGTTTATGTATGGATACACACAGATACATATTTATACATATGTACATAATACACATGTATATAGATCTGGTTCTATATGTGTGAGCACACAAACATATGTACATATATACATGAATATATAAATGAAAATAAAACAGATTTCTAAATCCTCACATACATGCATTTGTATATAACATATGAATAAAAATATAAAATGTATCTCTAAACATACACATGCTTGCGCACATCTACATACACTTATACATAACATAAAATGAAACCAAAATATAAAATACATACAAAACACATGCACAGACATGCTACACATATTTACACGTAACATGCATAATCAAAAATCTGAATGCCTATAAACACACACATGTTTATATGTAACATATAATTAAATAAAGTATAAAATATATCAAAACACAGTACACATGTTCATATACACCATATATCTGGCCCTGGGGGCTATCTGCCATCCTCCTTAGCCTGGGGACAAGCGTTGAAGCCTCCCTGCCTGTTCAGTGAGAAGCCAGTTCCTGGACATCAGGCCTAACTTTTTTCTTTTTGGAGCTTCCTTCCCTGGCTCTGAGTTTGGGTCCAGCAGAACAGGATGGCTGCCTTCTATTTGGCAGGCCTGCCAGATCCAGCTCGTCCCCGGGTCTTCCTGACTGCTCCTCCCAGGGTCCTGGTCCAGCCTCTCTGACTCCCTCAAAGGCAGTGGGCTGAGCTGCCTCCAAGCTTCCCACTGGCAACGCCCTGGTCCATAGCCAGCTGTGCTTCCAGAAGGGGCAAGTTTTATCCCCTCTCTTAAGGAAATGTCAGGTGAGAGGGAATGAGCTTAAGCCTCATCTAACTTCAGGGCTTATGTGTCATCTTTCCTTCCCTTTCAGGAAGTACCATCTCATTCAGAAGCTGCCACCTGTGAAGAGCACACTGAATAACACTGCAGTGATCTGAGATGGCCTCAGGGCTGAGAGAGGAGTGGAGGGGGCCCTGGCAAGACCTGAGAGGTCTGGCCTGACAGCCTGGGCAGTTGGGATGAAGGATGCCCACACATGGCCTTCCTGCCCCCAACGCTTATGTGTCTGGGACAGGGGAGTCCCTTACCCCTCCCCACTCCCACCCCTAATGCCAGAATACCCATTCCTTGAGGAAAGGATTGTCTTCCCTCTACAGGTGCCTAGTACATAGCAGAAACCTCTTTTTTTTGGTCTACATGTCTGTACATATTGGCTGATGGATGGATTCATCAGGAAATTGGGCTCTGGTTACAAGGGAAGTAGGAGGGACGATGCTTCAGAGTGGAGAGAGGTCTAATCCAGCACTCACTGGAGACCAGCAGTGGGGTTCTTCTTGGAGGAGCTTCCTGGGCCTCAGTTTCCCCTGATGGAGGGGTCACTCTGGCAGCTCCTACTTCCTAGGACTGTTAGGAGAGAGCTCCAGGAGGCTGAGTGGTTCCTACTACTGGCAATTCTCTCTTCCCAACGCCTTTGCCGAGGTTTCAGGATGACGGGTGGGTTTTAAATATAGCTCCCAGCATGTTTTAACAGGGAGAAACAAATTATACGTGTGGCAAAATGTCAAGGAGGAGGAATAAAGGAAACTTGAATATAAAATTTTGACAGCACAGATAGTCCTGAACTTTTTAAAAAAAGTCTCAATGTTTTTTTTTCTCTTTTGGCAAAATTCATTGCTTTAAATGATTTGTAAAGGAGAAAACTGAAGACACGAGAAGGGTTTAATTTTGGAAATTCTGAAATAAATTCTGAGGATTAACCACAAGCCCCAGAACTGCCTCCCCACGTGGCTGAGCCTGGGCATTGAGAATAGAGGGGAAGCCTGGGAGGAGGCCACCGCCTTCCTCTGACTGGGAGCATCTCCCCAGGGCCAGGTGGGCGGCCATCTCTGGGTGCTGTTCTTGGGGGAGGGGTCTGTGTGTCTGTGATTCTCACAAACATTTCTTAAGCACTTACTACATGCTAACAACTAGGTGTCCAAACATAGGCAAATCCTCCCAAACCTACCTTCAAATAACCATGGTCCCTGCCTTCAAGGAGCTTACACGTTATAGGAGGAAGAATGTTTACAACGCTATAACCAGCTGGGCAGTGTATTTAAAGCCAGCGGTAGAGTGGATAGACAGCTGGCTTTAGAGTCAAGATGACCTGAAGTCAAATCCAGCTTCAGGTTGGCACAAGCTGTGTGGTCCTGGACAAGTCCCTTGATCTGCCTGCCTCAGTTTCCTCATCTGTAAAATGGGGATGATAATAGGGCCTACTTTACGTGGTCCCTGTGGGCATCAAATGAAAAACAGTACCTGAAATCTTGGCAAAGGGGCTTTTTTATTCTGGTGGGAAGTTAGACTGTAAGACACTGGAAGCTGCTTTGAACATGTCTAAGGTATCAAAGTTCCTGCTTTCTTTTCTCGGGACATTGGTTTTCTTCCCTTTGTATCCCCCTCTTTCTGGGGACAACTCAGCGTTTCCCTGGGAAGTCGTTCCAGTGTGGCAGCCCTTACCTCGTGCTTATCAGGAGCGATGAAATTGAGCTGACAGTTTGAGTCATACAGGATGGAGAAGGCAAGCTCCAGGACCTCCTAGAAAGACACGGGGGGAGGGAGTCATCAGCCTGGTCACTGTGCAGGATGAGGGGGAGGAGCAAGGGGAGGGACAGAGTCAGGATGGGTGTGAGGGAGGGACAGGGCAGGGCAAAAGGAGGGATGCTAGTCTCGAGAATCCTCATTCCCAGGGTCTCCCCCTTCTGCTCTAGACCTCCCAGGGGGATCCACACCACCCATTGTCATCCTCAGGGAAGATGCATCAGATTCATTGAAGCGGGATGTGCTTCCAGTGAACTCCACACCCTTTGGGGGCTTCTGGGTGGTTTCTTCTCTTGTGAGGACCTTTTGGGAAATCCCCAAGGCCAAGGACTGAGGTTGTAGGAATACGGGGAATTTGAAGTGGAGAAGACTTCTGTGGAGGCATTTAATACAGCTGCCTCATATAAAAAAAGAGGGGAAACTGAAGAAGGTGCAGGAGTAGTCAAAGTTTGCCCAAGATTATAAGGAGAAGGGCTTGGATTCGACCCTGAGGCTTCAGACTACTAAGTGAGTGCAGCTATGCCGGAAGCAGTCCGATGGACTGGACAGTCATGGAGGATTTTAGAGGGCCAGCACTGGAGTCAAGAAGACCAGCATTCAAATCCTGCCACTGCCCTATCATTGTTCACCATGGGCAAGGCATAGAATCTGAGAGCTAGGAGGGACCTCAGCAGCCTCCTGGTCCAGTCCATACTCAGAAGGAATCCCTGCACCAATGCAGCCTTTGCCAGGAGAAATCCCAGACTCCCCGTCCCCTTGGAGATGGTGTTTACTACCTGACATGGGCCTCAGTGGGCCTCTTCACACCTTCCTCACACTGGTCCCACTTCTGCTCCCTAGGGCAGGGCACCCAATCTGATCTCTCGGCCACACCACAGCCTTTGGAGTCCTTGAAGACCAAGGCTCTCCCTCCCATCTTCTCTGGTCTGGGATAACCCCCTTTAGCTCCTCCAGACAATAATCTCATTGCACAAATGCACGTCCTTCACTCTCATGTCTGCCCTTCCCTGAACACCCTCATTCTTAAAGAGTGATGAGCATCCTTCAGGCGAGTAATGGGCAGAGGGCAGTGTGTGTGTGTGTGTGTGTGTGTGTGTGTGTGTGTGTGTGTGTGTGTGTGTGTGTGAGAGAGAGAGAGAGACAGAGAGAGACAGAGAGAGAGAGAGAGAGAGAGAGAGAGAGAGAGAGACAGAGAGACAGAGAGAGACAGAGAGAGAGAGACAGAGAGAGACAGAGAGAGAGAGGAGAAGAGAAAGAGAGAGGAGAGTGGAAAGGAGACAAGGAGAGGGAGGGAGAGAATGAGGGAAGGGAGATCCAGAAGTCTGGACTCTGGAAGCCCTCCATCAGCCCTCTCTGCCAGGCTTATAATTTGCTCCTCAGTCTCTTAAATATTTTTCTGACGAGGTTGTTTAGATTAGGCTCCAAAGACAAAATCATTTGCCTTCTGGGAGCAGACACCTCTAGGACTCTAAGTGCCAGATAAGCTAACAGTTGGTATCAGAGGAGGGTGTTGCCCAACCCAGATGTTCCATACCCCATACAGCTCAGGAAGCTGCAGAGTTGATCTAGTGAGGAGGAAGGACTGAGAAAGAAGTCAGGAGCCCTGGTCCGTCCTGAAGGAGCTACCTCTTTTCCCCTTGTTCTTGGGGTGTCCTTCCTCTCCCCACAAGTGTGGCTCCCTGGGTCTGAGCTACTAATCCTAAGCCCTGGGCCAGTGCACATCATATGCCCCTGCCCAGATTGTGCCAACTCTGGAGGACTCTTCATTCCAATGGTGCCTGGTTAACAGCTGAGGTAATGAAGAACAGACACATTTACCAGCCACTCGGGCTGCCTTTCCCCAACTCTCATTTTTAGGCCCTTTGATTTCTCACTAAGAAGTCTTTGCTTCCAACCTGCCTACATCCATTTTCCTCCCATTAGGAATGAAGTCCTCCCTGGACCCTTCCTGAACGTCCCCGTCTCAGCAGGCTCCTGAGGGGGCTCCCAGGGCAAGCCCCATGCATGATTGATGGATGCTCAGTGCTGGGTTAGCTGGAGGGGGTGGGATGAGTCTTTTGGTCACCATGAGACAACCTATCCTGACACAGAGCATGGGATAGATAGAAAGTTCACCCTCCTCTCCTTTTCCTCCAAAGGATCCTCCAACCTCCGTGCCTCCCAGGCTGTTTATTCAGATGAATGATCTTATGGATACTTGCTTGGTATTCATGATGTCATTGGGTGGGGGGCTTACCCCCCTAGTGTAGGACATGGCCCCTTCTCCATGTCTCATCTTGGGATCTGGTCCATATCTTTCCATATGTCCTGCACAGAGGAACTTCTTAATGCATAGAGGCCTCCCATCTACCTTGGTGGATAGGACCCACATTGAAAAAATCCTGGCTCCTCCAACTGGAATAGGGAGGTGGTCAATGATTCCTCAAAATCGGCAGGCATTTATGAGACCCCTACTGTGTGTTTGCTATTGTTTTAGCCTTAGGAATTCAAAGACAAAAACAAAAAAATCCCTGCCCTCAAAGAACTTCCATTCTTCTGAGGAGAGAACAAGCACTTGTGTAAGTATATACAGAATTAATATAAACGTAAGGTACTTTAGGGAGGGGGGGAGGGCACAGGCAGCAGAGGAATCAAGTAAGGCTTTGGGTAGATGGTGGGGTTGGCAGCAGGAATCATTGCTTGTCTCCCTGCAGGGATTCTGGGGAAAATGAGGTACATCCAAGGCCCCCAGAGCTGCTGTAATAGAGCCCACCTTCTCCATGTTCTTCTAGTGCTGGAATCAGCTCCTACTCAGCACCCATCTCCCAAGACGCTAAGCTGCAGTGGACCCAGAGGGCAATGGAGAGATACATTCTGGGCCTTTGGGCCATGTTGCCAAAGAGGACTGGTACATAGACCACACCACTGAAGGCTGGTCCCAAGGAGAGAGACGATGGGTGTGTGGCATGAAGGCTGCCATGGATCTGGGAACTATTACAACTCTGAAGGAGTCTCAGGGTATTAGGAAGTTCTGTGCAGTTCTTATGGAAAACACAGACCAGAATCCAGAGTGAGCCCACCCCCTATCTTATGATCCCATGAATCTATCAAATCATACAAGTAACCATAAGGCCATTCATGGGAATACATGGCCTTGGGGGAGGGTGGGCTTCCTTCCACAACTGGCCCATCTATCCCACCTGCAGCAGATGCCTCATCAGGGCCTATGAGGGAAGTGAAAGGATTGAGACAGCAAGTGGTTAATCATGAGAACGGGGTGAGCCCCACTGACTCCATCTTGTGACTCGATTCTGGGGTCAGCCCAGTTCCCTTTCTATCCAACTATGGGTCTAGTCCAGCTTCTGTCTTTTGAGAAAACTTTATTCAGTCATGGGAAGTGGGAGAAAACCTTATTGTATTGTTTGAACCTAGCCCTGTGTGGCTTCTGCCTGCTGACCAAAACCAGGTCAGATCCAAAGATCAATGTGAATTTTCTCAGAATCATTTATCTCAAACAACCAATGTGTCTTATCTGAAAACTGGCCCCACCCTGGTCCATCAGTCAGTGTTTCCCTGCTAGCAGCTATGACTTGTTTTAGACATCAGTGGGGAGAGGGACGCCTCTCTTTCTGATTTCAGGGAAATGCTCCTGTTCACTCTCCCCCTTCCAACTTGGAAAGTCCCCAATCTTTCATTCAATTAGGAATCAGGTTACTTAATATATTGTTTCCTTTTAATTAATTGGTCTTATTTGGTTGATTTTTTTTTTTTTTTTTTGCTTTTTGGAAGGCAGTTGGAGTTAAGTGACTTGCCCAAGGTCACATGGCTAGTTTTTGTATTGTCTGAGGTCAGATTTGAACTCAGGTCCTTCTGACTCCAGGGCCGGTGCTCTATTCACTGCACTGCCTAGCTGCCCCAACGGTTGATTGTTTTTAATGTATCAAACTGTCTCCCCCTATATTTGGGGTCTTAAGCTGAGGAAGGGGCCTGGTCCCAACCTATTAGGTAATTGGCTTAATAACTTGATAAGCTCAGAAGAGGAAGCCTTTTTTTCCTCAGTCATTTCATCTTTCCCCTGACATACCTAACAGTCAGAAGGAAATGGCTGGGATGGCCTTGGCTGATGGCTGCGTCTTTGCTTTGGGAAGTTCCCTTTGGTCTGATGGGTGGTGTAGACACATCGGGACTGAGGCAGTGGCCCGGAACTGGGGGCTGGACTCACTGGCCCAGAGATTCTGCCTGGCTCCCTGCCAGAGCTGGCGACACAGTTTTTCTCTCCCTCCTGTCACATACATTGCTATACACTATTCACCCACACTGTCCTGACCTAGATTCCTGACAGTACTGGCTAGAAATGATAGGTTTTGCCAGAAACTGCCAGGCTAACTTTAATCCCACCAGGGTTGGCTGCAAGGAGTCCTGGGCCTTAACCTTCTGACCTCCATGTCTGTTGGAGGCAACCCTATCACGTCTAATGGATTTTACTGATGTCAGGGCCGTGGTGTCATTGGGTCCCCAAGGAAGGTTGGTGGCTCAGCCAGGGCTGGGGAGGCAGCAGCCTGGCCACATGGCTGAGCTCAGCAGGTCCTCACGATGGAAACGAGTCCTCCTCACAACAACGCCTTTGGTAGGATACAGGCTTTCCTTTTGTTTTGGTCCAGATGGGGATTTTGTCCCAGTAGGGAACTCCCGGGCATGGAAACTTCTTGCCTCCAAACAAACGAACAGCTCTCGTGGGACCTGAAGTCTAAAAGAGTGGCTTGGCCCTCAGAGAGGTGAGGAGATCCCCTGAGAGTGACAGGTGACTCGGTGTGGGGCGGCAGGATTCTAATCCAGCTCTTCTGGACTCTGAGGCCAGCACCCTGGGCCTCTGGGCAAAGGTTTTTCCATTCAATCCACTTACTCCGGCTGTGAAACACTTCACTGTCTCTGGCATCATTGTCACTTACTGCCATCTCAGAATTTGGGCAGGGACCTCAGAGAAGGGCACAGTTTACACTCCTCCTCAGCCATCCCCTGCAGAAGCATAGTCCCCAGCTCTCTCCCTCAGTCTTGAATCCAGTGAGAGAGCTCACTCTCCTTCTCAAGGTCGCCCATCCCCCTTGGGGACAGCTCATCACTAGGAAGTCCTTCCCTAAATTTCTTCTTGGCAGCACCCCCCCCCCCACACACACACCTTTGGGGCTAATCCATCTTCTGTGAGTCAGCCCTCCCCATACCTGTGCCATCATTCATTCATTCATTCATTCCACAAACATCTTGAGCACCTGACAATGCCTGGGACAGCAACCCCCATTCCTCCGGCCCAGGCCAAGCAGGAGCCACATTGGAAGGAACTGGTTAGGATGTGAGGCCCCATTTTGCTACCAGAGATGCTGCCTGGGCCTGGGCCTGGTGTGTTTAGGGGCAGAGCCATGAACCACTCACAGAGCAGGAATCCTCAAGCTCCTTGGCCCTCCCCCCTCCTCATGCATGTCCTGGTACCAAAGAGAGAGATGATTGGTGCTGGGGGAGGAGGGGAAGGAAGAGAACAGCTTCACTGAGCTGGGGATGACAGGCCCTTCGGCTCAGCAGGGCTTTTGACTCAGAGCTGCCAACAGGGATGATGAGCCAGAGAAGAGAGAGGAGGGGCTCCTCCTGCTGCCCTGCTCCTGCCTTAGACTGTCTTCTAATCAGCTTCTGGGAGGCCCTTGAGGACATACCAGTAAGCCTGGATGTCAAGCTGACCCACACTGTGAGAAGCACGACTCCATTAATGTCATCAGCTCCCCCCCTCCCCCAGGCCTTGTCCTTGTTCTGTGGATGGCCACAAACCCTGCTCCTGCCTCTCTGGCTGGGGCATCATCTCTGCAGCAGGGCAGCGGGGGCTCTTGAGTCCATAGGGGCTGGGGATTTCTTGGACAGCCTTAACCCTTGCACAACCTTTGAGCACAAATGCTATAGAATCTGCCCACCAGACTAAGGTGGCAGCTGGTCCTGCTTGTCATGACTGATCTGGTTGTGAGCTTCTCAGGTCTACTTCCATGGGTTTCAGAGGAAAGTGACTTGTTTGTTCTTTAGAGGGAGGGGCATCCTTAGCAATTCTTCAATTGAAATATGGGCTCAAAGCTAGCACAAAACAAACACCTTTTCCTCCTATCAGGGGTTATTTAGCAGCTGGAAGAAACCAAATGGATGAGCATTACATTTAGGCCCCCTGCTGGGAAGGAATGGGGGGGCATGCCAAGCAGGGGCCCTGCCACCTTTCCATATGCCAGCATCTTTCTTGGGCTCTGGTCTCTGTTCCCAGACCAGGATAATCTTGTTCTCTGGGGACAAGCTGAGAATCCTACCTTGTTCTGTTTCAAGGCTCCTTTTTCCTTCATGTGAGGGCAGTCCTTCCCCGTCACCACAGCCTTGATATCAGCCACCGGCACTGAAATGCACAAAGAACAGTGTGAACACCATGCCCAGCCAAGAGCCCTTGGTCAGCCCAAGGGGGCTGGTCCACAGGCCTACACACACATGCACACACCCATCACCAATTTCTGTTTGCATATCAGTTCTGTTCAGACACATCCCTTGCCCTTCTCCTGTGAGCCCCACTTCTAACAAAGAATACAAAGGAATGAAAGTCGCTCACATAAGACACTCTCCCATTAGAAGGTGAGCCCCCTGAGGGCAGGAACAGAGCTTGTGTCTTTCTTTGTACAGTTCCAGAACTTAGTAAGGTCTCTCCACACAGTAACTGATCTCTAAATGTTTGTTGATTGACTGACTTCCCGTTGCTTTTATAGAGAATCTCAGTGGCCCTTGAGAACCCTTGCTCCTCACAGGAGGGAGCACATCCCCGACTTCCACCTGCCCGACTTTAAAAAGGCATCACATTGATCAGAGATGAATTGACACCATTCCTGGCCGGTGGCAGCCTCCCAGGATGAAGACCCTTTTCTGGTGTGCTCAGTCACGACTGGTCTAAATGGACATAATTTGAAGTATCTCCTGAAGTCAAGGAGCCAGGCTGTCCCACCCCTCACAGGGTTAGCATGGCTCAAGAGAAAACAAATACTAAAAATACAGCGCAACTTTCTAAATTCTACGTTTGCTCCTTGCCGAGGCAGGCAGCAGAAAACCCGGGAGCTTGGCTGTTGTGCCTGGAACGCTCTCGTCTCTGCCCCTCTGGACCGAGCCAAGAGGTGGCATCCCCACGTCCTAAATCTGCCCCTCGGAAGGACACGGCCCCGGGAGGAGCCCTGGGAGCGTCAGAGCAGGTCTGGCTTCAAACTCCGCCCGTGTGAAGGGAGATGAGGGCGAGCAAGGGCTCCCACAAGGGAGCTCCGGCCATGGCCTGGGCTCTCTCTGCCTGCTATTTGGGCCACTTCAGATCATGCTTTGATGTCAGGAGCTGGCGAACCTAATGAGGATCTCTACAGAGGTGCACGAGGGAGAGAGGCGCCTGGCAGGGTCAGGGATGCAAATATGGGAGGCAAATATGGGTGGGGGCAGAGATACAGATATGAGGAGGAGAAAACAACGTTCACTTGTTATACTTGGAAGGCTTTTTCAGTATAGACCTCTCTGACCCTGGATCTTATGATCAGGAATAGAGTTTCAGAGAAAGATCCCAGAAAGCTTTTTTTTCAGCCCCGGGTGGGGCAGGGGCAGGGCGCAGCCAAGGGATTCCAGGGATAACGTGCAAAGGCAGAGGGTGGTGGGATCAGGGATTGGGAGGTGGGTCAGTCCTCAGGCCGTCTCGGTCAATCCTCTAATTTTTATAGAAGAGGGAAACTGAGGGAGGCCCAGGAAAGGACCCAGCCACTTGCCCAAGGTCACATAGGGGTCTGAGGTGACTTGGTTTTCTGAGGACGTAGCTGGGGAATGACACTAAGAAGGGAAACGAGTGAGTGGTGTTTGATATGGGCAGACAGGAGGTCTGCTTGGGGCATGGATTCACTCAAACAACAAGCATTTGTTAACACCTACTATGGCCCGGGCATTGGGTGCTGGAGATATGAAGATGCGGCAGTCCTTGCCATGGGGAGCTTATGCTCTTTTGGACTTGGCGGGGCACGTAGTGTGCTCGGGTAAGGAGGTACGTGAACTTAAAACCTGGAGATGGGGGATCTGGACGGCCTCGGGTAGGTGGGGCTACCTAAGTGGTGGGGAGAGGAGGGGGAGGGGAGGGCGTCGGGAGGGTGCGGGTCCAAGGAGGAGGTGGAGCACCAGCCGTACGCAGGGAAGGGCAGGCAGGCCAGTTTGATTAGGAGAGAGTGGAAGCAAGGGAGCCTCGTGGAGCCTGCCCGAACGAGAAGGATGGAGGCGGCTTGTGAGGGGCTCCCCATCCCAAGCTGAGGGTCTGTATGGCAGGAAGCGGTCGTGGGGAGCCACTTAGGATTTCTGAGCAGGACAGTGACGTGGCAGCTGACCAAGCTTTGGGCATCTCGCTTTGGAGCTGTGTGGAGGACGAGAGAGGGGAGAGGCTGGCCTCAGGGAGACCGTTGAGGAGGCTTCTGGGACCGCCCAGGATAAGAGTGTAAGTGGAGAAAAGGAGGGACATGGCGGCTGTTGGGAACGCGATTCCCTTTTCTCCGAAACGGCTTTTTTTTTTTTTTAAATCGGTTCTCAGAGAGTTGGGAGAAGTAGCTTCTCTCTCTCTCTCTCTCTCTCTCTCTCTCTCTCTCTCTCTCTCTCTCTCTCTCTCTCTCTCTCTCTCTCTCTCTCCTCATCCAGTCTGCTGTTGGGGGGAGAACTTGCCCTAGATTCTGAGAAATAGGGGGAGGGATGGCCTCGGGGCCTTGCCAATGAGCTGGGAAGCACGGACGCCTCGCGCTGGGGCTGGCGAGCAGCTGATGCTGCTGCAGCGCCGCGGAGCGACCCCCAGAGACCCGAAGTGAGAGAGAGACTCGACAAGGTGAAGACCAGGGGGAAAAGCTGGCCGGTCACACTCTGACAATGACCAGGAACCAGCTTCTAAGGTTACTGAAGGAGAGAGAAATTTTCGTCCTCTGGAATGGGGACCCACCCCTTCTGGAGCTCCGGGGAATGGGCTTCAGGAAGACTGGGGGCTCCTGGAGGGATCCTCTCCAGCTGCAGGGCCTCTAGAATGGTCTCATTCCAAGAAATCCATTTAGCCAGAGCCCCACGGGCAGCTCAGCACTCACCTGCCAGGTTCGTCTTCCCTCTACCACCACAGACACAGACACAGACACAGACACAGACACAGACACAGACACAGACACAGACACAGACACACACACACACACAGACACACACACACACACACACACACACACACACACACACACACACACACACACCTCACATGCATGTTCAAGGCTGTGACTACCACAGAATTCTGTGAGACTGGAAAGTGCCTTGGTGGTCATCCTGCTGGACCCAGTCACTTTACAGATGCAAAGGCCCCATTCTAGAGAGCTTAAGGGACTTTGCTAAAGGCCACCTGAGGTGCTGGAGAGGAGCCCAGGGCTCTCTGCTCCACAGACATCTGGAGCACCACAGGATAGGCCGTTGTCAGCTCTTGGACAGATTTTAAGAGTTGAGCAGGAGGGATGGCATGCAGGAGGACAGACTAGAGGGTTCCAGAGCTGGAGGTGGGTCAGAGCTCAGAGACTGTCTGGTCAATCACATCACTTTATGAGGAGACAGTCCCCTGGAGGGTCAGCGACTTCCTCAGGGTCAAGTGGGGAGCAAGCAGAAAGAGCCAGGATTGGAACCCAGGACCTTGGATTCTGGAGCTGGCACTTTGTCCACTGTACCATACTGCTGATGGCATGCTCTCATGGCAGCCTTTGCCTTCCCTGGGAAGCAGTGCTTGCGGTCCCTCCCAGATTCACCAGGAGCCTCCTGGAATCATTGGGAGAAGTGTAGGGGCCAATCATAATAACTAGTAATAATAGTTAACATTTACGAAGGGCCTTTGTGTCAGGCACTGTGCTAAGTACTATGTGAGTCTCATGAAAACCCTGGGAAATAGGTGCTATTGTTATGCCAATTTTACAGTGAGGAAACTGAGGCAAGCAGAGGTTAAGTGACTTGCCCAGGATCACACAGCTAGTAAGTGTCCGAGACAGGATTTGAACTCAGATCTTCCTGACTCCAGGATCACTGAGAGACTTGGCTTCTGGGCACAGCTTGTCCTTGTGCTGGGGAGTAGCACTGGGCCCATTAACTTCCAGCAGCCCAGCTTCCTCGGGAGCACTGCCTAAAGGGTGAGACTCCCCTGGCTCCCACAGAAAACTCTTGGGGCTAACTTTGTACAGTGACACCATGTAGTGGGTGGGGGGCTGGACTCCCAGCTGGGAAAGGCTGGGGTCTGGCCCCACGTCTGGCACAGCCTGGCTTCCCGCCCCTAGTCATGTCTCAGGGCCAGGGCCCGGACCAGGGAAGGCTCGGGTGACCTGCACTGAGGTTCACTTGTACTTTAATCTCTGTATCCCCAAGTGCCCAGTACTGTGACTGGTACACAGCAGGTGTTTAATTGATGTTTCCTGATTCATTTAATGGATCGTCTCTTGCAGTGACTTGAACTTCCAATAGAATGTAAGCTTCCTGAGGGAAGGAGGTGTCTTCATTTTTGTCTGTGTAGCCCCAGAACCATGAACAGGGCTTGATATCCACTAGGTGCCTAATAAATGCTTGTTGATTGATGGGGTAGCTAAGTGCCACACTGGATAGAGCACCAGGCCTGGAGTCAGGAAGATCTGAGTTCAAATCCTGTCTCAGACACTTACTAGCTGTGTGATCCTGGGCAAGTCATTTAACTACTGCTTGCTTCAGTTTCCACATCTGTAAAATTGGCATCAATTGGCACCTACTTCCCAGGGTTATTGTGAGGCTCACACAGTGCTTAGCACAGTGCCTGGCACATAGGCTCTGTGTAAATGTTAACTATTATTACTAGTTATTATGATTGGCCCCTACTCTCCTCCCAGTGCCTTGAGGGGTCAGTTTGTCTTTTAAGCTCCTGTAATCATGAAGTGGTGAATTTTAGAGTTATAAGGGAAGGGACTCTAGTGAAAAGGACCTGGGTTCAAATCCAACCTCTGACACTATCTGTGTGACCCTGTGTGACACTTTGTCCTGTTTGCCTCAGTTCCCTCATCTGTAAAGTGAACTGGAGAAGGGAAAGGCAAACCACTCCAGTATCTTTGCCAAGAAAATCTCAGATGGGTCACAGAGAGCCAGACATGTCTGAAACGACTCGCCACCACAATCCTCATGTTACAGAGGAGGAAACTGAGGCTTGGGTCTGAAGGGGTCAGGCTCAAAGACAGCTCTGGACTTTGAGCCTGGGTCCTGAGCCCAGCCCCAGCCTGCTCCCACTCTCCTCCATGCCCTAATTCTCTCTTCGCCTTGGATTTTCCTGCATGTGTATGTTCCTGGCACTTCCTTACTTTTCTCTCTTCTCACATTCACTCGCCCCCCTGCTTATTTTAAATGTGTGTTTTTCGATGCCTGGCTCTGCTTCCTACCAATCCCTGTCACAGCCCCTGCCTCTCCCATGTTCTTACTGATAAGATGCTAGAGGCACAAAGTACAAAGAAGATGTAATTAGGGGCCCGAGGAAATGGTCCATGAGATGCAGTGATGCCCGGCTTTGCCAAGGTCTGGGCTTCTCTTCTGGAGGACACTCAATGCTGCTCTGCCTACGGGCTGTGGGTGATCACTTGACTCACTGGCCAGACTTCATAGTAACTGTATTTGCCTTCCAGGAGTAACCTGAATAAGTGTCTTCTGCTGACACTGGTCATGGCCCTGGACCACTCAATGGGGTCTAGGACAGGACCTGTGTGACTTCATGTCATGGGAAAGGGCACAGGGCAGGAATAGGGCAGCCAATTTGGGCCCATGGGTGTTTGCAGAGGCAAGAGTCTATTCCCTCTCTCCTACCCTGCACCCATCCCAGGGGTCAGGAGAACTGAGGATTGTGGGAAAGTGGAGGAGGGAAGATGGCAACCCTATGTTGCCTTTCTTGATGTGAGCAATGCCATTTTAGAACAAGACTCCATCTCAGCATGAAAGACCAGGCTCAGATAGTCCCTATGTCTTGCCTTTCTTTGCCCAGAATCTTGTCAAGGCTAACCAGAAGGCAACCAGAGGCTGCTTTGCTGCCTCAGACCCCCAAGGCCAATGACAGACTGGCCCATGAGGAAGTCTCTGTTCTCTCCTCTAGAAAACATCAGCTGCTTCTGAGGTCAATGACTGACTGACCGCTCTGCACCCAACCCGACTAAGGGTTTTCTGTAGAATTGAAGGTCCTTTGGAGATTGACCCATACTCAGAAGTCCCTGTGATCCCCAGAGACTCCCTTCTCTGGGCCACCAGATGTTTCTCTGTGCTTTGGCTTGTGTGTGACTGGCCCAGATGAAGCCCCCACTGTCTCACACCCTAAACTGGACATAGTCCAGTTGCCTCCATGACAGAAGGAGCCTGACGTATGACCCAGGGGCCAGAAGGGGAGGGAGTCAGTATCTGTCCACTTGGAAGCCTCAGGTCAGTGTTACTGGGTTGGAGAAAACCTAATGGAGAAGCCCCCAGACCTTAGAGGAGATGGATGAGGGTCCCTGTCAGAGAGGGAGCTGCCACCTGTGATATACCCAGGTTGTAAGACCTTGGGGAAGTCAGACCACTGTTGGGGAAGCCCCTCCCACTGACATTTCTTCCCAGTGCCTTCTGGAGAATCCACTGACTCCGGTCCCAGCAACTGCCCACTTGGGACCCTCAGACTGGCCTGAGCCCTCTGATTCTTCATGAGCAAGACTAGCATCCCAGCAGCCCTAGGCCAGCCTGCAAGCTGGGTTAGCTCACATGCACCCCAGCCAGATGTTTGGGGAATCCTTTTGTGTGACAGGCTATTCAGAGGGAATGGAACTTGCAGTATTTGCCCAGAGAAGTGTGGCAAAGATAAAGAGGGTGATATGTGTGAAGGTTGTCATAATCCTCAGAAAGACTGACAACATCAGCTCAAGGGATGAAACAAAATGGAAGCAAACCAGCTTCCAAAGTGCCCCCTTCATTGGCTGTCTCATCACATACCGTGAATAGCCATCATTTCCCTGTCCCTGCCACCAAGCCCTGCTGGGACTGTATCTCAGTGACCAGCTCCAGACCCCAGAGTCCAGGTCTGCAGCCCAATGTGGCCACAGCAAGGATCCTCCCACAGGAGCAGTGGCAGCCTCCTTGCTGCTCCTCTCTCGTGACATATCATCTCCCCTCTCCAGGCCTTTGAACATGCCATCTGCCAAGGCTGGATGCCCTCTCTTTTCCGCTCCAGTTCTCAGAATCCCTAGATCCCTTTAATGCTCAGTCCAAGTGATACGGCTTATGTGAATACTTTCCTGATGGTTTTAGTGGTTAGCATTCTCCCCCACCCCCAAACGACCTTGCAAACATCTCATAGTGACTCATTGGAATATTCTATAGTACAGCAGAATGTAAGCTCCTTGAGGGCAGGTGTGTTTCATTTTTAGTTCTGACTCCCTAGTGCCTTCTAGTACAGAGTCTAGTATGCAACAGACCTTCATGATTCCTTGTTGGATTAGGTTGGCCAGAGCCAAGGCTGGGAGTGGGGGAAGCCCATTGAGCACCCACAGAAGTGGCCCCAGTCTGGAAGGGTGACTTACGTTTGTCCTGCAGCGAGTCATGGGGCACCTCTCCCTGGGGGCTCTCCTCCAAGTCTCCGTAGTGAAGAACTTTGTGATTGGGTGACAGCCGACAATACCAGAATTTGTCTGTGGGAGAAAATACCAGTTCAGAGGGCAAGCGGTTCCCGTGACTCACGACAGTGACGTTTAACAGCCTTTAAGCGGTCGGGGGTCGGGTTTTGTGTGTGTGTGTGTGTGTGTGTGTGTGTGTGTGTGTGTGTGTGTGTGTCTTTCAGTTCTGCAGGGATGGCCACATCCAAGCTGGTGAGCCCTGCCCTCCAGCCGCTCAATGGCACCCTCATCTCCTATCTGCTGCTGTCTAGACAAGAGTAAAGCATTCATTAGGCACTTACTCTGTGTCAGCCCCAGTGCTGAGTGCTGAGTAGTTACAGCAATGAGAAAGTGACTCAGCTGCTAGTCTCTGGGGGCCCGTTCTCCTCTTTACATTACCCACGACGCAGAAATGCACACGGACCAGCCAGCTAGGAGAAGATGGGGACAGAAAAATGGGGGAACTGACAGAGAGCCTGGGGGGGGGGGCATTTTTTTATTGTCAGCTCTGTGAGTGCAGAGGAAAGCAAGAGAGGGGGAAAAGAGGTCCCCGGCCTCACAGAGCTCCCAAAGTCATGGGGAGACAAAGTGGAAAGAACCATGGACATGTGGACATACAGGGTTTAAAAGAGAAATGGTTCCAGAGAGAAGGTGTGTGTCTGTGTGTGTGTGTCTGTGTATGTCTGTGTGTGTGTGTCTGTGTATGTGTGTGTCTGTGTGTATGTCTCTGTGTGTGTATGTATGTGTGTGTCTGTGTGTGTGTCTGTGTGTCTCTGTGTGTGTCTGTGTGTGTGTCTGTGTGTCTGTGTCTGTGTGTATGTATGTGTGTGTCTGTGTGTATGTCTCTCTGTGTGTATGTATGTGTGTGTCTGTGTGTGTGTCTGTATATGTGTGTATGTCTGTGTGTGTCTGTGTGTGTCTGTGTGTGTTTGTGTGTCTGTGTCTGTGTGTATATGTGTGTATGTCTGTGTGTGTGTCTGTGTGTCTGTGTCTGTCTCTGTGTCTGTCTGTGTGTCTCTGTGTGTCTGTGTC
The DNA here is from genome assembly GCA_011680675.1 of Gymnobelideus leadbeateri. Taxonomy (NCBI): domain Eukaryota; kingdom Metazoa; phylum Chordata; class Mammalia; order Diprotodontia; family Petauridae; genus Gymnobelideus; species Gymnobelideus leadbeateri. Next base: position 573,033 of record WOXC01010120.1, on the reverse strand, counting down.
TGTGTCCGTGTGTATGTGTATCTGTGTCTGTATGTGTATGTGTGTATGTGTCTGTGTATGTCTGTGTGTCTGTGTGTATCTGTGTCTGTGTGTGTATGTGTGTGTGTGTCTGTGTGTGTTTGTGTGTGTGTGTCTGGGGAGGAACAAAGAAAGGCTTCCTGCAGCAGGTGGGACTTGGCCAGGATCTCACTCTCTTTCTAGTTCCGATCCCCCTTCTGATATTCCCCTCTTTGTGGGGCCCCTGTCTGTGACTCTTGAATTCTCATTGACTTCTCACCTTCCCCACTTCTCTACCTGAGCAGTGACCACATCCTGCTGATTCTGACTGCCCCCCTCCCCACCCCCAGGCCTCCCATTATCCCCTCCTCTCTGCTACTTGCCCTTAGATGTCTGGTAGGATCACAGAGTCACAAGGTCAGCTACTCCAACCCCGACATTTAGAAATGAGAGCACTGAAGCCAGGAGGAAAGGGACTGGCCCAGGGACCTGCAGGTGATACTTGGCAGAACTGGGATTCTAACTCAGACTTTAGGACCCCAGGTTCATCTCTGTTCTTTGAGAGACTTTGAAGGGACTGTGGTTTGGGGGATAGTATAAGGGAAGTGGGGGAGGCTGGGGGTCCATGACACACCCCACCCCCTCTGCCACAGAGCAGGAAAATAGAGACATTACTGTTTGTTGAGTTGAGAGGTCTTGGACAAATTCGTGAATAAATGGATGGATAAAAAAATAATTTCTTAAACACTAATTATGTGCCAAGTGCTATGCTAAGTAATGAGAATGTAAATGAAAACAATTGAGACTGTTCTTGTCCTCAAGTAACTTCCATTCTATTAGGGGGGAGGGGTGGGGATGCTGAGCAAGGCTGCGGGGACTGGCGCACTGGCCCATCCCCTTCCAGAAGCCTGCAGTTTAGGGTCAGTTTGAGGGCTGGGCTGGAGGGAAGCATTTTCCCCCTGGTCCTATCTACATACACATACTAGCCTGGCATTTCTTGAATGCAAAGTCATTTCAAAGAGAATGGAATTAGGCCAGTTAAAAATTTCTTTTAGAAATACCCCATACTTGGGGCGGCCAGGTGGCGCAGTGAGTAAGAGCGCCAGCCTTGGAGTTGGGATGACCCAGGATCGGATCCGGCCTCAGAAAATGAGCACCCACACATAAATAATGACTGGCTGTGTGACCTTGGGCAAGTTACTTAACCCCAATTGCTTTAAAAAAAAATAAAGAAATACCCCATACTTAATTTAAAGTGGAAAGTGTTTTAAATAGAAAAAAATTTTAAAAAGAAACTCTTGAAAACCCGGAATGTAGGAGCAGCTGTGGGTATCCTATCTGGGGCAGCTGCAGAGGGAACTCAGCCCTTGAGCTGTCTTCCCCCATCCCCCTAAAATAAAATGGAGGCCTGAGGTGGGGTGTGGGGGCCCAAGAAGGGCAGAACGGTGACACATTGGCCCCGGAAGTGTCCCATTGTGAGCTGATGGTGGCTTATGTCTCTCTGAGAATATTTGGGAGAAGAAAAGCCATGATTATACCCAAAGTTCCTTGTGTGGGGTTTATCAGGCAAACGTATTATTATCTATTTTCCATAAAGAGAAAATCTGATCTCATCCATCAGACCTGAGACTGCAGAGAGAGGAGCCCTGGGCGGGGGGGGCGGTTGGCGTGTTAGAGCAGTGCTTTCTGGGGTCTGTAGAGCTGGCTCTTTTCTGGCTTCACACTCAGGGGTGCGTCCTCCTCGGAGACACTCTCTTGCATGAGGCATCTCAGCCTCTTTTGACCCGGACTGTGAAAGCCTGGCTCCTGACTCTAGGACCCTGCGGATGCTCAGTCAGCAATGATTTAACTCATCAGGCAGGCAGGACATCTGCCTCTTATCGGGATTTCAGTTTCATTTCAAAAACTGAAATTTGTAGATCGGTTGTTGATGAGAACTAAAGGAAGAGGAAAATAACCAAAATGATTTTAATTTTGGTGGGGGTTTCAGTGAATGTTTCCTATAAGAGAGTCCTCCAAAGTGGAGGGAAGAAAGAGGACAAATGGGGAGGCTGAATCAAAAGAGAGTGGACCTGAGGATCAGGAAACTTGGGTCAGACCCTGGACAAGTGACCCAACTTCCCTGAGACTCAGTTTCCTTATCTGTAAAGTGGGTATAATAATGTTTGGTCTAGCTAGCTCATCCTGGGGAGAGGCCCTTGTGTGCCTTCTGGAATGGCAACGATCCCTATGCCACAGCTGCAGGGGAAATGGGGAGGGAAAAAAAGGAAAACCCAAACTGGTGACTCAGAATTTCCTTCTAAGAGGCCTTTCCCCAATTCAGCTAAGAATGTAGCCTTCTAAAAATGTGTTTGATTCATGAAATGGAGCAGAGCAGCTCTGAGCCCATGAGCTGGATGGCTGCCTGAGCTGGCCAGGCCATCAGGAGACTGAGGAGCCAAGGCCCAGTCTGACTTACTTTCTTCCTGGCCTCAAGGGGCTCACGCCAATAGGGGCTATTGGCCCTGCCCTCGAAGCACTGATGGGAGCAGAGGAAAGGCTTCCAGGGGCTTCTCACTATACCAGGCCTGGAGGTGGATGAGTCAAGTAGACTGGGTGCATGTTGTTATCTAAGTGTCTGCCCATCTATCTCTCTGCCATGGGTTGGTGTGCACCCTGGGCTGGGGGCCTCCAAGAGAACAATGGGCAGCACAGGCCATTGTTCATGGTCATGGGCAACAACAACAGGCTCTCTGTGCACATGGGCACGTGTGAGAAGCAGGTAGGAGGGGTGTCTTTAAAAGACATAAGTTTTTTAAATCAGAGGCACATGCCTTCTCCCATTTCCCCATAGAAAGATAGTCCCTCAGGGCTAAGGACCCTTATCTCATAACAAAATCACCATGAAACATCCCAACTAGTGGTTCTTAGAATTGCAGAATTCAATGCAAACACAGGAGGAGCAGCATCTGTTAGCTTTTAGAGGCTGTGGTTTTGATTTCAGATAGCATTTCAAGCTGGCATATCTGACATATTAAGTACTATGGCAAATGTAGTCAAAAGTAATCCATCCACCCACCCATTCATTTATCTATCCATCCATCTGACCATCCATCCATCCATCCATCCATCCATCCATCCATCCATCCATCCATGTACCTGTCCATCTATCTAACCACTTTCTTACCCATCTATCTACCTACCCATTTTTCTACACATCCATCTATCAGCCCATATCTCTGTCCTACAAAAACACCATGCCTAGCCATCCTACCACTCACCTGTACAGGTCTCCACTGACCACTCACCCCTACCCAGCTCTGCACTCTTCTACCCAGACAATGCCCACAGAAGGCTCCCATGTCCATAGCACTTGCTCTAGCCAGGGCTATACCACCAGCTGTAGCTCAGACAGAATAATGTGATAGACGAACACAGATTACCCAGATGTCTGGCTCCCATCTGTCAGCCACAGCACAATCCAACAACAGTGAAAAGAGACATACTTGTTTTCGATTTTTTGTGTTTTTTGTTTGGGGAAGTGAGGAGCAAAGACACATTTTCCGCATCCCCTACACCATTAGTGCTTTGGGAACTAAAGCACAGAAATATCAGCTCTTTCTTTGGAACTCCACAATCCTGTATGACAAGTATAATCACCCCAACTTTATAAATGAAGAAACTGAATCTCAGAGTGGGGAGTGCCTACACAGCCTCTAATTGGTTGGCAGACATTGAGTTCAGGTCTTCCTGGCCCAGCCCTGCCGGCTAAGCCCCCTCCCCTCTCTAGTAGAGGTCTCTCCTTTGTGCCTCCCTTGTGAGCAGTACTCAGTAGATGATTGAACCAAGTCACACTGGGTACAGCAGGGCACAGGCTGATCTTGGGGGACCTGAGCTAAAGAAGATGAGGTCAGACACAACCCCTCAGTTGATCCATGGTATATCGAAGAAGATGCCTCATTGTGAAACTGTGATGAGCTTCTGAAAAACCAACCCATCAATGGCTTGAACATCAGTGGTCCAGCTTCCTTCTGTCTGGATTTGTCAGGGCCCGTCCCAGCTTCTCCTTCAGCACACTGTGACGTCTTCACACAGCAAGCATGCCACATGCTGAGGTGGGCAGTCCCAGAGCTTGGCTTCTCCACTTTCTCATGGGATTAGCTCTCTGGAGAGATGCTGGCAGATCCCTTCCATTTTCTCTGTTCTTTCAGTTCAGGTGCACGGGTTCTGGAGATGGTGGGTCTCACACTAAGATCTCTCCAGAATTATTTTCTCTTCCATTATTTTTTCTGTCTAATGAGGCAGTGCTGTTTGTCGTCTTCAGCCACCTTCCTCCATAAGGCCACATCTGCTCAATTCAGTCGACTTCCTTCTTCGTGTGAGCCTGTCTGGTGGCTGTGACACTCAGCACCTCTCCACTGTCCTCCAAGAATCTGTGATGCACAGGCTGGTCCCACACAGGCTGGCCCCATACCTTTGGCCTCCGCCATTTCTGAAGTCCAGCCTGACTTCCCAGTAGGGTTTCTGCTGGGCTTGTAGGCATTTGCTTTCACATCTAACAGAATATAAACTGGCAGAAGCTGACTGAGCTGGGAGAATCTCACCAAGTTCTTCCCCACTTTCTCACCTTCTCTGTCCTCTGTGACAGATGCTGCCCCTTGGCTCCAATGATCTCCAGGGGGGTCTGTTTGCTTGAGCTCAACGTTCCATGAAATTGTGTTTCTAGCTGCCTCTGGACATGCTGTGAAGCCAACTCCTCAATCTGTGTTTGTCCGAGGGCAGTGGGGAGTGTCCTTCAGCTCACCTGCCTCTCCTCTGAGTCTTGGGGTGTCATTTAGAGGAAGGACATCAGTGTGGCCGTAGCTTGGCTTCTCCAAGAATTTGTCAGCTTGCTGGCTCAGGGGAGGAAAATCATCCATTCAGACAATTAACAGGTGAGTTAATGTTTATCCATAGTCCAAGAATGGCATCATTCTTGGCACCTTCTGCCTCCTCAGTCAACGAATCACAATCATTTCTAAAGCAGAGAGGGTGGCACAGAACTGAAGCTTGTTTTGTGTTTTTGTCCGATTTGTCTCCCCAAATTATCACCTGATGCTCAAGCCTGTCCTACTTGGTGAGGTCAGTCCTCTGACAGCAGGTACAAGAAACTGTGTGTAATAGTCACGTGACAGCTGGACTCCAGGTCATGGGGATCAGGGTTCACCAGTTGTGTGACTTTGGGTAAGTCACTTAAGTGCTCCGTGCCTCAGTTTCTTCACCTGTAAAATGAGGGGAGTGGACATGATGACGTCTAAGACCCCTCTCAGCTTTGAATGGCTGACGCTCTGATCTTAGAAGGAGGCGGGGGGCTCATATTGAAACTTGAGGGGTCGGGAAGACAGCCTCCGAGAATCCTGGGTCACCCCCAAGGACTCTCATAGTCTGACCTTTGGCTAGGTTCTGTCTTATGCCAAAGGCAGCAACTGTGCTCTCCCGGCAGCAGCTCTTACTTCACTAGGACAACAGGCCAGAAGCCCGAGCTGAGCCGGCGCTCAAGAACTGCTTTTTCATTCATTTTCCCTGATGCATCACTTCATTGCCTGTGCTGGGGGCCACACCCAGGGGAGGCGCAGAGGTCCTAGTTAACATTGTTGCTCACGTTTCAGTCCTATTTGACTCGTGACCCCATTTGGGGTTTTCCTGGCCAAGATACAGGTTTGACATTTCCTCCTCCAGCTCATTTTACAGATGAGGCAAACAGGGTTAAGCGACTTGCCCAGGGTCACACAGCTAGTGAGTGTCTGAGGTTGGATTTGAACTTGGGTCTTCCTGACTCCAGGACCAGCGTTCTCTCTAGCAGCTCTACCCTTAAAATATAGTGACCCCACCACCATCATTGCTGCTGCTGCTGCTACTACCATTACCGCCACCACCACTACCTATATTCCAGGTCCTGCAAACCCTGATGCAAGGCTGGAGACCCTGCCCGGCTTTCTGCAGTCAGTTGCTCTTCCTCCGCTGGTTGCGTGCGCGGTGACTCCCTCCAGGAAATGACTCCATCTCCCCCTCCTCAGCCAGACAGGTGGCCACCTGCTCCCCAGGCGCCAGCGCCGCCCAATGCGTTTTCTTGCACATCCAGGACAGCGTGTTCCCATTTATCACACAGAAAATGGGGAAGACCCACAGACTACTGATTAGCATTCGGTAGCGGCAGCGTCTGGACCCTGGGCTTTTCCAGGGATCCCCAGCTCCCTTCCAGGCTCAGCTGCGAGCCCTTCCTCATCGCTGTTCTTCCTCATAGTGTCCTTCGGCTGCTTCTCGGTGGATGTGGTAGAATGTGAGCTCCTTGAGGGCAGGGGCCGGTTCATTTTGCCCCCAGGACCAAGCTCGGAATCCGGCTCATCTCCGGAAAGGCTGAATCTCAGCATTCCAAAGGGCCTCGTCGCAGCTTTAAGAACATGGACGGAAGGCCAAGCTGGCGATGTCGCCTGGGTGCCCTTGGACGCACCAAGTGTGATGGTCAGGGAGGGCTTGGCTTATGCCTCCTGCACGGCCTTTCTCTACAGTGCAAAGCGCTGAGATGGGAGCCCAGGAAGCCAGATTTGGCAAATGCTTGGCTTAGTTTGGAGCCCTCGAAAGCTGGTGCTAGGAGGGACCGTCGAGGCTGCCTGGTCCAACTTCCTCATTTTACCAATAAGGAGGCTCGGAGATGGCCGAGGCCTCAGGGCCAGGATTGCCCTCAGGCTCTCTTGACTCCCACTGAAGCAAAGAACAGGCAAGACCGTCTGATTTTCTGAAGGCGGAGGGAGATTTTAATATTGTTGGGTGATTGAGATCGCCCAGATTGTGTAGCAAAGTCAGACCTAGAGCCAGTCTTGGGACGAAATGCAGTGGAAAAGGAAGCTTTCCAAGTGAACCCTGCCCAGGCCTCTTCCAGCTTTACCCTCCCGGGGCAGAGCATCAAGCTTGGCAGCCCAGAGTGCTGCTACATGCCCCTGGGCAGTACCTGAGTCTCCCAACATAACTGGCCAGAGGGTTGGGGTGAGCCTCCTGCTGGGAGCCCGGTTGTCCCACAGTACTGCATTCCCAGGGGATTGGGGTGTTCCCTCAGGACAGGGACTGTTGGGCTTCTGGCCTTCTCAGCTTAGAAAGAACCCCAGGTTTGAGCTGTCCTGTGGGTCAGTCGCCTGTGGGTCCTCCCCATTTTCTGTGTGATAAATGGGAACACATTCTCCTGGATGTGCAAGAAAATGCATTGGGCAGTGCTGGCGCCTGGGGAGCAGGTGGCCACCTGTCTGGGCGAGGAGGGGGAGATGGAATCATTTCCCAGAGTGAGCCACGGGGCACACAGAATCCCAGGCCCTCAGAGTCTCCTTCATAGTAAGACGTAGGGCTGTGTAATGTGACTGCAGGGGGAGGAAGAGGCCTTGAATGCCAAACAGAGGACTCTCTGTTAGGTCCTGAAAATTCAAGAGTTTCTCAATGTATGAGAACAGGTTTTTCCTGCTGAATCCTCCCAACTCTGCATTCCCTATAGCTTTGCTCTAGAAGGGGACAAAAGTGGGGGGAATTGTATAAGAGCCCCGCCCCCACCATGTAAAGCCCTAAGGGAACATGTCATAGGAAAAGCAGCCAGAGGAAGATGGGCACCAGCTCTATGGAAATGAGCCAGGAAAGGAATGCCAGTCCTATGTACTTCAGCACTCCTGTGGCAGGGACGTCCCCTTCTCTAGAGGTGACCTCTTCCACCTCTGAGCAGTTGCAATGACTATACATGGATGAAATTGGCATTCCTACAACCTAGGAGCTCGAAGGGCCCCAGAGGCATCTAGTTGGACCCCCTCCTTTCACAGGTAAAGACACTGAGGCCTAGAGAAATACCTCTGCCCAAGGAAGGTTGTATAGGGAGTCACTGCCAAAGGTAGGATTTGAATCTGGGTCCTCTGCCTCTGGAGGGGGGTTACTTCCCCACTTATTGGTCTGGAGGGGGCATATCCAGTCCACATGACTGCCCTCCAATCCCTGGACCCCGCTCTCAGCCCTACCCTCTGAAGCATCTCTTTTCTAGGTTGAATGTGCCCCATGCCTATAACAGATATTCCGATAGCCTGGTGTCATGTCCCCTAGTTGTCCTAGTTCCCCTCATCTGGATCCTCACCAGCTGGTTAACATCCTTCCTCAAGTGTGTCCCTTGGGATTGGCTACAACAGTCCAGATGTGACCTGGGCAGGGCAGAGGTCAGTGGGACTATTCACCTTCTCCTGCCCCTCCTCCATTCTGACCATTCTACTTCCTCAGTATTAAAGTTTAACATTCCATAAGCTTTTGTGGTTATCATGTCACTGATAGCTGAAATGGTGCTTGCAGTCCCCTGGGCTTCCAAGATCTTTTTCACATGAACTGCTTTCTGGCCAGGTCTCATTTATTTTGCATTTGTGAGATTGACTGCTTGGACCCATATCCAAGGCCTTACATTTTCTGATGTGACCCTGATGCTTCACCTTATTAGACTTGGCCTGAGGTTCAGCTTGCTGAGCCTATTTGGATCCCAATTCTGTATTCCTAAATGCTGGCTCCCCTTCCTAGCTTCTGACATCTGCTAATTTGAGGAGGCGCAGTCTGTGCTTTCATCCACCAACATGTTCAGCTAAGAGGGTCTAGATCCTCAGGGCACTCTGCTCCCGACTGCCCTCCCCTGAGTATCCTTCCATTAATCATGCTCTATCTGTGTTCCTGGTCAGTCTGGGCCCCCAGAATATGAGAGACCTTATGAAATAGCATGATGAAGCCCAGCTGTACCAAGCATTCACCCTCATCTCTGAGCCCACTGACCCTGCTCTCTGAGAAAGACCTTGCCTCCAGGTGCCAACCCCCACTCTCCGGAGGAACCCACCAGTGCAGCTCATTCTCCACCGTGACTGGTGCATGGCATGGAGAGTGCTGCTGCTCTGGTGGTTCTTGTTTAGAATGCAGCCAGATACCTTGTCTTCGACGGCTGTTTAATTTCCTGAAGCAGGTGCCCTCCACAAGGCGGTTCAGACGCTGTTGTTTGATCAGCTCCAAAATTTCAGGCTGGATCTTCTCCTTCAGTTCCCTGTTAAAAGTCAGAAGAAAACAGCAAAAGTAGGGGGTGAGGGTCACTCGGGTCACTACTTCTACTCTTCCTATTCCTCCCCACCCCAATCAGCTCCTAAGGCTTGAGGTAATTTATGGGTCAGAATCCTTTCTAAATAATAGTTTGGGAGCCCCAACCAATGTGTTTTATTTTTACCAGTCTGCTATAGGACCTATAGTACATTAAAACAAACAAAACAAAAAAAACCAAACCAACCCATGACATTTTAATTAAACAACAAAATAAATAATGTAATAATAAAACATTCTTTCCCTATTCCCCAAGCTCCCAGATCCAAAAAATAGATTGAGAAGCAAAGTTTGGTTAGACTTGTAATCCTGGCAACTGTTTCAGGGATCAGCCTTCTCTTTTGTTTGTTTGTTTTTTTAATTATTTCCCTCACTTAATAGTGCTTTAGTTTTCCCAATTACATGTAAAATAGTTTTTAATATTCATTTCATAAGATTTTGAATTTCAGTTTTTTTCTCTCTCTTCCCTCTCCCCTCCCCAAGATGGCAAGCGATCTGATACAGACTATGCATCTACAATCATATTAAATATACTTCCACGTTCATCATATAGTGAAAGAAGAATCAGAAAAAAGGGTAAAACGGATGGGGTCCTTGGGATGTATATACGTCTGTAGTATCAATCTGAAACATCAGTTTGTAAATGGGGTGCTCTGGGATCTATGTCTGTAAAATCAATTTGTAAAAGCAGTCTCTACAATCACATTTTCACCCTCCCTTCCCCCCCTCAGAGCATTGACTCTTCCTCTTCCCCCTTCCAGCACTCTGCCCAGCAACAACTCATGACCTGTTTATCTCTGCTTGAAACAATAAGTTATGTAAATGTTATCTCCCTTAGTTAGAGTGGCCAGCCCCACCAGAAATTCTTCAATACCTTATCTATAGGGTAACTCCTTAGTCAATTATAGACCCACACTGTCTCTCATGACCTTGGTGGGTGGCAGACTGGGCACTCTTTAGTGCTGTATCAGGCCTAAAACCACACCTCCAGCTAGCCCCCTCCCCGCCCCCCCCTTGAGCTATTTCCCAGTGAATCATGGGCAATACACCTTCGCAGTTGATATTAAAAGTGCATGGTCCTTTGAGCACTGACCACTCCTTAACTCCTCCCTGATCCCACCCCTACTCACCTAGTTAGCATAATTGATACCTTAAAACTATGCCTGTGATCTCTGCAAGTTTGCAGGTTCCATAAGAATCTAGCCCACTGTCCTTGTGCAGTGTAACAATAAACTTTACAATTTCGGCTTCAAAGTTTGCTTGAGCCTGGTGAATTCCTTCCAGACTGGATGCCAGGGTGGGTCCCTGGCAGAACCTCTTACCCTCCCCCCCTCCTTATCACCCTTCCCTTTTCAAAACCACAAGAAAGAAAAAAAGCCCAACAAAAAAGAGAAAATAGTCTGCTTCAATCTGCATTAGACTCCATAGTTCTTTCTTTGGATGTGGATAACATTTTCCATCATGGGTCTTTTGGAATTGTTTTAGATGATTGTATTGCTGAAAAGAGCTAAGTCTGTCTATCTATCTATCTATCTATCTATGTATCTCAAAGTTCATCATTGAACAAAGTCTCTGTTACTGTATACAATGTTCTTTTGGTTCTGCTCACTTCACTTTGCATCAGTTCACATAAGTCTTTCCCCAAGTATTTTGTAGTTTGCCTGCTCATCATTTCTTATGGCACAATAGTATTCCATTACATTCACGTACCACAACTTGTTCATCCATTCCTCAGTTGATGGGCAAGCGATGAGCTTCTTAAGACAAAACCATAACCTTTGTCTCTCTCTGCACATTCCCATGGGTCTGCAGGACCATGAAGCTGAACCTACCCAACTGCAGACCCCAGTGAAGCCAGCTCACATTTCTTAAACACCTACAACTTCTGTTCATTCTTTCCTTTCCTTTCCCAAAGTTCCTCAGAAAATAATCACTCTGCCTCCCCAAAACCCATCCCAATGCACTGTGGCACCACCTAGCTGTGCTTGTGAACATCAGTCCCAGTCGGAAACAATGTTATTTTTTCTTTAGTAACAAAATCTCATTCTATGCCTCTGTTTAATCAACTTTAAAATGGGACTATCAGGGCCTCGGGAGAGCCTAGACCGGACTTTGAGGGAATGAAGAAGTGAATTCCAGTTTGCCAACACATTTTGAGTTAACATAATGTAACGCCTCAGCATGTCAATGGCTCCAAAATCTCATTGGTGTGGGTCTCCCCTCCACTGGAGCAGATAAGCAGTCCAGTTGTCTTTTCCTAAATCCTCCGGAAGATCTAACCAATAAAAGGCTCAGCTCTGGGCCTTTGAATCATTCGTGGTTCCCAGTACCACACTCAAGCTGTCCGGCTGATGGCCCCTAACTCTTGTTCATGACAGGCCTACCTGGTTTTGTTACTAGAAAAAGTGGTCAAAATGAAACTACAATTAATCCCCATTCCCCCACTTATAAAGCAGATTTCATTGTAGCACGTGAATGTGCTATAACCATACTGCCTAAGACATTTTAAAATTCTATAGTATAGAGGCACCTGAATCAGCTCTTTAGAAATAGTGGGTGCTTCATGCAATGCCACTTAACAAGGCCACCCTTTGGGTGGGGGCACCCTTCAGCCACTTGAGAGTAGGAATCAATTTCTTCTTTGCATTTGCCTCCCGTAAAGCCTGGCACATAGTAGGTGCTCAGTGAAAGCTTGTCAGTTGATTTAAATTCAGACTTGATGAGTTTCTTTGAACAGCAAAAGAAGAAAATAAAATAAAAGCTCCCACCCCCTCCTTCTCTGATCATACATGGCCTTGAGGACCTCTAATTAGGCTCATTGTTCTCACTCTGCCAAAGAACACTCTCAGTTTGTATAGCCTGACCCCCTAGTCAGTTCTGAATGTGACCCTTCCCTTTGGCTAAGCCCTCCATGGTTCCAGCAGGTCCCATGAGGCTGAAGGACTGGCAGGTTCCATTGGGCCTTGCCATTGCTTGGACCCTTAGGGTCGGCCTTGCCAAGTGTGGACGGGCTTGGCCCTAGACTGGCTGCAGGCACAGCAACTCCTGAGGACGCCCAGAGGGGAGGCTGCCCTCAGTGTTGAAGGGGAAGAGACAAAGTCCACTGCCCCACAAATTAAGACTGAGCCTGCATGCTTCCCTGCAGCAAAGACAGCATCTGGCCCGCATTTCCTCACTATCATGGTGACCCGTTGGTATGGGCCATCCTTGGCTTACATCTTCCATGGGCCTAGTTGTTGGCGAGCTATCTCCTCCACTGGAACTTGCGCTCTAAGAGCCTGGGGATGTTTGAGCCTCGTTACTATCCTCACCACTTGGCAGAGCACCCAGAACATTGTTGCTGTTATTAAGTCATTTTTCAGTCATATCTGATTCTTTGTGACCTCATCTGGGGTTTTCTTGGCAGAGACACTGAAGTGGTTTGCCATTTCCTTCTCCAGCTCATTTACTGATGAGGAAACTGGGGCAAACAGGGTGAAGGGACTTGCCCAGGGTCACACAGCTAGTGAATGTCTGAGGCCAGATTTGAGCTCACAAAAATGAATCTTCCTTACTTCAGGCCCAGTGCACTATCCACTATGCCACCTGGCTGTCCATGGAACATAGTAAGTGCTTAATAAATCCTCATGGATTGATAGCAGCCAACAGACCTAACTTGACTGTGCTTAGCAAGCTCCCTGGGGCACACTGGACCCTGGGCTGATGTTTAGGTACAAGAACACCTCACTCACAAGTGAGTGTGTTCTGGGAGTCCATGGTGGCTAGCCCTGTTATCTGATATGCTGATGTCTCTCCATCTATGATATGGGATATGGAAATGCAGCTGCCATCCCTGGCTTGCTCTCGTGATCATGCAAAGCCCCTCCGGGCTTCATCACCAGCTCCCAATCATAGAAGTGATTTATTATTGACTTTCCTGTTGGAGAAAATGGACTCGGCAAATTGGCTGCTTCCACCAGCCTTGATTCTAGCTCAGGAGGGGTTGGGGAGTGGTGCAACACCCTTCCACCCACCAGTGAATCATTGCAATGGCAAGGAAGGGAGGACCTGAGTGTGGGAGAAAAATCATCATTCCAAGAGAGCTGGGGAATTTCCCATCTTCATCGACTGCACAGAACTGATGATCTTCTCTACTTCAAAACGTATCAGTACTTAGGACAATGTTTGGCACACAGTAAATGTTTAATAGATGCTCTCCTTCTCCCTCTCCTGTTCATCTCACTATCTATCTATTGGTCTACTTATTTTGGATTAAATAGATTCATTTAGGGGCAGAAGCTAATTAGATACTGTAAGCCAGGAAAACCATTTCCTAGGAGGCATCGTTTTTAATTAATTTTTTTCATGTTAGCACTTGATAGAAGTATTCACAGCAGGTTTTTCTTTTTTTGTTTGTTTTTAGAGTTGGAAAGAACCTTAAAAAGCCTTTTAGTCCAATCTTCTTAGCTGAGGGAACTAAATCACAGTGAGGGAAGCAGATTTGGCTGAGGACACACAGGAAGGTTCGTAGTTGAAAGATGGAAGCTGTGTCAGAAGTCATCTTCTCTGTTCACCTTACTTCACAGATGAGGTGACTGAGGCCTATTGCAGAGGTGAATTGATCTGTCTAGGGTCCTGACAGCATTGTGTAGGAGTGCAAGAATTGTTGCCCAACAGACTGATTTCAGATCTCGTGTTCCTTCCACGGTAGAGAGGAGGTGTTGGGCTGCCTCCCAGACTGAAGGTCCAGAGCCACGGTGCTGACCTCACTGCTGTCTGTCTGTGAAAGCTGGACAGTCTGCCAGCACCAGGCCAGGAAATGGAATCACTCCCATTTGAACTGTCTTAGGAAGATTCTGAAGATCATCTGGCAGAAGAAGTATCTGACACTGAGGTCCTTTCTCCCTCTGAACTGCAGAGCTCACAACTCTGATGGCCTGCTCACAGTCTTGCCTAAAAGACTTTTGGGGATAACTCCCAGAGGGCAAGTGTTCACATGGTGGTCAGAAGAAGTGATGCAAGGACACTCTCAAGTCTCTCTTAAGGACTTTGGAATTGATTGTGAGAAAGGGAGACACTGGCACAGATGAGTGGTCATCATGGGGTATGGAGGATGTTATTATCAGGCTCTGCCTATCAGAAGGCAGAACTGGCCTGGTCTAGGGTTTCTTCCACCCACATGTTAACCTGACCCCTAAAGACCTACAGCACCACTCACTTGGCCACCCCACCTGGGCTTGTCTCAGTTTGCCATCAAAATAAGACAGAAATGGTTTCCAGATGCTGCTTTTATTAGCCCTGTTTCTTCTGTCCATTAACATCTCAACGGAGTGCTGGATGCCCTTCCCTTAGTCATTAAAACTCCCAAAGTGGAAAGTAATTAATGGAACTGTTCAGAGCAGCAGGTGCCCCTCTTCCCCAAACCCATTGGAAACGCCCTCCTCAACAGGATCTACTCATTCTTTGATCATTCAGCCAAAAAAGCCAATTTCTCTACAATGGACAGCTCCCAGTACTTGGCACAGGGCCTAGTACATAGTAGGTGCTTAATAAATGTTTATTAACTGAATGACTGACTTCAAGGGGTAGTGCCTGTTGGTCAGTGGTTTTGAAGGACAGGACAGGACCCATTCTGGGTGCAGCTCCCAGGTGGTCCCTGTCACTTCATTAACAAGGGGATTTTGTCCCCTGCATATGTTAAAATGCAAATGTATCTCCTGCCCCTTTTTTCTTTCATTCTTTTTTATTTATTGGGGGGTGGGAGTGTGTGTGGTATTCAGTTCCATCACTGACATGGCCTGGAGTAATGGAGAGAATGCTGGGCTGGGAGTGGGGAAGATGTGGGCACAGGTCCCCCTCAGACGTTTGCCATTGAAGCTTTCTTGGGGATCCTTTAACCTCTAATGCCTCTGGACCTCCCCAGCATTCACTGAGCAAGCCACATGAGCTATCATCTGCCCTTGGGAAGGGCGCTCCTCATGAGAAGAAATTTCCCATGATGGGAGCTCTTCACTGACAAAATCATAGGCTGTTCACAAAAGCATCTCCATCACACTGTGAGGCTGTTCCCTGAGTAGGAGGCCAGTGCCCAGTCCCCAGCAGGCCCTGGATAAATGCTTATTGAGGGAATGAATGGATGGATAAGGAACACTTTTAGCTGTAAAATGGGAAGCCACACTTTCTCTTTTCCCGTGTTTTGGTTGTTTTTCCCTTTGTAATAAACCTTCACTTTGGGGCTTCTCTGCCTCAAGGATTTCCACCCAGAGTCTTGCCTCTGGTAGGTCCTGAAGAGTGAACCAGGCCAGGAAGCCCCAGCTAGTGTCTGAGCTGGAAGTGGGAGGGGTGGGGAACCAGGAGACAGAAAGCATTCTCCAGACACTGGGTGCTGCTGAGATGGACAAGCAGCACAGACACCGGTCACTGCATGACCTGGAACAAAGTCCTGAAAATCACTCAGGTCAGACTCAGACAGGATCCTTTGATCTCGCCCTCTTGTTTTAAGCATTAGCTAAAGAATAATGGAAACAACAGCATTTAAGTCGTACCTACTACATGCCAGCCATGTATTAAACATTTTGCAAATATTGTCTCTTGTGGTCCTTACAACAACCTCAGGAGGCAAGTTCTTCTGTCACCCCCATTTTATAGTTGGGGAAACTGAGGCAGACCAAGGCAAAGTCACTTGCCCAGGGTCACCCATCTGAAGTGGAATGGGACCTTGAGTCTTCCTGACTCTGGGCCCAGGCCTCTAGCTACTGTACCATGGAGGGTGATAAAATCACCTTGAATGTATAAGGCAACTGTCAAGAAGATGGCTGACTCAGGTTTGGCCACTTACTTCCTGTAGGACTACTGACAGATTGTCTTGTGGCTCTGGGCCTCAGTCTCCTCATCTGTGAGATAAAGGGGTTGATCAAAATGAGCCCCCATTGCCCTGTGCGCTCTAAATCATGCATCCTAAGCTTATCCCATGCAAGGATACAGGATGGCACCAGGCACCAGAAGTCAGATGTTAGGTGGGTCTAATGCTGTCTGTACCACTCCCTCTCTGTGTCACTTTGGGTAAGTCACTTAACCCTGGGGCCCCCAGGCCAGGACTCCCAGCTCTGAGCTCCCAGGCTCCACCCTTCGGGAGGTCTGATCCTGGAGAAGGGCTCCTGAAGAAACCCAGGGAGAGCTTTGTGCTGGCATCTGCCCCCATGCTAGCTCCCCATTCTGCACAGGGCTGGGCCTTATGGGATTCAAAACACCATGTCCTGAAAAGCTCATGGTCCTGGGGCTGCTCTTAGAGCAGAGGAGATGCCCAGGATGGGCACAAACGTGAGGCCAGTGTGGCCTGGAGACTGCCTCAGAGAGCCAGGAGAGAGTGTGGCAGGGCATAAGTACAGGGCCTCTCTGAGCACAGGGAGAAGGCTCCCAGCCACATCTCCTAGGATCCCCAGGGGGTTACTTACTCCAAATCCTTCCCATTCTTTTATTTGTAAACTGAGGCCTAATAAAAGTCCCAGTTTGTCCAATCTTGGGAGTAGGACTCCCACCCGGGCCTCTCACTACGGGCTTTTCAGGGTGGGTAGACCTAGGGACAAAAACAGTGATTCAACTGTCCCAGTTGGCCCCCAGAAGGACTGGGCTGTCTCTGAACGTGGGAACATCTGCCTGGTGAGAATCCCTTGGAGAAGGTGCCTCTCTGCTAGCCAGTGAGGAACAGGTAGCAGTGGGGGAGGGGCTGGTGGAGAGCTGGCAGGGCCCTCCCCTTCTGAACAGAGCTGCCCAACATGACTCTCGATCTGGGCTGCTCTGGCACAGACGTGAGGGGGCATCTTGGTGCTGCAAAGGGCCCCAAACAGAACAGAATTTTAGAGAAAAAACAAAACATACTGAAAGAACCTGAGAAAGGCCAAACAAAATTTTTTTCAAACTTAAATTTACAGGAGAGGGATTGACAAGAGTTGTGAGAGCTCTAAACAGCTGGGTGATCCACAAAGTGGGTGTGCCTTCCTTGGGGAGATGCACCCTCCCGCTGTGGGGCCCTGGGCTGGGGGCTGGGGTTCCCTGGGTTGTGTCTCCAGTAAATCAACAAGCCTTCCCTGGCAGCCTGGTGACTCTGTGCCCATCTGGGACCCCCAAATACAAGGGAAAGCATTCCTGCCTTTGGAGCTTCTGTGCCACAGTGGGGGTGGAGCGTGGGGGGCAGCACAAGTTGTCTGGGGATCCCAAGGTTTACTCACCACTTTGCCAACAACCAACGTGGGAGGGAATGGAAGGATTCTCATTTCTGTTAGTTACTGATGAGGATCCTGAGGCATAGAGGAGTGAAGGGGCTGGCCCAGGGTCAGCCAGCTGGGATTCAGGGCCAGGTCTCTGTCTCCAGGCCTGTGCCCTCATCCCAGACCAGGTTGGCCCCTTCAGAGTCATTCATATGCACAACACACACACACACACACACACACACACACACACACAAACGTGCAAACACACAAAGACACATTTACATGCAGTCATACACACATACAGACACATGTTTACACACAGAGTCACACACATGTGCACATACTATCCCACCCCGTGCAGCTCTCAGGACGTTGGTCCTTGGACAGCCCCTTGCCCTCTGTGCTCAGGTCGCTGACCCAGACGGGGGTGCCAGCCTCTGAGGAAGGCAGGAACAACTTACAAGATGGGCCGAGACTGGAAATCCTCCTGGTTCATCCTCTCGGATTGGCGGATTTTCAGGATTTCCGTGTAACTCAGGTTCTGCAGTTTGCTCTTGAACTGGTCCAGGGAGCTAGGCTTGGTCGTGAGAGCCCTCATGATCTGCTCCTTCACGACTTGCATTACCTGGGGGGCAGAGGACGACAGTTATTTGTGGTCTGATCGGCGGGCGCCAAGTTGGGGTGGGACAAGAGCTTTCTAAAGGCTGGGACTGTGCAGCTGCCCCAGAGGCTTGGAAGTCCAACACTGCCCAGAGGGAGAGCCTCCCTGAGGCCCCTCTAGACCCCTCCCTCTTTGAATACAGCACACAAAAGAATCCTGGACAGTCTGGAAGCTGAGCTTTATTCTTTCACGATTAACCGGGCACCTGTGGGGGTCCTGATTGGGGGAAATGGCCTAAAATACCATAATAAGGGAAAAGCTACAAAACAACCTCTGTGGAAGGTGGACATCTGGATGTGGTGACCTCTTAACAGTCCTAACTTAGGTACTGGGGGCGCTGAGTCATAACTAAGATGCTCTGACCTATGAAGGCAGTAACAAGAATATGGTGACTGGTACATGATCGACACACTGACTTGTGCTTGGGCGAGACATCGGCTTCACTTCCGGGCGACGTCCTCCCTGCCCCGCCCCGGTGTCTGCTGTCTATGATTGCTGTGGGGATTTGGAGGTTCCCAGACTGCCCCTGTTTGTGGGTTTCATAGTGACTGGTTACTTCACTCCCTATAATCAGTCTTGATTTTGGTATCAAAAGAATACCCCATGGTTATGGGGGAGGTGCAGGGTTCCCCAGAGGGGGGAATCCTGGGCCTTCTAGTATCTCTGGGCACAGTGACTGATCTGCCCATTGAGATTTAAGCATGGACACATGTGCCCGAATGTGTACACACATGTCCATGGATAATGGACACATATACATCCACATCCAAGGCGACTGACAGGCACAGAGTGTCATGGGGCCTGCCTAGAGGTGGCCTCTGGCCCCCGACAAGAAGGAGCATCTAGGCCACATTAGTCAAAGGGCTGGATTCTAGCTCCAGGGAGAACCCAGTCCCTCCTTGTGGGCCTCAGTTTCTCCAGCTGTACAATGGGGAAGCAGGGTTAGATGTCTCTTCACTTGCTTCATCCAAATCAAGGCCTCCTACAATGAACTGAGCCCTGTGGAAGCCACTGGCAGTTGAGGCTGAAGCCCACCCAGGACGCTGCTCACTACTCGGTGTTCAGAGCATTTGGACCTAGGGACCAAAGCAATGATGCAGCCATTACAATTGGCATCCAGAAGGCAGCTGCCTCGGAAGGACTCAGCAGTCCCTGGCTGTGGGAACATCTGCTGGTGCCTGAGAATCCCTCCCACGGAGTACTTGTCTCCCATCTCCCACCTCCATGCTTTTGCACCTACTGTCCCCATGTCTGGGGCTGAATTCCCCCAAGCTTTATTAATACTTGATATGTGGACAGTCAAGGTTAAACTGGGAGGAAACGGGGGGCAACAGAACAAGGAACCCTGAGTTAGTGCCATGGGAGCGGGGTTGGCTGGTCTGGGGCTGCCTTCACCTCTCCAATGACAATAGACTCTGCAGAAAACAGTGGGGAAGGGCTCTCCTCATCATAGCTGACCTTTACCTAGCACTTGTGCTCCTTGTCTTCATTGAGCCTCACAACAGCCTTTGAAAGAGGCCTGGCCTTGAAGGCAACCAGCCAATCAGCAAGCATTTATTAAGCACCTACTGTGTGCCAGCCACTGGGTTGCCAAAGAATGGAGCCAAAGCCATCCTTCCTTCCAAAGATCTCAACCCAATTCAAACACCTTGGGCCTCAGTTTCCCCATCTGTAAAATGCTTACATGATCTCTAAGCACCACTCTTCTCACTGACTACTAAGGTTCTGTCCTAGTTCAAAAGCTCCTTATCTTATTCACACCCCAGAGCTGAGCCCATTGCCTTGATCATGGACCCTACTTAATAAAGATGGGATGAAGGGATTTGCCCAAGGTGTTAGCAGCTGGTAGAAGGAGGCCCAGGAGTTCAGTGGAGCTCTCCTGACTCCAAAGCCCGTGTTTTCTCTCGGATCTGGGGTACCCTGGCCAAGCCAACCTGACCTTGGTGTGAGACACAGGTGAGAAGCCAGTGGGCGACAGTGGCCCACTGCTTCCCTGGTGGTAGTGGGGTGTGGCCCCAACCCCACACCACTAGGGAGAGCTGAAAGAATAGGGAAACTTGTAGGGCTCCAGATCAGCCTTGCTTAGGAGTCAGGAGACAGACCAAATGCCAAATGGGGCCCAGTCTCCTTGCATCCTCTTCACCCTCCACAATGTGCACACCCCCCCAAGAACAAAAGGGCATGACCCAACTGCCCCTGATGCGCCAGCTGCCTCTGGCCTTCAGGAAGTCAGTAGTGCACACACGGGTTGTTAGCAGTAGTAGAACCAAAGGGGAGGGGCACTGAATCTGGGTCTCAAGGGGGTAGGCTCAGAGCCACATCTTGGACATGTCAGGGACCCTGGGGAGGGTCCCCTGAGGGGGAGGGAACCAACTGGCCGCACAAGGTGGCCCAAATCTTTGTGCCCACTCAAAGTCATTTCTACAAGTGCTCTCATTAAGGGTAGGAAAGCTCTGTGGATATGGTTAAAATCATGGAACCCACAGACACCAGCCTTAATTCTAACCTTTCAGAGCAACATTTAGAGCCCTCTTGGTGTCTGTGAAAGCTGGGGCAGGGAGGCCCTGCTGCTCAAAGGCAGAGTGTTCCAAATGGGTCTTAGTTGGCATTAAGAGGCAGTGAAGGAAAACAGTCCATGGGGACACGCCCTCTGCCCACCACAAATGCAGAGTTACGCTCTCAGAATTCATCCAGTCCAGGGGCAGCTCCATCTGTTTGGTTCCACAGACCCCAGGTGGCCTTTGGGTGAAGGCTACAGACCCCTTCTCTTAATAATGCTTTGTAATTCAGAGGATGACAAAGGAAGACAATGACATGGAATTATAGTTGGTTTTTTTTGTTTGTTTCTTTTTTGCCTTTTGGAGGGCAATTGGGGTTAAGTAATTTGCCCAAGGTCACACGGCTAGGTTTTTTTTTTTTTTTTAATTTGTGTGTGCGTTAAGTGTCTGAGGCTGGATCTGAACTCAGGTCCTTCTGACTCCAGGGCCGATGCTCTACTCACTGCGCCACCTAGCCGCCCCTGACATGGAATTATAGTTAACGAAATATTAACAAACCCCCCACAGATGCCAAGTGAAGAGCTCCTGATCTAGGGTCAGTGAATCCAGGAACCAATGCCCAGCACTGGGCTGGGCTGGACAGGCTGCATGGGCCCTGTCCACAAGATGCTCGGGGTCTACTTGGAATGTTACTCTTGGTTTCTTGGGAAAATGACTTAAAGTTGTCCAGGGGGTGGGGTGGAGATCCCAAGGACAAAAGACCATCTTGGCCTCAATTCTTGGTGTGGATGCTTCCTCCTTTAATAACAGCTGACTGAGACTTATCATCCAGTGCCTGAGACTTACAAAACACTTTGCACACATCCTCTCAGCTGACCCTCACCACAGGGCTGTGACAGAGGCATTACTATCTCTTTTTTATAGATGAGGAAACTGAGTCACAGGGAGGAAAGGTGACTGGATGACAGTCAGACAGCTGGGAAGTTCCAGAGACCTCCCAACTCCAACGTCAGCAGACTTTCCTCTATGCCCCAAGCTTGACCACTGGCCAGTCATGGAATCTCTATTCAACTCACTTCTCTGTCCATTTTGTTTTGTTTTGTTTTGTTTTCCTCAGCCGGGTACACCTCTAGGCATGCTGCCAGCTCTCAAACCTTGGTCCTCTGAGCAGCTATAAACTCATGGTACTAAGAAACTTTAGAATTCTCCGATAGAGGTTCTGCTTGGGTAATGCCTTCTTTGTTGGATATTGTCAGGGAAAGGTTTTCCAGATGACTGGAGTTAAGGAACTTAACTTTAAGGAACAAAACATTTTAAAGCAAATCTTCTCCAGTGCCTCATCTTAATGTGAATCTGGTCCTTCAAAGAGTGAGAGAGAGAGGGACAGTAGGAGAGTGAGGCGACAGAGGGAGAGGGAGAGAACACATTCCTGTCTTGTGGGCTCAGCCTGTACAAAGCATGAAGGTGGGGGGGGGTGTCATGGAGGGTAATAGTAAGTGGACCAGCCTGGCTGGAATGGGGAGTGTAATGACCCTATCTCCGATCTTGTGGGTCCAGACTTCTCCGAGGCAGAATATGACATGGCAGAGAAATCCTGAGAAGAGAAAGCATCCGGGTTGGGGGTGGGGGTGGAGTGTCTGCATCAGCAGGGTCCAAGACTGCAAGGGGGTTAAGAATGATGATGGTTGGGAAGAAGCCACAAGGCTTCACAATTAAGAGATTATTGATAACCTTGGAGAGTGAAGTTGAGTGATAAGGTTGGAAGCCAAACTACATGGGGTTGAGAAAGTAATGGGAGATGAGAAAGAGGAGGCAATGAGGAGAGACAGCTTTTCCTAGCAGTCTGACTGAGAAAAGGAGGAGATACAGCCCATAATTTAAGCCTCTAGAAGGATGGCCAAATAAAGGTTCTTTCATGATTAGGGAAACCTCAGTGCAGCAGCAGGGGAGGAGCCAGTGGACAAAGAAATGGTGAGGGTTACAGAGAGAAGGAATGATAGTGGGGATGGGCTCCTGACTGAGA
Organism: Gymnobelideus leadbeateri; assembly: GCA_011680675.1. Lineage (NCBI taxonomy): Eukaryota > Metazoa > Chordata > Mammalia > Diprotodontia > Petauridae > Gymnobelideus > Gymnobelideus leadbeateri. The sequence goes on along the minus strand of WOXC01010120.1, from coordinate 550,560 downwards.
GGAGGGCACGGGCTGCTGGCCCAGCCAGAGGAGGGCCACTTCCTCAGGGGCAAGAGCAAAGGAGGAGAGGAGGGGCAGGACTAGGCTGGGGGACCAGTCAGGGGGCTGGGGAGAAGAAAGGGCCTGACAGGAAGCATTACTCTGAGGAATTCTAATCGAGGGGTCTCACTTCTTGGAAATGGAACTGGGCTAGATTGGAACAATGCTAGTTATACTGAACAGAGGTTTCCCCAAATCAGTCAACATTTCTCCAACTGTCCCAGACCTCTGCGCAGAGACGTTTCAAGAGCACGGGGTAACAAAGAACACCAGGATTCCTAGTCTCCCTCAGCCCCTGGGAATCATGTAGGTAACCCCTGGGGTCTGTGTTCAGGGCAATGATAAAGAACTGCTCCCCTCCCAATACTCCTTCAGACTGTTTTTGGAATGTGAATTCCACTTAGGGAAGCTTTTGATACTTCATGGGGGCATGACTGGGACACTGGATGTCATAGGCTTTGCCAGGGAATCCACCCTCTGAAATTTCTATCTAGCTAGAGCCCCTGGAGTAGACCTGTGGTGATCTCTGTGTGCCTGCCCTCCAGCAATGACCCCAGCTCAACTTGGGCTGGATGGTAAATGACAAACTTTTAGCCATCAGAACTGAAAACCACACGCCAAGCCCCAGAGGGGCTGAGACCCACTTGGATGGGTTAGGTACCCACAGCAGCACCATTCCAGACCCAGATGCTTTGAAGGGGCAGAAGCTCTGTCCATATGACTGCTAAGAGACAGCCCAGGCACTATTATTAGGCACCCACATGCTTCAGCCCACCTTGGACCACACTCACATCTTAGGAAACTGAGAGACTGGGACCTGCCATCAGATTTCTCATCTGCTCACCCCAGGCTGGCTTCTGAAGTGCTAGGCCTGAGTGAAGGGCGCTCACTGATCTGGGCTAAGCAGACACACCCAGAGGGCTCAGGGTGTGCTCAGGGGGACAGACACCTGCCCTTGAAGCATCTTCTTGGGCAGCAAATGGCCAAGGCAGCTCCCCATGCATCAGACCCTGGCTCACAAGGGATGCTAGAGACAGGATGAGAATCTTAGCACATTTCTAGAGCTCTGAGAGGTTTATGAAACTCTTTACAAATACCCTTATCCCATCTCGTCCTCACAGCCACCCTCCCAGGGAGGTGCTATGAGTGTACCCCATTTTATAGATGGAGAAACTGAGGCTGAAAAAGAAGTGACTTGTCCAGGGTTGCAGACTTATTGAGAACCTGGGCTTTCCCCACATCAGATGGTCTCAGAGGGGAGATTTCCAAGGCTGCCTGATTCCCCTGCACCAGAAGAGAATCCCCACCTTGAAGCTGCCCTTTGGTCATGTGATCTTTGATGACTGCCTCTAATGAGAGGGAACCCCACCTCCTCACTCCTGTGCACCTCCCAAAGCTGCCTGGTCTATATTTAGACAATTCTAACTGTTGAGTCTCAGCTGGCTTCTCTGAGCTCACAGTTCTCCCCTCTGGGGTTGAACAAAACAAAGGTAATCCTTCCTTCAGGTCACTGCCCCCCACATGCCCAAATGCCACCCATGGCATCTCCCCGTCCCAATCTTCTCTTCACCAAACTAACCACTCTATGGTCTTTGCCTAATCACAGGCCATATGGACAGAGGTAAGAGGCATCAGGGCATCGAGCCCCTGAGTCAAGGGGACCTGAGTTCAAATCTGACCTCAAACACTTAATGACTGTGTGGCTCTGGCCAAGTCAATGGGCCTTTGTCAGCCTTCATTTCTGCAGCATAAAATGGGGATGATAATAGCCCAGACCTTGGAGGGTTATTGTGAAAATGCAAAGCTTCTAGCAAACCTTCATGCTCTGCACAAACAGGGGGCCATGATCCCAGCTACCACTATGTGTTGGACCCAGACACTCCAGCCATTCAGACTCAGCCCCATCCCACAGGTTTCTCTTGTGTCCCACAAGACTCTTCCAAATGCTTTGCTGCAATAATGGCACTGCAGTGACTTCTGGGGATGGCGGTAGATGGATGCATGACTATCGCTGTGGTCAGAGGGAATAACAAGGTCTCACAGTGGGAGCCGGAGTGGGGAGAGACAGGCCAGCGGAGCCAGCAGGAGGGTCCAGGGAGACCTGTTGCTGGAGAGCATCCATCCAGCCTGTTGGGTCATCTGCTGCCCTCTTTTCACAGGGGCCCCGTGATCAGTGGCCCAGCTTTTGGGAGGGCAGCAAACAGATTCTACATTTGTCTCTGGTTCCTTGGATGATAGTCAGAGGTCAACACTGTCCAATATCCTCTAAAAAAGCAAATACTGCCATCCGGCAGGAAGCCAGGACAAGCCCTCCCAGGCCTGCTTAGCAGATGCAGACAGTGAAGGTGGGGGTCAGGGACTGAGGAGGGAGCTGCCTTTTGGATGGAATGGCAACTTACTGGGAAAAAAATGATAAAAAAAAAAACAACAGAGGCAACTTTATTTTTATTTTTTGCTTTTTGGAGGGCAATTGGGGTTAAGTAACTTGCCCAAGGTCACACGGCTAGGTTTTTTTTGTTTGTGTGTGTGTTAAGTGTCGGATCCGAACTCAGGTCCTTCTGACTCCAGGGCCGACGCTCTACTCACTGAGCCACCTAGACGCCCCTGGAGGCAACTTTATAAAGATGATGACCAAATGCTGAACAAGACCCAGCTCGTGTGGCAGGAAACCAGATTCCCCCAAACCTTTAGTGAGCCTGGAAACAAGCAAACCAGACTGGGTGGGGCGGCCAGGCTGGCCCAGGGATGAGCTCTCTGGAAGTGACAGCTCTGTGTGTCCTGGCCAAGTGATGGAGAATGGCACAGAGTGAGCAGGGACGGTGGGCACAGGTGTCTGAACACCCATAACGCCTTTGAAATTAAGGAGGGGAGTCACTTTTACACTAGCGGAAACAAGGCAGACCTAATGGGCAGTACATCTCAAAATCAGTTCATGCAGGGTCGGTTCCTGGGCAATGGGGGTGTAGACAACCTCCTTCCCTCCAGCCTCAGCACCTGCCGTGAACCGATCACGTGCTGGGGACTCTCCTGCATCCTGCCTCGGGGTGAGCGGGATGAGGGGAGGCGATGAGGGGCATCAGCCGAGCGACAGCCCTTCCCTTTCTAATTAAAAAGGAGCCAAATTAACACAATCATTTCAACACACTCGCTGGGAGTAAATTGAAGATGTCGGACGGTCGGCTGAACGGTAAGTTATTTTCACCAACGTCTGACAGAGGCCGCCTCCGGCAAAGTCAGACTGGATGAAGCCATGTCAGTGGGTGGCATTTTACCCGTAGCTTCAGATAAACAAAATCTCTCTTTAAGTAAGCCAGGACAGGCGGCCGTGGGGAGTGCAGGGCGAGGGAGAGGCCAGGAGATCTTGTTTTCCAGCGGACATTTTCGGCAAGAAGGACCAGGAAATTTTTGGTACAAAGTCTGAAAATAAATGACCCATCTCCATGCCCACAATGGCCAGACTCTTGGAGGAATTATGAGGCTCAGGAAACTGAGGCTTTGGCAGGAGACAGTTTGCCTAGGATCAGTCGGCCAGCTTGGGTCTCCTGATCCCCAATACAGAGCTCCATTCTTTGGGAGTCCTCACTAGCGTCCTTTCCTTGTCTTTGACCATAACTCTTTGAATAGGGAGGGTGGGTGTGTGATCTCAAGTGTAAGCCTGGAGCCTTAAAGGCTACACTCGTTGGAAACCTTCCTAGGGCCATAGGGGAAGGACTTAAGTCTCTATCTGAGCTCCAGGGCCCACCAGAATCTACTCCAGCCACTAGTTCTGTGGGGGCAGTGCTTTTAGGAAGGGGAGAGATGTCCCAGACAGCATGCTCTTGCCTTGCCATCCCAGAATGATCAGCTCTGGAAGACTCTTCCTGGGTCACACAGTTTTCTTAGTGAAGCACCCATACACGTTGGTGGAACTGCAAAATGATCCTACCATTCGGGGCCGCTAGGTGGCGCAGTGAGTAGAGCGCTGGTCCTGGAGTCAAAAGGACATGGGTTCGGATCCGGCCTCTGACACTTAACGCACACACAAACAAAAACCTAGCCGTGTGACCTCGGGCAAGTTACTTAACCCCAATTGCCTCCAAAAAAAAAAAAAAAAAAGCAAAATGATCCTACCATTCTAGAGACTGATTGGCAATTATGGGACTGAAGTCACCAAATAATTCCTACTCTTCAAGCCAGAAATCCCACTGGTGGGCCCCAAGGAGGCCAAAGACACAGACAGACTTCTTGTTGCCAATTTTTGCAGTTGTGAAAAACTGAAAACAAAGCAAAGACAACAAAGAAATACAGGAAGACTTGCATGAGCTGATGCTGCCTGACAAGACCAAGCCAAGTACCCCTCCGGGGACTGGAATGATCACTCTTGCTCTTAGAGAAGAGCTAAGGAGACATAGCTCCCTCCTTTCCTTGGAGAAGTGGGGGACCCTGGGTTCAGAATGTTGCGTACACTGTTAGATGTAACTGCTGCATTGTTTGATCTGATCTAAATGCTCTGTTGTTACAACAAAATGTTTTCTAGGTTGGGGGAGGGGTGGGATGTCTGGAAATGACTATGATGTAAAAATAAAAGGCACCAATAAAACTTTAATTAAAAATAAAAGATAGAGTCATGTACTAACTCCCATTGATCTCCAAGCTGGACTCCAAGTCAGGGAGATCTGGCTCACGTCCTCCTTCTCATATACACTTGTCACATGACTGGGCCTTGCATTTCATCTCTCAATTCTCTAGGCAACTCTCCAGCAAGGGGGCAGGCTGGTCAGAGCCCTGGACTTGAAGTCAGGAAGATCTGAGTTCAAATCGTGCCCCAGATACTTAGTACCTCTCACAGGCTCAGTTTCCTCAAGTGTAAAATGAAGCTAACGATTCACTGGCCTCCGAGGGCTGTGGTGAGGATCCAGCGAAACATCGCTCAGTCAGACCTGAGAACTGTAAGTTCTGATTATTCAGAATCGCCGAGACGGTGCTTGCTTACATTGCGGGGAGAGATTCCCCATAAAGAATCACAGATCCATTTCCTCTTCTTGTCCCATATTAAAAGAGAAAAAATGGCAAAGACATCCAGCCAGTTGCAGGGGCTCCTGGCTCTGTCCTCTGGTAAGGGGGAGGCAGAGGTGGTTGGGTGATCCCCACACATTGTCAGCTCTGGTGCAGCAGAGATCAACAGCGATTTGGGGATCCCTTCTCTCCTCGCCTCGTGCATTCACTGCTGACAGACTTAAAGACAGATAAGTGGCAAGAATCTGGGCAGAAGAGGATGGAAGGTCATGAATAGCGAGCCTCAGAAACATCAAGAATCGCCTCTATTAAAGAAAGAGCTCCAGGAGCTTCTGGGCGTGTTGGGATGAAAGACAAAACTGCGTCCACGTGCCCCGCTCCTCTCCTCTGGCACACGTGGGGAGAGCAGAGCTATCCGGTGCTGACCAATGAGAGGGACACAGTCTCCTGTGGCCGGGAGACTCAATAACCCTTCCTTAAGCAGACTGCTCAGGCAAGACCGCAGGGGAAATGGGGCGGAGGAGCTCGTAAAGCCGCCTGGCTGTTAGGAGGGGAGGGAGGGACTCGCCCTAAATCTGAATTACTGTTGGAGCCAATTCCCAAAGTGAACAATAAAGCTTGCAGGAGGCCGCTGACACAGCTCCCGTGGCTTGGACAAAGCTGGGCTGGGCTCAGGATACCCACACGATGGCCAGGGCTGTTAGCTGAGAATGGTTCATAAAGAGCTAGACAGTTCTGCCCTCTTCACCTCCCCTGGGGCACTTCCCCCCCCCCAAATGTCCTTTAAAGATCGACTAATAGCCATTCCTTTGGGGGGAGGGTTAATGGGTCATGGCATCTCTGTTGTAAGAATAAACTATTTCTACACTGGATCTACATTGGATGCCATGGGTGGCTATTAGTGTGCTTATAATGGAAGGGTGGTCCCTATGGGGAGGCCTTAGGATAAGGTTTACAAGCAACATGACAATGCCCCCTCTGACTTTGCCCAAATTGCAGCATTTTTCCTCCAGTGTTCCAGTTTCAGTCTTCTTGGGAGCATATCTATCTAGGAGGGGTGCAGAAGACCATCAGTGAGGTCTGTGTTAAGCCAAGGGCAGCGTGGGCACCCTGCATGTCTATGCTCAATAACCCATGAGGCATTATAATCTTTTCTGGGAAACACACTGAGCCAAGAAACATGTCTAAACAATTTCCTTTTTTTCTGTATGAGTCAGAAGAACAATGGAGTATTTTAAAATGACGGATGCTTTGATGGCATCACAAGGCTTCATTATTGTTGGGAAAAGTTGAAAAAATCTGTATTGGTATGAATATTAATTCCAAATCTATTGTTCTAGAAATAAATTCTTCTTGGACTAAATGCAAAAAATCTTCCCAGTTACTCTGGTGCCCCATCACTGGTGTGTGTGTGTGTGTGTGTGTGTGTGTGTGTGTGTGTGTGTGTTCCTAAGAACCATGTCAGAGGTGTGCAAGCTATCATGCCCAGCAGGAGAGATGGCAAGTCAAGGCCCAGACAGGCACAGGGAAGCTTAGGACCAGGAGAGGTGGCCAGGAAGTGTCAGAACTTTGGATCACAGCAAATCTTGGAGATCATCTGCTATGGCAAGGCAGGACTGTCCCATAGGTCAGTGACAGAAGAGTTCATTGAGATTGAGAGGGAAATGGCAAAGCACTCCAGCATCTTTGCCAAGAAAGCCCCCAAATAGGGTCAGAAGAGTTGGACATGACTGAAAAATGACTGAACAACAATAACTGTGTGACCTTAGGCAACTCACCTAACGTTGTTGGTCCTCATTTCCTCATCTGTAAAGTGAGGGATTTGGGTTGTAGGGCCCCAGAGATCCTCACTGTAGTTTTCAGGATCTGTGAACGGGAGATGGCTGCCACCCATCCTCCCCACTCATGTGGCCACATGCATGACCACTGCATGGCTGTCTCATGGAGGATTAGATGTGTTATATTTGGTTGTAGAAGGCAGAGCTAGGGACAACGAATGGAACTCACAGAGAGATTTGACGTCAGGAAGAGCTTCCTCACAGTGAGAGCTGCCCCATAGCACAGGCTAGGGCTGTGGGCAGGAAGACCCTGACAGTTGGGCATATCCAGGTGGCAGAAGGCTGGCAGGGCTGGGGCACAGAGAACTGAGTCCTTTGATGGACACTGTGGTATGGCAAGACTAAAGTCTAAAGCTAGGGGTAGTGGGAGAGGACAGGAGGGCAGGTGAAGCCCTTCTCCTACAGAATCGGGGAAGAAGACAGGCACCATATTTCATTTGAAGGGTGTCTAGCAGAGAAACACTTTGCACATGTCCACAGGGGCCATGAGAAGCAGTGTCAGGTCCATGAACAATCTTAGCAGACAACAGGAACCTAGCAGTCTGCCTAGAAGAACAGAGGGAACATGTGCCCTCTGGGCTAGGAGCAAGCACCAGATGGGAGTCAGGCCTCGGGTGCAGGGCTGCTCACTGCTGGTACAGTTATTTTCCAGGGCCTCTGATATGAGTTCTATTCATTTTCCCGACCTGTAAATAAGCCTGTTGCTTCCTGTGACCAATGTTCTTATAAGGGGAGTTGGTGATAGCCCCTTAGGTGTTGTCAGAAAGGAGCCTCCAACCCAAGGCTTACCCAATGCTGTATATTCACTTAGAGACGAAAACCTTTCAGCTTGGAGCAAAATTACTTTGGGGGTGGGAACAAATCCAAGAGATCAAGAACACAGTTTTTAGATGCCCATCCCCTCTCAGGGAACATCTCAGCACTGAAACCAAAGCCTTTCTCTAGTAAAGTATGCTGGAAAAGCAGCTTTCCAAACCAAGGGCCTGAACTGATTGATAGCTTGACTAGTAGCTGAGGGGTGGCCCAGGCCAGCATTAGAAGTGCTCAGAAGCTGTTCCCAAGCAGAGGACAGTGGTCCTAACCCCCAGTGCTCTTTCCTCTAAGTATTAAGTTGCAGTATGACCAGGACCAAAAAAAACCAAACAAACACATTTTAGGATTTTAAAGGGGCAGCTAGGTGTTGCCATAGCATACAGAGCACTGGGCCTGGAGTCAGGAAGACTTATCTTTCTGAGTTCAAATCTGGCCTCAGACACTTAGCTGTGGGCTAATACCCTGGGCAAGTCACTTAACCCTATTTGCCTTAATCCACTGGAAAAGGAAATGGCAAGCCATTCCAGCCCCTTTGCCAAGAAAACTCCAAATCGGGTCATGAAGTGTTAGACATGACTGAAAATGACTGAACAGCAAAAGGGATTTAAAATGACTCCCTGTGCCCCTTCCCTGAGCCAAGCCGGGGTATTTTCCTTCTGGCTAATTGGGTTTACTTGGAGGCCCTGCAGATGCCTTTTCTTTCTCATTGGTACCAAACTAAAAAAGAAAGTGAAAGAAGGTGGCTGAGAAAACAGGGATCTCTTAAAGCTTTGCTAGAAAACAGAGGCTTCTTAAAGAATCTGTAACAAATGCTAATAAACATCCAGACCTGACCCACTAGAGAGCCATTTTCTAACCCAATGACCCTTGCTGCCATTCTCTTCAAGCACTCATTATCTGATGGGTGGAGCCTGGGGATCTCAGGAGGACATTCAGGATCTTCTGTTCATTTGGAGAGCTGTCACATCTGGGCTGCACTGCCCACTGCCAAGAATAGTTGGGGAGTCTGGAAGCTGGGTTCTGCCCATGTGTCAAGACATCTGAAGAGACTTCCAAGAAGAAAGTCACAGACTTCCTTTGCCAAGTTAGGAGCATGGATGCCATCTTGGGCTGCCCTGAGAGGGTTGGAGGTTTAGGACTAGGAGAGAGGGAGGCCCACTGTCCCCTCCTCTTGTCAGACCTCATCCGAGGGCCACAATCTGGGAAGGATGTGGATAAGCTGGAGTATGGCCAGAGGAGGGGAGCCACAAGTATGATGGGCCTTAAGTTCATAGCATCCAAGAATCAGGCAAAGGAAATGGGCCTGGAAAAGAGAAGTCTCAGGAGGAACCCTCTACTGGCCCCCAGGCAAAACTAGGAGCAATGGCTGGGGGTGGGGGGAATTTGGAGAGAGGCAGAGCTTAGCTTAAGGTCAAGAATAACTTCCTGGGAGCAAAAGGTTTTCCCAAGTGGAAAGGTCTGCTCTGGGAGGGAGTGGGCTCCCCATCCTTAGTCACCATTAATGAGTTGGGGCATTATTTCCTAGTTTAAGCAAGAGTTAGTGACCCAACAGTTCCCTTACAGTGCTAAGAAGGTGACCAGACACTTAGAATTTTCTTCCCTTTTTTTGGCTTGCGCCCTGAATTTTGCTACTAGTTCTTCCCTGGCTGTGTGACCTTGAACAAATAATATTATATCTCTGGGCCTAATTCTCCCCATCCATCAAATGTTTTAAATTATACTTTTCTTTCTTTTAGCAAGATTTTTTTTCTCTCCCTCCTACTGGCCCCCTCGCCCCCTGTTCAAAAAGAAAAAAACACAGAAAACCCACATAACAGATCTGGACAGTCAAGCAAACTGCATTCCCACCTCGGCCGTGTCCAAGAACGGGGGTCTCCCACTGTGCATCTGTCCATCACCTCTCTGTCAGGAGGCGGGCAGCCTTCTTCCTCACCAGGCCTTTGAAATCAAGCCTGGACATTGCATCCAGAAGAGTCACTAAGTCTATCAAAGCTGAGAGCCTTGGCCTGAATAGTACCTGGGGGCCCACTCAGCTCTCAGATTCTCATGTAGGACCACACTTTATCGGTTTGATAAGCCAAGGAGGAAACACAATCTGTTCATTTGAAAAGGTCCTTGGGTGAGGCATTTTGACTGGACCAAACTTGAGGACCTAGAGGACCACCTATGGCCTTGAGGCAGCTGCAGGTTACCCATCCTTGATGGAGAAGAAGGGTTCCTAAACTGGGATCCATGTACTTGACTGTTAGGAATATTTTAATAACTGTATTTCAGTACAATTGGTTTCTTTTATTAGTCAAGCAGTAAGCATTTATTAAGCTCCTATTAAATACTGGGCACTGTGCTAAGTGCTCTGCTTACAAAAAAGGCAAAGACGGGAAATCATTAAAAGATGGAAGGTGCTAGAATTACGAGGTGCTGAGAAAGTTTTGAGTGAAAAACGAGATTTTAGTTGGGCCTTAAAGTAAGCCAGGGAAGTCAGAGACAAGGAGGAAGAGGGGTCAGCTAAGGAAGACGTCTGGAGTCAAGAGAGGGGTCACGTTCATGGGCTGAGGAGGAGGAGGCTGGGGTCACTCTGGAAGGGAGTGATTCTCTGTCAATCACTCCAAAGAAAAGACAGAAACTCACTCATGAGTCAGGGGGTCTCTGTTCTCTCCCAGGACAGTCTCTCAGTCTCTCTATAACCTTAGAGGAGCCATAAAACCTCCTGGCAGCTTAGTTTCTTCATCTGGAAAAGGAAGGGTTAGAAAAGGTACTCTCTCCTTCCAGCTCTGGGATTCTGGGACTTGAAGATGGCTCCTCCTGAGGTTCCTTCTCTGTGAAGCTCGACATTGAATAGAGATGATTCATCACCCCAGGCAGAGGGATGGCTGACGCCCCAGTGCCAGGCAGGGGACATGGCCTTTTAGAATCTCAAAGGGAGCAAAGTCAGGCCATGATGTGGCAGATATGTGAGGGGGAGCTCCCAGCTCCAGGGCATCTGACAAAGTCCCCCCGATATCCCTGTGGGGGAGTTGGAGTTTGGCAGGGGGAGGTCAACCCAAACCCAAGGGCTTTTTTCTTTGGGTATGTATGGTCAGTGACAGTTGTTATCAATGATTGTGACAGAGCACAGTCAGCGTTTTTATTGAGTTTGTCAATGAAAAAGTCTAGGAGAGAGAGTGAAGATGGTGATTGAGAAGTCCAGGACCTCCAGAAATGTTGGCAGCCTGGAATGGGGAGGGAAGCACTTGTAATAAGAGAATGATATCAAGAATGCACATCTCTGTGGCATCTTAAGGGTTACAATGTCTGGCATTTAATGAGATTGGGGGGGGGGCAGGTCACACCTGATAATTTCCTTGATGTTGGGGTCTCCCAATACAGATGAGAGCTGCTCAACCACTTATAACTTTAGCTGCCTGGGGGGCTGGGAGCTGTGCTGCTTGTGGGGTCCCAGCCAGCATGTATCATAGGTAGAAATTGAAGGTGGTGCCATAGAGCACAGAGCACCAGGCTTGGAGTCAGGACCTGAGTTCCAATCTGGCCTCAGACACTTCCTAGATGGGTGACCCTGGGCAAGTCACATCACCCTGTTTACCTCAGTTTCCTCATCTGCAAAATGAGAAAGAAATGGCAAGCCATTCGAATATCTTTGCCAATAAAACCCCCAATGGGGTCACAAAGAAATGACTGAACAACAGTCAACTTCTTAACTCCAAGGCTGACTCTCTGTCCACTAAGCAACACTCTCTAATATAGTCTATTAAGGGATAAATATAAACATTATATATATTATAAATATAAATAAATATAATAGAAATGAATATACATTTCAGGTTATAGAATTACCTTTACAAGGTCAAGATGGGGAAGGTCTGGGTAGATAATAGTCCACAAGAGAAATGTCTAGAGGTTCTAGTGGCCCACAAAGTCTGTATGAGTCAATGGGCAGGGACATCATATAGGAGACGGCACTTAAAGAAGTGGTACTTGGAGAGAGACATTTTCCAAAATAAGGATGATGGGAGCCTGCCTGTCCCCTACTTGACTCAGACAACATCTAGAATATTGGACTCAGGACTTGGCCCGTATAATGGAGAATTCCCAGGGTACTTTTGGTGGGGGGAGACTGGAATGGGCAGGGACTTGGAGAATGAAATAAAGGATGAGGGAAGGCTTAGCCTGCAGAAGAGAGGAGATTGGAGAGAGGGCTTCAGAGATTTGAGGAGCTGTGCTATAGAAGAGGCCCCCAAGGGCAGAATGAAAAGCAAAGGGTGGGGACTGCAGAGTTGTAGAGTCATATTCAGTAGAAGAGCGAGATGGGCCGCCTCATAAGGCAATGAGCTCCCCATCCCCAGAGATATTCCTGCCATAGAGGGGATTCTCCTCCAGTCATGGGCTGGACCAGATGGTGTCTGAGCTCCCTCCCAACTTGGAGGCTTTGGCTTCTCTTTCTTCCCTTATTCATCCAAGTTAGATTGGGAGAAGGACAAAAATAACCCTGCTCCTACGTGCTTGGACTACCTCAGATGCAGGCACTCCCAGGGAGGCTTCCTGTCATGCCTCTTCAGTACAAAAGGGGGCACTGACACTGTGGGCCCTGAGTGCAAATGCACCCCTTTCCCATTCAGAATGAGTTCCATACTTGGTAGCCTCTGAGGGGACCCATTCATTCCAGGTCTGTGATGGTGGCTCAGTTCCCCTCCCCTGTCTGGACTCACAGACACCATTATACTGCTGTCCCAACTCTTGTTGGCTTCATGTCAGAAATTTTCCTGGCAGCTCTCAATTACAAGACTAATTTTCTGCCATTAAGCTGACCTCTGTTATTCCCCTGCATCCCTTATATTCCTTCCATAAAAGCTGCATATGTTTCATTTAATGGGGTCTGGAATAAATGTCAAAATGTAATTAGCTGTGCCTCCTTCACTGTCCCTTCCCCCTTCATCTTCCTGGCTTCCTTCTCAAGGTTGTTCAGTTGGAGGGCCCATCCCTCTCAAGACTGCATCACACTGAGTGCTGTGGGCTATGAGCCAATGTCCATGACCATCAAACCATCTCCAGGATTCCTAATGACTCCAGGTCTCTCAGCATCAGACACATGGAGACTTTGTCATCTGACATACTTGTTCCTTTCTCGTGGTATTTTTTTTTCCTCTTTTCTCAAGGGTTCTATGATCAGAGCTCTAGAGCTGGAAAGGACCTTGGAGGTCACCCCTACTTTTACAGATGAGGAAACTGAGGCCCAAGGTTGCACAGGCAAAGACAAGATTCAAATCTTTGGCTCTGAACCTGGAATTTTTTCACTGAATCAGAACTGCCCCCTGACTCTAGGCTTTCCTGGCTTTTCTGTCCAAATTCACAAAACAGAACAAAATAGCTTGTGAAATTTCTATTTTGCAATTGACCCTCCCCCACCCCTTCCCCCCATCCCACCCAATGGCTGGATCTCTCAGACATTTAAAAGCTTCTTTCACCAGCCTCCTCCTCCCCCGGCCCTCCAGCAGGAGCCTTATTTATTCCTGGCTTTGGGGAAGATTTCAGCCCCCAGAATCTTTGCCACTTTCCTCACTTCAGTCAATTTGTCATTCTAATTCCTTTTATTCCTGGGTTTGGGAATTGGTTTCCTTTTCAAATGAGGTCACTTGACCAAACTTGACTTGCAAGGGAAGGGGGTGGGGAGTCTGGGAGAGCCAACGAGGCGCAAACAAAACACCATCTTGCCAGTGGAAGTCACCTAAAAATAAACTGCATGTGGGGGGAGGGGAGCTGGAGGACCAGCCCTGGCCATCATGACACAAGTTTCTCCCTCCCAGGTGCCATGCTGGTGGTGCTGGGCTGATCAGGCCTCTCTCCTGGGGTCTTCTGTGGGGGCCAGAGAAGAAGGGAGCTGGGCTGATGACTTGCAATCATCTCATGATGGCCGTTCCATAGGAAGTGCCCTTCCAGAGGACCTCTCTCTATGCCAGTGACCTTGACAGATGAGGCCAAGTTACAAGTCAGCCTATGTGAAGGGTCTGGAAGGATGTTGTTGAGTGGGGCCCCAGCCAAGGGGAGCCCCGCTGGAGCAAGGCACCTCTTCTGTGCTCGGGACAGGACACAATTGAATGAAGAGGCTGGTAGGAACCAATCCACAGACTGCAATTACCTTGGCCACTATTGCAGCATCTACTAGCCAAGAAACCTGGAGAAGTCAGCAGGTAGTGGGTGGGCTTTGCCAGAGTAAGTTGTTCATTCTGTTTACCATGTAGGGAAACGAGGGCACCATGACCTTTGAAAAGGGCAACAAGAAGGAAAGGAAGAAAATTCACCTTTGGCTTAGGACCCAAGGGCAAGGAGAGAGTGCTGAGCTCTATGGACATTTCTGCTTGTCATGAGCAGGGATCTTTGAAGCTCATATGAGCTGTGTGCCTGTCTCTCCCTTCTACTTCTCTCCTCTCTTGTATAGTCTTTGTTTATCTTCCCCAGTAGAAAGCAAATATAAGAAGCTCCCATTTAAATAGGGGAAATAGCACGGAGATGGGTCAGCCAAGCCAAGGCAGGAACAAATCTGTTTGCCTTTCTCTGTGTCCTCCACTCCCAGAAGGGTGCTTGGCACAGAGCAGTGCTCAATAAATGCTTCTTGATTAAGCACAAAGTAATTTGGGGTTACCAACTTTGCTGCAATTGAGGCTTGACACATGTTGAGAGGCTGTAGCAGTGCCATGAAGAGGGTTAGTCTGAGGAATCCTTCCTTAAGTGCTTGCTAGAGACCTGACCCCATGTGAGGTTGCTGACCTTCCAGAGTCTCACTTTCCCTGTCTGTGAAATGAGCGGGTTGGGCTCCATGACTTCTAAGGTCTCTTCTGGCTCTCAAGCTAAGTGGGGAGGGTCAGGAAGGCTGTGCAGGAGATGCCAAAGGAAGCAAGACTGGAAGGAGGTTAGGAATACCAAGAAGCAGAGGTGACAGTGAGAAAGAGAAAACATTCCAGGCAGGGGGAACAACCTAGGCAAAGGTGTAGGGTCTGGAGATGTGGCACCATGCATAGGAAAAAGAAGTTAGGCCAGTTTGGTGGGCATGTAAAGTCCACGAAGGAGGAGGGCTGGGGCAGATTGTGAAGGACGTTAGCAGCAATCAGGCGTCTGCTTTATACTTAATGACATGTTACAATATGAGCACAGATTTTAACGTGAAGCTGATCTGCCAGAGTGGACCTAACACCTGAATGAAGCTGGGCGGCAGCTCCTGCCCTTCCAAGGGGGGCGTTTTCCTCCGGCTCAGCCCCAGCTGCATCACTCTGTTCCACAAAGCTGCAGATGAAGACTCCTGTCAGTGACTTAAAAAGACCGGTGTCTAAAAATAGAACCATTTTTAGACTCCAAGGAACAAACAGGGATCACTTTTTGTGATCCTAGCTGTGGCTGAAGCATTTCAGAAAGGCAGTGGGGGGAGCAGGGCCACTGTCAGACCAGCCATTCTCTGGTCAGCCAGAGGAGGCCCAGGCTTGGGGGTCTTGGGGCATCTCCAGAAGTTGTGTCTTTGGTGTGTTCTAGTAGAAGGGGTTACCCTGGACCCCAGACCTCAACTAAACCCCAAAGAGGCAAGAATGGAACCTTGCCCCTCAGTGCTGCCCCCAAATCTGGAGCTGCTGTGGGGTCTGGCAGGGGGAGCTGAGAAAGCCACCATGGACTGCTGCCTCTTTTCTCTCCTCTCATCCTCTCTGATCACAAAACAGAGGCTGGGAATGGATTTCTCCACAAGTAATTTGAGAAGAGCCGGAGGAACCCAGGTAAAGAAGCCCTGGTGCCCCCACCCCTGTCAGTGACCCCTGACAGTGTCTGCTCAGGACACAGATCTGTATGGAGGCAGCCAGGTACAAGCTGCAGAAATCTGCTTCATGCCAGTTCCTGGGCAAGGAGAGCCCATCAGCAGCAGGGAGAGAGCCTCCCAATGGGTTCCCACTCCCCCCTGAAGATCCTGCTGCAGACCAGCAAAGTGAAGGAGGGAGCACAGATAAAGGATGCCTCTGGCCACAGAAGCCCTCTCTGTTCCCTGACATGGCACCACCCTGCTAGGCTGCCTACCCCACACCTTCCTCTCTCAGCCCAGCAGACACAATGGAGACTTGGGGGGCTGGAAAACTCCAGGCAGGGAAGGGGGGCTCAATGCAGCACCAAGAGCCCCTTTCTGACCTCACCCTTGTTCTGAGCCTCTACATTAAATGAGATGTGTTTGTAAAGCACTTAGCACAGTATCCAGCACACAGTAGACCCCCCCCCCCCCATCCCTTGTGTCTTCCAAAGTCTTGGGAAGGATCCTACGATCCCTGGATGACCTAAACACTTACCTCATTAACAGGGAAGGCTTTTTCTTATCGAGGATATTGGCTAGATCTCTTTCTGCCAAGAGGGGAATTATCGGCCTCATTGGTCTGGGCTCCTGGCCCGAGCTCTCACCTCTCCCGGTGGACAGGGGATTAAGCTGAGCCTTGGATTTAAGTCTTTGTCTCTCTCCCAGCCTTCTAATCAATCAGCCAGGAAGTACGGATTAAAAGCCTAGGTGCTGGTCCCTAGGGATGCAGACACAAAGCAGCCTCTGCCCTCAAGGAGTTTCCAGGACAGAGCACGCACCCATGCAAGTACCCAATATACAAGGTACATTAAAGCAGACGAACTTTATGTGCTCGAGGGAAGGAGCCGCCATTTCTATTTCCTCAGAGTGGTCTTGCCTCCATGTAGGTCCCAGGACATGAAGGGCCCTGGATTTTCTCCCCGATACATGAATTATTTATTAGTGGGCTTTAGCAATATTGAACAGATGCAATGACCTTGGACAAAACTCTGAAAAGTTGAACCTGTTCTGACATCCTGGCAGTCCCCCTCTATTCCCCCAACACTTCTTCTCCTGGTGCCTGTGTGCCCAGTGCCCTCTCATGACAATTCCTGTCCCAGAGCTGCCACTTTTGGCACACCTCCCATTTACCTAAGGCCAACTAAGCCCCAAGATCCCAGACTCCTCAAACAAATTTGAGTGGAGGCATCTAGTTATTAGGAAGAAAGAGTCTAATTAAGCTAGCTCATACTGAAGTGTGAAGGACTGATATGATGGTAAGTAACCCTTTCCTAGGTGTATTTGCATTTTAATAAGAGGCTTGTTACCCTCCAAGAACTGGCTATCTAATAGGAAAATTCTATACCTGGTGGTAGACCTAGGATGAAGACACTTTTGGGCAGGTATCTCTCAAGTTATATCCTAGAGTTTCTTTGGCTAAAGGCCCAGGCCTCCGATAATCCCTCAATTGTTCAGAGACCAAAAACACCATGGGTGGACTATGGCTGTCCTTAAACATTGATCAATTCTATCCTCTCCACTGCCTGTCCGTAGAAGAGCAAATGGGACAGGAGATAGGACCCCCAACTGAGGCAAAATCTCCAGATTTCATTCACCCACGTTTTCCATGATGCCCCCCAGAAAGACTGGCTTCCACAGGGCAAGCTTACCCTATAATCAGACTCTTCTTAATATGACATTTTCCAACAAGTTGGAGCTGGGAGGACTTTCATGGCCATTCCGTTCTATCATCCCATGAGCAAAAGAATGGTCAAACAAACCAATAAAAAACCAGATGGGTAAAAAGTTGGCCCCAACTTTCCATCTGAAAAGCCAAGACTAGTCTAACAATGTCTATTTTCCCATTCTGTTTCCTCCCCTGGCAAGCCCACACCTAGGACAAGGAGACAGCACCCCACTCCACTTGAGGCAGGGAAGGCCCTGCCCCTCTTAGCTTATGAGGATTCTGTCCAGCATCTTTGCCAGAGCCTTTTTAGACAGTCAGTGTTAACTATGGCCCAATGATACTATTGCCATGCCAGGTATGTTGGTTTGGAAATTCCTCAAGAAACCAGGAGACCACTTGCCATGGAAGCATTTGGTGCGCATGATGACCCCTCTGTGAGCAAACATCCACTCCACTGCCGTGTGCTTTCATGATGATGGTGGCAGCTGGGGATGGGGTGCTAGATTGGACTGGGGAGAAGAGGGGTGGAAGCAGGAGAAATTGAGTGCTCCAGCCTCCCAGAGCCCAGCCCTATCTTCTGAGTTCTTACAACAAAGTTCCGTGACCTTATCCATCCCACAGACTAGGTAAGGACTCCAAATGCTGACTTCACCACATAGAGATGGCATTGCTTCTGCGTTGTCTGCACCCAAGATCTCAGGCTTAGTCCAGTGCATGAGAACTCCTTGGAGAACCATAGACCACACAGACATGCTAGGATCTCTACTCACAAACCACACCGCCCTGTCGTGAAAAAGTCTCCCTTGGCTCTTATGATCTTTGTACAAGCTCATCAGCTCTGCAGCTAGAGTGAAAACACCCACTCAGAGTTCTGGGCTCTCTCTGATTTTATCCGCTGCTGTAGGCTGCATCAGAGCAGGACAGACCCATGGCTTCCCAGGGCTACTACTGGCAGTAATGACCACTTTCCTGCTCTCCCAGCTTGACTGCCCCACCTCTCTGATGATGGCAACCTTACACACAGAGCAAAAAAGACGTGATCAGAAGGTGGAGCTCCTCCTTGCCTGCCCCAGCTGCCCTTCTTTATTTCCTGGGGCACGTTTTCCCCTGATTGCTTCCTTCACTCCAAATGGGTCCTTCTTTGACAAGGCAGAAGTCTCTCAAGAAACAGGCAGAATCCATTTCAAGCCTCCATTGAGGGCTTTCTCACTACAAACAGAAATTAAAATACTAATATGCCTGACTCTTGAAGATTCCTGTTTCTATCCAGAGTAAGCCATAAAAGTTTTTTTCTTTTGTTTTTTTTGGAGGGGCAATTGGGGTTAAATGACTTGCCCAAGGTCACATGGCTAGTAAGTGTTAAGTGTCTGAGGCTGGATTTGAACTCAGGTCCTTTTGACTCCAGGGCTGGTGCTCTATTCACTGCACCACCTAGCCACCCCAAAGCCATAAAATCTTGATAAGAACTCAGCACCAGAATGTTCCTCAGGTAAACATTTGGTTTCTCACACAGGAACAAAGAATGCTCTAAGGATTGGATCCCCTGTCTAAGTTACTAGACAAAGCCAATGACACAAGACACAGTAAGACACTGGGCAGATCCAGCTTCTTGGTGATACAGCTGGAAGTGGAATTCTGGTTTCCTAGTCCATAAATAAGTGTCTCATGCTTTCTATGGAGGAAGTGATAATGAGCTAGGAAGCTTTAAGCACAGCAATGAAGAGTCTGGCTGTTCACACCTATAGGACATAGCCAGAATGTCTCAGCCTTCCCAGCATCACCACACCTTAAGGGTAGGCTGATCGGGAGAGGGAAGCCAACTGTTTCTGGAAGGCCAACCATAGTCAAAGGTTCTGGAAGGGACCGCTGAGGTCCTCTCATCCTTCACTTAATCAATAAACATGCATAAAGTACCTGCTAGGTGTCAGGTACTGTGCTAAGCCCCAGGGAAACAAAGAAAGGCAAAAGGCAGGCCCTGCCCTCAGGGAGCTCACACTCTAATGAGGGAGAGAACACAGGAACAGCTACACCAACAAGGTCTGGGTGGGATAGTCTGGAAATAATCAACAGAGGGAAGGTGCTAGGATTAAGGGGAATCAGGAAAGCCTTCCAGGAGGTGACAGGTTTTAGTTGGGACTTGAAGGAAGCCAGGGAGGTCAGGAGGTAGAAAAAGTGTCCTGGAGTAAGGAGATGTTTGAGGAACAGCCAGGATCAGAGGATGGGAGCAGTGGAAGAGTGGAAAGGTAGGAGGGGGCAGGTTATGAGGATCTTTGAATTTCAGAGGGTTTTGTGTTTGATACTAGAGGCGGTCAGGAGCCATGAGAGTTTGTTGAGAAGGTGGGGGTGACATGGCTGGAGGAGGACCCAGCAAAAGGGAGTGGTCAGAGAGGGAGCAGGAAAAAGGGGGGTTGTCTCAAGAACCTGGGGAGAAGAGATTATGGAGGAAGAGAGAGTGACCCACAGAGTCAAAGGCTGCAGACATTGAGAAGATCAAGGACTGAGAAGAGGCTGCTTTGGTGATTAAGAGTTATTCATTTTACAGACGAGGAAACTGAGGCCAAGGAAGAGCAGGTGACTTGTCCATGATCTTACAGGATCAAATATCTAGTAAATATCTGAAGTAGAATTTGAGCCCAGGTCTCCTGTCATGGTTCAGTGCTCCATCTCTTACACCACAGCTATAAGCACAAGAGCAGAATCTGGAAGTGGATCCTGGCACGGACGGGACACATCTGAGTGTGGATTAAGCACCAACTATGTGACTAAGCACTGGGGTTACCTTTAGGAAGAAGGAAGCAAGCCCTGCCCTCAGGATCTTTCCATTCCACCATTCATACATGCTCATGATGCTATTGCTAAGTGACTCAGGGCAGATTGCCCTCTGGGCTCCTTACCATCCAGAGCCCAGCTTACCCCCCTTCATTTTCCTGTCACTTTGTCCCTCCTTGGCTCATTAGTGCCTCTGTCAGACAAACACCCTCTTGAAATACTTAGTGTGTATGTGAGTGTGTGTTGTTGAGTGTATATATGTGTGTGTGTATGAATGTGTGTATATGTGTAAATGCGAGTGTGTGTGAGTGTATGTATATGAGTGTGTGTATATGTGTATGAATGTGAGTGTGTATGTGTATGAGTGGGTGCATATATGTGAGTCAGTGTGAGTGTGCTTATATGAAGAGAGGAGGGTGGAGGGACCTAAGCCACACCATTTTACTGGGAGCAGAGGTGGTGAAAGGAAGGCAGGAGAGAAACAATGAAGTCACTGCTTGCCAATGGTTGTGCAAAAGGGCCGGCAGGGGAGTCGTTGGTGAAATGGACCCTGAGCATTGCTCTCTGCCCCAGCTCTCCACAGATCCTCTCTCCCATTAGCTGGAATAACTGTCATGTCCTCAGAGCAGGAGGCTCCCCTCCTTCCACCTATCTCCCTACACAAGAACCTCTAAAAGTCCAGTCATGAAGCATCGGTTACTAGTGAAGGAGGCATGCCTGGAATTCACTGTCATGGAAAATAGGGGTGAAAAGGACAGTCTGTAACAGCACAGTCACCAGGTTGAAATCCCCATGC
Source organism: Gymnobelideus leadbeateri (assembly GCA_011680675.1). Classification (NCBI taxonomy): domain Eukaryota; kingdom Metazoa; phylum Chordata; class Mammalia; order Diprotodontia; family Petauridae; genus Gymnobelideus; species Gymnobelideus leadbeateri. The sequence goes on along the minus strand of WOXC01010120.1, from coordinate 529,831 downwards.
CCATCCTTACTGCACAGTGCCCCCATCCCTGCTTCGACTAAGTCTGGAGCCTTCCTAGTCCACGTGTCCTGAGATGGCGCTGAGTGGGGAGAGGGCACAGAAGGCACTGAAGCCCTCTCTGAGGTGTGTGTGTGTGTGGAGAGTGCTCCCTGCAGATTCCATGAGGTTCAATGACCATGGGAGAGCCCACAGCCATGGACATGCTCCCTTACAGCCGGATGTCCTTCCCATTGGACTGCATTCTCAGTGTGAGGTTGGTCTCCCCAAAGCAGAGCAAAATGCCCCTCAGCTGTCCTCTCTCCATCACTGCCCTGCCCCTATATCCAATGTCAGCAGTCTTACTAACTGTGCCTCTATGGCACCTCTCCCTTCTCCCCAGATCAGACCCTCATAACCTCTCACCTCTTGACAATAGAGTCCTAACTGGTCTCTTTGCCTCAGGTCCCTCCTCCACCTCTCAGCCAAAGTGGATTCCTAAAGCACAAGCCTGATCAGGTCCCTTCCCTGCTCCCTGGGAGAGCCCAAGCAATATGGCGCTCTGTCCACTGCAAGAGACCAGACATGACATTTCCTCCACTTTCATATTTCTGCTTCCTTCCCATCAGTCAATTTGAAAAGCTCAGTTATAGGACCCAACCTCCACACTGTGAGCCAGCAGGCTCCCTGTGCATCATGGCAACAGCGTCTCTCATCAGCCAGAACTAGGTACCTTCTGACCTGTGGCTCCTCTGAAGGCAGACGGAATGGAAAGTGCCTGAGCAGATACTGGCCTTGGGCGCTTTTGTGTTGACTCATGTATCAGCAAAAACAACACAAACCAACCAAGGGCCATGCTCTTCATATGCACTTACATCCCACATGTACTGAGTGAACCAATCAGCACCCAATGGGGGCATGACACCCCCAGTCCTGGTTTTTGAAATGTCTCTCACTTCAGCAGGCTGGATAAACTCCCCTGTCCCTGTCATGCTGACTCTACATAAGCATTTTCTGGGAATTCCACTCTTACAAAACCTTACATTCATTGCCTCTTGGGGACCTCCAATGGGCTCCCACCCGGACAGATGGAGCCCCTCCAATCTAATGAGCCTCCAATACACAGTGAAGGAAGGGCTCGAGATGGAGATGGATGCTTTAATGACACTGCAGTGGTGGGAGGGGGTGCACAGGGATCTAGCAAATCACCACCTCCTGGGTCCAGAGGATCCCCCAAGACATGGGACTCTGGCTGGTAAGAACAGTCAATTAGGAACCCTGAAAAGAAGCTAAAAAATCAAAACCCTGGGGTGGCTATGTGGCGCAGTGAGTAAGAGCACCGGCCTCGGAGTTGGGATGACCCGAGATTGAATCCGGCCTCAGAAAATGAGCACCCACACACAAATAACGACTAGCTGTGTAACCTTGAGCAAGTTACTTAACTCTAATTGCTTTTAAAAAAAAATCAAAACCCCAAACCAACTCAACAACCAGGCTGAAGTTAGGTAAGAATGAAAATGGAAAAGGAAGTCTTTAGCATTCTTGTTAGCTCACTATAGAAGCATGAAATTTTAGAGCTAGTAGGGACCTTAGGGGTTACCTGGTCCAATCTCGTCATTGTACAGAGGGGGAAATAGAGTTTGAGAAAGGTCATATGACTTGTATATAATCCCACAGGTGTCAGAACCAAGACTCAAACTCAGGTCAGTTGGGTGTCTCCTGTAACTATACTATTCATTCATTCACTCCTTCCTTCCTTCCTTCCTTCCTGTCTTCCTGCCTTCCTTCACTCATGCATGTATACATGCATTCATTCAATAACCATATATTAAAAGCTTCCTCCAAAACACACACCTGCTACTTATGGATGCTGATGCACTTTGTCATTATAGCCAGGATCACCATTATACAAGTCACTGAAGGAGGGGCTGGTGACAACTTGGTTTGCAAAAAGCCTGGGGAAATGATAGAACTTGTGGCTTGATGACTTTAGCTTGAAAAGCCCAATTCTGCTAAATCAACAGACCTGCCTTCCCTGCATCTCTTCCCTCCAAGAGTCTCTAAAATTGCTCTGGTACCTTCACACCAATCACTGCACTTATCCTATTGTTCTTGCTATGACCATGATGATGATGACTTTGGATCTGGGCTTTCCAGCAGGGACTAGACTCTACTTTCCACATGGACAAAGAGAGGCCTAGAGAGAGGAAGTTACTTATTCTAGGTCACTGACAGGGACAGATCTGGGAAGAGAATGGGGCAGATTCCTTGATTTCCAGGGTGATGCTCTAGGCTGTCCAGAAAAAAGGACCAATCAGAGCCCCAGATTCCCACCCCCCAGCCCTGATGTGGGTCAGACTTGGATTCAGTATAAATATCAGCAGCTGCCATTCCATCAGCAGTGCCAGAGCACTCCCAGATAATCCTTCCATAGGGGAGCATTCCCTGTGTGACCTTCTTTCTAGAACCTGGACTTTGGGGGAGGCTTTGGCAGAATGATCCTCACAGGTGAAGTGACACAAAGCTGGGAGGGGCAGTTAACATCGGATGACAGAGCCGGCATCCATAAAGATCTTGACAGACTGGAGCACTGGAACAAGTTGAATCATATTGCATTTAATGAGAAAAGATGAATTGACTACCAATGAGTTTTTATTTTTTATTTTTATTTTTTGCTTTTTGGAGGGCAATTGGGTTAAGTAACTTGCCCAAGGTCACACGGCTAGGGTTTTTTTTTTTTTTGGTTTGTGTGTTTGTTAAGTGTCTGAGGTCGGATCCGAACTCAGGTCCTTCTGACTCCAGGGCCGACTCTCTACTCACTGTGCCACCTAGCCACCCCCACCAATGAGTTTTTAAAAAATCAGTTTCACAGGCACAAGTTGGGAGAGATTTGGCTAGAAAGGAGATCATCTGAAAATGGTCTGAGGGTTTCAGTGGTCCCCAAGTTTAATATGAGACAGCAATGAATTGTGCAAAAAAGCTTGGGTTGCATGGAGAGGTCCAACTTCCCAGAACAGGGAGATTACGGTCCCACTGTCTTCTGCTCAGCTCACAGGACATGCTTTTAGGAAGGATATTGATAAATAGAAAATCAACTCCTTCAAGGCAGACTTGAGGGATCAGGAAGAGCATCCTTTCTATAGGAAGCTGAGCTTTGCAGGAAAACAAGGATTCTAGAGACAGAGGTCAGGTGGGAGGCCATTCAAGGCTGGAGCTTTGGGGGTGTATAAAAATGGTCCTGTGGCTTCACCAGGATATTGATAAACTGAAGAGTGTTCAGAAAGGGGCAGTGAGAATTGGGTGATTGACCTGGAGTAAATACCATAGGGGAATGGGTTGGAAGTACTGGAGATATTCATCTAGGAGAAGAGAAAGCTCAGGGAGGATGTCTCAACTGTCTTTGAGTATCTGAAGGGATGTCATGTTTGTCTTTTGAGATTCATGGCAGACACAGATGGTAAGAAATCAAGAAGAGGCAAATTCAGGCCATGCTGGACTGGGCTGCCAAGGAGGTGATGGGTTCCCTCTCCTTGAGCTCTTATTTGGTGTTAGAGATGGGATTCTTTTTAGGAATAGTTTAGATTAAATGGCAACTCAGGAGTCACCCAAGCTGAACATGAGGCAGCTCAGTGGCCACAGGAGGCAGAGGGAAGGATGTGAAATCAGGAAGACCTGACTCCAAACCCTGCCTCAGGTACTTATTGGATGTCAGACCCTGGATAAATCACTTAACTTCTTTGTGCCTCAGTTTTCTTATTTGTAAAATGAAGGGGGTGCCTTAGATGGCCTCCTTCCAGCTCCAAATCATCATTTCTATGATCCCTTTCAGCTCTGTAAACTTAAAATTCTCTTCTCCCTCCTAGTTCCCAGATCCAGAAAAGGAACAGCTAAGCTCCAAGTTGTGGACAAACCAGTACTACACAGTTTGTCTCCTGCTTCAGGTGGGTAGGAACAGAACCTTCTGGGGACATTTCATAGGACCCTTGTCCAACTGGTCCTGGCTGGTAAAAAACAGGATGAGCAAATCACTTTGCTTAGTGTAAAGGCCAAGTGGTTGTTGATCGATGCAGATTCACAAGAAACTGGCAGAAGCCATGTGACCTATAACTGCAAACTGAGAATTTAGCACTTACTGAGCCCCTCAAAAATGATTAAGTGACAGGATTACTATGCTCATTGTCCCCCAGAAAGCAACAGATGTCAACTCCACTCACAACTATAAACCCCAACTAACAATCTGTCTCGGAATTACGTTCTCTCTGTAGCTCCCCTAAACTCCAAGGAGAGTAATGACCTATGAAATCTATTGTTGTTAAACGAGGATTCTGAGCCCTTTTATGAAACAACATTCAGAAACTGGAAAGTAAAATATTGGGATGAATGGAGATATGTTATCTGCTTAGAAGAGGGCCCCGGCCTTGAGGCATCCATGATCTTTATATCTCTGCCACTACCAACTCTAGTTCCTGGAACCAAAGCTGAGGAAAATCACTTAGGAACAAAAAATGAACTAAGAGGCATGCTGTCATGCTGTGGTAATGCTCCCAAATGTTTATTTTAGTGCATTCCAAATGAAATGCCCAGGACTCAAGTCATTTAAATGAATGAAATGGAAATGAAAAATGTGTTTCAAATGATTAGATGAACAAAACAATTAGTCTGTGGATTAATAATGGACCAATTGTTTCCTGTCTCCTCTCAACCCCTACCCCTTCAGCAAAATGTCAGATGTTTAAAAAGAATGTCGTGAAAATAGAATGGGGGCAAATCAGTTTCCCTACCCTAGATACCATGGACAGCTACAGAAAGCTTTGGTTCAAATGTGAAAGAAAACGGGGCACTGACAGGAGCACCTCCATGATCCTATCACACCTTCGGGAAGAAAATAGGAGAGTGAATATGTCTTCACACCATTGAGGCCAACTCTTTGGGCCACTGCCCTCCCCCAGAGAAGCTCCACAACACAATGCCCTCTATCCAATCAGCTCCACACACACAACTTAAACAGGGATCTCCCTGGCATACAACATGAAATCATTTGGGGGTGTTTTTCTAGTCACCATTTAGGGTTAGGGTTGTTAACCCTAACCCTAAATACCTTTCTTCTTCCTTTGAAATAAAGGAATCCCTAGTAGGTTTATTATTTCTCTAAACAATAATGATAATTGTAATGGTCATAATCATTTTGTTGTCTTTTGCTTTATTTTGCTGTCCCAGACTGAGAGAGCAGAAGTCACTCCCAGGCTGATCCCATGGATGAATGAGCATGGGAGCCTCATCTGGGCCAGTTTTACCCTTCTTAGACAGCCTAGTAGCCCCCTACTCCCATCATAGGAATGCCAAACTTAGTATGAACACGCAATTGGTTTTGGTCCTATTGCAGCTCAGAACTCGTGGGCTTCAGAGATTCCCATTCTCCCATCCCTTCTGCTTCCCCCAGGAGTAGAATTATAGATATGCACCTCTGTGCCTGGACACCATCATGTCACTGATAATTGACATCACTAAAAAGGAGGAAGGGGAGGATTAATGGATGTTCTTAGACTTTTCGGGTCATGCTACCAAGACAAGAAACAAAGGCATATCACAAAGCCACAGCAATGGCTGAAGATGGATACATGTCACTGGACTTAGCAAATGTCACCCATGTGGCTTGGCCTCTGCATGGAGCCTTTGAAATGCCTAAGACCCAAAAGTAGACACAAAAGTCCCTTCATGGGAGGTGGGCCCATTGACACAACCAACAATGTATCAACAGAGTAACATTGAACAAAAATGATCTTGTCAAGTGGATCTGGTTATAGATAAAGGGGGATTGAGGATGATGACCCAAGATGAGGTCCTCATCACAATGAATGACAGAACGGTCATCCTCACAGAGTCAAGATGTGTTGGTCATTGCAGATTCTGCAAGGAAATGGACCCCGAAGTTTGTTCTGTCCCCTAATCATAGAGAAAAAAATAGTACATGCCATGGAGGCTCTTTCTATGGATTCTCTTTGTTAGTTTCCTTTAAAAAGGTCCACTCTCTTTCATTTCACTCTGTGAGAAGGACACATGCCAAAGAATAGGCAAACAGCTAGAATGCCCCAGAAAGTCACTGCAAGCATTTGCCAAAACCGGGCAGACAGGGAACTCACAAAGAAAAATAAGATGCAGTTATTTTCTAGGTGTCAATAAACATTCAGAGAACATGCTGAGAGATGCTGGCTGGCAGTGTTAGACTTGGAGTCAGGAAGACCAAGCCCAAGCTCAGCCTCACACACTTACTTGCTGGATGATCCTTGGGAAATCATGTAAGCACTCTCAAGCCTCAGTTTTCTCATCTGTAAAGTGGGGGTAATAATATCACTTATCTAATAGGGTTATTATAAGGATTAAATGAGATATTACTTGTAAAGCCCTTTGCAAACCTGAAAATGCTTTATAAATGCTGGCTTTTGATTTGTAAGAAGAGAAAGAGAATAAGCCCTGTAAGCATTGACCTCCTGGGGCCCCAAAGAGGTAAATAAGAGATAAAAAGACCTTTGTTGTAGATAGGGAGTGCTCTACAAACGTCAGTTCTAACAACAACAGCAACAACAATACTAGTAATAGTTATAAGTAGTAGTAGCAGCAGCTCCTAGCATAGCCCACGAGACTGGCAGCTCCTTGAGGGCAAAGCCAAGTTTTTGCCTTTTCCTTGTATCCCTAGCACTTAGCACAGTGCCTGGAACATAGCAGCCACTGACTAAACATGAAATGACCAACAGAGACTAAAGAGAAGACTCTTCTTGGAAAAGCATCAGGCTGCCCTGGGTTCAGTTTGTTCTTCACAGCCAGCTTCCAATCCCAAGGGAGCATCCTGTGCCCTTAGAAATGGATTTCAGGAAATACAAAATGACTTTAGATATAGTGTCAGTTGAGCAGAGGTAAGGAAGAAAACCCATTGCCCAAATCAGTCCCATGAATGCTATGGAATATTCCCCAATCCAGCCTCAATGTCTTTTGGATTTTTTGGGTCATTTCCCCCTTTGTATGTTGAGATGCTATAAACCATTGGCATGGCCCCATGTCTTTTGTAAATGTGAGCATCTTCACCAAATGTAATATCATCTGGAGGGCAGGGACTGGGGTTTTTTGTTTTTTTGTTTTTTGGCCTTTTTTTTTGGAGGGCAATTGGGGCTAAGTAACTTGCCCAAGGTCACATGGCTAGTTGTGTGTGTGTGTGTGTGTGTGTGTGTGTGTGTGTGTGTGTGTGTTAAGTGTCTGAGGCCAGATCCGAACTCAGGTCCTCCTGACTCCAGGGCCAGCACTCTCTTCACTGCACCACCTAGCCGCCCTAGGGATTGTGTTTTGATTTTACTTTGTGTCCCTAGCACCTGGAACAGTGCCTGCCAGTCAGTGCTTCATAAATTGCTTATTAATTGATTGACTGGCATTGGCCAATTTGGGCATTTGTATGGGGGAATTTAGTTCACTTTCATAGGAGTTAAAGTAGTTGGGTCTCAGTGGATTGATTTCCTGAGTAAAATCCCTCTCCCTTCCCTGCATTTATAGCATCCTAGAGTTCAAGGGATGTCAGGGGCTGTCTAGTCCAGTTCAACCCCCAGAAGAATCCACACCTACTTGATATTTCACAGCCTCACCCTGAAGCCCTTTGGTGGAATTTTGTTGGCTGCTATGGGGTGGAGTCTTTGACTAATCTACAAATCTTGTCATAATTAGTGGAGTTTGTTATTTTATCCTTCTTCAACCCAAGTAAAGTGACATATAGAGGAAGAATCTGGAATCAAAGAATGTCAGTCAGAAGGTGCCCAGCAGTCATCCAGTTCAACAGTAATTCTCAACCAGAATTCCCACTATGGCATACTCAGCTGGAGGTGATCCAGTCTCTCACTGAAGAGCTCAGGGAGGGGAGATCCAGCACATAACGCAGCGCCCCCTCCCGCTCGGGGAGAGCCTTCATTGTTGGGTATTTTGGTCTCTGCAACTTGTTGTCATTGTTCTTGTTTGGGGCCAGACATTCAAAGCGCATCCCTTCAAACACTTGAAGACAACACTCATGCTTTTTCTTCTCCAAGGTAAGCAGATCCATCTCCTTCAACCGATAGTCACAGGTCAAGGACTCGCAGTTCTCTGCTATCCTGGCCACTCTCCTTAGAACACTCTCCACTTTGCCAGTATCCTTCCCAAGATGGAGGCGTGGAGGTGACCACGAATGGCCTTTCTATAACCTTGTTATGCTGGCACTCCAAGAGACCCCAACTCTGGGAGCCTCCTACTTGGCTGATCCATGGGTTGATAGATGTCTAGGAAGATTCAGAGCATGCAGATGCAAGGTTACCAGCAGGTGAGAAGTCTGAATCTCAGCACCTGCCTTCTCCTCTCCAAGGCTTCCCTAATGCTCAGAAACTGCTTCTGCTTGGAGGAGGAATCATCCCTGAATGCTACCTCTTGAGTGATTCAGGGAGATGTGGAGAGCAAGCAGCTTTGACAGAGCTCCAAGGAGAACACAAAGAAGCCCATGTGTGCTCAGAAGTCTTGTTGTTGCCCCTCCAAGGAAACTGAGGCCAGGGCTCCATTGGTCTGAAGAGGCTCGTGACCCAGGACAGGAAACATGAGAAGAGAAAGGAGAGACTTCCCTCTAGTGAAAGGAAGGGACTCTTTAGGTGACATTAAGATGAGATATTTGTGCTCTGTGAGTGCGACATTGAAGGGAAGGAGGAGGCCTCCCAAAGCACGATCTCCTTGTCCTTAGAGGATGCACTGAGGTGGGAGGCCGGGAAGCTCTTAAGGAGGAAATGTTGGTCCCAGAGCGAGAAGCATCCAAATGAGTGGGGAAAGGGAGAGCTGTCTAAAGAACGTGACATCATTGATGCACCAAATATATTAGGCTGCAAGAGGATTTTTATGAAGCCAGGAAGCGGGGGCAGGGTTGGGGGTTCGAGCACCGGGTAGTGATCAGGAAGAACAGTCCACATGGCTCTACAACCCTAAAGTAGCCCCTACGAGTCACTCAACACCCCTCCATGGACAAGGAAGGTGAGGCGTCAGGGGACTTGTCCAGTGTCACCCGGCTCTGAGCTCCCTCCCACGTCCAAGATTCCCTGACCCACATTCCTTCTGTTTTCTTTCACTTAGTTAAGTTTTCTTCTCAGCTAGAATGAGGGACAAATAAGGAGGCCTTGGGATAACAAACAGCCCTTCACCACATTTCTTCTTGTTGTCTGTGGGGAGTCCTGGCGCTGGACTGGCAAAGGATATCCTCATGGATCAACACAACCCAAACCTGTGGCCTGACCTTGTTTGGCTTGATACACCCTTTTAGAGCCAGGATACAATGTTACACATGTGCACATGCACACACACACACACACACAGAGGCACTGTTTATGATTTGTAGCACTACAGACATGAACAATCCAATGAGTTCTTTGTAAGAAGTCCTTCTTAACTCAGTTGTAGAAGAGATAAACTCGTTAAGAAGAAAAAACAGAGGGAAGTAGATGGTGGCTCAGTGTAAAATGACGTTTCCTGATCACTGTCCACAAACAGAATGGTTTGCTTTTTTGTAAGGTAATAAGCTCCCTGGCAGTGGAGGGATTCAAGAAACTCACATCCCCACTTGCTGATGATGCTGTAGACTGAGTCATGCTTCAGGAAGGGGGCAGTCTGGCTGGCCCTTGGCAGCTCTTCCATCTCTGAAGAGGAAGGGGTGAAACGACTAACCAGGATTAGAAGGAAATGGAGCACCTGGAAGAAGGTGCCTTTGTGTGGGAGATGAGTGAGTGATATTGATGATGCCTCTCCTTCCCTCCCTGCACTTCCTCCTGCCAGAGGGAGCCAACGGCTGGACACTGGCCTATGACAGCAGCAGCAAAGGCCACAGCTGGCTTTTCAGCACCAAGCTCACTGGGAAAATCAATAGCTCAGCATCCCTTGCTGCCGTCTGTGGAGTTCCTGGAGCAGACAGGTTATTTATAGAAATGAGCTTGTGCATAAGCCAATATTTACCTGTCGGGCTTGTCACAATTTACAATCCGTCTGTGCCTTCAGCCCGTTCTCCATGTCAATAATGGAATTTTCCTCCATGGCAGCCATGGGAAGTCGCCATGGCCCTCCCTCTTGGAAGACAATTGAGGGGCAGTTCATTGTTACTAGAGAGGAAGCTTGCTTGGCCTTCCCAGTGGTGCTTGGGTCCATCTTGCTCAGGCTCAGGACCATGAAACAATAGCCTGTGGGCATTCATCCTCCTACAGGACCAGTACAACATTGGAGGCCTGGCTTCTCTTGAGAAGCAGATGGGTGTGGTGAGTCACCAAAGCTGCCAAGTGTGTGTAGGGGGTTGATTTTGGCTGGTATGGCTCAAGCAAATTCCCTGATGACTCCAGAACCTTAGTAGCCATTTTCCTGGCTAATCTTGTCCATGAAAAGTACATTTTCAGAAGGTGAAATGCAAATGATCAATAGACAAAAGAAAAAATGTTCTGTATTATGAATAATAAGACAAATAAAGATTAAAAACTCGCACAAAGCAAAAAGACAGGTTTAAAAAGACAGAACAAGTCAATGCTGGGTGGGGGCTCTGAGAAGACAGCTGTGCTCATCCATTGTTGGGAAAGAAGTACATTGGGTTCCTAATTTTGGCAAACAAATTGGAACTCTGTTAGATGAGTGACTGATCTGGTCATCAAGACCTTCTGACCTAGTGATGTAATTACTGAGGCAAAGATCAGGGCAGAGGTCCCATGTGGCACAGAATGGTAGAGTGGCACTTTTTGTGTTGACAAGAAACAACCAAGAAGGAGGTCCATTGATTGGGGAGCAGCCAAACAAACTGTGGTACCTGAGTATAATAAAATTGTTTTAACCTTGGAAAAAAAGGTAACACAAAGGATTCTGAGGAGCATGGAGAGCCTTGCATGCCCTGCTAAAAAGAGAAGGAAGCAGAACTGAGAGAACTGCCAGGCAAATGATGCCGAGAGATTGGCCAAGGCTGTTTCCAGAGGGCTGATAACCAAAGAGACCTGGCTCTTCTGGGTAGAATGGTGGTGCATCTTCTGCCAGGAATGGTCCGTGTGTCTGTTTCCTTTGCTAATTTGTACTTCTGTGTTATAAGAGAGGCTTTTATCCAGGGGCGGGGTAGGAGGGTGTCCTTCCTGGGATATGACACTGGTGGCTTTAAAGATGCATCAACACAACACCTCTAGGAGTTCAGCATCACTGGCTGAAGCTGTCCCAAGGCTGTGTGTCTACCATCTACTCATGGGAAGAGTAGTCTCCATTAGAATCACTGACATGCTCGAGACATGGCCAGGTATGATCGCTCCTTGACCTACCCTAAGAGGTAGGAATGTCTGCATTTCTGCGGACATTTCTGCAGGGAGAATTGGCCTACTCCCACCTGAAATGCAGATTCCTAGAGGCATGTGGATGTACACACACATATGTATGAGAGTGAATGAGAAAGAGGCAGATGGAGATAGAGAGATGGAGATGGAGAAAGATGGGAAAATAGGACTGGGACTGGATGGATTATTGTCATTGCCACAGGGACCCTCCAGGTATAGAAATGCCCTCTCCCAAGGCAGGGTGGCATTTCTTCTGCTGGCTAGAGGTTTGGAAAGTGACTCAGAGCCCAGAGAAATGTCTTGTCCAGGTCACACAGTCAGTTTAGGTCAGAGGTGGGACCTGAAGCTGATTTTCAAGCTCCTCTCCCCACAATTCTACTGCTTTTTAGACAGAGAACTGTCTATAATATGTATATGTACAAAGAGAGAGATTCTGCAGCCCTTAAAAACCGAAAAGAAGCTGGACCAATCAAGATTCTGGGCGGGGTCAGATTCTTCTCAGGCTCAGCCTATAGGAGACCCTTCCTCCAGAACATCCCTGGCACTCAGTATACCCAGCAGAGTTCTGAAAGGAACCTTCCTCGAAACAATACAATGATCTTAGACAATTCTGAAGGACTCAGGATGAGAAATGCTGCTACCTCCAGAGGAAGAATGGAAAGAATCCTTTTTTCTTGTTTTTTTTTCTTTTTGTCTATGTTTTCTTGCCCAACGTGACTAATATGGAAATCTGCTTTGTATGACTGCACAGTTATAACTTATATCAAAGTACTTGCTTTCTTAAGGATGGGGAAGGGGAGGGAGGGAGAGAATTTGGAACTCAAAAATTTTAAAAATGAATGTCAAAAATTGTTTTGCACATAATTGAGAAAAATTAAAAAAAAAAAAACTTCTTAGAATGTTTTTAAAAAAGGAAACTTCCTGAAGACTCTAGTGGACTTTTGGGGTCCTTTGGGGGCAGCAGAGCCTACAGTGCTGGTCCTGGAGTCAGGAAGATCTGAATTCAAATCCAGCCTCAGACACTTACCTGGGCAAGTCACTTAATGCCTGTCTGCCAAAGTTTCCCCATCTTTAAAATGGAGATCTTGATAGCATTTCTCTCCCAGGGTTGTTAAGGAGCTGATAATTGTAAAGTGATTAGTGTGTTGCCTGGCACCTGGTAAGTGCCCTATAAATGTTAGTCTTAGTATTGCTTTTGTTTTCATAGTTATCATAGTCATTAATTAGCCCTCAAAGGATTGGTCAGCGAAGGTTCTTAGGATTTTGGACTGAGGAATGGGAAGACCCCTGTCACCCTGACCAGCTCTCTTATTTCGCAGAAAAGCACCTCCTGGAAGGTCATAAAGGTAATAAATGCTCACATTTCTTTAGTATTTCAGGGTTTGCACACCAATTATACACATACTCCAGGGCTCACAAGAACGAAATATAGGGCTTTTATTATAAAATAATAAATCTTTTATTTATTGTCCCCATCTTATAGATAGAAAACTGAGGCTCAGGGTCCTGGTATGTGCCTGAGGTGGTACTCAGACTAGGGCCATCCTAACTTAGCTCCACCTCTCTGTCCACTGCGCCACCCTGCCTTCTGCTTGGTAATCTCTTAGCGCCCCTTTCCTGCACCACCAATGGGTGGGTTCCATCCTAGGTCGGGGCCGCGGGATGCAAGCAATCATGAGTCAGAAATAGCAGTGATGGAAACCCCCACGGGCCCCGCCAGCACAGGGGGCGGGAAGCCCCGAATAAAGCGGATCTATCTTTGTGTGGATTTCTATGATGAATACGGGGCGAATCCTTGATTCATGACCGCTTGAGCCGCTGGTGCCCCGAACCCACTGGCTGCAGGTTGGGAAGCAACTGCACTAACGCCTGGTGAAGAGACTGGAAATTCTCCAAGCAAGAACCACGCCGTAACGGAATCATTTTAGGCTCCCAAGGGGAAATGAGTGGGCTTCTGGGAGGGGATGTCAGGCAGTCAGTCAACAAACATTTCTCAAGAACTTAATATGAGCCACGCCCAGAGCTAAGTATTGGGACTACAAAGTCAAGCACAAACTATCCCTTTCCTAATGGTGGACGCCATGTCAATCACTATGTATTTACCAGAAAGCCAGTAGAGATGAGCCTCGGTGTCTGTAGCTCCAATTCCACAGACCTATTGCCGGGCAGGCCCGGGATGAGGTGCCTTGGAGATGACCACAGTCCCTGATCATGGAAACTCTCCAGAAGCCAATGTGGGTGGGGTTCAGCTGGCTTTTGAAAAGTGGGAGGGAACAGAAGCCCTGATATTAAAGAGGGAGGAGGAAAAGGAAAAGGAGATGAGTGTTTCCCCAAGACAGATAGTAGGAATCTCCCAGGAAAGCTAGTTTCCCCCCGGGAACATGGACTTCCTGGACCTGGAGCCTTGGTGGTGTTGCCTGCTGTGACCAGTGGAAGGTGGGACTATGGAAAGCTCAGTGTAGGGGAGGCTCATCCTGGGAGAGAGGAAGGAGCGATGGTGGGCTTGGTCATGCCTGAGCAGGGTCACTGACTGGCGCAGGTCCAGGAAGGGTCTTCAGGACACAAACACAAGGCAAAGGCCATGTCCTTCTTGGCCAATCTAAGAAGCTTCTGGGCCAGAAGCTCAGGGAGAGGCTTATCTGTTTGTGGACCCACGTGCCTTTTCCCCAGGACTGAGATGCTTTGGGTGTGAGATATTGGGTTTTCCTACTGCCTGTGAAATCGATGGATGAGCTAAAGTTAAGTCTCCAGTGTCTATAGGCCCAAGGAGGTCATGCAGCAGCATCTAAGCAAGGGTCCTTGACCCTTAGAGGAGGAGGGAGGAGACTGAGGCAGCCTATGAGCTTCAGTCAAAGAAGAGTTTGGGCTTCTGTTGAGTCCACAGTCAAGCTGAAAGTCTCCAGTAGAACACAGCAGAATTCAGCATGACCTGAGAGGTTAGGAGATTTCTGGACTGATGACTGAGAGCACATCAAAGGGCCCAGGTTGCAGCTAGCAGTCTCCCCCACACACCCCATCTGTCCAGGACCCTCCCAAATTCCCATTAGATTTCTCTTCTATCTCCGATTTGGGAGATGGTGTAGGCTATACTATTGGTGTATGAAACAGGCTAATTCAACTGCCTAATGTTCTTCTACTACTTACAATTGTTTTCATGTCTTAATTAAATAGTTTACAATTGCAGTGATTCATCTTTCATAGTCTGGTAATGAGTAAAAGGGCAGTTAATAAATTGAATTAAATTGGGCTTAATGGGGGCTCAGGCCATCATCTGTATACCTGATGACTCAGAACAGCCATAATATACCTGGGCAAAAGGGAGCAAGGATTCACAGTGCTTGAGGTCACTGAAATTTCAGGGACCAATGTTTCAAAGTTCAAAAAAAAGAAATATACATATATAATACATATATGTATATATGTGTATGTGCTATGAGAAACAATATTCTTCAAACTTTTCTCTCATTCAGTTCACTCCAACAAACATTTATCAAATACTTCCTGTATGCCAGGCACTAGGAACACAAGGACAACAGAAACCAGTTCCTGTCTTCAAAGCGCTTACATTCTACTGGGAAGACACAACATGGCCACAGACAACTCGATAGAAGATCACTTGAGCAAAGAGAGAGAGCCAATGCCTCTGGACTGGGAAAGATTTCAAGCAGAAGGGAGCTCCTAAGCCAACCTTAAAGGAAGTTTTCACCAATAGAATCTCTGTAATTCCTCTAAATGTAGTCATGGAGTCAATGGCAAAAGATATCTTTAGGAATCTTACTTTATAGGTATAGAAAATGAGGCTAAGAGACATCAAGCAATATGCTCAAAGTCACAGTTTATTAGTGCAAGAATGGGATGAGAACTGCGATTTTACCACCAACGAGGGAATGACTGAACACATCACGTAGTGTATGATCGAGATGGAATGCTACTGTGCTATAAGATATGAGGAGCAGGATGCTCTCAGAGAAACCTGGAAAGATTTACATGAACAGATGCAGAGTGAAGTAAGCAGAATCAGGAGAACAGTGTGAATGACTTAGTTATTCTCAGCAATACAGCGATTCAAGACAATTCTGAAGAACTCATGATGAGAAATACCGCCCACCTCCAGACAAAGAACTAATGGAGTCTGAATTCAGATTGAAGCAGACTTTTTAAACTTTATTTTTCTCATTTTTTTCTCTTTCGATCTGTGTTCTCTTTCACAACATGGCTAATGTGGAAATATGCTTTGCATGAATGCCCATGTATAACCTTTGCCAAATTGCTTTTCTTCTCAAGGAGGAGACAGGAAAAAGAGGGAGGAAGAAAATTTGGAACTCAAAAGTTTAACAAAAGAATGTTAAAAATTGTTTTTACATGTAATTGGAAAAAATATAATTAAAAAAAGAACTGAAGTCCTCTAACCTATCAAGTTATGTGATCTTGGTCCATTTTCAAGGCTAACCTCCCAAGTCATTGGTAGAAAAAGTATCTGATGCTAAAAATACCCACCAGATAGATTGTTTAGACAGTGGAGAAATGCAAACCTCATTCCAGCTCCCACACTATTTATAGGATTATGATTCTGAAGATCTTTGAGTATTTAAGTTGTCAACAGAAATTCCTTCTCTGCGTGAGATGCCTTGAAAATCCCCATATATCTGCTGCTTCTCTGGTCTCCTTCAAGGCTGCCATCCAAGGAGAGAGAGGGACCTCATCTCCCAGCCTGGGCCAGAGAGCACCAGATGAGCCCAAGTGCAACTCACTAAATATTTACTGAATGAAAGAACCCCATGGAAGTGTAGAGATGACAAGGGTATTTTGTTCCATTCTGTAACTGGAAAGAAAAAGCCCAAAGCTGGTCTGGTTACAACATGTTATCTGAGATGACCAGCGACCATAAACTGTAAGGGACCTAAAATACCCTCATTGGCCACATGACAAAACTACAGCCCAGAGACCGAGTGATTGGCCCAAGGTTACACAGCAAGTGGAAGGGATGGGATTTAAACCCAGGTCCTCTGGCTCCATCTTCTGACCCCCCTGTCTCATAACAGGCTGTGACCACGATCCACAGGGAGGTTTCAGAAGGAGTTATCTTCTCCACCTCCAGTGACCAGGATGCCCATCAGGAGATACTACCTGGGCCCACTCGAGGGATGGTATTCACCTTAAAATCCTGAGACCAAAGTTTGGGGAGTTTGCCCTTCGTAGCCTGGGTATTGCTTTAATTAACCAAAACAAGCAAACAAGCATTGTCCTGGGTGCTGAAGATACAATGGCAGAGGTGGAGTAGCTCTTGCCTTCAAGGAGCTTATATTCTAATGGGAGACAACCAGCACAAAGCATATACAGTGCATGCTGGGAGGGAGGGTACCAGTAGCTGGGGGATCAGGAAGAAGGGGACACTTTGCCAAGTCCTGAAGGGCCCCAGGGATGCTTAGACACAGAGAGGAAAGAAGGTGAAGGCTTAGCTGTAAAGAGTTAGGTTGACCAGTAGGCCTGGCACAGTGGGCTGGGTATGGGTTAGGCTTTCAGGAGCAGTGATTAGTTCCTTCAAGACCTTTGGTCAAACTCATCAGTCCTTTCAGTCAAACATGGGCTGACCCAGGACCAAAGGGACGCCTTATGTGTGGCTGCTGCCTGGCCAGGTCTCTTTCCAGACCTTCATCAGCCTCCCCAGGGCCTGGAGGGCTTATTTTGTCTCTGATCTATGGCTGTCCTCTTAATTTTACTCTACAAACCCTTCAGGGTATGGCCCATTCGAGGAGCTCAAGAGAAGACATCGATGTTCTTTTCACATTCGCAAATAGGTTTTTCTTTAAATCATTTTCAAAGGAAAATGTTAGAGTCAAGAACTCTAGGGCCAGGACTTCCCATCCTTGTCTGCATCCTAGAGATAATAGCCCATGAGTGCTGCCATTGGTCCAACCACATGAGAAGTAATGGGCACAACTCTGAAGAGGGCTAACCTGCAGGGAGCAGGATGGCCCTCAGCCTTATGGGGCCTGTCATCTGGGACCAAGAAGAAGGAGAGAAAGCACAAAAATAAGCCCATGTACGTACTCATCTAAGCCAGTGAGTCTCTTGATGCCCCATGGGCAAAAGGCTGGAGAGAAGAAGGCTAAGAGGAAGCATTAAAACTGACTTAAGTGTGAGAAGGGTGTTGGTGAAAGAGGGATTGGCGGTGTCCTGCTCATCCCTGGGGGGTGGCGGGCACGATGCATTCAGACCTAATGCAAGACAGTGATTCCTAACTATGAAAGGGAAAGGGAAACAAGCTGCCTGGGGAGGTGCTTGGAGCCTCATCACTGGAGCCTGAATGACCCCCTGCCAGGGATACTATAGAGAAGATTAGTGTTCTGGTGTGGGTGGACCCAAGCCTCTGAGGCCACCTCCAACCAGGAGATTCTGTGGTGCAGAGAGTACTGAGAGCCTAGATTCGCAAAATGCCCCCATTTATGTGAAGATATTTTCTCACTCTTTTCTCTATAAAAGGCCAGATTCAGTATATTATTTTCCAGTACAAGGATCTTGGGACCAAGAGGTAAGAAAAAATGATCATTGAATGCTCTGAAATTGCAAAACAGTATCCTATTGGGCAGGAGCCAGGAAGGGGACATCCAAACCAGAAACCAGTGTTTCACCACATCACTGGAGATAAGGGTTAGGTGTAGTCCTGGTGCCCACAACTGCCTCCTCCACCAACTGAAGTCAGTCAGACTGAAGGAGGCAAGGATGTATCTGAAAGTAAGCTGCATTCTCTTTTCCAACTCATTCTACTGGGCTGGAGCCCATTTCCTGTGTCCTGTGCTTCCCCCAGGAGAGATCCAAAGCCACAGAGCGGTCATCTTGGGGAACCCCACCGAGATGGTGGCATTCTTTGTCATACATGTAAACTGAGTCCTCTGCAAGATGGAAGGAGTTGTAGGAACATTGAGCCAAACTAGCAATCTGGTCCAATGGGCACCGCTCTGCACCAGATGGTGCCATTGTCTTTGGATAACCAGCACCGAACACAATGGCAGGTACATAGTAGGTGCTTGTTGAATCAGATGGAATTGAACTCACATCACTGAAATTAGGCTAATTAGGGTTATCACGTGGCCAGGATAAGCCACTTCAAAAATGACAGGAAAACAAACCTAAAAAAGAGTTTTATAATCTCTGGTATTGCAAGGACTCAACAAACTAGAAAAGATCCTTGCAGGTCCTTCAACACACTAAGTCCTCCCAAATGCCATCATTTCCCGGTAGAATGTGGAAATTTGCTCTTGTCTCAGAAAGAGTCATCTGAGTTGGACTGGACCTCAGAGGTCATCGAATCTAACCTGTGCCTATCCCAAACCAGACCAAGGGGCATCCAAGTTGTTCCTGAAGAGTATGGATGAGAGGAGAGCTGAGACCTTCAGAAGATCACACTTTAGGGCAGGTCTAAAGCAGGGCTCCTAAGTTGGAGACCACGAACACTTGATTTTAGTACTATGATTATTTCAATATAATTGGTTTCCTTTGTAATCCTATGTTATATATTTTACATATTTAAAGGCATTAGTCTGCAAAGGGACCCAGAAGCTTCACCAGTCTTCTGCCCAAAGGATCCATGACATGAACAATTTGAAGACCCCCTGGTCTAAGTACAAGGACGTTTTTCCTGACATCAAGCCTATATCTGCCTCTCCTGAATCCACTGCTCCTAGTTCTGCACCCCCTCCCCCCAGAGCCAAGCAGAACAAATCCCATACTATGACCTTCATGAAGCTTTGCTTACCCACTTGAAGCAGCCTCAATGCCTGCCTTAGACAGCATTATGTTGAAACTCTTCACCATCCTGCTGGCATTTTCCCAAATGCTCTTGAGAGTTCACATTAACAAAAACATTCACTAGTTAAATAAATGAATGAAGTCGCTAAGGGTATGGATTGACAAACTGAGAAAGATAAATAAATGCAAGGGAAGAGAAAAGAAGTGAGAAAAGAGGGAGCATGCCTGACAGGAAGTCAGAGAAGCACCACACGGCAGACATCTCAGGAGCTTCAGTTAGTTCCTAGCTATGCCATGTGCGATCCGTGTGACCTCAGAGAAGTTAGCCTCCCTGCACCTCAGTTTCCTCTTCTGGAAAATGAAAGGGATGGGTCAGATACCCCTGAAGTCCCTCCATTTCTAGACTCATGATTCCATGATCTGTGATACTATGATTCAAGAACACAGCCATGAAGACTCCCAGGGCACTGTTGTGAAAAGGCAGACTGGCCAGGCAACCCCCTATGGTCCCATAGCTGTGTCTTTACTAGCTGTTCCTCCCTCCACCCATTTGCCTCCAACTGCCCCCTTCTATAGCCAGACCAACTGTGGCATCAATAGTGGCCTCTGAGCCCAGGGCTTGTTGCTTGTTCTGACACTTCTAGCTCACCCTGGCTATTTCTCTCCCAATGTTCTGGCACAGATTCTAGGAGCCATCTAGGAGCTGAGAATGGTTTCTGCTTCTTCTCCCAACATGGAAATGTCCACGTTGCCTGTTGTCATGCTCTGAGAGCTGGGCAATGCTGACCTTGTTCCAGGGATCTATCTCTAAGCTGAGCTGTGGCAGGTGCCAGGATCTGAGCCTGTGTGTATATATCTGGAGCAAGTATTGGGTACATTTGTCTCTACAGGAAGCAGATGGTCTTCTCTGGAGGCAGTCTCTGTCCCAGGAGGTGTCAGAGGCAATATGACCTTCTCTGACCTTCCTTCCCCCAAAATCTACAGAGAGAAGGTGTACCTCATGGCATGCACTAGTCATGGTATTACACAGAATGCCCAAATGCAGATACCACCTGGGTCTGTAGGTCAGAGCCAGGACACAGCTTTCCTTCAATGGGAAGGAGCACTAACTAGCCCAACCCTCCCTCTGCTTCCTAAGAAGCTCAATGGACATGTCCCCCACCAAGTCAGTAACTGTGCCCAAGATATCTCCCCAGCTTCCTGCAAAAGTCAGACAAGGGCTCAAACTTCCCCCTCTCCCTCACTGAAAGGATAAAAGTTCCAGGACTACAGACTCAACTGCCACCCCAATGGCCAGTCATGGCCAGCAACAAAACCATTCAAGAGCAACTGCTGATGTTGTCGATCTCATCTGTCACATGTCTTACTCATGGTACCAAGTAGGTTCAGACCGAGGGGATCTGGCGCAGCCTCCACTGTGGGTTGTCACACAATGGCCCCTCTCAACCCAAGATTCATGTCCTGCCTAGACCTTTGAGGATGAGGAGTGATCTGAGCCTCCAATCATCACTGCCACCTCTCCTTTAGCATACATCAGCCTGGCTTCACTTTCCTTTTAAAACCTTTCCAAGGAAAAATGAACAAGTGGCCAAAAATCCTCTGGCAATTCTGAAGATGTGTGTGAACCCTTTTCTCCCCAGGAAACATTGAGAGCTGAATAGCAAGTAACTATTTCTCCATAGAAGCTGCAATTTTGATGTCACTGCCTTTGACATTTTTTTTTCAAAAAGGATTTAAATTGTACATTTAAATGATTTTCAGAAATCCCTCACAAATCCTTCCTCACAAACCAGTCACATGGTACCCTTCCACAAAGGTCTCTGGGATTCTTCAGGAGTCATGATCACTAATGGTCTAATGGAAGTCTCCTACTTTACCTTGGTCAGAGGTGACAGCTGGGGGTGGGAAGAGTCTGAAGGCACAATCAAGCTTCCACAGCCCCAGTTTCATGAACCTGAATTCAGCTAAGCTCTCTGAGCATGAATTGTCTTCTTAGCTAGGCTTGCAAATATCCATCTTTGCTGCTCAGGACTTTGGGCATTTTCCCCAGTATTGCCATGGCTGTATTGGATGGTCTCATAGCCTCTGTGAGGGTGGCTTCCAGGGAGAGTCAACATTACCCTCCCAGCTCAGCTCCCTGCTTTCCAAGAGGACAATATTCATTCAACACTAGAAATATGCCCAGTGGTCTTTGGAAGATGGGAAAGAAATGTCAGGTCAGGCATCTCGAGGATGTGCCATCTGAGGAGCTTACTTGACCAGGACATATGCAAGGTTCCTCCTCTGATGGTCAACTGGTTATTACTTGGAGGCCTGGATCAACTCATAGGATTTGTTCACCAGGACAGGAAGCAGAGTATCTCTTTGACTGTCCCCATAAAATATTTGGATAGATCTGAGGTCTTGTGATTTCTCTCTGAAGGAATGCTTATCATAGACCATCTATACCTGCTCCTCTCTTAGGATTCTTGTCCTGTGTCTACCAACAAGTCCTCCAAAAAGGGTCTGGCTCACCCCACACCCAGGGCTCTTCCTCCAGGTCAGGGGTCCTTGTTTATGCCGTGGCTTTTGACAGGCTGGTAAAGCCTCTGGAATTCTTCTCAGAATCATGTCTTTAAAAGCACTGGATTTCAAAGGAAACCAATGGTATTGAAACACTGTTATCAAAGCATTTTCAAAAAAATTTCACAGCCCCCAGGTTTGGAAGTCCTGCTCTCATTGTTTTGATGCTGTATGGGTACCAGGGGAACAGGAACAGGCAGGCAGTCTGCTTAGCAGCCATTCCTCACCTTTTCATCTGATGGAAACCTCAACTTCTTATCTTTTTGTTGGTCTGGAGAGTCTGGAGAGCCAAGTGCCCATACGAGGTGAGACCACTGGCTCCCTAAGGTTTTGTGGGCCAGTGGGAGTCTCACTTGCCTAGCTTGTTGTTTTCAGCAAGAGAACAGATGGCTTTCCAGACTTTTATAGCCTCTGCCGTCCTTCTTACAGGAAATCAAATGGAAGAGCTAAGCTCCTTCTTGGCAATGGAAAACCTCACTGTCTAGGTCTCCTAGAATAAAATCAGCAATAAGAATAATGGATAGCATTGATACAAAATGTATGACCACCAGCGGTTCATTTGACTAGACTCAGGCTCATATTCCCAGGTAAGACATGCAGGCCAATAAGAGAACTAGTCAACTTCATGCATTGTTAAAATAAAGGCTGGCAAGTGTGTGGTCTTCTCGAGAACAGACTCTACTGGACTGACTTCTGTTCATTCCCAGCATGGGGATGGATGCTCCCTCATGCAGAGTCAAATCCCACTTCAGCAAGTTGTCTGCTGGTGGTTTGGAGGAGCAATGAGCAGCAACTACAAAGGGGCAAACTTGGTATCAGGAAAACCCCCCAACTACGAGAGTCATCCCAAGGTGCCGCCAGCCCTGGGAAGCCGATCGCCTTCCCTGGAGGTCTTCTAGAGGTGACTGGATGACCACTGTTGGGCAAATTGTAGAGGGACAAGAGTCAGACTAGAGGGACTGACTTCTCTTTGAATTCCGCAAAATCTTTGGGCACTTGGATTGTGGACATATACCTAGAAGGTACTTTCAGAACACTGAGTCCAATCTCCCCACTTTACAGACAAGAAACATAAAGCAAAAGAAGGTGAAAGATTTCACCAGTGTTTCTGAGGTGAGACTGGAACCCAACCCAGCACTCTATATTCACATACCATGTGCTGCTTGATAAAGCTAAGAGTCAGGGGAGTCTGGTTGACTAGGACCCAAAGATCAGTGGTTAATGACTATAAGTCAATGGGACCATTGGAGGAGGGCCTGGTGGAAAGTTGAGGTCTCTGCCCTTGGCCCTGTTCTGCTCCGCAGTTTCACCAATGACCTGGATGAAGGCATTGGTGTCATGGCTTGTCAGATTTAGGGATGACAAAGAGCTGGGAAGGGGAGCTAATTCATCAGACAACAGAATCAGGATCAAAATTATCTTGACAGGCCAGAACACTGAGCTAAATCTAATAAGATGAAATTTAATCAGGATAAATATAAAGCCCCACACCTGAGTTTTAAAAAATGATGGTTTGGGCACAAGATGATGAGATGTGAATAAAAACAGCATACAGGAAAAGAACCTGGGGCTGTGAAACCTGTCCTCCTCCTTAGCCAGTTCAGGTGAGGGTTCAAGACCCCACATCAAGTTAAGTCAATAAGAATTTACTAAGTGCCTACTTTATGCTAGGCCCTGTGCTGGGGATACAATGAAAGGCAAAGACAGTCCCTACCAATGAAGAGTTCATTATCAGGAGCTTTATAACAGGGGGGAAGTGGACAGGTCACTCCAACTCCCTCTACCCCCACTTCCCTCCCTTCTGGCTCTAGGGGGCCTGTCTAGGAGAGTGGGTTTAGCAGGAGCTTGCAATTTTAGGTCGAGGTCCTATAAAAGATCATTCCCAGAGTCACAAAGGAGTCTCAACTTGCTTCTATAAGCCCTACCCTATAGAAAAGTCTCATACAAAATGGTGGTCCCTGCAGGCTTTGTCCTTCTCAAACCATCTCTGTGGAGTAGGGTCAGTTCTGAGCAGAAAGCTGGTGAGTGTCCAGGAGGGCAACTGAATGGGGAAGGGTCCATGTCTTGTGAGGACTGACTAAAGGGACTAAAATGCTCAGACTGGAGAAGCCTCATGGGTCTCATAAAAACTACGCTGGAACTACTAGGAACAGCTAACATATCACTTACTGGCTTGATCAGGATGGATTTGAATGAAAGTGTAGTAGAAGGAATCACTGGATGTGTAGTTACAGGACTTGGATTTGAATCCAAGCTTTGTTAATTGGGAAAGCCCCCCCACCAATCCTTCTGGGCCTCAGTTTCTTCCTTTGTAAATTGAATTCCCTGAACTTAATGTTTCTGGAAATCCTGCCCACGAAAGCTTGGGTGGTGATTGCAAAATCAGATTTAGATTTCACATAAGGACAAACTTCCTGACAATTGGAGTCATCCAAAAGTGGAACATTCATTGCCTTGGGAGGTTATGAGCTCCCCACTTCAGGAGTCTATGAGCAGCAGCTGGACTAACTCCTGGCTGGGGATGTTGTCCAGTGCTCTTCTGCTCAGGCACCAACTGAATGAGATGGTCTTGAAGGTCCTGTCCAACCCTGAGATTCCACTATGGGTCCCAGGTGGCTTTGAACTCTATAAACCAGCTCTAAAAATATTCACCAAAGACAAAGAGAATTCAGGATGGGGTCCTTAGCCTGGCGGTTGTGACTGTTTTAAAAAACCATTTTGATGAGTCTATTTTGATAGAAATTGTTTCCTTTGTAATTCTACACGTTTTATTTTATTCATTCAAACCCGTATTTCTGAGAAGGGGGCTCAGCAGATTGCCAGAGGGATCCATGACACAGCTTGCTAGCTATGCCAATTAAAGAAGGTGTTTGTTGGGGCTGAGCTCTATCTTGCTCATGGCAGTGACCCCGGGACCCTTTAGAGAAGGGATCTTGAGCTAGTCTTTGACTCATCTTGCCTACATACAGCCATGCATGGCACCAGGTGGCACTTGGACCTGGCATCGTGCCCACACGGTTTTAAATTTCACTGGTATCAGAGCCAGGGAAGCCTTTATTGAAATGCAAATCAGAGCTGTATCCACAGGTCAGTGCCAAGGTTATTTATATTTGGAACACTGCTACATCTTTCCACCTTCTGTACTGCATCCAGGCCTGGAAAGCATGACTAGAAAGGTGCATGCTGGGAACAAGGTATCTGTGAACACAGGGATGTTTCATGTTCTGCAGAACCCTCCCTCCAAACCACCCCAGCTCAGCATCAGCAGCAACCGAGAGAAAGCCAAGCGCCCCAACTTGAAGTGGAACTGATGGATGAATGGAATTCTTTGTTAATGGGGATGCTATCTTCTTGCCTGCACACAAGATTCATATCAGTGAACTGAATTAATCTGCCACTTTGCAGTCGTTGGAAGTGGTGAATCAGGGACTGCCAAGGAAGACAGAGCGACCATGTGAACAGAAGGAAAAAGTCTTCTTTAGATAGCACCCCAAGAGAAAGGCCAGAGAGGGTCAGAGCATGAAATCGAAGAGACTCAGTAATCTGGAGGGCCCAGAAGTGACAAGCAGGGCATCAAAAATGGGGAAGCCTTGGGCGCCATGACCAGAAGTGTGAAAGTCACTCATCACCCTGGCTTTCCTTTAGTTTCCTCATTAGTGAAAGGAGGAAACCATGAAAAGTGAAAAAACAAAACAAAATATTGATAACTTCCAAGGACTGCAAAGTGGCAGATTAATTCAGTTCACTGATATGAATCTTGTGTGCACGCAAGAAGATAGCATCCCCATTAAGAAAGCATCCTGTTCGTCTGTCTTTTATCCTTAAAGCTGGGGAGCCTGGCTTTGTCTGAGTTGCCAATGATGTTGAGTCTTGGTGGACTAAATGACCTTGGGGAGCCTGTCATCCCCATCACTGCTACAAGGGCTCCCACTAATTTCATGTCGGGACCTGAAACTGTGCCAGGTCCAGAGGAGTACAGGGATAAACCAAGAGGGGTGACCTCTTGCCAATTAATACACAACACAGAAAGTCTGGGCATCAAGGAGACACCACAAAGACACTGCTAGTGGCAGACCAAGAGATGGGCATTTAGAGAGATCTCAGCGAGGACAGCTCCCAGATTCTGCAAGAGCTAAGCATGGTGAGTGAATTCTTTAACAGTGTCCTAGCACCTGTCATTATCACCCTCTGGGAACAAAACCAGAAAGTGCTGGCAGAGCTGTTCCAGGTTTCTCTATTTGTTGGACATCAACACTGCAGTGACCAAAAGCCAGCTGAAAGCCTTACAGCCCATTAACAGTAATGACCTTTGTGAAGAGGGGCATTAAATGCTCCTTCTGGGAGAGCTGGATAACTCACGGAGTGAGAGCAAATGAGGCCAGCATGCCCAAATCAGAGAAGACCCAGGAGGCCTCTGGGACTTTGGGTATGGCTGAGGCTTGCATAGCACAGGAAGGCAGGGGTGGGTTGGGATCAGTACTGCTGGGGGTGAAGAGATCACAGACCCTTTGGAATAATAAAGCCTAAAAGCATTTCTTGGAAGGCATCAATAATTAAATTTATTTGAGGAAATCATGCACCTATCATCTGGGGGGCTGAGGACCAGCTGCTTTTCTAGTAGACTCCCAAAAGATAAGACCTGAGCCACTCTCCCTGAGTCATTTTGAATAAACTTGGGTCACTCACTCACTCAAGCAGCTGGATGGCACCAAGAATAGGATGCTAGTCCTGCAGTCAGAAAGACCTGAGTTCAAATTTGACCCCAGACACTTCCTAGCTGGGTATGATCCTGGGCAAGTCATTTCACCTTGATTGCCTCAGTTTCTTTACCTGTAAAATGAGCTGGAGAAGGAAATTACAAACCCTTCCAGTGTCTTTTCCAAGAGAACCCCAAATGGGGTCAGAGTCAGATATGACTGAAAATGACTGGAGAACAACAACACACTTACTCAAGCAAAATGCCAAGTACATAGAACAAAAGGCTCTGTCTTTACTGAGCTTACATTTTATAGGGAGAGAAAGCTTGTGTACATGTGAGTGTGTACAAAAGCAACAGTAGTGTGTGTGTGAGTGTGAGTGTGTGTGGGTGTGTGAGTATGAGTGTGTGTGAGTATGTGTGTGAGTGTGTGTGAATATGTGTGTGTGAGTGTGTGTGTGTGAGTGTGTGAGTGTGTGGAAGGAAGGAAAGGAGGGGGAAGGAAAGAAAGAAGGAATGGAGGGATGGAGGAAAGGAGGAAAGAGGAAGGGAGCAAAGGGGAGTGGGGAGGAGGGAGGAAGTTAAGTGAAATCTCAGCTGTGCTTTGATCCACTTCTTTTTCCATGGTCTTGCCTTCAAGACTTAGCTCCAATCCCAGCCTCTGTAGGTTTTCCTCATTCCTCCTCCCTCCCTCTACCTTCTCTCTGACTTTATTCCCAGTTCATCCTGTGTCTCTCTGGCTTCTATGTCATTGTTTACATATTGTCTCCTCATTAGGCTGTACGTTCCTCAAGGGCAGAGCCTGTCTTTTGTTTCTCTTCGTACCCGTAGTGCTCATCACAGTGCCTGGCATACAGCAAGTGCCTAATAAATGTTTGTTGCCCGACACTCCCTTACCATCTGACCAGCTGCAGTGCCAGTCAGTCAGAGACCATTCCTAAGAAGTTTTAACCCTCTCATCTCAGAAGCACCTGACTTGGGGCTCCACTGCCCAGGCTGGGAACTGACCCACTCCTCCAGACAGGCCACACATGACTCCCCAGCCATCTTCCCATTAACTGTCTGGCTGCCATGCATGTACCCTCCTCAGTGCCCTCCCCCTCTCCTCCAGTTACAGAGATCATGGTCCCTCTCGTTGGCTCTGCTATGGCTTCTGAGGGGGTATGCCAATTTACTGCCCCACCCCCGCCTCTCCTTTCCTTCTCTGTTTTCTAGACCGCAGTGGCCACTTTGATCACTGTCTCCCATGGGTGATCCCTCTCTCTTGTCTTTCCTTTTCTCCTTGCATCCTCGGTATCAACCCATTGCCTGGCACAGAGCAGCTTGACATGTACTCCTTTGTTCATTCATTTGTTCAATTCCTTTACCACCTTCCTGGTTTTCTGACAATTAGGCAGTTTTGCTGAGGTTACACAAGCAGGTCCTCAGCCATGGCACTGGCCATGAACTGAATGGACCATGTGAAATCACTGGGGCCAGCTGTGCTTAGCCTCTGAGGCCAACTTACTGTGTTTGCTCAAGAACTAATTACCTTCGAGCTAAGAAAGAACAGTGAGTTCACCCGTGGTCTCCAGTGACTGATAAAGCCTGACTGTTGTCAGAGTGGCTACACATTGTTGAAGGATTAAAAATGAGGTATTCTGTCCTCAGATCTGGGAATTACTGAGACCCAGGAGAGTGGGAACAGGAAGGAGGCAATGGCATTTTTAAAGTGCTCCCATCATGAGGGGCAACAAGACCCAGGAGTCACTGGGACATGGAGTAGATGGATTTCCAGACACTATGAAGTCTAATGGCTCCTTATCTCGGGGATTCCAGCTCTTAGCATGGTTCCCCAGACACAGTAAGAGTATCGACTAGAGTGGACTGAATGCTGTTTCTAGAGATGCAAAGACCTGGGCTCACATCCCACCCCCACTTGTTAGCTCTGTTGACCGCAGGTCATTCATTCATTCAACAGCTCAGAAGCTCACCTTTCTCATGTTTAAAATGGGGAAGACCATGGCCCTTGGGCCCCAGAGGCGTTGTGTTGTGAGGATTCCAAGAGATCTTATTTTGCTTGCACTTTGTAAACTTAAAAGTGCTCTATATATGCAGTGATCACTAGAAGGAATAGCACAGAGACCTAGGTTTTTGGTGTTTTTTTTTTTTAAGTTTTCCCATAACTCTCAGAAGAATGTCCATGGTGATACTTGTGTCTGGGGTAATCTCAGGCTAAGGACAGGGAGGGAGGAAGACGGAAAGAAGGGAGAAAGAGAGTTGGAGTTTCCAGATAACTGAGAGGATGGCCCAAGAAAGAGAACTTAGGTCAGCAGCCCTTGATGCTCAATGAAGCAAGAATATCACGCATCCCCTTCCCTAAATTGGATTGATTAACTCTCTAGAGCCTTAAATGCACCCTCTCGAAGGAACTCAAGGTGGGTCTACTTTTCTTGGCTGCCAAATCACCCTGCTGACTTCATTGAAGATCTTCTTCAGTCTGTTTTCATTTTCTTTTTTACTGCATTTTTAATCAAAAGCAAACACAGACATTTTAATATACAAAGAAATGCAAGAAAGGATTGTTTCAAACCAAAAAAAAAAGTGAGGGAGGGACACAGAACACTTCCACCACCACCACCACCATCATAGAAGTAGTTAGCATTGATATATGGCTTTTAAGTGGCAAAGATTGACATATTTCATTTGATCACTTTTGTTCCTACCTTATTGAATTTTATATTTCTTTTTATTAAAAAAATCTGTACCAGTTTTAGTTCCTTGGGCAAAAGATCTTTTCTGGACACTGCTCTCTATACCTCACTAACTTGGGGTTGGGAAGTAGATTATTTGACCCAAATCTATGGCATCATTAATCCCTATTCGGCGTCATCTTATTTGACCCTGTCTAGAGGTCAATGGGAATTCCAATCCAATGCCTTCACCAGAATTGAGTGCTGTTCCACCCCACATTTCCTAGCAGTTCTCATGTGCTTAGAAGGTTATGGTGACTAGTTCCCCAGCTCCCTGCCTATCTGGAGCTGTCCAGGGTTGATCTTTGCCCATCTTTAGGGAGAAACGTGGCCCAACTGGTTCCTCCCTCCCCCAGGTCAATCTCCCGAGATGCTTTGTCTAGATGCTTTGCCAGCCAGCCTGTGCCAAGGGCCTGTTTCCTTATTTTCATCAGTTATATGAAGCAGCTCCATTATGAAATCCTAACATTTGAAGTTGGACATTTCTTTTCAAACAAACCTTATCCCTTGGGGTTTTATCATTCGTCCTACTTTTATGGTCCTCTGTGGAGGGCAGATGGATTTTCCTGTAACCTGACTTTGATGGGATTATTTTTGAATATTGTATTGAATTAGCTTATCACTATGAAAAATAAATCCTGTCTGGAAAAAAGAAATAATGACTTGAGAGGGGAAAGCCAGTCTCATCAACTTGGTCAAACAACTGATTAAAAAGAAAAATAGCAACAAGGTGACGTCAGGAAGCCTCGAGGGAGGGACTCTGCATAAAATTACCTCCAAGTCTCACAGTGATTGTGCCCTTCATACATGGCCTGACTATTGCTCTTCTATCTTCCCCCCATGTGAAATGGGTGAACGTTTAAAAGAAACCCGGCAGGCAAAGCTGGCTCAGAGGTCTCAGCAAATTTATTAACTCCAAATGGATGGGGGAAAATTTATGGTGCCTGGCAAATACATGAAATGTTTTGACTTAAAGATGTATAAGGGATAGAGACAGGGACTAGAGTTGTGCCGTCATCACTACAGGGAATTCCCAGGTGAGGAAAGTCCTTCCAATGTAGGTTGGCACTTCTTTTGCAACTTATAGTCTTAGAGAGCAGCCCAAAGCACTGAAGGGTAAGTGACTTGCCCAAGATCACATCAACCAGCCTATATCAGAAGCCAGGTTTCCCTTGGCTCCAGGGTCAGCCTTCTCCATGACTCCATGCAGCCTCTCATTACATGGACATAATTGATATTTATTTAAAACTTCATCCCCAAGACCCAAAAGTTATCAAGAAGCAGAGTAGATTGCCCTCCAGACACTATAGGGCATATGTCTTCTCCTCTTTGAGGTGCCAATATTTGCGCCTAAAACAGATTTCCTCACGCAGCAGCCTCCCCAGTGAGCCTCCTCCTTCTAATTTTTATTCTTTTCAATCTCTTTTCTCTCTAGTTGCCAATGTGATATCCCCAAAGCTCACATCTGACTCTTCTGATGGAGACTATGGGATAAAATGCGAACTCCTCAGTTTGGTCATGAAAGCAAAACCCTTCACAGTCTGGTGTCAGCTCCCTTTCCAGACCTTTCTTCACACTCGCACATTCCAGCTAAGTCATCCCATTTGTTATCCCCAGGAATCAACATTCCCTTTCCAGCCTCCGAGCCCTTGCTCCCTCTCATGTCTGGAAGGTTCTCCTCTCCTGCATGTTTATAGCTCTTTAGCTTCCACCAAGGTTCAAGTGCTCCTCTCTCATCAGGGACCATAAAAACCTTCAGCCCCACCGCCACTGGCCACAAATGCTAATGAGCTTTTTCTTGTTAAAAGATAGGCTACTCAGTTAGTCTTTGCACATGACAGACCCCTTAAGAGTCTGGGAGCTCCCTGAGGGCAGCGAATGCTTGGCTGTTTTAAGCGAGTATCCCTACCCCCCTCCAGCGTCTACACCAGAGGGGACATGGACTGTTCTTGTGATTTCACTGGAATAGGCAGCCGTCTTCCCCAACCTATGCAGGCTGGCACCTTCTCTGCTTCTCAGAGCCACAGAGCAATCTCCAGAGTACAATGAGGTTAATTAGCCCAGAGTCACCCAGCCTGCCGTAGTGGGACCTGAACCCCACCTGGGCTTTCTGGTCCCAAGGTCAGTCCACTGTCTACTGTGCCAAGCTGCTCCTCACATAGGACACAGTAGGCACTTAATAAGTGTTTGCTGATTGCAGTTGAGAAATAGCCATGAATTCTTGTGGCACACAAGACCCCCCATTCTGCTGAGGAAGACAAAGAACCAGCAGGTTTGGATGCAGAATGAGACATCCTGGGATGTGGCCCATGGGGGAATTCATTTTGTTTGACTGTTCATATTTGTTACAAGGGTTTTGGGTTTCTTTGTGCTTTTTTTCCTATTGTGGAGAGAAAATGAATGTTTTTAACTGAAAAAACCAACAACAAAGAAACAATGGCTTTGCCTTCAAAGACCTCCACCTTGTTAGTTTGCTGTGGGGCTGGGTCTCTTCTGAATTTGGAGGGAGGCTTAAGGACTTGTCTCAGCCCTCCTACCTACAGAGTTACCACAGATTTGCAAGTTGCTCCATTTACTTTTCAGGGATGCTTGAGATGAATGCAAAGTGTTGGGGTTTCCCCCTGTGACTATAGGCAGTGACTCTCCCAACCTCGTTCAGGTCTAGAGATGCCAATGCCATGATAGACTCTAGAGGGTCTCATGCACTCCAGCAATCTATTGTGAGTCAAGAAAGAGCCTTGAAATGCTCAGACACAGATTGGTCAAGCTCTGGCTGAGTCTGCTAATGCTGATGGCCTTCTAGAACCCTGCCTGAAGGTCCTACCCTTGTAGATGGGGATGAAGCTGGTGTTTGGGTTGACTTTTCTATGACTCCCCCAGCAAAGCAGGACCCTTCATCTCTCCTTTTGGATACCAGGGGTCACAACTTAGCATTGGCCTGGTCAGCTAGAGTTTGAAGTCTTGAGGTGGCAGGGTTAACATCAATGATACAGGATAGAAAAGCCAGTTACCTGGTGTCACTTCTTTCATGGTAAACTATTGAACTAATCTAGGTGCTCTCTCCAGTGACTGACTGCCAGCATTCCACATGAGGAAGAGTAAAGCTCTATTTCATCAGTCTCCAATGTCTAGGTGTGATTCTTGGTGACTGCCACCTCCCACAGACAGCTGGATGGAGACCGGAGAGGTACATAGTTGTGTCTTGGGACAGAGAAAGGGAGAGCTTTTCTCTGAAGGTAGGGTTAAGCCAGGCAGTATATTAGAAGAGAAAGGTAGAGATGGTCAATAAGGGGGTGGGTGCAATCAACCTTGACAGTGTTAGCCAAAACAAAAATTAAAGAGCTCTCAGCTCAGAGCTTTTCATGGCAGTGTTCTATGTAACCACACATACACAAGTGGAAACAATTTAAGTCTCCAACAACAGAGGGATGATTAAATACATTAATGTAACAGAACTCTACAATGCAATTAAGGTGGACATGTACAAGTAATACAAAGCATTATGGAAAGACCTTTTTTTGAAATAAATCCAAGACTAAAAAGCAGACCCATAAGGACACACTACAACCATTAAAGAGGGGAATGAGAAGGGATGGATAAAGAAAGAATCTGAATGGCCATGGAGAGCAGGGCTACAATACTTTAAGCACTGAAATGAATGAATTTAATGTAAATAACTATTATTTTTCTAGAATGATCGATTACACACTAATTCTTCACAAGTATTCTGGTTTTGAGCCAAGGTAATCTATTTGTTCTCCCTCACAAATGTCAACCCATGTCTTTCACAGTTTTGAACAGGCTGCCTCCAAATCTGGGACACCTCCCCTTGCCCACCTCTGCCTTTTGGCCTCTCCATCTTCCTTCAAGGCTTAACTCAAAAGTCATCTCTTTTATGCAGGGTTCCCTCCCTGTCCAGTCCATATCCCTCCTTCACCATGATCAAGGCCTAACCTCCCACCAATTACTTTGTGTTTATTTTTTACATATTTGTGCATAGATCTTCTGTGTATGTGTTATTTTCCCTAGGAGAATGGAAGTTTCCAGAGGGCAGGTACTCCATTTTTGTCTTTATCCTCAGTACCTAGTACAGCCCCTGTACCTGGTAGTCTTGCAATATATGCTTAGTGAATTGAACTGAATTGTGATGATTTTCAATGTAAATTCTCTTTTAAAATACTTAATTTTTAAAGGTGGGCTAATCCATGATGAGCAGAGAAATGTGGGCTGTTGAGAAAACATGTTGCTTGGCATCAAAGTATTACTTCCAGGTACTGTGTAGTGCCTCCTTGCCTTAGAGGTTCTGGTACTCCAGCACCTAGAACAGTTCCCCTATTGCAAGAGTCTCTTACTTGATGTGCTTGCTTCATTTCAAGTCTCTCTTCTCTATGGTACATCCAGGGGTAGACAATTGCCAAGCTGAGAGTCCTAGGCCATTGGTCTGATAATGTCACTCCTGTGCCTGCTCAGGAATTCTGTGGCTTCCTGTGCTGCTTCTAGGACTCTGGTCTGACAAATTTTGCCCAAAGTACAGCCTCCACGCACCACAATTTACTCTTGGTTTGAACCCTGCCTTATTCCTGTGTATCTGCCATGTGCTGTGATCAGCAACATTTCAACATGCTCTTGGGTACTTCTTCTGAAAATCTCAACCTGGGCTAGGAAATGCCTACTGAGCATCTTAAACTTCCTGTTCCATAGACATCTTAAATTCAATGTGTCCAAAATAGAACGCATCATCTTTTCCCTAAACCCTCTTTTCTTCTGCTGTTGGGGGCATCATCTAACAGCATTAAATTGGCAAACATGCCTAAAAGCAACAAAACCCAGTGCTGGCAAGGATATGGAAAAATAGGTATAGTTATCCATAGCCAGTAAAATTTATGAAATTGTAGAATATTTTTGAAAAGCAATCTGGCAGTGTGTAGTAAGTTACAAATACAATCAGACCCTTTCACCGAATAATCACACCTTTGCAAACATACTCTGAAAGTATTATTAAAAACAACCACAGAGCTATCAGTTCAAATATTTTCATAGCAGCATTATTTGTAATTGTAAAACCAACCAACCAACCTGGAAGGAACCTGAATGTCCAACAACAGAGGGTTAGTCAAATGAGTTCTGGTATAACAACACCAAGAAATACACGAATGAACTAGATCATCAGTTTCAAGAATTATAAGAAGACCCTTATGACATTGAGGCTTGTTGACTGTCTAATGCCTTACACTGAGAAAAGGTAAGAGTGATGGAAAGGTCAGAGAAGACCCCTCCTATGGAACTCAGATACCACAGAAGGGAAGCTGATGGAAGTATGAGGGTGAGAAACCCCCTTCCTCCAGGGCACAGCAGACTTATGGAAATCCTGAAGATCCAATCAACCTAACCTACAGCTCTTTCTCAAAGCTTTTCAGGGTTTTAGAACCAAGGACATGTCTACCCAGATCAGAACCAGTGACATTTCTTGTTCCTTGCTGAAGCTGGAGCCATTCCCCTAGAACCGTAGACTCTGAAGGGAGGCTGGGGTTGAGATGATTCTGAATGAACCTGGGACTACATTCATGTTCTAGTTATTAAGAAGTCAATGGCCTTATTTATTTGGGGTCCCCTGGTCATTTTTCCCCCAGGTATTTCAGCATTGGGAAGGAGGGCTGATCATCTCACTAGATGAAGGCAAGGGAGGAATCTAGAGCCACCATTCTCCTCCCCTTGGCTGACCCTAGCACTCCTACACAGAAAGGAAGTCCACTGCATCCTGGCAGCTGTCAGGGGCTCCCACAGGCAGTG
Source organism: Gymnobelideus leadbeateri (assembly GCA_011680675.1). Taxonomy (NCBI): domain Eukaryota; kingdom Metazoa; phylum Chordata; class Mammalia; order Diprotodontia; family Petauridae; genus Gymnobelideus; species Gymnobelideus leadbeateri. Next base: position 494,993 of record WOXC01010120.1, on the reverse strand, counting down.
GAGATCTATTAGGACTGGCTCCCACTGAACTGATGGTTCCATATTTAAGTTGTATCTTGCCCTGTTAGCATCCCCCTGGGGAGACATTCTCACAAGTGAAGTTGCTAAGGCTATTCTGTGAGATGAGGGAGAAGGGAGGAGAGGCACTTTGTTGACCTTCAAGCACTGCCACTAGAGGGTGTCACAATGGACTGAGCACTGGGCCCCGAGTCAGGGAGACCTAGTTCAAATCCTGCCTCAGAGGCTTCCTACCTGAGTAATTGAGACAATGACTTCCCCTCTCCCAGCCGCAACTTCCTCATCTGTAAAATGGGGACAATAATGGCGCCCACTGCCCAGGGTTGTCATGAAGATCAAATGAGAAAATATCTGTATTTGTTGTGGTGGTGGCTCAGTCATTTTCAGTTGTGTCTGACTCTCTGTGGCCCCATTTGGGGTTTCCTTGGGAAAAGTACAGGAGTGGTTTCATTTCCTTTTCCAGCTCTTCTTACAGATGAGGTAAATAGGCTTAAGTGACTTGCCCAGGGTCACACAGCTAGTAAGTGTCTGAGGCTGGATTTGAACTCAGATCCTCCTGGCTCCAGGGCCATCGCTTGATCCACTGCACCACCTAGCTGTCCATATAATTTCCAACTATTAAAGCACTATCTAAAGTTTAGCTATTGTCGTTGCTATTATTTTTGGACCACACCCATGATTTCATTGGAAATTTCCCGTGGCAAAGCTCCCCTTATCCATGCACAGATACCACCAACAGCCCTGAAATTTAGAGTCCTGGAGAGCTGCCTGGGGCACCAAGAACTCAGGTGACTTGCCCAGGGTCAGTGGAAAGACCTGAACACAAGTAGTGGTGACTGAAGCTGGTTCTCTACCAGGCTTACCATCACAATTATTACTATTTACTGGATCAGAAGTCCTTGCCAATTGGACTCTGTCTCTCTCTGTCTCTGTCTCTGTCTCTCTCTTCCTCTCTCTCTCTCTCTGTCTCTCTCTCTCTCAAGTGTTTTCCTAGTATATACCAAAGAAAATTTGCCTAGTCTGAGACTGAAACCCCAGGTTTCTGTTTGCTACCTTTAGAGCTTTGAGCAAAGTCATGACCACTCAGGGCCCCAGTTTCCTCATCAGTGAAATGAGGGGTGGGGTTGGATGACTCCTTTTCGGCCCACAGTCCACGATCTTATGTAGAGTATGTTCAATGTTATCCCATCACTCCGTTTTCTAATAGCAGCATCAGACAGGATTTCCCAATGACTGAGGAAGATCACTAAGATCACCTTTGAGAAAGAAGTCTGGTTGTAAGTCCAGCCTTGGGCTGGCTTAGACGAATCTTCCTCCCCTCAGTGCCCTCATCAATAATCCCATTGACCTTGCAAGGCTGAATTTTCAATGTGGTGTTAATTACCCCGACCACATATACTTCTTGACTTTGCCACCTGTGGTTGGAAGCGGAGAGTTAAGACTGAGGTCCTGCGCTTTTCCAGGCTTAGTGATTAAAGTCCCCACCTGCCCTTCCTCCCTTGATCCTGCAATGCTGGGGGACGGACAAGAAAATAATTCCCTTCAAGTGGGAGGCTGGAAGATTGAGAATTCCATTAACCAATAAGTAACTCTCTGACAATGGCTATGTAACTTGAAATCAACTGACCGGCATTCTCTTATGATATGCATGCCAACCAGATAAGCCAACTTTAACTTTACAAACATGTCCCTTGCCATCCTTGATCTTAGAAACATCACCAGGAGGAGGTCATGGGGAACAGTGATAGAATCTTGGTGCCTCAAAGGAACTGGCCAGTTTCCAGCCCCAGGATTACAGTTTCCTCCTTGCCTGAGCGCATAGACAAAAGAATGGCTGGTTCCTGGACCCCTTTGCAAGCTCCTTGGGTGCTAGCCTGGATAGAGAGTGCCGAGGGCATTCTTGAGCTGGGCACTACTGTGGCTGAGTAATTAGGCACCAATAGCAAGAAAAAAGAGAGATGAGAAACTTTGAGACCCAAGTCATGATGGCTTCATCGGGGAATTGATTGTCAGCATCCTTACTGCTTTGATAAAGGTTAAAGTCTTGTCTAGCTCTTCTTCTAGCTAGATAGTGAGGAAAAAAGGGTGGGAAGAGGTGGGGCTGTCATTCCAACCAATTACTGGCAGAGGCTAGTGCCCCAAATGGGGATGGGTTTAGTAACTCAAATTGTTGTGTTGAACTCAAATTGAATTAAGAACTACAATTGCCACTTACTCATCTCATAAGTTGGAATCCCCTGAAATTAGTATCAGGGAATGCTTGAGGAGTAGTTGTACTAGACCTCTGACCTCTATCTCTATACCCAAGGACTCTATATGCAGGGTGGTCACCTATCCTGTCTCCCTGAGCCTGAGGGAAGAATCTGACCCCATCTAGCCCAGCCCAGCTGGAACACCAGGGAAGTTCCTGGGGATGCCTGCTTTCAATCTCTCCTGTTGTGAGCTTTCCAGGCTCATTTTTCCCGTGGAAGCCAAGTGCAGCTCACTGTCTTTCCTATACACTCCCCCATTACCTCTCTCCTTGCTTGGGGCCAAATGATCACGATTCTTCTAACCTTTTCCATACAGGTTCCAATCAGCATACTAGAAAATGCAGGGAGCAGCCCAGTCTGCAGGCTGAAGAGAGATCATCTTATTCTGTGTGGACTACCATACATGTCTTAAGGAGCCACAAGTGAGCACGTCTTTTTTGCATCCTTTCCTGGATACCTGAGACTTGACTCTAACCGCCAAGGAACTGAGTCATTCCATCCTTCTGCTAGCCATGTGAGACAAAGAACGCCAGGAATCAATCAGTTAAACATGCAGAAACCTTGCTAAAGAAACATGCTAAACCTTGGGGTTAAGCAGGCTTTTAGAGGCAGCTTCTTGCTAGAGCATTCCGATTGTTGAGAGAAGGGAGCTACGTGGCCAAACTCTGCACCCATGCCCACAGCTCTACCTCCTTTAAACCCCAAGGATGCCCTGCACTGGGTCAGAGTTCCATCTGGCCACCTCCATACCCTAGTTCTCGGTCAGGAGCTGCCCCTATTCCACCTTCATTGTTGGTTTCATAGGGTTGCTTAATCATTTCTCCCTATTACTGCTCAAAGAATGAGAATCTCATCCTTACTGACAGGATTAACCCTCAGGGCACTGAGCAGCAGCTCTGAGAATATCCTTTCCCTAACAAGCCACAGCTTCCGTACTTCCCATATGCCAAGCCCCTACCCTAACTTTGCAGACCCTGGTTTTCCTGGGCTCAAAGGGAGGGAGTACCATTCTGGGTCTCCCAATCATTGCTTCTGACTCACCCAACCAACGAAGGCAGAATAGGCTTGAACCTTGGGTGCTTGCTGAGTGTTGGTGGATTTAATTGGAAAGACCCAATCCATTTCAAAGAAGAGATTCATTTGGAGAAACGAAGGAAGAGAAGAGTGAGGCCAGGAGCAGCTGTGTCGATCGGAGCAAGGCATGGGCATCAGCTGCTCTCTCAGTCCTCTGGGGGGCTTTGGACCAGGGCTGGGCAGACCATTGTAATGACCTCCTCTATCACAATGCACACACTGGTGGTTACACACAGCAGCAGCTCCTGGTCCTGAGCCGAGAGTGTTCTCGGTTCGGGCAGGGCATCCCATTGTCTCTTTTCATAAAGGGATATTTATCTTCTTTGAAATGGACTGATTCACACAGGGAGCAAACCCGGACCTTCCACACACTAATCCTCATTAGGCTAACTGGCATCCCATGCAACAAACAGCCAGCAATATCGCACCATCCCCCAGGAAAGCCTGCTAGGTAACCCCCAAATCACGATGCTAAGTCTGGGGCACGCTTTCCCCTCATGCTCTGAGCTTAGAGCAAGAGCAGGACAAAGGCACGTTTCTGTTTGAGTTACAACCCTGGCGAGCGACCCGACCCTTCAGGCTGAGGTTTACTCACAGAGGTCCTGGAGGGCCATCGTTCCCACCGCTAGCCTGGGGCTGGGAGCCGGAGGATGCCGCGTGTCCTTCTGCCTGCCTGGGCGGCTAATGCCGAGCTGGATGAGCAGATGGTCCTTGGGGAAGCTCTTTAAGGAAATCCGTTTTCCAGTGAGCCATGTGAACGGAGCTCCGCTGCACACCTTGGCATGGCAGGCAGCTCAAGTCCAGAAGAATAATAAGCATGGGGTTTTGCTTATGTTGATAGTGCGAGAGCCCAAGGGTGCTCGGATTGGCAGGAGCCAAGGATAGAGCAGCCAATCCCAGGGAGCCTCCATTCCAGGGAAACTCCTGCTCGTTTATGTAGCATCTTCCGAGATCAGCTTTTCGAGGAAGGTCTTTTTGCTTAGAGTATTACAGGAAACAAAGCATGCCTTAATCTCGATTTGGGGGCCCCAGGTCCTTCCGACTTTCCATCCTCTCCTCACCAAGGCTCCTGATGAGGAACCTTGTTTCCCGTTCAGAGAAGGGGAGGAAAAGCAGCAGAGGAAAAAGCCTGCTGATAGGCTGCAGAGAGTTCAAATTCATCGCCTTCCACCTTGTTGGGAGAAGAGCAGGGGAGAGCACCCGGGCTCAGTAATTATGGATTCGGTCGTCATGGAAACCGACGGGATGCAGCGAGCTGGATTTGTTAGAACAGCTGCTGCCAGACTCATAATCAGCCGCAATCTCGAGCCTGCCTCTCTCCCTCCCTCCCTCCCTCCCTCCCTCCCTCCCACCCCCCTGACTGCTGGGATTTGATTGTGAGTTTGTTTTCTCCTTTCTTTGACATCCAGTATTTAAACCTCAGGACCAGGGTGTTGCCCCACTTCTCAGAAGCACACAGCGCCTCCATTCCTTGGGCGCTAACTTAGAAATGCCCGAGGCCATGAGGCTCGCCAGCCACGGCATCCATCTGGGAGTGTGGGCATGATGCGGGTGCTCGCTGGAGAGCGCGCGCGCGCGCGCGTACACACACACACACACACACACACACACACACACACACACACACACACACACACACACACACACACACAGTTCTGTAACTGCTAACCTGCAGCATGATTGCAGAATGCCTTACAATCTTTAACTCAGGGGCCAATGCATACAACATTTGGCTGGAATCCTCCTCTACCTCAGGGCTCCAGGTTTGCTTCAAGTCCTTGAAGACACCCGTGTTTGGGGTTCCACTGCTTTCCCCCAGCACCCTCTCTTCAGGGCTCCTAGAAACCTCCAAAGGGAAGCTCAGGGTCCTTGTCTTAGGCTCCAGGCACCGCCTTCCTCTCCTCTCCTCCCCTTCTTCTCCTCTAGTGGTTCCATATCCAGGAGGCAGAAAGGGGGCTGCTTCTGGAGGTGTCGCTGGCTTCTTCCCTGGCAGCAAAGACCACCAGCGAGCAGGTTCCTCGTTGCTATTCCCAGAACACTGACTTCAAGGCTTGCACAGCAATTGAGGTATATTTTGTCATTAGATCTTTGAGAAAGCCTTGGAAGATAGGCAGTGCAGTCTATGATCCCCTATTGTACAGATGAGGAAGGTGAGTGAGGTCCAGGGAAGGGTCACCCGGTAGTGAATGCCAGATGTGATCTTTGAGCCCCAATCCTTCTGACTCCCAGGTCCGGACTCCAGCCACTGGGCCACACTATCTATCTCTCATTGCTTTTTGTCTTGGTCCTGTATAACCCAGAATAGGGTCTGATTTTGCAAGCAGTTTTGACTTACCCTTCAGCATTAGAGGAAGCTATGAAGTTTCTGTACCACAGAGGGCTGCCATCTTGCTTTCAGCCAGAGAGATTCAGTAGGGATTCCTCTCCACCCCCACAACTGAGACTGTCAATGAGCATAACTCAGCACCAGACCCTCTTTCCTTAGCAGCTGAGCAAAAATATGGCAATGAATGTAGCTCTCAGGAGTGAGCCTTTGCTGCCATTTTGGGACACTCTAATGGGCAGGAAGTTTTTCCTGACCCCAAGACCAAATCTGCCTTTTTCCACCTTCCTTGTTTCCCTCTCTGGGGCCAAGCAGAGCAAGACTTGACCGAATGCTGATCTTGCAAAAATCTGAAAACACTTTCCATGTCCCTTTCCCCTGACATCTCCTTTCAAGGCCAAGCACCCCCAACTCCTTGAAGCACTTGCTTTTTGGCATGGACTCAAGGCACAGAAATGAAAGCAAGTCATTTAGGGAAGGAGAGAATATGAAAAACTGGAGAAAATCAGCAAGGCTTCCCATGGGAGGCTGGTCGTGAGATGAGCCTTGGAGGAAGATTCTTTGAGGTAGAGGCAGGGAGGAAGGGCGAGCTGAGAAGGAAGCATGGCTGACAAAGAGGTCTGGAGGGAGGAAAATGCCATGAGTGGGGGAGGCAGGGGCTTTGAGCCTGGAAGCTGTGCAGAAAACTGAATGGAAGGGGAAGGAATCGGAGGAATGGAGACCATTGTTCGGGAGAGAGGGGGACGAGAACATGAGCCAGGGTGCTGGCCGTGGGATGGAAAAGAAGAGCTGGGCTCTGTGGATGTCAAGCAGACGGAGGCAGTGGCTGACTGAATGTGGGAGGGGAGCGAGAGGGAGAAATCCAAGCTAACTCTGCAGCTCAGAGTCAGAGGGATGGGGAGGCTTCTCTGAAGCATCAAGGCAGGAGGAAGTGAGGGCTCAGGAAGGAAAATGATGAGCTCCATCTGGGGACTTGTCGGTGGGATGTTGAGCTCAAGTCATCTGGAAGGGGCTGGAAACATGGGTCTGAAACCTAGGAAAGTGATCAGGCTGGAGATGGAGATTTGGGCACCATCTGCCTAAAGGGGAAGGCTGACCTTGGGAGAGGGGATGAGGTCAGTGAGGGCTTCAGATCTTGGACAGTAATGACAGGGCTCAGCAAGGAAAGAGGGCTTAGCCAATTGGGTAAGTAGGGGGTAGCTGGACAGGGCAGGGGCAGGAGGCTGGGGAAGGCCAGGGTGTCCAAGGAGATCCAATGCTGCCAGGATACAGGAGAGGAGAGAGGCCACTGGCTTCGGTGAGTGGGACATCAGCAGGTACTGCTGGGACAGAGGCTTTGACCAAATGGTTGGGGAAGCAGTCAGACTGCAAAAGGCTGGAAGAGGGTCCTGAGAGGGAGCAGAGCCAAGGGGCAGAAACTGCTCCTAAGAAATGGCTGCTAAAGGGAGGCAGGATTTGGGGGCTTCAGAGGAGCACGCCTGACTTTGACCCAGAAAGCCTGGAGTTCGAATCCTGGCTTGTCTCTTTTGCTCCCAGATGACCTTGAGCTCTGGCCCTCAGTTTCCTCCTCTGTCATGTGGCCTAGATGATCTCTAAGGTCCTTTCTGGCTCTCTGATGCTATAAGCAGGATCTTGGGAGGCTGCCATCTTCCATGCCTGTCAGTAGAGAAGCCTAATTTTAAGCACAGTTGTATCTTTGCAAAGAACTGGGATCCAAGAATCCCTTGGGGGGGATTAGAGCTGTCTGGGGATTGGAGTCAAGGAGAGGCTGGGGGCAGGGAGAACAAGATGGTAGAGGTTCCCCCCATCCACCCCCCCATGTGGATGAAGCAGTTACTATGTTCTCCAGGGGGGAACACTTGGACATCCCTCCAGTCACAACTTGAGGGGAGTCAGTGAGAGCTAACAGAGGGCTGGGATGGGGGCTACCTGACCATGCTGGGAGGCTGAGGCAGAGGGAGCAGGAGAAAGATGCCTGAGCATAGCGGATGGCTGATGGAGTTGATCTGTGGAGGAGACAAGAGACGAAGAACAGGGACATCTCCCCTGAGTCAGGAAGACAGCCAAAGGGAGAAAGCAAAGAAGTGGGAGGTCCAAGGTAGAGGGTGGCAAAGCCTGAGGCCAGAGGAGGCCTGGGACAAGAACCAACCTTCCCCTCACCATGCCTGGAAGGATGAGCATGGCCATGGGGGCTCAGTCTGCAAGGTCAGAGGGGTCCCTGCCTATAAATGCATCCATGCCAGGGGAGAAGCTTGCCGGGAATTTCCCAGGATGCCTTGAAGTTTTGTTCTTTAGAATTTAATCTATTTAACAACTAACAATTTAATTTAGCAATTTAACAATTTGGAAAATGTTGATTAAGTGTTTCCCCTGTGCCAGGTACTGGGGAAATGAAACCCACAGCCTCAAGAAAAGTAGTGTAACAGGCACAACCCAATGTACACAGACATGTGGGGGCAGGGGGCATTCTGGCTTCAGAAAACTAGATAAAGAGCTCAAAGAAATATGAAAAGGGGAGAGACTGGATCCTTTTTAGCTGGGGAAGTGGGATTGGGGACAAAGGAGATAGCGAAAACACAGGTAAGCCTGGAAGGAAGAGGAGAATTTTGAAAGGAAGGGACAGGGAGAAAATGTGTTCTAAATGAGGAATGAACTGCAGCAGCAGTGTGTGTGTGTGTGTATGTGTGTGTGTGTGTGTGTGTGTGTGTGTGTGTGTGTGTGTGTGTATGGGGAAGGGAAGGGGTCCCTAGTGTCCAAGTAAATGGTGAGAGATGGGCCGGTAAGCTTGGGAGCCACCAAGGGAGCCCGTGATTTATTGGAATGTGGCTGGGTCACACAGGGTGATGTCTCTCTATAATTCTGTCTCTGGTCTCTAACTAGGGCCAATTAACGGGCTCTAAACCCTTAACAGATTGGAGTCCAAGTCATTTCGACAGAAGACGGTCACATAGCCAGAACTGCTGATTGGTGGCAAATTAGGCCAGAACTGAGCACAGAAATGCCAAAATACAAAGACCAAGAGTGGCTGGTCCTGAGGGTCTTCCATTTCCAAGCCGATAGCCCAGTGCTCTTCCAAATGGGACAGAAGAGGAGATGACTGATTTCTCTTTCACTTCAATGGAGGACATGGGCTGCCTGGCTGGGGGCTGGCCACAGCTGCCCCACCCCTCTCTGTTCTGGGCAATCAACAGTCTTGCTCACCTTTGCAAAGCATCTCTCCAAAATGGTGAGGACCATTCTTCAGGACTTTCTATATTCTGGGGGCTTTTGTCCGGAGCTCAGATTGTCCATCTATCACCCCTTGCTTCTCACCGCACCATTGCCATTCCCTGTTCATTCTTTTGCTATGAGAAGTAAGACAGCAGAGTGATTGTCTCATCCCTGGAGTCCCAGATCAAATGAAGTTGTCTGCACTATGCCCAATGCCAAAATATCTATCAATATTTCGTATGTGTAAATATTTATTGAATTGCATTAAATGCACATGGCTCCTTTCTTTTTCTGGAAAAATCAAGTTTCTCAGTCACTCTCTGGGAAAAGAACCAATTTCATACAAGCCTAGAGGGTTCTGCCACCATTTCTCCATCTCACAGGCCCATGAATCACTTTGACAGGTCAATAGGCACTTGGACAATATATGTTACCTGGTGCTGTGTTACACAAGAGCTTGGACAATGGCAGAACAGGACAAGCCCAGATCAGGATGAAGGAACGGGAGGATTGGTTACACAGAATAGAAACAAGAAGGGCAAGTCCCCAGACGTCCCCAGAGTTGTGGACAGGCAGGTTCATTTATGCTGCCTATGAGGAAATAAATAAATCAATCGACCAATCACAAACTTATTAAGCCCCTCCCTGTGCCAGACACTCTGCTGGCTCTGGGGCTGCAAAGATGGAAATGATGAACCAGTCCTTATCCTGAGGGTTTACATTCCGATGGGGGGAGTATACTGCATACGCCCCTACATATATGCATGCATGAATTATCTATGTATAGTATATACAATATGGATAGACATGCACATGTGTGTATACCTACACATGTGCATATACATATACATACATATACACACTTAGATGTAGTTAATGATTTGGTCAATACCCCATATTTAATAATCACAGAAAGCAGAGTGGATGGCAGAGGTAATGAATCTCAGTGTGTTAACGAGGTGTTATTACCCATCTATCACCTTCTCTGATGGAAGTAAAAGAAACCTGGCCATTCGACACCCAGAAAATCATCCAGGCTTCTGAGGGTCATTAAAAAAATGGAATTTCTAGTTCTGTGGGCAGCCCAGGCTTTGAGCTCAGCTGTGGACGAAGAACACAGATCCTGAGAGGAAATGCTCTTATACGGGGGTGGGGGTGGACACCTCTTTACTTCTTTTCCCTCTTCAATAGCCACGTTCATTTGAAAGGGAGCTGCTAAATAAGGAGGAGACCTTGTATATGACAAGACACCCACTCTTGAAAAATATGAATGCAAGGAGGTCATCTTAGGGAAGAGGAAGCTTCTGGATATAAGGAATACAACAGAAGAAGGGGGTCAACTTTCCACTCAAGAGAGAGCTAGTCCTGGCAAGATAGGAAAGGTGTGAGGAGGAACAGAGTCTGGGTGCCCAGAAGAGACACTGTGCCCAGGGGCTGGCCTGGTAAGGATTCCACGAGGAAAACAGAGATGTTGAAGCCCTCCTGTACCCAAACTGAGTGCTGCCTGGCCCACAGGGGCCCCTACATGGGTGCCAGTGAGCTTAGAGCCGAGCTTACACTTCCCACAAATGCTGTGGATACCTATGGAAGAGCGTGCCCCAGGATCCTGGAGAGGGGGTTTTGCTTTGCAGTTTGTTAGTATGAATGTCATTCGAGGAAATGCCTTTGTTAAAACACAGCTACTTCTCCTGGCATGACCATTTAGAGTAAACCACTGGTGGAGGCTAAAAGCCATAGTTTTAGAAGTCAGCACCAGCAGGTTCCCCTTTGAAGCTCTAGACAGCACCATCCTCTGGAGTCCCGACTAGGAATGCAAGCTCAAGATGGAACAGAGAGGGAGGAAACAGAGACCCTCCTGGCCTCCCTCTAGACAGATTCCTTCTCTCTCTAGAGTCAGAAGCCTGGCCTGGCCTGGCCTGGCCTGCCAAGGAGCCAGCAGCTCAGCCTTGTAACTGTCCTCAGAAGCATGTGACTTTCTGCCATTTAGTGACCACACTGCCTTTAATTATAACAGCAAAAATGTTCACACCTTATAAAGGGATCGCAGGGCCTTGTTTGCCCATTAACATCTCATTATCTGTTAGCCATTCCTTATTTTCTGTGACTATAACAACTGTGGTGGGGGAGGGTTGGCCAATAAATACAAGATAATTTGGGGTGGAGGTTTATTATCTGGTGGGGGTGGGGTTGGTGGGAAAAGTTTTGTGTAAAAGAAGGCACTTTGAGTGGAGATGGAAGAAACATGGGGTTTTTATGAGGCAGAAGTGAGGCTGGAGAGTATTCCAAGCATGGGGGACAGCCAGTGTGTACAAAGGCAGACAGAGAGAAGAGACGAGGAATCCTGTGTATAGGAAAGTTTGGGAGGAAGGAAGCCTAAATAGGTAAGAAGCCTACAATTCTAGTCCAGGGAGAGTGGATGAGGGCCTCAGCAGCGCACAGAGAAGATCAGAAAGGTACAGGTCAGTGTGAGGGACTGGCTGAGCAGGACCCAAGGTCTTGAATATGGGTCAATGGTAGTTCTCTTGACAGAAATAGGGAAGATGGGAAGAGGGGGTGACTTTTGGGGGGAAGATGCTAAGTTTTGTCTTGAGATGAGTTTGAGATGTCTGTGACACATCCAGCAGCAAAGGGCTAATAGTCAGCTGGAGATGCCTAAGCACAGCTCAGAAGACAGAGGGGCTAGATGCTGACCTGAGAGGCAATATTTGAATATTGGGATATAATATAATATTGGGAGCAGATGATTCTCTACCACAGACCTCAGGTGTAGTCCTACTCATCTAATGCACAGAACATAAATTTCTTATTTCTATTCTGAATCCAGATTGATTATCAGCCTGCTAAGAGTAAATTTCTCATAGCTGCTTTTTTGTTTTTTGTTTTTTTTTCTTTTTCTGGAGGGGGGAAGGCAGGGCAATTGAGGTTAAGTGACTTGTCTAAGGTCACATGGCTGGTAAGTGTTAAGTGTCTAAGGCTGGATTTGAACTCAGGGCCGATGCTCTATTCACTGAGCCACCCCAGCTGCTTTTTTCTCTGTTATCCGTGGCAGATAGCCATGAAATGTGAGCCACTGGTCCCTGAAAATGCCAGTGACAAGCTATTCCCATCTTTCCCAGTTGACAGCTGAATGGCCCAGTGGCTTAATTCTTGCAGAAACTAAATGTATAATTTAATTGTATTGCTCAGAACTTTTGTCAGACGGGGACTGACTCATCACTGATGTTGGAGTAATTCCTTTACATAGACAGTATAACTGTCTATATCCAGTCAGATTACCAACTTATTAGACCAAAGATCAAAATGAATATAAAACTAGGAGAAAGGGTAAAAATAAGAAAAAAAATTGTCTCTCAAAGAAAATAGTTCAAATTGAACCTATTTAAACAAACTGTTGGTGCAAAAGTCAGGAAATGGATGGAGGAACCATTATTAACACTGATTATAATCATCTCCTAAAGAATTGTAACTGGTATCAATTGACTGCCATTTACAAGAAGAGCAAAAGAACCCAGAAATGTCCTCAGTCAGCAAATATTTGCTCTTTACCAAGAGGAGAGATATGGTGACCAAGGTTTTAAGTGTAAACTTGTTCATAAACTATTATGGAGGGGAGGGTGGGGGTGAGTGATAACAAGCAGACAGAAGCAGCAAAGGGGAAAAAATTAAAGAAATCTTGATAAGAAACTCAACTTAATAAAATCACCCCAAGGGTGTTAGAGGATGAAAGAGGAGGAGGAAGACAGACAAAAAATGGGGAAAATCTGAAGGATTTTTATCACCAATTCTTCACTATGAAGGAGAGGCAAGGCACCACACTTGGACTCCATCATCTTGGTCCTGGATATGCTGAAGGAGGAAATGGAAAGGAAACTAACAAAAATAAAATCGGGAAAAAGAGCTAGACGAGACCCAGGAGATCCACAGTAGAGATGACAAAATGTGGTGGGAAGAGAGCATTGAATTTCAAAAGCACAGGGGAAAAGGTGTCAGACCCTACTATGATTCTATTCAAGAATGAGACCAAGGTTCATATGCCTGCTTTACCAACTCTACAAACTTTTTGAAGCTAATCTACATATAATGGAATGCATCCCTGAAGAGGAAATAGGGAGGCTTTCCTAAATGACACTGCATATCAGGCACATGCTGGCAGGCACACACTTACTGACAGGAATAGAGAGTGCAGGATCCCATGGTGTTGATGGTGGACAGTTAGAGAAAAGCCTCTGAATTAGAGGCTTCAGATTCCAGAATTATAGAAAAGTCTTTGATTCAGAAGGAATGAATGAATGAAAAATCATGTATTAGAAGTGCTTACTATGGGCCAGACACTGTGCAAAGCTCTTGGAAGGCAGCCCCTGCCCTCAGGGAGCTTACATTCTAATAGAGGGAGGCCAGTAGAGCAAAGACACCCAAAGGACTGTCTCACAAACAGGTATCTCCAGGCATAGCCCAAACCACATCACATTCCATGAAAGATGGGATATCATTGGCAAGTCTGTGATTAGTGATGCCAAGTTCCATCATCAAAGAGGGTGACAGATGCTGGCCAAAGGTTTGTTGCCTCCTGAAGGAGAGATTCCTCCAAGGGGGTGAGGTCACAGTGGGAGATGTGGTAAGGATGGCATCTAGCTCGGGAGTCAGGCTGAGCCCCATAAATGGGACTTGTGGTAACTCAAGGTACTCCTGCCCACACAGGAAAAGCAAGTGAGGGAAGCATGCTGATTTTCTAGATTGTTGTATGCAGTTTACTAGATGGCCCAGGGAGCTGGTCTATCCTTACCCATGGACAAGGAGTTCCTCTGTGAGGGCTGGGGGAGGAGAGTGGGCTGGATTGCCTTTCAGAAATGACAGAGTTCTTTTAAATGACACCAAAAAAAGGGACACCTGATATTCTTCCAGTGATTTTGTATGGATGTCTGAGTCATGGAAAACCACAGCCTCCAATGAACTGAGGGTGATGCTTATCCAAAGGAAAAAGGAATGTGGGAGTTGGTTCCAACACATTAAAAACAAGAGAGGAATTGTACAGGAAAAAACAAAAAACCAGCATCAAGCACAGAATCAGAGAGCTATATGACTGGTAACATCAGTCTGATCCCATGGCAGGAGCAGTGGAGAGAGCATGTGCTCCACAGGAATCCCTGCAATGTGAAAGACCCCAGCCCACGAGGTGGGTTTGTGGTAGGGCTGGACAGGCAGGGAAGGAGAGACCAACACCCACCAAATCATGGACCTACCAAAGTAACAACATCCAGGCAACAGCTTTCACGAAGCCCGCTAAGGTCTCCAAAGTGCTATGCTACTCTGAGCCCAGGGACATCCCTGGGAAGTAGGTGCTAACATTATCTGCTTTTACAGATAAGGAAACTGAGGCTGAGTGGCTGTGTCTTACCCTAGGCTACTTTTTTTGATGTGAAAGGAGATCTTGCAAGTCTAGGTCCAAACCTCCTTCTGCCATGCCACCAACTTGCCAATGAGTCTGTGCATCTTAAATCAGGACTTGGGGGAAAGTCCATTGGTAATATGAATATGAACTGGTTACAAAGGGAAATAATCGGATTATTAAAATGCAAAAGAATTGACCACTCTCCTCCCTCTTGGAAAGGCACTGACAAGATGCATGTGGATGAGATGGGCTAATTAAACCCTTCTCTCCTGGGATTCCCTGACTTCCATCCTAATAAGCCCCAAGACACAGACACTCATTCACAGGAAGTTGGGTGTGCATAAGCCAGCCTTTGTGGGGCTTCTCTCCACTGTGAAAACCAGGAAGCAAACACCAGTTTCATCTGTAAACTCAGCCCCAAGGAAGGCTTCTGCCATCCTGGGCCCTCAGCACGGGAGGAGAGCTTGCCCAGAAATGCTCCTCTGGTACCTGGAAGGGAGAAGACAGACCGCTCAGCCCTCGACTCCACACTGCCCTCACTCCAGCCAACACGCAGGTCAAAGCTGGGCACTGTGCAGGGGAGGCTCCCTTTCAAGTGTCCTCCCACGGCAGAGTGGCTTCCCGAGCCCCCCTCGCCGGGGCTTGGCGCCATCATGTTCTACACTTTTTGTTGGGTCTCCTGCCCTCTGAGGAGCCCCCTCCCAGGGAGTGATTTTTCTCAGATCCACAAACCATATACTTGCACTGGTGTCTCCCAACTGCGGCCCCATGAGGCCACTCTACCATCCCTTCCTCTTCATCCATTGACTTTCCTCAAGGATGGGGCTGTTCTCGCACCCACGGCAAGCATGCACAATATCCCACTTGCTTCAAAATTCAACAGGATTGGGCAACTTCAGTTCCGAGGGGACTAGCACTCACCTGCTTTCCCTCCTCCAGTCTTTCTGCCCACCACCTCATCCTACATTGTCACCACATTAATCTGCTTCAAGCATTGCTCTGGCCCTGTTACTGCCTTGCTCACAAACCTTCCATGGATCCCACCTGCCTCCCCAGTCAAGTCCCACGATTTCTTTTGCTCCTACCAGGGACCTCCAGGATCTGACCTCAGTCTGCCAGGTTCTTCTTTCCCACAATTCTCCCTGCAGATCGAAGGTTCTACCCAAAGGGAACCACCCCTATTCTCCAACAGGCCCTGCCAATTCCTTTCTCCAGGTCTTTGCTTCCGACAATTTCTCCATATGGAATCACAACCTGACCAGTCCCATCCCAGGTCCTTCTGCCTCTAAGCTTCCATGGCCATAAGCAGACAACTTGCTCTTACATGTCAGTGGGAAGGTGAAATATGCTTACACCCAGAACTTGTTTCCAACACTAAAACAATGATAGGTGTTTTACAAGCAACAGACCATGGTCTCCAGGCAGCTGTCGGTGAGCCGATCAGCTATCAGGTGCCAGGCACTAAGGGGTGGCAGTAAAGCTTTTATCCTTATGCACTAAGGTGCCACCTATACCAATAACAATTATAATTGTAACAACTATAACATTGATATAGCACCTAAATATGTGTCGGGCATTGAGATTTACAATCATCTCATTTGAGCCTCACGGCAACCCTGGAGGAAGATGCTATTTTCATCCCCATTTAGAGGTGAGGAAACTAGCAAACAGGTTAAGTGACTTGCCCAAGGTCCCACAGCTAGTACGCATTTGATGCTGGATCTGAACTGAGGTCTTCCTGACTCCAGGCCCAATACTCTGTGTACCCTGGTACAACCAAAGAAAAGGGGATAAAAACAAGAGCATGGCTGGGCTGTACAATTCACAGACCCTCTGTGCCCAGCCTCATGGGCTGGTGTTGTGGGGGAGGCCAATTTGTCTCTGCCCCACTTGTGTATACAGCAGCTGGATCCAGTAAGCTCTTAATCAGGAAGAGCAAGGAATGATTCAGGAGCTCAGAATTTCACTTAAGAAAAGTCCCAAGGACATTCCCAAGAAGGAGAAGGGAGCCCATGCCTCTCCCTGGGCATTGTTCCCCTTTATTTTCTGATGTGGAGATAAATGGTCACTCCAAAGACTCAGTCACAGTCCTGCTGGGCTTGGCTTGGGCAGGTTCTGCCTCCCACTACCTAAGCTCTCTCATTCCAAAAATTCAATGGCACCTTCTAGGCAGGGAGGCTTCAGTTCTCCCTGGACTGCCCTTCCATGGCAGGCCACAGTGATGTATGACAGGAGAAGTCCTGGAGGATGAGCATCTCTGAGCTCAGCTAGTCTGGTCCTTGGAGAGGACCATTCACAGATCCTAACTCTAACCCTAACCCTGAGGTCAGATGTTGAGGATGCTGGCAAAGGAGAAACCCCTGCGGCTGGCAGTCTGCAGGGGCAGGGGGCTACAAGCAGCCCCCAGCTATTCTCCAGGCCAAGGTGGGAAGTGAAATGTCTGCTCCAGCTTGGCACAGTGGGAGAGAGGAGGCCCAGAGGGAGGGGTGGGATGCCCACTGGAGAGCTACAGCCCTGGAATCCAGGTAGCAGGTGGTCAAGAGAAGGTAAGAGAAGGGAAGGGGAGAGGAGGGGAGGGTCTGTCCCAGGAGGGGCTGAGTGTGAATCCAGAATCAAGCCTGCATCTGGTCTGAGCTAACCTCTTCATGACTCATCCGGAGGGGATGGAGGTAACCCTAACGTGGAGCCTCTAGCTCACTTTGCAGACCTTGGCCCTGACATCTGCCCTGGGGCCAGGCTGTCCATCTGGACAGAGCTGATCTCTGGGGGACAGTTACAGGTGTGGCCTCATTTCTATGGATGCCCCACTGGTGGCGATGCAAGTGTCTAGACGGCTTCTATATGATTCACTGAACCCCGTCTGTAGCTTAACTTGGGTATGGCTCTGTCTTTGCTCTCTGATACCTGCACCTGACCCACGGAAACCCTGAATGTGGTGGTGAGCAATAAACATGTCATATTATTATTAACAGCCAGGTGGTGCAGTGGATAGGGCACTGCAACCAGTCAGGAAGATGCGCATTCAAATCTAGCATTAGACACTTACTGGATGCGTGACCCTGGACAAGTCCCTTAACCTGTTTGCCTCAGTTTCCTCAACTGTAAATGGAGTTAATAATAGCACTGCCCTCCCAGGGTTGTTTGTGAGGCTCAAATGAAATATTTGTAAAGCCCAGTGCATGGTATACAGTAGACACTTAATAAAAGCTTCTTCTACAACAATAATAGTTTTATTCTCATCATTTCTGTTGTTGTCCATTACCAGGCCCTCCTTATCCCCACTTCCTAGCTGCCCAGGCTCCCTTTTCATCTCCCAAGGTCCCTTCCCATCCTTCCTGTGGGAGCTGTCCAGACCAGCCCCAACTGATGCTGCTTGTACAAAATGGTCTGCATGTTGTCTCTCCTGTTAGAATGGGAATCCCCAAGGGCAGGGACTTCTGCTTTCTTGCCTTTCTTCACATCCTTCACTCTTCCACAGGCCTGGCATACAAGTCCTTCATAAATGCTTGTCTACTGACTGCCTGAGCTAAATGTCTGAGGCACGATTTGAATTCAGGTCTTCCTACTGGCTACACCCTCTAGCTGCCTGGAATACACCAGACTGTCTCAGAAAAGTGAATCAGATCCAGGGAGGGTTTGAGTGTCTGCAAATCTGACCTTCAGGGTACTTCTTACACCAACCCATCCTTTCCCTCAGTCTTTGCTGCTGGTTTTTACCTGTGGTGTTCTTCAAAGGTGTTGGGGGATGGGGGGCAGGAAGTAGCCTGGTCTATCTCAACCTTCCCCTAGTCCTTTCTCGGTTAGGCTTACTTTGGGGAAGGGGTAGAAAACTCAGCTTCTGAGTCATTCTGCACTGGGGGGTGGAGACCTGAGCCTTTCCAGCCAGAGACTTGCATCCTACAAATATACACTCACAGTGGTTTCTTTGTTTGCCTGGCCTTTTGGGAGCCCCTCTGCACCATCTCTGCTCTCCCAGATGAAGTTCCAACAAGGCAGGGGCACCTCTGGGCAGCCAACCAGAGGGGCTCCTGTTTGGAGATGGAAGGGGGTGCCTGTGGGGGAGGCTCCCCAGCCTGTGTCCAGGCCCTGGGCTCGACCCAAGGATCTCTGCCCCTTACCCACAAACAAGGAGGCGGCATCTAGTCCTTGTCAGCAGCATTAATTCTCTCCATCGCCTCTTCTGAACAGAAATCCCATCCCAAGACATCATTTTCCTCCCTTTCTGCTTGGTTCTAATAAAGTGAGAGGCCAGGGATTCTCCTCGCTGATTCCAGGCATAGGGATTCACAAAAATGAGGATCTGGCCTTGCATGCCCACTGACCTTTTCATCAGTGGCAGCCCAAGCAGCTCAAAGCCATCTGCCCCACACCTCAGCCTGCACCGAGCTATGAAGGGAAAACAGAGATGCAGGAGGCCCAAGGGGACTTCCTAGGAGGGTGCAGCCTTAGCTCTCCAAAGGAACAATCACAGTACATGAAAACAAAGGTGACCCACTCTCACAGAAGCCCAGGGGTAAGAGGGACCTAGGAGATGACCTGGGAGCTGGGTCCAAGTTTCGACTCTGTTAAGGATTTCCTGCATGACTGTTTTCTGGGCCAGCCCTTTCATCTCCCCCAGCCTCAACTGCCTTTACTATAAAATGAGTGACCTTGGACTAGATGACCTCTGAGGTCCCATGCATTTCTAAAGGTGTGAACCAAATACAGTTTTCTATAATCAACAAGTGTTCTCCCCACAAAACAATGCAAATGTTTTGACTCAGACCTCAGAATCAAATTAAGACAATATTGGTAAGGAGTGTAGCACGGTGCCCGAACATAGCAGATGTTATTTACTTGATCTTCTCCCTGCCTTTCCTTCCTTCATATGCTTCACAGATGATAAAAGATGAGAAAGGAGGAGTTGTGGAAAAATAAATGCACTGATGCATTGTTGGTGCAGCTGAAAATACATTCATTCATTCTGGAAATGGAATTTGGTATTATGGTAAGATAGTGACTAAAATGGTTATACCCTCTGACCCAGAGATCCTTAAGTAAGGTAGAGGTATACCCAAAGGAGGTCAGCTATTAAAAAAAAAGATCCTAAATACATGAAAATATTCTTAGATGTATTTGTAGGAGCAAAAAACTGACAACTAAGTGCTTATTGATTAAAGAATGGTTCCAGGGCTGGGAGCCCTCGAGGTCCTCAAGTTCGGTTCTTTGACTAAACACAAACTTCACAGAATACATCCCTTAAATAAAAGGATTTGTTCTGTAAAACTTGGACTCAGTCAAAAGGCCATGCCCAAGGACCTAGAAGGGCCCCCTCCTTGGAACCAATTGATATATGGCTGTTAGGGCTGGATATTACTGTGTGATAGAAAATGTTGAATATGAAGAATATAGAGAAACCTAGGAAGGGTTTTGAGAACTGGTACCAAGTGAAGTAAGTGGAATCAGGATAAATCATGTCCAGGGTGACCACAACCGTGTGACTAGAAAGAACAACACAACTCAACTGTACCTGAAGGTCAGGGGGTGATAATGACCGAAGCTGGCCCCAAGAAGGACGAGGAGAAGAAGGCACCTGCCCCTGCTTCAGGCAGAGGCCAGAGGAACATGGCCCAGGATGTTAGACTTTCCTGGGAGGTTGCATTGTTTTCATTCTTTGTAAGGGATTGTTCCCTGGGAAGGCAGGGAGGAGGGATACCTTGAGAAAGGGAGGGGGGGAAAATCGAAATATAGCAATAAGCAGTGATTTTAAATACAAAATGACAAACCTTGCCAGGTCTGGAGCTGACAAGGATCACCCTGACTTCCTGGGCCTCAGTTTCTCTAATTTGTAAACTAGATCATCTCTAAAGTGCTTCCAGTCTAATCTCTGACCCTTTGAGGCCAGGGACTTCATTCCACTAGACCACAGCATTTTCAAAATTAAAGGTCTTTCATTTAACAGATGAGGAAACTGAGGCCCCAAGAAGTGTGGGATATGTCCCAAAGTCACGTGACAAAAATCTCCTGATCCCAGATCCAGTGTTTGCTGCACATGAACCGATTTCCCTAATGAATTAATGCCCCATTTTATAGAGTCTATAATTACCTTGTTCATTGGGACAGAAACATTTCCTTTGGAATCAGTGAAGATTCTCATATGTTGATGGATATGCACTCCAAGTTATCTTCCCAACTGCCTTTCTCTGCTCCTGATTTGCATTTTAATTTAAGAGCTTAAATCTCATTAATACTGGAAGGAGCATGGATGTCATGTGTGTGGGTATTTCCTTCACCAATAGAAGTTGCTTCCCCTCTCATTAAGTCTTGCTTAAAATGAAGGGGGTGATTTACATTTAATTTGGACATATCCTAATGAAAAGATAACCAGGCTTGATCAGATTCTTCATACAACCCACAGAACAACACCAAATTCAGGTCATCGCCATTTGATAAAAATTCGGACACCTTCCCACCATGGAGCTAGCCCACCAAGCTACTGAGCGGACCAGGGTGCCCAGAGAGGAGCAGACCAAAAGCATCGACAGTGTCCACATGCCCAGAAAGAGGGTTCCCAACAGGACGCAGGAACCAAGCAGCACCACTCACAGGCCAGGCTGGACTGTTCGGACAGAGGCCTCTGAAAAGTGCCAGAATCAGACAGAATCGGGAGCCCCATTCCCCCTACCTGGAGCTAGCTATGGATCCCTTGTGATCTGACTCACTCTGAAAGACTATGGGCATTTCCCAGAAAACACAAGCTGGTCCTTTTCTTCCTCTGTCAGCTGCCTCCAAGATTCTGCCTCTTAATCTAGGGCCCCATGAAGTCACCTGATCTCTCTGTGACTCAGTTTCCTTCTCTGTAAGATGAAGAGTTTTGGATTCAAAGGTCTCTGGGTTCCCTTCTAGGTCTAAACTTTCGATCCTATGGCCCTGAGAATTGCATGGTGTGATTCTTGCCCTCACTGGGAACTGATGAGCGTATATTTACAAAAATTTCCAAAGAGGAAAGAGTGTTGAAATGGATGAGCGATGGCCATGTCTGTTTAGATGAACATGTAATAAAAGAACTCAAAACTACCAGACGTTCCACTCTGACAAAAAGGGTACATTCAATGAAATCATGCTGGGCTCTTCACTGGGAGAAAGACTGGACCCTGGAGCTATTGAACATTGAAGGTGGTGGCATCTTTTATTTATGGGATCATTTCTTCAGTCCTCACCAAGTTTCCTTCTTCTGTATCTTTTCTCAGAAAAAACAAAGTATCTCTGCCATCTTGTGTAAGAGCCCACTGGCCAACACTGGAGAGCTGGGTTTGAGGGGTTCCAAGGAAAGCCGAATTTCCTGGACCTTCATACACTCCTTGCTCGGAAAGTGTATTTACTGGGCTCATTTAATCGAGCTCCACATGTGAAGGCAGGCTTTTGCAGCCCCTATACTCCCCAGCCTTTCATTTGCCTCAAGAGACCATTGTTGGTGTTGCTGAATCTGGTGGGAAGAGAGACATATTGATTACAGGCCAACAGATTGCGCTCAGATTGATGAGTGATCACCATGTCTGTTTAGAGGATTATGTAATAAAAGAAATCAAAACCACCAAACACTGCACTCTGATAAAAAGGGAACATTCAATGAAAAAAAAATCTCAACCCATAATGCATTGGTTCTCATAAGAGCTTCAATTTTCTGTGTGCCAAACCTAGAGGAATTTTATGAAATACGGTTTTGAAATGTGCTTTGAAATAAATTTCCGTTCATGAAATAGACTGCCAACAGTCAGACAGATAACCACATGCCTGAACTCTGAAAGGATCCGACCCTCCTCAGTAGAAATGTACCCCCACTTTATTAGCACCAAGACAGGTCTGGCTCTGATCAATACCATGGCACTAGAGGGAATTCCAATGCACACAAACAAGGCAGTGAAGCCTCAGGCTCACCCCAAGGGAGAGGAATAGGAAGCGGCTTTCCTCATCTTGCTTCAAGAAACTTAATCTCTCATCTTATTTAAGTAAAAAAAGCAACATTTAGTTCTTTCAATTCCCCAGACCAGCTGGGTGCTGCTGTTGATCCAGCTACAGAAGAACCCTGTGCCAAACGCTGTTGGGGAGGCAACATGGTGTGCTCTTAACACCCGTGGAACCATAGGTTGGCAGGCCACGCTTGCCCCCTTCACTTCAAGGAGGCCCTCATCCTAGTCAGGTAAATCTTCGGTATTGGGAGCCACAGCTTAGGAAGCACTCTGACAAGCTGGAGAGTGTCCCAAGCAAGGGGACCAGCATAGTGGCTAACAGGGATTGTGACCTGTGAGGACTGGATAGGGGATATGTGGATCTTAAGCCTGCAGAATAGGAAACCGGGTGGAAGGGACATAAAAGCTATCTTCAAGTATTTGAGGGGCTGTCCTGTGGAGGAGAGGGACTTGTCTGCTTGGTCCTAGAGGGTAGGGACAGGAGCAACGGGGGAAAGCATATAGCAAATCTAAACTTCCTAAAAAATCAGACCTTCCCCCAAATGGTGGGATCCCTTTCACCATATGAATGAAGAACAAGGCAGACATCAAGGCACCTTCCAGTCTGAGAAGCCATGATAACTTTTCAATATATAAGAACACAAATACCTATTTTGTTCCAGGCACTATACTAGGGCCTGAGGAGTCAAGATGAAAAGTGACCCAGTTCTGCCCTCACAGGGCTTATAGTCTAACATAGATGAGACAAATACCAAGACAAACCAGGACAAATCCAGGTAGACAATGACAAAATCAAGAGAAGAGCTTTCAGAAAATCTGAAGGGAAGAGCACTTTCAGCTGGGGGATCCCAAAGGCAAGAGGGAAGATGGCCCCTGAGTTGAGTCCAGGAAGTAGAGAAGGAAACCAATGAGTGGAGAACACACGAGATCAAAGAATGGCTCCCACTGGCCGGAATGCAGCACACAGTCAGGTGAGCGGGTGGGTCAGTTGGGAGCAGAATGTGGGGGCCTTTCAGGGGGAGACCAAAGAGCTTCGATTCTGCCCCAGAGCCAATAGGCAATGAAAATTCTGTAGCAGAGAGTGGGACAGTCAGATGAGATAACCCTAAATTAAGGAGATTGATTTGGTGGCTTTGTGAACGATGAATGGATAGAAAGAAAGAGGAATTGTAGTACCACGGATCTAGGGCTGTAAAGGGCCTTGGACACAGTGTGGCCAATTTTACAAGTGAGAAAACTGGGACTCGTGGAGGAAAAGTCTCTGAACTAGAAACAGGCAGGGCCTCAGTGAATCCCCTACCTCTCTGAGTAGGAGTTTCCTCAGCTACTCTGCCAAAGGTGAAGAAGGGAAGAGGGGTGCAGGGAGGAGCCTACTGATGGGGACCAGCCTTGTCACCTCTATGCTCATCCATGGATGAGTCCACTAACCACCTTAAAGTGGAATGTGACTGGAGGTCAGGAACCTTCCTCCTCCAGACACAGCCTGGAACTGTCACTCCCGAGTCAGTGATCACAAACTCACCTGCCATCTACACAGCATGAATTTGAGATAAGTCCATCCCTCCATCCATCCATTCATTCATTTATATGCTGTCGATGCCCTTGGGATGCAGGCTCCTTGGGGCAAGAGCAGCACTTAGCACAGGACCTGGCACATCGTCCATTCTTGAGAAATGCTTGTTAACTGACTCCTCACAAAGACACTGGGTGACAGGCATAAACGCTGGCCAAGGCTCATCATCAGAGAGGACTATGGGACCAGGAAAGGAGGTGAGGTTATTACGGAGAAGAGAGGGATGAGTGAGGGACTGCCTGGGGGTTCCAGGCAATGGGAAGAGAGGCCCTCAGCAGACTGACAGGAGGGGTCTGGCAGGGATTTCACAGGCCCAGAAGAGGGTGCTGGCTGTAATCTGCAGAGGTGGAAGCAGGGTGTACAGCAGGGAGATCCCAGATCCACCCAAGGACTGGAGATGAGATCACATCTTTGCATGTGAATGTGATTTTCATCTGATGGAGTTCAGTTGGCATGCTGAAATTTGATTAAGGCTTACTTAACGATTCTCCTTTATCTTTAATTACTTCTGTTTTTATTACTCCTCATCCATTCAGAACTCTGGATGCCTTGGACCAGAAGAACATGGTATATGGAAAGGAGACCCACCACTGAAGGATAGCATGACCACAGCCAAGAAGCGTATGTGCCCAGGTGAATGCCCAGTCTGGATGTAGAGCCCCACCTAAGGATGTGAGGATCATGCTGGGTCTTCTCCCCATTCCCACCCCCCCTCAGCACAGTCAGTCAAGCCCTTCTGGCTGGGCTAGGTCCTCAGAAGAAGCTGAAGGGCCTGGAGGATGGGGCAGAAGAAGCCTCTCTCTGTCCCTGCCCCACTGAGAGCCACAGACAGACAACGGATAGCCCCTGACTCCACCCTGTGCTCAATGCAAGGAGAGGAAGGCCTACTAGGAGAGTCATGGACTACGAGACCCATCTCTGAGACCTCACCCTCTCATGATGGGAAAATAATATGTTCTGACCCAGGGGGCATTGGCTCCCATGTAAGGATTCCAGTTTACACTATTCTGACAACAGGCAACAATGGAGACCGTGAACCAAGAAGGGCCACAGCATACTCTGGAGCACACGAACACATGAACACACACACACACACACACACACACACACACACACACACACAATCCTATTCAGTCAAAGACAAATGAGTACAATGACGGCAGCACAACTCTGCAACCACCTAGGTTCTCTCTTTTTTCAGTGAAGCCCAAAGATCACACTCTCCCACTCATCCTTTTCCTACCAGCAAGAAGGACACGGCCCCTTTCTCCTACAGCCAACAAGCGAGCTCGTCAAACAGCCAAGGGCCCTCCCCTGTGGGGCGCCCCCTCCCTCTTGCCTTGTTGAAGTCTTCCGAGGTCGCCCTCATCTCCTTCCACGTCTTGTTCAGCAGCTGGATGCAGATGCAGAAGAATTCTTCAAAGGAGCGATCGTGGGTGAAGAACATGGGGTGAAAGTCATTGCAGGTTTCACTGGCTGTAGAGAGAATGTTGAGAGAGGAAAGGTGAGAACAGTGCCCATCCTGTGGTCTCAGACATGGTGATGGCTCTGGTACGAGGATCCTGCACCATCAATCAACGGCCACTGATTGAACTCATACAACTGACTGACTGAGCACTGGGAGACACATAGGCAGGAGAGAGCCAGCCCCTGCCCTCAAGGAGCTTACAATCTATCAAGGAAGATAAAGCTCCATAAAAAGGCAAAAACCAGGTTCTAACTGAAGACCTTGGACTGATAATCTCTACCTTCATCAGCTTCAGCTGAACAAGATGCTCAGCTCAGGGAAAATGCATTCCAGGGGTTTCTACTTGGCCATCTTCCTACCCCATTGGACTAGACTCCTAAGGGTTAATTTAAGCACAGCATTAGACCAACACCATCACTGCCAACTTCCTTCCAAGCCGACAACGCATAGAGACAGCAAAGCCTTGAAAATTAACGTGCAGCTTATGGTTATCCTGTGGGCCTCAGTACATTTTAACGAACCCACACTCCCTTCACTTCCCCATCCGCCTTTTTTTTTTAATAATCCTGAAGCTTTAATCTCTTAGAGAGGAAGACAGCTACCCTCCTGGGCAGACCCCCTCCATCATCACCAGCTCCCCCATGTTAGCTAAATGACTGTTTTTCTCCTTTTGCATAATTAATTCTACTTTTGCAAATGGCCTCCTTAATTATTTCTCCCCCATTTTCCTCCTCTTGCTGTCCCTGAGTTGGCAGCTGGGGGGAGGGGAGAGGAAAGGGAGAACGACCCTATTTCATTAGCTGTCTGATGCCATTACCCATTTATTCTCCACACCCAGTGGACAGACATCTGGAGACCTTCCTCCTCTTTCACTGGCCCCTCTCCTCCCATCCCAGTCTACCTGCTCAAGCTGCTGCCAGCATTCCACTCTCATGGCCAGCCTCCTTGGGACCTCCCCTTCCCTGGAATGAGGCAAGAGCCCCCTAACTGTCTCCCTGCCTCAGGTCTCTGCCCATTCTAATCTCCCCTCCACACAGCTGCCAAGGCAATCGGCCTCAAGCTCAGGCCTTTGAGCATTTTCTGATGACCTTTTTCTATGTTGGATTTCCTTATTTCTGAGTCATTCCCCATGTTACCTCTCCCCCCACCCTGCACACTCACTCTCTCTCTCTCTCTCTCTCTCTCTCACACACACACACACACACACACACACACACACACACACACACACACACACACACTGCAGAATGTTCAGGTAACCCCAAGTCTATCTGGAAAGAGCCTCTGAACCCGTTGGACCCAGACCCTTCCCCCTCCCAATTGTGCAGGGGAAGCATCAGGGCCCGTTTCTGCCAAGCCCCTCAAATTCTACTTGTTGCTTAGGAGGCATTTCATAATTCTTTGTTGACCCAAAGCACACCAGGTCATGCCTGCTCTCCTGACTTCATAAGCACAGAATTTCCCCAGACAGGTGCTCAGCATGGCCCCAGAGCAGCAGACACATCACAAGTGCTTGCCCAAGGAGTGAATGAATTTCAGATGATGCTTCTTCTACTTGTGAATTACCCATGTGTGAATTCGGCAGCCTCCAGGACCCTACATAATCAGCTCCCCTCAACCCAACAATACCAACTCAACTGTTTCCACAGACACTGACTTCTGGAGAGATCACAGGGTTTAGGAGAATATACCTGAGGATTGCTGTGGGATAAGTTGAAGGCAGAAAGAGGTTTGCTACCCATTCCCCTTCACAAAAGGGTGTCAGATGGAGAGCCAGGGTCTGGTAAACACAGGATGGAGGAGGAGGAAGAAGATGCAAGGTCTGGAATCCCCAGGAGAAGACCCTGGGGGGGGAGAGGGAGGAGAGGATGGTCTGAGATGGGGATCCAGGAGTTGGTCAAGACTCCTCTGGATGGCCCAACAGAGAAATGGGATACTCCATCAAAGGGGAAGATGGGACAAGGGACCAAGGTCCAAGAAGTGCATGACTGGGTGAACACCTTACCCTGGGGAAGTTATGGGCCCATAGAATGGGAGCTAGAAGGTCACCTAACCCAATGACTCCATTTCCACAAATAAGAAAACTGAGCCTCAGAGAGCTTAAGTGACTTCCCAAGACAATACAGGCACAAAACTGGGTCCGATGACGTCAAATCTGAGGCTCTTGGAACATCTCCTGCCTCTCCCACTCTGCTGCCTCCCCCCATTCTGCTGCCTCCCCCACTCTGCTGCCACCCCCAACTCTGCTGCCACCCCCAACTCTGCTGCCTCCCCCCACTCTGCTGCCACCCCCACTCTGCTGCCTCCCCCACTCTGCTGCCTCCCCCCACTCTGCTGCCTCCCCCCACTCTGCTGCCTCTGATGGTGCATTTTCATGGTGCTGGAGGCCATCTGAGCTGCCCTTTTCCCAGGACTCAAACCCTGAGAGATGAGCATGGATGTCCTGAGTCAGTTTTCTCCTCTGACAAAGGAGAGATGCAATTAAATGATTTGGGTCCCTTTCAGCTCTCCTTGGAGCCTCTAAAAGCTGAGGTGACCAAGCCTTCCCTCCTGTCACCACATTCTAGGAGGATCCAGTGAAAGGACATCTACAAAAGGGTTTGCCCGGGAGGCACCAGACAAGTGGAATCCGAGGTGATGGAGGAGGAGGAGGAGGCGGAGGAGGAAGAGGAGGAAGAACTCCAAGAGCACTGACAATCAGATGGCCTCAGTGGCCTCCCCCAGCTTCTAATCCATCTGTTCACATCTCAGAAACCACAGACAGGAAGACCCTGCTGACACTGTGGATGTTCTCAGGCACATCCAGAACTGCTGACCTAGGGAGCCCAGAGCGCAAGGCTTCGGGCACAGAGCTGTCAGTCACACTCCCATAAACACCAAATTTATAAGACCCCAGGAAAGGCCCTTAAAATCCTATTACCATCTGAGGGCCTGGCATTAATTACAGGATTACAGCCTCTTTTCCTGGTTCATCAGGAACACAGTAAGCAACTTGCTCTTTCTGTAGGAGGGCTGCCGTGAAGGGAGGCTGGCAAAGGGACTGACGTGAGATTTATGTGCCTAGCACCGGGTAGGAGTTGACTAGACAAGACACCAGAAGGACAAGTCTAGTGGGTACAGGAAGGGAGGTAAGGTGCTCCAATGTCAAGGCCACAGTCACCAGCAAGAGCACCGGTCCTTGGGTGGTGGCCAGAAGGCTGGAAACTCTCTCTCTCTCTCTCTCTCTCTCTCTCTCTCTCTCTCTCTCTCTCTCTCTCTCTCTGTTTCTCTGTCTCTGTCTTTCTCTGTTTCTCTGTCTCTGTCTCTCCCCCCACCTTCCATTCCTTTGGTTTCTTTCTAGCTGCTTACAATATTTTCTCTCTGACCTGGGAGTTCCAGAATTTAGCTGTTATTTTTGAGAGTCTTCATTTGGGGCTCTCTTTCAGGAGATGATCAGCAGATTCTTCCAATTCCTATTTTACCCTCTGGATATGATATTAGGGCAGTTTTCCTTGAAAATTTCTTGAAATATGATGTCTAAGCCCTTATTTTATCATGACTTTCAGGCAGTTCAATAATTCTTAAATTATTTGTCCTGGGTCTATTTTCTCCCAATAAGAATCCGTATTTTCTACTACTTTTCCCATTCTTTTGCCTCTATTTTACTGTTTCTTGAGGTCTCGAGGAGTCCTTAGCTTCTACTTGCCCAATTCTAATTTTTAAGGAATCATTTTTATCTGGTAACCTTTGGCGCTTCCTTTTCCATCTGCCTATTCTGCTGTTAAGGGAGCTCTTTTCTCCAGTTAAGGTTTGTGCCTTCTTGGTTCTTAACCAGTCAGCCAACCCTTTTTTGAGGGTCATTCTCTTCAGTAATTTTTTGTGCCTTCCTCACTAAGCTGCTCATTTTCTTTTCATAATTTTCTTGCATCACTCTCATTTCTTTTCCCAAATTTTTCCTCTACTACTCATATCTCTTTCTTTAACTCTTCTAGGAATTCTTGCTGGCCATGGGTCCAATTAGAATTTTTCTTTGAGGTTTTGCTTGCAGCTATTTGTACATCCTCTTCATCTGCGTTTATGTCTTGGTCTTCCCTGCCACCATAATAGTTTAATGATAAAGTTTTTGTTGTTGTTGTTATTTGCCCATTTCCCCAGCCTGTTGGGCCATAATCACCTAGGGGTGGGGAGGCACCATCCCAAACTTTAGGCTTGTTTTTTAGCTTGTTGCTGTTTTTAGAGCTGGTTCTGGGGGTCTGCAATTTTTTGGTGGTTTCAAGGTAGCATGGTCATGGAAGAGGTGTGGTCACTGGCCTTCTGCTCTTCTGGTCTTGTTCCCCTCAAGTACAGCTACAAGAACTAGGACTCTGCTTGACCCTGGAACTGTGGTCAGATCCCCAGATGCCTTGTGACTGACCCCCAGCTCTCCTGTCCACCTTGTTACTGTGACCCAGAGCTATTCACAGGCAATAAATGTGCCAAGTAGTGCTACTTTCACCCAGTGCCAGCAAAGGGTTCCTTAGAATCTCTTTCTGACCCTTACTGTCCCTGGCCTGAGAGCTCCCAAAGCTGCTGCTGCCACCTCCAAGACTCACCCCTAGTGCTTTTGTCACATCCTGGTGGCACAGACCTCTCTCTCCTGCAGAACTCCTAAGTTGTCTTAGGCTGGAAAATATCTCGCTTTTACCATTTACTGACTCTGCCACTCCAACATTTGACTTGATGAGTATTTTAAAGTTGTTTGGAGGGGAATTTTGGGAGGGTTCAGCTGGGCCCTGGTATGTACTCCACCATCTTGGCTCTGCAACTGTTTCTTCAACTAATTTTGAAGGTCCCTTTTAATCTTTTGATGGGTTACTCAATGGTAAAGTTCAGGAGGAGAGTTCCAAGTGTTACTTCCCTCCTTCTATGTCTAGATCAGAGGAAGAGGCTGACTCAGGTCCCTCCCTAAATGCTCATGTCCCCACCCTCTTCCTGTCCATTAAAGGCTCTGAGAGATTTATCCCAAAATAATTAATTACATGCCAGAGAAAGTGACTTTGTGCCATTAAAAGATCTACAATAACAAGAATGCATGGTCATAGGAAGCTTTAAGGTTTACAAAGCATATTACATACTTTGTCTCATTTGATCCCTATAAAAACCCTGTGAGGTAGGTGCTGTTATTTTCAAATGTATTTACAGATGAGGAAGCTGAGGCTGAGGTGGAGAAGTTAAAGAACCTCCCAAGGGTCACAAACTAAAAAGTGTTGGGGTGGTTAGATGGTGCAGTGAATAGAGCAAGGGTCCTGGAGTCAGGAGAATCTGAGTTCAAATCCAGCCTCAGACACTTAACACAAAAACTAGCTGTGTGACTTTGGGCAAGTCAATTAACCCCAGTTGTCCTGCCTTCCCCCCTCCAAAAAGGAAAAAAAAAACTAAGAAGGGTCTGAGGTAGGATTTGAACTCTGTTCTTTACTTCTGACCCTGAACTCTGGCCGCCACTGTCCTTCCCCTCCCCCCTCTACCACAGCTTGTCCCAGGTGGCTTCTTGTTGTTCTTACCCTGGCTGTGGCTCTGCCTCTGAGCCTTTGAGAAGACTATGCTCTGTTTCTGTGGAGGATCTGTCTCTGGGCTGCCCCTATCCTCCTCCTAAGTTAGGCTACCAGAGCCTTGGCTGGGCTCCCCTGGGCTTCCCAGGAAACAGGTCTCTCCAGGCCCCGTTTTCCACTACAGTGACTCACTGCCTTCAGCATCATCTCCTGCCCACTGCACACGTGGCCAAGTGATCTTCGGTTTGTTTTTGCTGGACTAGAAGCATGTTAGATTATCTCCTTCCTGGTACAGCCTAAAGGCAGTGACTTTTTTTTTTTAACCATTAGCAATGAATCATTAATGATGAAGGGTTTTGGGTTTTT
Organism: Gymnobelideus leadbeateri; assembly: GCA_011680675.1. Classification (NCBI taxonomy): domain Eukaryota; kingdom Metazoa; phylum Chordata; class Mammalia; order Diprotodontia; family Petauridae; genus Gymnobelideus; species Gymnobelideus leadbeateri. The sequence goes on along the minus strand of WOXC01010120.1, from coordinate 463,864 downwards.
TGTTTTTGTGAATCAGTAGATTTCAAGCTACCAAGAATTCCTGGAAAAGACAATGAAAAACTAACCATAAAAGAAAGACAAATGAAAAGAATGCTAAGGTTCATCTACCCTACATAGAAAAGATGAGAACACTCGTTGTTGGAGGGGATGTGGGAAGACAGGTAAGACATTCAGTGCCGGCCGAGCAGAGGATTGATCAGATCATCCTGGGGATTTGGGAGAAGAAAGGGCTAAATTGTTCCTACCCTTTGATGTAGATATCCAACTACTGACTGAGTGGATGGATGCCTCCAGGGGGATGCTGAAAACATGGAGAAAAGCAACCCAAATGTACAAGAGTAGTTACAGTAGCATGATCTGTGTTCACAAAGAAGATGGAAATGAAACATGTGCCTGATGACTGGGGAATGGCTCAAAAAACCCTACTGTACAAACGTGAAGGAACACTACTGCCCTGATAGGGGCATTCTGAGAACATGAGAAGCTTTGTGGTGACTGAGGGAGGGAGAAGAGGGCAGAGCCAACACACAAAGACACAGTGAGTGCAGCAAGGTACACAAACCCAGCCCAAAGTGACCACAAAACTCTGTTCATACACACAGGCAGTGGTAGAAACACAGAGCCAGAGGTGAAGGCACATCTCGCTTTTCTCTTAACAATCAATGAAAAGTTTTGAGGGGAATGTTCTTGGTAGCAGAGTGTTTCTTGGGGTTTTGTTGGGAAGTGCCTGTGCAGTCAGAGAAAAATATTGAATATGTTTTTAAAAACACTTATGTTTTAGTGACTTTGTTACTATATTGTTCAAATATATGAATATGTATATATAGATACAATTCTTTTTTTTATTTTTGGAGGGCAATTGGGGTTAAGCAACTTGCTCAAGGTCATATGACTAGTAAGTGTTAAGTGCTAAGTGTCTGAGGCCAGATTTGAACTCAGGTCCTCCTAACTCCAGGGCCCTTGCTCTATTCACTGTACCACCTAGCCGCCCCTATAGATCCAATTCTTAAAGAGAAAATTCTATATTGCAGAAGTTCAGTTTCTTTTTCTTTTTCCATTATTTTCATTCGGTTTTACCTAGAATAAGAGAAAACAGGAGTTGGAATGGAGAGTATTTCTTTTATTATAATTTTTATATAACTTTTCCAACCTAGGTTCAGGTAAGTACTTGTCTCTCCCATTCCTTTAAGAAGGGTCCTCTTCAAGCCTCTGTTTTGTTCTTTTTCATATACTGATACATGTTTTTGTTGAAAATTGTTTACAATAATTTTTTTTAATATGAGCAGAAACCCATTTAAGAGATCCCACACTCTGTCCCTAAGTAGTGTGCAGCTATGCCCAAAAAATAAGATGATTCAGGAAAATCTCCGAGTCAGAAAGTCAGCCATGGGATCTCTGACAGACCTTTGAAGGGGCAGAACCCCCCCACCCCCACCAGCCTGATAGGGTCACATTCCTGGGGATATCCTCCAAACCAAGATGGCTTTCCAAAACTCAGATGAAGCAGGCAGGAGTCTACAGCAGCTGGACGTGAAGAGAAAACCAGTGGCTTCCTACTAGTTCCATACAAGAATGACTTTATTATATCATCTTTTACAGCTGCTGACCAAAGAAATCATATCCAACGGTCCATTAAGAGACAAAGAAGACCGATTTGAATGTTTAGAATCTTAAATGTCCCCACCAGATTCTATTCCATTTCCCCATTCCAATTTGGTAAGTTGGGTGAGTGAAAGAAAAGAAAGGGTGGTGGGAGGAGAAAAATATGAATCACAGTTACAACAATAGGAAAAACACTTGACTTCTTTTTTTATGCTCGGAAGCTCCGAGCTCAAAGAATTGCAGTTACTATAGCTGTAGTGAGACTATCAAGTTGGAAAGCCTCCCGGGATGGTCCCTGGGACAGACTACCTGGGGAGGGAGGGCAAGCCCAGCTGAGAAGAGCAGGCAATGTTTCTGCTGGTATGTCATTGGGTCCTTCAGTGATGAAGTGAATGGTCCTTAGCCCAGGGCAGCCCCTTCAGCCTCCTCAGTGATGATGGCAGAAGAGGGGAGGAAGGGGGGGAGCTAGCAGCAAAGAGCATTGATTTTAGTCTGGCTATTGACCACAGAGGAAGCAGATGCACATTGATTCTGACTACAACGGCAATAATTCCCGAGTATAATGAAGTTAGAGAATTTGGGAGCTGGAAGGGACCTCAGCAGTAATTTGGTTCAATCCAGACTCAAGAAATCTCACCACAAATGATTTGCCAGCCTCTGCTCAAAAGCATTCCAGGAGGGGGACCCAGCCCCTGGACGCAGCCTCTCAAGGATGGTTCTGAATGGCTCTTTCCATCAAGCCCAAAGTTTCCTCCTCTTCAGGCTTCCAGTCACTGTTTCTATTTTTACCATAAGGGTCAGACAGAGTGAGTATAATCTCTTCCAGGGGACAGTCCTCATTTTTTCCTCCATCTCCCTCACCCCTGCACCCCTCTAAGCTGAGACTCCCCCAGGCTAGAAACACATTGTGCCTTCAAACTGTCCCTGTGTGGCCTGTCATCATCCTCATCTTCAGACACCCTCTGACTCACATACCAGTGTCTTTCCTCAGATGTGGGGCCAGAACTGATTACACAACTCCAGATGTGGTCTGAGTAGGGCAGAGTGCCAAATGCATGTGCTGGACCATCTTGTATTATGGGCCTGCCAAGACACTGTGTAAGGAATGCCCTGCAGGCAAAGGAGGATGAGAAGGCAAGACTAAGGGATCCCATCTGGGTAGGGTGAAGGCTACACTGGTCCCCAGCAAAGTCCAAGGATGAAGGTCCAAGGGGATGCTCTACGGTGGCTCACTGGAGTAGAGGAAAAGAGCTTCATTGGAAGAGATGTGGTTGGTTTTCAGCCTGCACCATCAGAAGGAGTGGCCCCCTTGAGGAGGTTGGCTTCCCCCACAGCAGGGGAGGGTGCTGAGGGGAGAGAGCCCCAGGGCTGGCTGGTTTGGGGAGAAGGCAGCTCCCCCAGTGCAAGCCTGTAGCCTTTCCTCTCTCAGGTGACTGCAGAGATCTTGGCCCAGGCTGTTTCTGCTCAGAGGTGGCAGGCTTTAGCCTGGGGCCTTCCTGGCTTCTTCCTGGTCCATGGGAAACAACAAGAAGCTTTTTGTCAAGTTTGGATTGTATCACACCTTTTAAAATTGAATTTCCCAGGGATGTAACTGAGAGTGAAATGCTAACTCCCAATTCTCCCCCAAGGACAAGACCAAGTGTTCCTGATCTGGGGCTTCGACTCATAGAATCACAGGCATGTGACTCCTCAACCACCCAAGAGATCATCTGATCCATCCTCTCATCTCTCCAAGGAGGCCCAGTGGTGGGCCGGCTTCATATCGTTAGTTAGAGGCAAGATGGGATGGGAACTCAGGAAGATCAAACATTCACTTATTGTGGATTATGCACCAATCTTTGGCTCATATACAAAATTAATGGACTTTTGAATGGACTAGAGTTATCTGTAAATAAGGACATAGGAAATGCCCAAGCTCTGAAGAAAATTTCCTTCCTTCTCAGGTTTAAAACTGAAGTGGATTTTTTCAAGAGGGAAATTAATTACACAACAAGTATTTATTAAGGACCTACTATGTGTCAGCCAGCTAGCTGGTGAAATGGACAGAGCTCCAGGCCTGGAGCCTGGAAGACCTGAGTTCAAATCTGGCCTCAGACACTTCCGTCTGTAGCCCTGGGTAAGTCGCTCCACCCTGTTTGCCTCAGTGTCCTCATCTGTAAAATGAGCTGGAGAAGGAAATAGCCAACCACTCCAGTATCTTCACCCAAAAACCAAAAAACCCACAAAACAAGAACCCCATATGGTGTCACGGAGAGTCAGACGGGACAGAAAAACAGCTAAACTGAGCTGAGTGTACTCGGGGTTGTGGGTACAAGGAAAATGAACTGAAAATCCCTATTTGCTAGCCTCTGCCTACTGTTACCAATTCATGGCTACCTGGCACTGGTTTCAAAGAAAGCCTTTTTCTAAAGCGATTTCATTGCGCTTCCAACAGTGAGGGGGTCTTCTTAACCGATTCCTTTTAAAATCTCTTTTCAATACAAAGAACAAAGAATTAATTCTGCTCTTCAAAGGTCTAAATCGTTTTTCCTTCAAGTTCAGGCAAACCCTGCTCACTGTGATTGGCCAACGAGGCCTTCGTCAAGCCTGGATCCTGATCCCGTCGTTCCATCCCCCAAAGCCATCGCTAGATCTGCACGAGTCCTCGGAGGACAGACAGTCAGACGGTGGCAGCGCGTCCGAGGACCACTTCTTGTTCCCATAAATGTAATGTCGAGAAGAATACAGCACTGGAAAGGCCCCTGAGGGTGAGGACAATAGCTGACGGTACCAGGAAGGAGGGCCAGTCGCACTGCCCTCCCGCCATGAGCTGGACAGCCCTTGGCACATGCTCACCAGCGCGGGACCTCAAGACTGGGGACAACCGCAGGTCGACTAGCTTCGCCATGAACCCCAAGACGCACGATCCATGTGACTTCAGCAAGGATGGGGGTTCAGGAGAGGGATGGGCCCCGCTAAGTGCCCAGCATGCATCACTTCTCAACACGTTAGACCAGTGATCCAAATGCTCCTTCATTTCAGGTTTCAAAATGTTATTAAGAGGGGGTTAGTCTAATGGAAGAAGATCTAGGAGATTTGGGCAAGGAAGGCCTGCGTTTGAATCAGGAGACTGTGGACCAAATCCCACTTGGCACTCACCATATGGCCAAGGGTCAGTTGCCTCATTTCTCTGCCTAAAAAATGGGTACAATGACACCAGCAGCACGTCCCTTGAAGAGTGGTGGCATGGCTCAAAGGGGACTATCTATGTAAAACGCCTTGTACGCCTGGAGGAGCCCTGGAAATGTGAGTCCTTATGATTTATTTAGAGAAGGGCTGCTGTCATATCCAAATGGCCACCGCTGAGCCTGGCAGTGACAGATGAGGACCTGTCTGCAGGTCTGCATCAAAGGTAAATTGTGGGGTTGGCCTCCCTTTATTGCCTGGAGTTATGGAAGAGAAACACTGGCAGTGCTTGAAAAGTCAGGCTAGCATTGGGCCCATAATACCTGCTCAAGCGAGAAGGCTCTGTCCTGCTGAACCACAGGATACTCAAAGCCCACATCCCCAGCAGAAGGAAGCCTGATGCCTGCTAAGTCCAGGGAGGACAAGGGGGAGCTCATGCTCATGAGCCATTCCATGCAGGGCCATCTTGCAGCATGGACGATTCTGGAAAAGGGATGGGTGACCTCTGGTCTAGTATTAGTCACATATGTAACTATAGGAACTCTGGCTATGGGCCCAAGGCTCCCAATGGACAGATGGGTGTCCGATTGCTTTCAGGTTAGCAAAGCTGTTAATATATGCTCATTTTGCTTTCCCTAGAATTAGCCACATGCATTATTGGCTCCATTTTGCAGATCAGTAAGCCAAGGCAAGAGCTGCTTGTTCCTGGTCAGTCAATAAGCATTTGTTAAACACCCACTAATTGCCTGCTGCTGTGCTAGGCTCTGGGTACACAACGGTCCCTGAGCTCAGGGAGCTTACATTCTATTGGGTGAGCAAACATATATCTATCGAAGAATATACAAAGCACAGGGATGGGGCCTGGACCCATGCATTCTTTGAAAGAGGAGACAAACATTCAGGGCACCGGAGAAGGCCCAGCCACTGAGATGCAAAATGTCAGGCGTGTTATAGACAAGGAGCTAGATGATCACATTCCCAGAGTGGAGATCTCGTTTTCTTTTATAAAACGATTAAAACAAACCCTGCTCAGTGCCCGAGTCTCTGGCCAGCAGGACATGAAAAAACCAGGCTTGAAAAAATCAGCAGCTCAGAGACCTTGCCGAGTAGCCACGGAACCTCACGTGACCAGCTGTCCAAAGAGCCCGGCTCCTAACTCCTAACTTAGGTGGCAACTGGAGAGGGCGAACATGGCGGCCTTGACCTTGGCTCTCCCTTGTGATGGGCACTTAGGCCAACAATTCACTTCCATCTAGTTATAAGCCAAAGCCTTCCTAGGGCCACTGTGGTTTGCTGGAAAAGGGCAAAGTCTAGCCATCCCTGTCTGAAAAAACTCCCCCTACTCTGGATCCCTTTGAGCAGATGTTGCTTAAGTACAGGTAACTGCCTGTAGCGTACATCACTGAGATTTTGCTGTAATTGTTAGAACAGAAGTTCCTGAATGATGAGAACATTTATATTCTCGTGCCTTGTTAGTGCAGCTGATCAGAAGAAAGCATTTCCTTGGATTTTGCTGCTTTTCTGTATAAAAGAAGGTCATTGGAAATTCAAGTCAGAGATCTCTTTGTTTCTGTTTCTGTCCATCTCCCTTGCTCTGCTTAGCCTGGTACTATAAGCAGAAACTCTTTTCTCTAGCACCTGGGTTCTCTGTTCAGGTAGCAGAACATCACGAGCACAGACTCAAGGGCATCTCTGGGAGGACACCGTGAAGAATGGAGCATGGCTAAAAGACACTGGTCCAATTGTTTAGAAGAGGCAAGTAGGAAGGGTGTCAGTCACAAGGGCTATTTGAACTGACCAACTTCAGGGAGAGAGGCAAGGTTGGAGCAGGTGTGATGAACTTGGAAGGCTGCTGGGGCCAGAGGACAAGGGGAGAGAGAATAGTTTTCGCAGGAGAGATGGCAGGAGGTCATGAATACAGAAAGTTCAGAGTTCGAGACCACAGATAGCTCATGTTCAGGCGGTGTGAATGCTAAGGCTCTGAATACCCTTCTGGGAAACTGAGGTCATGGGAATAGAAGCTGGAGAAATGTGCAAGTGACAAGATTTGAGCATATAGATTGAAATCCCTGGGTATAAGGTCAGAGAATTGCAGAATCGGGTGTTTGCTCTCCAAACACTGACAGCTGCTGCGGATGGCAGCAGGGGAGAGCTCAGGATGGGCCTCTAAACTAAGAAATCTATGGAGAAAGGGGTTCTGGGGACCAAGCAGAGCCTCCCCAGTTCCCCAGAGGCTAGCTCCATAGCTTTACCCCAAGATGGCGGCAGATGAAACCCAGCCAGAACAGAGACCACATACAGTCCAGTCTTAGCATTCAATTGTGCCTAAGATGAAAGCCCTGAACACTCTTCATCCATCATTCAGAAGCTTTGTTCCTTTGGACAAACCCAAATTTCCTCCATTAAATTGAAATCACCAGAGGAATTTGTGAATATCACTGCATTTGTTTCCTTGGGCTCTCCTTCCCCACACAAGGGGCCCTTGGGGATCAGGAGGGTGGGCTCCCAAGACAAGAGGGGAAATGGCTTGGAGATCTCTTCCTCTGTCCTTGGTTTGTCTTCTCTAAGAACTGATGCTCCCAGTTACATGAATGGAACCCTGACACCAGGCTAAGGGTCGTCACTCGGCATCACCACGATTAGGTCTGATGAGTCAGGTTCTTACCAGAAAGTTGGGTCAGTGTGTATCTAGGTGTTATAGGAGACAGTGTGCTATTGTGGTGAGCAAGCTTTAGTATAGGAAAGAAGAGAATGTTTGAACTCAGGAAATTATCAGGTGGTGATGAAGAGTCAGAGTTACCTGGGGAAACTGAGTCCATCCTCCTCCCCTCCTTATTGTACAGGTAAAGAAACTGAGGGCAAGAGAAGGAGTGACTTGTCCAGGGTCACCCAGACAGGAATTATCTGAGGGAGGATTAGAAGCCAAATCTTTTTTTAATTCATTAGCAACATTCCTCCACTATGTCAAGTGGGCAGTACTCTCACTGATTTTTGGATTTTAGCAAATAATCTGTGGATTAGAAATGGAGACTTCAAACTAAGGTGGCACAGTAGATAGAGCTTTGAATTTGAAGTTAAGAAGATCTGAGTTCAAATCCTGTCCCAGAAACCTGTTGATCATGTGACCCTGGGCAAGTCACTTAACCTCTATCTGCCTTAATTATAAAATGGAGATAATACTAGCTCTGCCCTCACATGGTTGTTGGGAGGATCAAATGAGGGAAGTGCTTTGTAAGCCTGAATGTTCGACCTAGATGCTAGCCATGGTGAGAGAGAGGGAAGGTCATGACCCTCTATGACTTAGTAATATGGAATCATGGGATCTCTGAGTTGGAGAAAACTGAGAGACTTCTGGACTGACTGGTCCTCTCCACCCTGCACAGAGCTGGTCATCCCTGTATTGCCTCAAGAGCCCTCAGAGCAGCCCGCTCCCCTTCAAATGTGAGGGAGCTTTTCCTGACATCCTGACATCCAACTTGATCTTTCTTCTTCCCAACCTCTCCCTATCAAGGCCAGCTGTATCCTCTAAGGTGGACCCAGGCATTGACTCCTGCCATTTTGATTCTGCCCTTTCCCGTCCAAAGATCATGTCCCTCAGCACGAGCAGCTCTGGGGTCCAGAATCACAATCTCAGGGAATGATAGCAGCTGTCTTCCTCTCTCCTTCATACTCCTCTTTTTCTCACTTTTTGCAAAAACAAACAAACAAACAAAAATCCCCAAACCACAAAAAAATGTGAAGCAACAAAATTTGTTCCTTATACAGGAAGTACAACTGCCTTTTCTGTCAGCATCCACTTTCCCTGGAAGCCTCCTTTAATCTTTCTGGTGTTATTCTTAGACAACTGCATCACTCGAACAAAAGGGAAGGAGAAAGAATAAATAGGGTTGACCTCCACCTCTGGGAGAGCCATCAGCCTCTATGGGTCACACAGCCTCTCAGAGCAGATGGTTTAGGGACACTGCTCCTGATAATGCCAGTGGGAAATCCAAGTCTCCCAACCTTTGGATATTCACAGCCATATTTTGGGGAAAGATGTTGGGGTGGAGAGAGGGCATGGAGAAAAGGTCTCTTTTTCTCTTAAGTGATTCCATCTCAGGGTCTTGGAAAGGGCTGCTCCACTCAAGGCTGGCTGTTACTGGAATTCTGGACTCTGAACTGGTCAGTGTTTCATTCAAGCCCTGTAGGGTGTGACTGATACTCTTCAACCCACAAGACACTTCCTGTGTATTACCATCTGTTTGAATTAAATCCAGACCTGGTTTATGCCTTTAAGTGACTGACAGATTTAATAGAGTGTCTTGATCTTGTCGAAGCCAAGTTTACATTTTTCATTCTGTAACTCAACAAAGTGCTCTCACCTCACTAAGGGACCCAAGTATAGAGTATCCTGTCAGTTCCATTAACAGGCCTCTTACATAAGACACCTTGTTTCTCCCATCAGAATGCCGGGTCCTTGAGGGCAGAGACTTTTTGGGAGGAAGAGGGACTTTCTTTGTATCTCCAGGGCTTAGCACAGTGCTTGGTCAATAAATGCCTGATGATTGATTAAAAACGTGTTGATCAATGAGCTCCATGTATTGTCTCTTCAGCCAACTCCCTTTTCCCTCCCCATTTTAACTGTTTCTCTCTTTTATTCCCCTCAGAATATTATTAGTGGAAGTTCTCATCTCCTGCAGAGCTGACTCTGCAGCTAAAACCATCAGCCATGGAACCCAGTCTTTCCTTTCCTTGAACCCCCTGAATCACCACTCCCAGGTTGAGGATACCTCTCTGTAAGCAGCTCTTAACTGTACCCTGGGTTCTGCCCACACCTGGTGGGACTTGGGTGACCTTTATAGGATTTTTGCCTCCTTTGAGATTCCTGTAGCTTCCCTCTAATGGATATAAATGGGTGGCTGCACTCAAGTATTCTGTTCTTTGCCTTGACTCTTCATTACTAATATCAAATGTCATATTAATGCTGGTATTGTATGGCTCACTTCCTACACTGTCTCCTGATTCATTGGTTGTGCCAACAATTAAAGTAATAGTCACTGATGGTCTAAAAATTGCTCAATTCAGTTTATCATAGGATAATAGGACCATCCATCTGGGGCTAGAAGATCCATCTGGAGCTAGAAGGACCATCAGAGGCCATCTAGGCCAACCTTCTTATTTTACAGATGAGGAAACTGAGGCAGAGAGAAGGTAAGTGATGTACCCAAGATCTTGTGGTTCATATGGAACAAAGCCAACTCTGCCCCTTTCCCACTTCTCAATCCCCATCATTGTAGAAGAAGTAGGTCACACAGCACCAAGGAGCTTTTGGCATGCTCTTGACTTCATCAGCTACCATGGCTGTGTCTTTCATGCAAGTATCTCCAAAATATTAATTGGTTGGTGAATTCCTGAGGAATCAGAATTAGAAAGTATCCTGACAAGAAAGGAAGAAAACGAGGCAGTGCCTAGAGAGAGCCACATAGCTGCTCAAGGGATTCATTGGGCATTCTTGGGGGTAAGGATAAGCTTCCTACCCTAGAGCTGACCCAAAGTAGGATGGGCTTCTCCAGGAAGCAGTGACTTCCTCCTCACCAGAAGTCTGCAGAGTCTCTGTTCTGGGCCAGGACACTGGGGGAGCTGAAGAAACGGGAGTTAACCCACCATATTCATTTGGCACCAGCCAGGATTGTTGCACACAAGGATCTCATGGCACCAAACTGGGGCAGTTGGAGTTAACTTTGCTATAGTTGGACTGACCTGGGACCTGGCTGTGGGTGTTTGGGCAAGAGGACTATAAAAGCGGTTTTTAGGATTTTGGCAGAGAACTCACAGGGCCCCAGGGAACTTCCTTGCCAGTAGTTTTTATTTGTTTTTGTCTTCACAAACTGCTTTTTAGACACATTGAGAATTGTTTCTACTTGAGAATATTGGAATATGATCTGAATAAAAGGACTTGGGTTTGAAACGCCAGGTTCTGAGGGAACCCAATGCACCAGGTACAGAAGAAGGCTTTGGGCCAGCTGGTCAACCACCTGACAGTCATGATGGAGCTAAGCTATTGGTCCCATAGGGATTAGATGGACCCTGAGGTTTGGTGGTTCTGTTTTCAAACAACTTTGAGCTGGGAGGGAACTGGGGGGGGGGGTGGTTATTTAGTCTATGCTGTTCACTTACAGATGAGGAAACTAAGCCCCAGAGAAGGTAAGGTAAGGACCCAAAGCCCTACATGCAAGAAAGTGAGGAACCAGCCTTAGCTCCTCAAACTCAAAGGCAGGGAGTGCTCTGCCCATAATCCCCTTGGAACTTTTTTACTTTGGCCTCTTTTCTGAATATTTTTCTAACACACATAAGTCTAATTTCCCACATCAATAAATAAAGTGAACAAAATGAATTTGTACTGGATGATGGAGACTCTTAGAACCTTTACAAATTTTATTCTGAATCCTTATTATTGTATTATTGAGGCAAAAACACAGATTGTGGGCAGCTGGTCTCACAACATACCAACGCAAGGCCATGCCTAGGACAATTTCTTTCTAACCAAAGTCCTATTGACACCTTGCCCTACTATTACTTGCTTCTTTCTTGTGAGCTAATTACTTCTCATGAAAGACAAGGAAAAACCCAGTTAATTACAGGTCCTGTAAGTTGGGGTATACTTACCTTGGGGTTCATTGTACCAAGATTTCTAGGGTGCCCTAAGCAGAGACAAAGATGATGTTACCTCCTATGTGAAGTCTTTCCTCATCCTCCTCTAATGCCTGTCAAATTACCTTGCATTACTTTATATACATTTATGTGAATAGTTTATATACATTTATGTGATTAAACGGTGTCTACACTGACAGAAGGTAAACTCCTTTCGTCACACTATCCCATGTGCCTGGCATACAGCAGGTATTCAATAAATGCATGTTGACTAGTAGCGCTCCCCTTTCTAAAAGAATCTCTGCTTGGTTTGGACTCCAGGCTCTTGCTGCCTCTCCCAGGTCAAGGTGATCACTTAGAATCTCATCCCCATGTTTGGATACTCAACACCTTGTCAATTCCTTCAATTGTCTTCCCCCTCTGATGGGAGGAACAGGAGAGGGAGCTGAAAATTCCTCCCAAAATTTCCCTTTACAGAAGGATGGGACCTGAACTTTCCAGGTGACTGCATTTCCCACCAGCAGCTCTGCTTGGTTTCATCTCCATGGAGCATCATGCCCCAATCTGGGTCCCCCTGGGTGTCCCCCATTCCAGCTTCCTTCATTAGACTGTCAGTTCTGTGAGGGAAGGGACTTTCTTTTTCTTATTTGTGCCCTTGGTACTTAGCACAGTGTCTGGCACACAGTAAGGGCTTAATAATGTTTGTTAAACTGATGTGTGAAAGCCCCTTGAACAAGTCTGACTCAATGTAATACAGAAGTGTCAATCGGGTTAATCAAGAAAGTGATTTTTTTAAGTCCCCTTGTGGAATTTTGCATTCCCCATAAAGGTATAAAGGTGTGTAATAATGGTCTAAGAACCCATTGTCAGTTTGTAATTTGTACATCAGAGGAATGAGTATTCTCTTAGCCCTGAGAGATTTGGACTTCAGGGATCTCTGACCTACAAGGTTAGCTCTAGTCATGGCCAGGAGTTTTTAAGGAGACAGGCTAGGATATGAGAGAGAAGGAGAGGGAGGAGCAGGGGCTACACTCCCAGAACCACGCAGGACTTGGTGAGCTGAGCAGAAAGAATTGGTAATACGGAGGGCAAAAGACAAAAGGAGAAACAAAGAAAAGTTGGATTGTGGCGGAATAGGGGGCCACTAAGGCAGACCATTGGCCTCAGCGTCTTGAAGCAGAGACTCAGCCTGAGGCTCTGGGTGGGGTTTGTCTCTTCCAGAACTGAGGGAAGTTCTGAAAGGCTTGCTGTTTCCAGCTTCCCCCTCCCAGGCCCTTCTACTAACAGCAGAGATAACACTCTGCTTGCTTCTTTTACTTAAGCATCTCCTAGTTCCTTGTGTTTCCTCATATACAGAGAAGCCAGGAGGGAGCTGGAAACACCCAAATGTTGCATGGGGGCTGAGAGCCAAGCCTTCTGAATGTTGGGGATTTTCCTCCCTGGGGCCTCAGAGCTACAGTGATTCCCTTAACAATTTCTCATTTATTGTAAAGGTCATACAGCTGCCAAGAATGGGAACCCATGGGCCTGAGGGTCACTACATTTCTCCTAAGGTAAGTATAGAAGGTGCCTAGAGGAGAAAATATTGTGCCTGGAGTCAGGAAGACTCATTCATACTTGTGAGTTCAAATCTGACCTCAGACACTTACAGCTTCGTGACCCTGGGCAAGTCATTTAACCCTGTTTGCCTCAGTTTCCTCATCTGTAAATGAGCTGGAGAAGGAAATGGCAAACCATTCCAGAATCTTTGCTAAGAAAACCCCAAAAGTTGTCATGAAGAGTCCAACATGATCCAACAATAACAAGTTAACTGCTTGAGCCAATAGCTGTCACAGGGTATGGCTGATTAAACCTCCTGCTCCCCAGCTAAAAAAAATAAGGGAGAGAGAAAAGGTGGAAAGATGCATTGCTCAGATGAAATTCAGGGTTCTTTCCTCCAGTAGGGAAAAGGGAACAGAAGTCACCAAGTGCCAAACCCCACAAGGGTTACCTTACATCATTCCATGACAGGATTAACTGGAAGGGAAAACCCAGCAGGAATTCTGCGGGATGCAGATCCTTGATAGGAACCCCGATGTTCAAGTCAAGGTTAAAACTGTGACTGTAAGTAAATCATACGATCTTACTCCTCTCTTTGCCCATAAACAAACTGCGCAGGACAAAGGGGATACCGGTGCTTTCTTCCTCTCCCTCTCTGCCTTCTCCTTCGTCTCTGCTTCAGTGTTTTAGCCAAGAAGAAATAAACAAGACGTAGACTGCCCTGGCCAGACACATCTCCCACTGGCTTCCACTGGGAGGTCGGGGGGAGATGAGGCAGATATGCCGCCCCCCGCCCCCCGCCAGTGGAGCTCGAGGCACATGGCAGCCGCTGAGCCTCTACCACACTCCAGCTCTTTGGGACGGAAACCAGCCTGAGCCTTGGCATGTTGAGAAGCCATCACATTTTAGATCTGTCTGGGATATAAATAATTGCTGCCCCACCTTCAGAGACAGATATTAGACGGTGATACGGCGATGGGGAAATATTAATGAGCGCTGGGAGCAGAGGCAGAATGATTGAAGACCCAGTAAGGCCTGGGCTCCTCGTGGAGGCGGGTCCCCTTGTATGCTGGCAGTCAGGGCCTCATCTTTACGGCCCGCCCCTCCCCTCCCCAGGGCTGGAGTAAACACGGAAGGAAGGCTGCTGGGGAGCAGGACTTTCCACCCCCTGGATGCCTGTCTCTTCTGAGCGATGCCGCCGGCTGTGGCTGCTGCTAGGGGCTGATCTAAGGCTAGTGGAATCAGTGAACACAGCCTCAAATCAACACAAGCTTCCATACCATGCTGGCCGGGGAGAAAGGGCAGGCCGTGAGGCCTTCCCTTCACTTCGCTGTCTCCCCCATTTTCCTATGCCTGGTAGGAACAGAAATCGGAAATGACAGTGAAGGGTGAGCTGTGGGCTGATGCAGAGGACAGACGCAGGGAGAAGGCCAGGAGGATGGGGGCCGCGGAGCGCCTTTCCTGCGGGGGGGCAAAGTCTGAAGCCAAGAAAACGAGCAGATGGAGAAGGCGTCGGCCAAAGTGTCAGGAGCAGACAGAAAAGCATGGGCCACCGCGGCTGTCCCCCAGAAGCGTGAAGAGAGAGCAGGGCCTTGGGAAATCAGCGGAGCAGGCAGCATCTGGATCCTTAATGACTTCTGTCGGCAGTCTCACACTTGGCGCAATCGTCAAGACGAGAGCTGGACAGGCGGCAAGATGGACTGCGCCGCGGCGGCCGTCACAGACCCCCAATAAAAGACACTGGAAACAACGAGTCCGTCCTCCCGTCTGCAGCTGCGCTCTTGCTCGGACCCTGCCTGCTCCTGGGCGGTGAGAAGCAGTGACTAGAATAGAACAGGCGCAAAATAGAGAGGGTGCTTGACAGGGGACCTGGGCTCGAATCCTGCAAATCAGCAACTTTTCCGAGCCTCAGTATCTGCATCTGTACAATAGAAACGATGACAGTGCCTTGGTTCCAGAGCCATCTTGAAAATCAAAGGAGATATTTTGGGGAAGGAACCTCCCAGGGCAACTAGGTGGGATAGTAGCAAGCATGTTGGACCTGCCCAGAGTCAGGAAGATCTGAGCTGAAATTTAGACTGACACACTCAGTAGCTGTATAATCCTGGACATCCACTTAGCCTCCATCTGCCTCAGTCGCCTTATCTGTCAATGGGGATAATAATTCGGTCTGCCTGTCTGGGTCGTAGTGAGGGTGGAATGAGATAATGCTGATAAACTGTTTTGCAGACTTTTAAGCATTGTCTGAATGCTGGATCAGCTGTTCTTGAACCTCTGTGGGCGCTATAGGTTGGGAACATCCCCAGTCACCAGCATCATTCTCGTGAAGAAGATGCAATCTGGTCCACTGGAATGAACATAGTTCAGGGACAGAGAAAGGTCATACACATCAAGTCCCCCTGTTTCTTCCCCTGCAGTGAAGAAGAAAGTTGGACCTGGGCTCAAGTGCTTCTGTAGAGTGGCTGGGTGAGCTGAGCCAGATCCTTTAACTCCTCAGAACCTGTAGCCAACTCTGTAAGACTACAGAGTGGGAAGAGTTGGGACCTACAGGCATAGAGGGAATTTCCACACTGGCAACTCCTTTTACTGGTGGAATCCCAAGTCCAGACCACGCCCAAAGAACCACAAGGAAGGGGGACAGACCCCTTCCAGTTGGATCCTTCCATCCTCTCCCTGATTCAGTGACACAAAACTGCCATTCTCCATGAAGAACAATGACTGCCTTCAGCACCGAGGCAGATGCTTTGCTGAGTGAGCACAGAAAACCAAGGATGTGCCTGAAATACAGATGTGTGACGCCCTCCTCTGCTCTGCTGCTGGCAGCTTGATGGCTGTGTCTGCTGTGTGTCCCTGGGGAGGACCCCAACCAGGCAAGCAATGATTAAGGGCAAGGCACGATACCAGACCCTGGAAATGTGGGGATGCCCAGGGCACCCCTCTGTCCTCTAGGGGTACTCCAGGTCCACTGGGGAGTTCTCAGTGACTCAGTTTCATTTCCTTCTCATGAGCTTTTCATTTACATTTTTGTAGCCTTTTGTCTCTGTTTCTATCACTTTGCAGTGGTTGATGCAAACCTCCTCATGTTTCAAGGTTCCAGCCTTCCCACCCCCCAGTCCTCATTGTCCACGAACCACTTGGCATCCTTCCTCACCAGTGCCCACCCTTTCTTTCTGGACCCTTTCTCTCCCTGGGCTAGCTTTCCCTCAGTTCTTCTCTTCCTTGCCTAAATGCTCCTTCCTGGCTTCCTTTGGTCACTCAGTATATACCCCCCCCCCCACACACACCTGAAAAGTATGTGTCTCAACTCAATTGAGTTCATCCAACAACCTTTTGTGAAGTAGCTACTATGTGCTTGGCATTGGACTGGGTGCTGGGGGTTCAAGGATAAGCCAGTCTCTAGCCTGGGCCCTCCATTCTTCTCCCTCAGTGATCTCACCAGCTCCTCTGGCTTCCATTGTCATCTCTAAGCACAGTTCCTGGCATTGACCAGGAAAGACATCCCTACCTAAGGCACACCGTGCCCCAGGATGGGATGTAGCTTCTGCTCACGACATTTCTTTCTTTGCTCTGGGATGCTGCCATGGAAGGCTGGCTTATCATATTTAGAAATGCCAAAGGCTGGGAGGAATAGATAATCTCATGTATAATAGCACCACGATTGAAAATGACTTCAACAGACCCGAACGATGGCTGAAACCAACAAGATGAAATTTAATGGGGATTGATGTAAAGACTTGCATTTAGTTTCAGAGAACCTACTGCATGAAGAGATGGTGGGGGAGGAAGTAAGCTGTCTCTGTGGGAGTTTATGTGAGAAAAAAAAGCTGTGGGTTTTAGCTGATCAAAAGCTTTATATAAGCAAGCAGCATGCAAGGTCCTGGGGACACAAGGCAGAATGAAAAAGCAGCCCATGACCTTGTCCTCAAGGGGCTTACAATCTCAAGGGGCTTATACCATTTTGATAAACATGTGTCTTTATTTCTATTCACATATAGATAGATACACATATACACATACATATACCTGCACATATACATACATATATGCATATATACATATATGTTACATATACAAGCGCATATATATGTGTGTATATATATATATATAGGACATGGTGAGCACCAAACAGTATAAAGAATGAAACTGATAACATTTTCACAGGAAGGAAAAGATTACTTATGACATGGAAATTGTCCCTGAGTCAGCTGTTTGTGCACAGTCAGACCATCGATTCATTGGAACGAAGATTGAAATTGATAATAAACAAGGGGGAAGAATAGTAATGAGGAGAAAGATGTGGCATATAAATGAGCATTAACCGTGAATTAAGGTTATCGCTTAAGCACCTGGCTTAAGCGATTCCAAACGGGGAGGAGACAATAGAGATGGCATCAATATCAATAATCCTAATTTCATTCAGAAACCCAAGGCAGTGGAAAATAACTGTCATGACTGCTTTACTGACCACACAGATGGCTGCCAAAGGTAAGATTGGGTTAGAAAACAGGTTCATCCAGAAAACTCTTACAAAGAAGGCTAAAGTAGGAGTATGAGCAATATCATCTCATAAAGGAGAGAATCCAGAGAAGATAAAACCAGTTTAAAGAAGTTTGTCAAAATGACCAATGAGGCAAAGTAATCTGAGATGCATTGAAGGATTGAACAAAAAGAGGACCATGAACAAAAAGAAAATGGAAAATATTTGCAGAAATTGGTGCAACATTTTGTTCATCCATCATCCATCAAGTCATGGAGCCACATACTTGGACCCTGACTTCATATTCCCTGAAATTCATAGTAAGTAAATAGAAATGATACAAAAGAGAATGATGATAATGGGAAAAGCAATTGGATTGAATCCATCTGTGCTGGGACCAATACAGAGGTGAGGGTACTGGGGGGACTGATTTATATGGTGCCTATGGGTGAGGAAGATAGCTGGGTTGTGAGGAAAACCTCAGATCTCACCGATTAACAAGAGGTAACCAAGAAAATGTCAGCAATTACCAACCAATGCACACATACTTCAGGCATACAGCCACTAACAACCTTCTATTGGATTTTCAAATGATTCCCCTTCCCCAAGTCATGAGAGCAATCATGAGGGAGAAATCACAAAACTTGAATAAAATATTTAAATAATTCCTGAGAATTATTTAGACTGATTCCCAACATATTTTGCCACAACATCCACAGGAAGATGTCCTTTCAGAAAAGTGAAAGCAAAAAGGCAATGTCCGGGGTGGCTAGGTGGCGCAGTGAGTAAGAGTGCCAGCCCCAGAGTCGGGAGGACCTGAGATCGGTCCGGCCTCAGAAAATGAGCACCCACATATAAATAATGACTGGCCGTGTAACCTTGAGCAAGTTACTTAAACCCAATTGCTTTAAATGGTTGGCCCAACAATGGTACATTTGTGCTACAGACTTTGGTCAAAGTCACAGAAATAAAGGTGAAAGAATCACCAATTCCAAAGTCTGGCAGATTCACTCATTGCATCCCCCTAATTTTTATTAAGTGCTGCTGGTGCTCTGGGCTGGGGATACCAAGGCAAAAAAGAAAACATTCCTTTGTCCTGCAGGAGTTTACTGTCTGTTGGATGAAGGGCATCAGAAAAATCAAGGGCAATTCAAGGAATCATGGGCTGAAAAACTAGGTTCAGACCATGGAAATCCCAGGAGGACTTTCCCAAGGCTCCTTCTGCTTCCTGACTTCTCTAATAACAACAAGGACTAAAACAATGAAAAACAAATTCTTTTTCCAGAAACCATCCCTGATTTTCCCCTATTCCCATCAATATTTACTTAAAATTTTCTCTTTTCTTGTTCAATGTTAATTGGCTGTTTAGAAAAAGTCTTCCCTGGAGACTCTGGAACCTCCTCTGTAAGCACTTAAAAATACTTCACGGACTCCCTGATTTGGAAACGAGCTCAGAGCTACCCTCCTCTACCAGCTAATCCTGAGGACGATGAGGGAGCCCTTGTGGAACATGCCTAATACACAGCTGTGCCAAACAGAGGGAATAAAAAGAAATCAAAACCATACTCTTTGTCCTCCGCGATGGCTCTTGGAGAGGGGTAAGGAGAGAGCGGGCTATATGATATAACGTGGTGATATAAGAGGGAATATCCATAAAAACGTATTTTTAAAAAAAAGCAGAAAAACTCTGAAAAAGAAAAAAGCAAAATTATTTCCTGACAGACAACCTAATGGGGGGAGACAACACAGAAACAAGGGCACCCATAGGAGATATCTCCGGTAAAAACGGCAGGAATCTCAGAAGGCAGCCAGCAGCATGAGGGGGCCAAGGAAGGTTTCACGCCAAAAATACCCTTTAGCTGGGCCTTAGAGAAAGCCAGGGAAGGCAGAAGGCAGAGACAAGGGGGGCAAGAAGAGTTGCCCATCTAGTCAACCATAGATATGTACATGTATGAATGTATGTAATAATCTGTCCTGAGGAGCCGTCCCCCAGAACTCAGGGGTTTCCTAGTAGTACAATTATGTTGTTGCAAGTTCACAAAATCTCACTCAGGATCTCTGATCACAGCACCTTGTGCAGAGGATCCTGCTGATTTCTCCTTGAGAAGCCGCCCTATTTAGATCACTGGTCTCGTCTTCTGTCAGGATGATTATTTTCTAGTGAATATTCATTTACTTTTCTTTTCT
This sequence comes from Gymnobelideus leadbeateri, assembly GCA_011680675.1. NCBI lineage: Eukaryota > Metazoa > Chordata > Mammalia > Diprotodontia > Petauridae > Gymnobelideus > Gymnobelideus leadbeateri. The sequence goes on along the minus strand of WOXC01010120.1, from coordinate 444,264 downwards.
TTCAAGTTCCCAAGTTTATTAGCATGCAGCTACGCAAAGAGCTGTCCTCTCCTTTCTTCAGGCTCCTCTCCTTCATTCCCTTTTCCTCAGCTGCTTCCATCAATGCTTCCTTCTCCATCCACACTGCTGTGCTTTGCCATAATCTCCCAAGCTTCCTCAGCTGGGCTCAGTCCTTCTGGTCATTTCTCTTGGGAGGTTTGTTTTGTTTTGATCTTTTTTTTTTCTGATCTCATTTCTTCCTTTCATTCCTTGAGTGTGTCTGCATCTAGCTAATCCCATTCCCTTCGTTTTATTGCGCCTTCGAGAGATGCATCTCTGGCTGCTGTCAGGCACATCTTTCTTCTGCTGTCTCCCCTCCCCACTGCTCTGCCCCAGGCTTCTTCAGTTCCATGGGACTTTTTGTGGTATCTGAGCTCTTCTTTGGCATCATCCTCTGGGAATTTGCATTTTCTAATCCGACTCCCTGAGACTGTTTCGCTTCAGCATGCCTGCTGTTATTTTTGAGGGAGAATGACCTGAGGCAGCCTCCATGGTGACCTCTTACTTCACACTCTTGCTGTAAATTGTGTATGAGCACCTTGACAGCAAGGTCTATGCATCCCCAGCACTTGGCCAGGCACACAGTAGGTGATTAATAAATACTTCTTGGCCTAATTCTATCTTAAATATTTTTGGTGGATCTTATGAATTCTGGAAACACTCTTACCAAACATATGCCACCAATAGCCACTTCTGCTTTTCCTCCGGGTTTAATTTCCCAGAATATTTTTATGACCCTCGACACAAAGATGGACTCAAACAAGAAGACAAACAAAAACTGGGTGAAGAAAGAGAGGAAACAGCATTCTTAGCATCTCCACGAGGGGAGGGCTCTGATCTTTTCCCATTAGAAATGAAAGTTAAGCTGCTTAGAAATTCTCCTGCTCAGTCCAACAGCACAAGGAGATGAAACTCATTGCAAGCCTTAGTTCTCAACAGCAAAGGATTCCAGGGAAAATCAATGCGTGTGATTTCCCGGCAGGGTAGCTTGTGTCCACAGAGGTAAACGTCACTACAGAATGTCTCAGCAGGGAAATTGGATGAAAATAAGCTGCACATAAAGGATGCTGGGGATTTAAAGTACTTTAAAGGCATATTTTGCCTGGAAGTAAAATAGCCTGAATTAGAAAATGGTGTCAAGGTTCACAAGAAAGTAAGCCTTGTGAATGGAGCTGGGATGAATTCGTCCTCAAATGGGGAGGGGAGGGGTCACCCAGATGGCCAAGGAAGAACAAATCTTCCTGGTGCTAGCCTCTTGATGCCTTTAGCTGACCTGCCTGCTTTGGGGACACCTGCATTGAATCAATCTGAGGACAAAGGGAGACAGACAGTATGCACTCAGACAAGGACCTGAGCTAGCTCAAATGACTGTTGGCTGCTTCCAAGGGAAGGAATGAGTCAATCCTCTCAACAGAATGGGGGAGATAACAACCAAGGAAACCAACCAATGTTTTTGGAGAAGAGGGCAAAGAGGCTGCCTAAGGGAACTGGCCCAGGAGACTGAAACCCCAGGAAACCTCCATGAGAGGGTGAGGGAAGTGCTCATCTGAACTCCAGAGTTCTTTTACTTTCTGCCACAGCAGAAAGTTTGACACCCAAGACCCACGATTTATTCTGCTGATCCAAGATCACAGAACTTGTGAGTGTGGGAGGGACCTCTGTAATCACCATTCATGTCCACATCATCATCCTCATCCACATTCTTCTCATTAGCATAACTGATATTTGAACAAGGAAAGATTCCTGGACCTGGAATCAGGAAGACTTGAATGTAAATCCCAGCTCTGCTAATGCTGAGGCTCAGCCTGTGTGACTGTGATCAGCTTGCTTAACCTCTCTGAGGCTAACAAGATTGTCGTGAGGATCGGCTAGATAATGGATGCAAAGCACTTGGCAAATCTTACAGTCCTATCTATAGGAATGTCGGTTATTATTAGGGTGACATCTGCTGTTATGATTTCATCTGCAGGAGCCAAACACCGTCTTCCGCCAGCGTGTCCCAGTGCGGAACAGCTCCTTCCCTCCTTTAGCTCAGCCTCTCCTTCGAAGACTCTCCTCCCCCCTGTCTTGAACCTGAGATCAATCTTAAAATGACTACAGCCAGTGGCAGTAACTACTCTAATGACATCCAAACCAGCAATACCCCCAACTCTGACTGATATGGACGATACGAACTGTGAACTTCCATGCCAATGGGAAGTTGCTTCACTCATTCCCAATTCTTCCTTCCCCCCTGGGATGAGATTAGGGGTTGGGACACAGAAGAATCCAGCTCCAAAAGACGATGGTCTGACACTGCAAGGTTTGTAGGATGTGTGTCCATCAGGGTGTTCTCATGGGTGACCTTGCTGAATAACTCCACTTTGTTTACTTAAAAGATACCTTCCAGAGTCCTCTGAATCTCTGATCCAAGGACATTCACACAGATGACCTCTCTGGTGTCTCCTCTGGTGTCCCTCTCCCCTTCCCTTCTGGATGTCTTCTAAGGAAAAGAGTGGAGAGGCCATTGTAGCTGTCAGAAACCTCTGTGAATGAGCCTGCCTGCAGAGGCCATGGGGTAGGGTGTGTATGTGTGTGTGTTTGTATGTTGTTGTTGTTGTTATATTGTTGTTCCATTCCCATAAATGAGCCTGCCTGCACATGCTGATGAGGCAGGGTGTATGTGTAGTGTTGTTGTTGTTGTTGTTGTTACAAACCTCCCATAAATGAGCCTGCCTGCACATGCTGATGAGGCAGGTGTGTGTGTGTGTGTGTGTGTGTGTGTGTGTGTGTATGTGTGTGTGTGTGTGACTCACCAATCCTACTCCAACCCGAACTAAGCCAGACTTTCCCACCCACTCCCAATGGACTGACAGCGTCGAAGAATCAAGAGAGAAGAAGCAGCCCTCGAAGAGACAGCGCCATGTCCCAGTTACTCTTGGGGCTGCACCCTCAATTACAGATTCCTCCAGTCCAATACGCCGGGGGAAGGCAGCGTGCAAACAGATCGCTATTCAGTCAGGAGCCCTGAGTTTGGATTCTGCTCCTGACCTAGCTTGAGCAAAACATCTCATCTCTTTAGGGCTGGCTTCCTCTTCTGCCCCCAGAGAGCATTGCGCCAAGGCAGGGCTGTATTACCTGGGGTCCACAGATCCCTGCGCCATCCGTGGATTGCTTTTAGAGGGGTCTATGGACTTGACTGGGAAAACAATCTCATCATTATTTCCCCTGTCTCTAACTGAAACTTAGCATTTCCTCCACAGATGAATACAAGTACAGACACTGTTCCAAGCAGGGGTCTGTGAACCTCACCGGATGGTCAGAGGGTCAGAGGGTCCCTAACACACCGAAGTGTGAAGCACCTTGGCCTTGAGGGCTCTGAGGTCTGCCCAAAGTCTACAGCTGGCAGCCTGTCGCCCTAGTGAGTGCTCAGTTAAGAACAAGCTCTCGGCGGCTCAATCTTTCAGCAGGATTGTCTGGCAGAAGAGCACACTGAATTTAAACAATAATGTCATTCAGCTTTTCTTCAGACATACGTGGTGACCAACGAGACTGCAGAGATCTGCAGCACAATGTTAGCTGACGAGGCCCACCGGGATTCAGGAGAGGCGGAACTATCGATCAGCTGACGTTGTGCCAAGCCTCCAGCCCCAGAGAGCCAGTCATCACTGCCCAGTCGTTCGAAGCTATAGATTTCTCCACGTGTGTTTAAATATTTTCCTCTGGCTTTTCATCCAACTGCTCTCCCCCACCAGAAACTCAGAGAACCCAACACAAGAGTATGTGCTGCTCCTGACTCGAGCCTGCCCGCTGGTACAAGGCATGGGCTCAGATAGGTTGAGAAGCCCATCAGATTTTGCGCTAGGAAGTCAACCTTCCTGTATTTAAAAATATACTTCTCTTCTCTTTGGTTTAGGATGTGCCTTGGAGCGCCCCCCCCGCCCCGGGTGACTCATTAGAGAACTGTTCTATTAGCGTGCATCCCCTCCTTTCCCTCCCCCACCGGTGGGCTTTGTGGGCTCCAGATGAGTCACGGGCAATGACTCACCACTCATTCTCCTGACAATGGGGAGCTGCCCTCCCTTCTCTTTCCTTACCAACCATCTACAAGCTCCATTGCCAGTAAGAGAGAGCAATGGAAAAGAAAAGGAGGGGTGGCACCAGGATTGTTGCTAATTCTTTTTGAACAAGTAACATTTTATATAATGTGCCTTTTCTCTGAACAACCCAGAAAATTCATAGGTGTTTTATGCCCGGTTTTGATAACATTCTTCTCAGGTGGGTAATTGGCAAGGCTTGTTTTGCTCAGTAATACATGTAGAAAACACAAGGATAAAAAAAAAAAACTGGCCCAGCATCCTTTACCAACATTGGGAGTCATGCCCAGGTTCCCAGGGTTCCCAGGTCAATCGGTCATTCTTCATCAGGAGCATGGCATTGTGGAGGGCATGCTGAGCTTGGAGCCAGAAAGAAGGTTCAAATCCTATGCTGACTCTTATTTTATTTTATTTTTTGCTCTTTGGAGGGCAATTGGGGTTAAGTGACTTGCCCAAGATCACACAGCTAGTTTTAGTGTTAAGTGTCTGAACCTATGCTGACTCTTGAGACAGGAGGCTGGTTGACCTGAGCAAGTCATTTAATTCCTAAAAGTCTGTGGAAACCCAAGAGGAATTATCCACGAAGCCCAGGGTGAAGATACTTCCCACATTGGGAGCTCCCTACTGGCTAATGAAATCAATGATCCTTCGGCTATCTGCATATTAAGCAAGCCCCAAAATCTGATGATTAATAGAAATTTGGTCCTGTAAATCACTGGCTACAGAGGATGGCACTGAGTTTTTCAGGTGTGATGATGGTGATATTTCCTTGCCTCTTTCAGGTTTTGTCATACATTTCTCCCCTGGGCAATGCTGTAGTAATAGACTTACCCCCAGTTCCATAAGCCCTTTAAAATTTGTAAATGTATGCAAGCAATACATGGAAGGGCAGGCTTCTCTCCAGAGTAGCTTTACAAGCCCAGGAGGCCCTGGGATGCTTATCCAGGTGGATATGCCTTCCAGGGTTTCCTTCCCCAGGGGAATCAACCTCAACTCAGATGAAAAGGGGATAAAAATATTTGCTGCCCACTTGTCTCCAAGACACTTAGGTATGCACAGTCTGGGTGGGGGGAGGGTGGTTCAGAAGAGAAGCAAGTAAGCATTAAAAACAACAACAACAACAAAGCCATAGTGTCACTATGGTTTGGAAAAGAAGAAACATTTGTACAGAAAAGAACTTTTGCTTGGGGAAAAAAGGAGACAGAACCATGCAAACTTGACTGTTCAGGTTTAAAATGGGGGATTTTGTTGAGGTACATCTTAATGCCTCTTCACTTAAGGGGGTGGGATGGGTTCTGGAGAACTCAAATTTGCAGCCACTGGGATTGTGGCTAAAGATTCGTAACCAAAGGGAACAAAATCATGGAAAACCTCCCTACATGGAGATGGTTTTCAAATAAGGAATAAATGCCATTCGGAGGGCAGAAAGTCAGAGACTAGCCAATCAGTCACAGAAAACATGGAAGGTGTAAAACAGCAGAGAGACAGAAGAGAGATTCCAGTGTCAAGGAGTCCACAAAGATGGATGGGTCTGGTCACTGGTGGAGGGTTATGAATCATATTGGGCAGAATTTCATTTGCTTCTAAAAGGGGAAGGCAGCAGCCAATGACAGTTCTAAGGAGGAAAGTAATGCGGAGATAAGAAAGGCAATTTTAGCAGTGGAATTTTTGATTAAATGGAAGGCAAAGAGTTTGAGAGATAGCTTGATGAAAAGAGCCCCATAAACCATAAGGGAAGAGACCAAGACCTGCACTTGTGTATTAACTGGGGGCAGGGGGAGCAACAAAAATGATGGGGACGTGTCCTTCCATAACCAAATGACTTCATGGAAGACCGAAAGGGAAGAAAGGATAGGAAGAGTTTAACCCTGGATGAAGGATAGGATGATGGATCTGCCAACAAAAACAACACACCCTCCACATTTGTGCGTTTGCACACACTCTGAGTCCCCCACCCTACACCTAGATTGCTCTGTCCCCTCACTTCCACCCATGGGAATCCTTCCCTTCTTTTGAGACTCAGTTGAGGAGCCACATCTTCTGATCGCTGATGTCTCAAGCTTTCATTTCAGCCCCTCCTCTGTGCACACAATCCCCCCCCCCCCAGTAGAGTCGAAACTTCTTGAGGGTAAGAACTGTTCCTTTTGTCTCCATATCTGCAGTGCCTACCACAGTTCCAGGCACGAAGTGAGTGCTGAATTCATGTTTGGAGAATTTAAGTGAATTAGAGAGTGGTGGGGAATTTGGTCCTCGTCATATGAATGTGGTTCTGGGAAGCTGAATAGGTCTCACTCTTAGGGAAGATGAGAGAATATCCAGATGAAGAGGATTGCGGGTCTGGATAGGGCTTTAGGGAGCCATGGGCATTCTCCATGAGTGAAACAGCTAGGTAACCATCCTTGGGTCACTACAACTGAAATGTCTGGATATGCTGATGAAGCATAAAAATCTACAAGACCAGGTTTGGCCGCATAGAACCGTTCCCAAGGGGCTGCTTTTGAAGTTGAATGCCAATGCTGCTCCTCATGTGATGGAGAAGAATACTTTTCTACTAAGTGGTTGAGGAAAATTCGCAAGTCGTTATTTACTCCACAATGACATTTAAACTTGTATTCCCCTGCCTACCTGATCCAAAATATAGAGTAGTCACTTGTTTATCTTTTCTGTGCATCGACCAACTTCACTGAGCTATGATGCCAGAAGTCACAAGAATGTCCTCAACAGAAGCAACCCCAGGTAGCAGGTGATCACGAGGTCAGAACATACCAAGCTGGTGGGGAGGGGCCCTTGGGGCCCAACAAAGGAGACAAATGACTAGACCAAGTCATCATAATTTGTGTCTAAAGCAGCTTAGCAGAGGATGAGAGGAAAGCAAAGTAGGGGGTGGGGTGGCAGTGCTGGCTTCCTATTCTGTACCAATAGCACAGGGCACAGGAATCCTGTATTTCATTAAGTTCGTTAGCCAAAATGTTAATAGTAGGAACCAAGGCACAGTTATGTTTTCTGAGCAGCGTGAGAACTGACCTAGGTCAGAGGCTCTGAGAAACAACACACCAGGGAACAGAGTGGTATGCAGTGGTTTTGTGCTGCCTCAGATTTGCTGAATGGAGAACAAAAAATAGAAAATTCGGAACCTCAATGATGGACCCTAATCCCAAGAGGACCGACTGGCTGGGTGTCATCAAGACACATCTTCTTGTCTTGTCTCGGCAGACCATTCAGCTTTGGGCTAGCACAACTCAAACCTGCCACAAGCCACTCCCACAGAGCCAGCCTGCTGACTTGTCATTGCTTGCCCCTTAGTCCTGATCAGTCAGCACCAGCCTGGACTTAACTTTCCTCAAGAAAAAGCTTCTCTTACCTCATTTGCTGTGCTAGATTTTTGCTTTCCAGTGGAAAGATGATTTAGATCTGGGTTAGACTAACCAACCTCAGTACACTGGGACTAAGACCCTTGGAGCCCAACTTCGATTGAATGGGACAAAACGGGAAGGATCATGGCCAATGCCCACCAGTCCATCTCTCTCTTCTCACAATTACGGGCACCCTCTGACTAGAAACAGGAAGCAGCAAATGGCAGGAGAGAAGACTCCAGGTCAGTACCAGCAACCTCAGACTCTACCAGAAGACAGATAAAATACAAGCAGCCCCCACAAGGATGAGGTGATCAATGGTGCTCACAAGACAGACAGCAGATAGGGAGCTAGCCTTGAAACCAAGGAGACTTTGGCTCAAATCTGGTCTTAGACATGAACTAGCTGTAGGGCAAGTCACCAAGCATGTGACTCAGTTTCTTCTTATAGAAAACGGGGATAACAGCATCTGTGTCAGAGTGTTGTGAGGATCACATGCGATGATGGCTAAGCTACTTTTGTTTTTATTAAGAGCAAAGTGACCTAGTCAAAATAAAATTTATGTGGGGTGAATTAGTGCTTATATCATTGATGCCCAATTTTAGTTTTGACCAAACTCAAACCTCAGGGTTTCTGCAATTATTTCAGAAACTCACAAAATTCCAGAGTTGATGGAATTGGACAAGTTGGCTAGTCCATCCAGCCAGAGAAGGATTTCCTATACAGAATCCTTAATGAGTGGTATCGAGTCACTCCCTCCCATGTGACCTCATCACTGTTTTGCTGCTCTCTCTCCCAAGTGGATCACTAGCTCTGGCCATGGGACCTTAGTGAGTGCCAAGAGAACCCTCTGTGTAGTCTACTGCAGCCACCTCACCATGCCAACTTCCACCTTCCTGACATGCTGACATCCCCTGCCCTCCCGTTGCCCATTTCTTGTACTAGGTATGGTAAGGAAATTGGTGATCTCATTGCTTCTTCAAAGGATGTGACAAGTGACCAACCCTATATGCATTGTCTCCTCCTATTATAATGCACAACCTTTGAGACAGGCAGTACAAGTCCTTTGTATGTGCATTCCTAGCACAACACTGTGCCTAGAACATGGTAAATTCTTAAGAAATCCTTCTTTTAATTAGCCATTCATTCAGGCTTTGCTCTATAATCTCCAGTGGGCTAAAACTCCCCACAACTTTCTGAGGCAGCCCAGTCTGCTTTTGGAGTTAGGGGGAAATCTTGAAACTTTTCTCCCCCAATTAAGATAAAACCCACCTCTCTGAAAATTCTGCCTACTGTTGCTAGTTCTTCTTTGGGGGACCAAAAAAGGCATGTGTAATCCGTTTTCCACTTGACAGTACTGGGCAGGCTTGAAGGTATATTCTGTGCCCCTAAATCTCTTTGATGGTTTCAACTCCCCAGTTCCTGTAAGTGATTAAAAGCATGGCTTGTCGCTGAGGTCCTTGACCATTCTTAATGCCCTGCTCTGGAACCAGTACACAAAGGGTCATATCCAAACCTTCCCTAGTGCAGTACCCAGAAGGGAAGCCAATAAGGTAGATTCAGTCTGATCAGGGCAGAGTCAGATGGGACCATCACTACCCAAGTGTACGAGGCTTCCACTGGAAGCAGCCTAGGGTGGCCCCCAATGTCTTTGCTGGCTGTCACATGTCACATCACCTCCTAGTGACCTTGGAGTTCATTTAAGCCCCAGGCCAACTGATTCCTAACCATGCCTTCCTTGTTCTGTATTCACATTTCTGATTTTGTCTCTGAAAACTATCAGATAATTAAGAGAACAAAATTAAATTTAATTACATTTAATGCTTAAAAGAATAAATGTCAGAACATTTGGATTAAGATTGCATAAGACACATTCAAATGGACAGCAGGCTGCTATCAGTCCCCAAAGACTGGACATCCCTGTGGGAAGGGATTGGAAGAGCCTTGGGTGGGGATACTACAAAACTCGTGCTCTCTTCACCTTCAGCTGTTGCCTAAATGAAAAACTGGTGCCTGGGGACAAGAAGAGACGTCATTGTCCTCTACAAAGTATTTATTAAGTGTCCTTAGGAGTGTATAATGTGGTTTCTGTGGCCAAACCACGCTTTTTTATACACGATGTTTGAATTGCCCTCCTCCATTTCTATGCCCAGAACAGGCCCAGTCATTCCTGACTTTGATATTTGTAGGTTCAAAGGGACTTTGGAGAGGAAACTCAGAGGTCAGAGGTCAATCTCTTCTTTTTAGAGAAGACAAACTGAGGCCCAAAAAGAGCAAGTGACTTGTCTAAGGTCACACAGATAGTTAGAGACCCAGCTGTGATCTGGACCTCTGAGCTCTGGCCCCATTGTTGCTCTTCATCACTGTGCTTGTCTGTCCTTCAAGGCCCTACACAGGAACTAATTTGAGAAAGCTTCCTTTGTCAATCCCCAGCTGCTGAGCACTCCCATTCAGCAATCATCATTGGACTCCTTCACATTCCTCAGTATGGCCCTCTCATTAGCAGTAATCTCCTCCTCCCTGGTAGTTCTGTGATTCGGGTACATGTCTTACTTCGCTTCCATTAGACTCTAAGCTCCTTTATCTATTTTTTCTCTGTCTAGTCTAGTTCCAGACCAGAGAATCCTTGCCCTTGTATTTTTAAAGACTCAAACATTACTGCTAGTGTGACCTAGCCTAGCTATCTGTCAGCCTGGCTTATTAATGTTTCTTAAGGTAAAGGAAGAATTTCTGAAGAAAGAAAATGCAGAGGGGAGGGTCATCATTATTGGAGTTGATACCAGAACTAATGAGCATATTATTTTGAGTTCCCCAGATCATGGAGCTGGGATATGGTTAGTCATTAGATTTATGGAGCAAACAATTCCAAGGATTCTAATTTTGTTAAGAGAAACATAAAAACCCTGGAAAATCCATTGCAATGCCCCAAATGCTTTCTTTTTCCCTCCTGCCTAGGCATTTCCATCCGAGATGCACCCAGGTCAGTGATGATACAATCAACTGTTCTTGTAAGCCCACCAAGACCAAGATTATACTATAATACAGAAAGTCTCGGTAGCAGATTTCATCCTCTAGGCAACATTTTAAAGTAGGAAAAGTTTGCCTTTTAGGTGGTTCCCCACTCATCAGCATCATGGCCAGGGGTAGCCCAGAATCTGGAGGAAGAAACTCGGCCAGTTCTATGGCAAGAGCTACTCAGGGCTGCGCTGTGTTGTTCTGTGCCTGCTGTTGTGCATACTGGAGGAAATAAAGAAGGCAGATGGTATATAGACCACGGGCATGGTGTCCTGGGGCTAGTGACTTGTCACTAACCAGGGGTCCCCTAGGTTAGTGACTTGCAGGTGGTACCTAAGATCCATGTAAACCTCCGTGGTTTTGGAAGAGCATGGCAGAATGATCTGGAATCCTGGGAACCTTCCCTGATATAGGAGTTTCTCTAATGCTCAGGAAGGAAGCCAGGGGAGCTGAGTGTTATGTCTGTTCCTCCTCCTCATGGGGGTCTTATGTAGGTGAGTATGTGGCAATATTAATAAGGCCACCCTGAGTGAGTACATGGTATGTCTGATGAAGCAACTCTTTAACAGTCTGACAGATCGATTTCCCCAGACATCACATCATCCCTTGGCATCTCAGGATCACAATATCTTCATAGGAGGACAAAGATCCTGCTAGAGAACTCTTCCTCTAACTGGAAAGAGACCCCTTTGTCTACACTTCTCACTGTTCATGGAATTGTAGAATTTAGAAATATATCTCTCATAAGGGACATCTAGTTTAACCTTTACATTATACAGTTGAGGAAACTGATGGCCAGAGAGGTATGTCATCTTATTGTTGTCCCAAATAAAAATTGTCCTTTGTTCTTTTTCCTACCCCAGATAATCTGATAAAACCATGTTATAATGGCTAGATGCATTCCTTTCCCCAAGGTATCAGGCTTGCATATTAACAGGAGCCTTCCAGAGATAATGATTCATCTAAATGTGTGATTCAACTTAATGTTAAATTCAGCAACTTTGGGATGACCCTTGAGGACTTTTCTCCCAGCATTTGTGTCACCAGACATATGTGACTTTCAAGTTTGCCCATGTCTAAGACTGGCCCTGATCTTGCCTCTCCACCAAGTTTTCTTGCCAAACTGAACAAGATAAGTGTTCTGGTCTCTAAAAGCTTTTCCCTTTTAGTACAATTACTGGCTTAGTTAGTGAAGGCTCCACAAATTTGTTTCATAACTTTAAAGTCAAAAAGTTCTTTCCATGTAAAGCATAGTGATGCCAGTAACTGTGCTGCTTTCATTAAAGGAGAACATAATGCGTAGAATGGGGCATAGCATGATCTTAAAAAATTCTTGTTCACTTCTGAGACCTCATGCTCTTTACACGATGAGGAAGAGCCCTAAACTCCCCAAACCTTTCCCAAGGAGTAGAGTACCTGCAAAGAGGGATCCAGTCAGGGCAGAACCATGGACAGCTCCCAAGGGTCTGGGTCTGCCTACCAACTGAATGAGAAGAAAAATGCATCTACCTAGGACTAAAAATGAATTCAGTTGTGCTGGAAGCTAAAGCATTGAGAAAATAGATTTCTTTATTTTTTTTTAAAGCAATTGGGGTTAAGTAACTTGCTCAAGGTTACAGGGCCAGTCATTATTTATGTGTGGGGGCTCATTTTCTGAGGCCGGATCCGACCTCGGGGCATCCCAACTCCGGCCGGCGCTCTTACTCACTGCACCACCTAGCCGCCCCGAGAAAATAGATTTCTAATATGAAAGTTCTAGGAGTATGGAGCACACCAATGCACACCATGATTTACTATCACCTCACCCTGTAGCACACTCAAAGCCCAACAGGAAAATGATGGTCTAAACATTTCAAGCTGTGCCGCCATGTACTGCTTAAAAGAAGCGACTGATGGCTCAACTAGTTTCTGAGTGAAGGAAGTTGTATCAATGCACAACTCTTAATTCAATTCAGCCCAGCACTGGTTTATCATTTATTCAGTGCCTATTCTGAGGCCCTGGGCTAGATGAACTGAATTGAATTGAGCTGAGAGCTGGGGATCCAGAGGTAAAACAAGATAATTTCTGGCCTTAAAGAACTCAAGTTATATAATCATGGCTAATAATAGCTAAGAGTGGTGTCCTGCCTCAAAAGACTTGAGAAAGTTTTACATACATTTTCTCATGTGAGCTCATTCACACATATCTCATTGTTCTACACTGGGGCATGGCATATGGTAAGATAAACAAATCTAGGTAAATTGGCAGTGCTTTTGGAGAGAGTTCAGGGCAGGCTTCACAAAGGAGATGGTACCTGAGCTGCACCATGGAGAATGGCAAAGATTTTGAGAAGTATATCTGTTTCCATCTCCACATTGAACTCAGGGAACAGAAAATATTTCAGACAAATTTGATTGATGTCTAGACATCATATGGGGAGCAATAAGGTTGTCAGAATAGACTGGAATCAGACTGTGGGGCACTGTAAGTGCCAGGCAGTGGAGTTTGGAGTCTGTCTTAGAACCAACAGAGAGGCCCTGGAGGCTTCTCAGGAGGGGCAGAACATAATTGGACTTGGACCTCAGAAAGACTATTGGGTAACTGCAAGGGGTAGATTGGTTAAGAAGACATTGGAAATAGAGACCAATGAGGATGCCCTTGCAGTAGCCCAGGTGAGAGATGGTAAGGGTCTGAATTAGGGAAAAGGCTGCCAAGAGGAGAGAAATGGACAGATGTGGGAAAGGAGGGGGAATAGAACTCACTTGCTTTTGAAACTGACTGGACATGACAGCTAAGGATGAGGGAAAGGACAAGGTTGATTCTAACAAGAGGAACCTAGGTAATGGGGAGGATTGTGTGTCCTCAAAAGAAAAAAATGGGACGCTTGGAAGATTATCGGGTCATAAGGTATCAGAAAATAATTCCATTTTTGATGCATTGAGTTCGAGATGCTTACAGAACAAACAGGTGGAGATATCCAACAGCAAGTTAATGTGGAACCAGTGCTCAGGAGAGAGGTTAGTGTAGATCAGAGAGGTTTCTGAATAGAGATGTCAGCCTAACAGCTGACCCCACTGGGAGTTGATGAGATTACTGAGAAATAGAAAAGGGCGAAGAAGGGACAGAAGACCCAAGATATCCTCTAGAAAACATTGAGAAGTCACATATTATGGATCTCGGTGAGATCAAGACCTTGCTAAGCAATCTGACAATGTCCTGGGAGAGGGGGTGAATGTGCCCTGGGACAGCAGCCCAAAGGAGGCACTGCACTGAGCTATTTATCCCATCTGTTAACATTCATTTAATTCTCTGTAACTCAATTGAACCTGTGATTTCATTGCTGTGGGAACTCCCTCCCCTTGTCTAGAACCTACAGGCTTAGAAAGCTGTCTGGAATGGCAGGTTCTGGAGGACAGGGTTTATTTTGTTTCTTGTCTTTGTCTCTAGAACCTAGCATAGGGAGGAACTTGTCCTTTCTTGGCAGGGGGAGGGAATGGGGGCCCAACCAAACCTGTGATTTCCTTAACCCATGGGAACCAGCTCCATCCCTACAGATGAAGTCTTTGGGAGGCGCCAAGTGCCTTGCCAAGCATCATATAATCACTATGGATCAGAGATGGGGCTTGAATCCAGTTCATGATTCCAAGGTTAGCCCTCTACTCACTAGACCAGCCTGTGTCTCACACAGTCAGCTTAATACATTCTTGTTGGAGTTTGTTGAATATGTATCTAACTACATGACTTGGCGCCACTGGCCTTGACAACATTTGACTTTCCGTACTTGAAAAGCACCCTATATAACGCTCCTGACTAAACATTCCAACTACTTTACAAGGTAGCAACAACTGGTATTTTTATCCCCATTTTAAAAATGAGGAGACTGAGGTCCAGGGGAGCATCAGTAACTTGCATCCAATCACAGAGCTAGTGTCAAAGGCAGTGCATAAACCTAAGTCTTCCTGAATTCAAGTCAAGCAGTTTTCCCACCAAGCCATGCCTTCTCTCATGATGGATGAGGTGGCAGCCAAGTCTGGTTGTGTCACACCTGAATTAGTCTGTGAATCAAAATCTCCAGAAGCAGAGAAATAAGTAAAGCAGAACGTTCAAGGTGGGGAGTAAGGGAGGGATCCCTTGTGTGCTCATGGCTCTAACTCTACCTTGAACACTCTTGGAGTGAAAGAATCCCCCTGAAGCCGGGCAATGTCGAGGCCTCCTTATTCACTGTGAGCCTACGAGGCTTCCAAAGGAAGAACAAGAAGGGTGGTGGCCCTTCCCCCTCATCTGCTCTCTATTTCTGAGTCATGGTGGGTAGTGTGGCTCAGTGGGGGCAGAGAGCATGTCAGGAGCTGGGGGCCAGAGGGAAGAAGCTCCCGGCACCAGAATCTCAGAACCTGAAGGATCCTCAGAGGCCTCAAGTCTGGCAGATCCCTGGACTGGAATCTCCTCCAACACCCTCTAATGAGCAGCTCTCAGCTCTGCTAAAAGGCTTCTAGGGGTGTGTGTGTGGGGAGCTCCTAATCTCTGGCAGCCCTTCTGCCCTCCCCTCCCAAGGGAGCTCTAGCTGCTGGTCCTATATTCTTAACATTAAGAGAAGATCAGCCTCCTTTGTCTTCCTGCCAACACATTGGGGGCAACGACTACCCAGAGGAAGCAGGAGAAACAAGATTGTTTTGCACAAATTTCCTCACCTTTCACAGGCTCCGAGCTCGTTAGACTCTTTGTCTCCCTCTTTCTTTCTCAGTGATGTTGCCCATGCATATTCAGAATGGTTTCCTTCTTGTGGAGAGCTATGGCCTCCTGAGCATTATAATCCAGTAAATGCCTTTTCCATATTCATCCCAGTTCATACCTGTCTGAAGATTACTTCAAGTCCTCACCCGAGACTTGAACATTTGAGTGGCTCTGGGAAGTCTCTCGAGTGGTGGGGAATGGAAGCCCTTACTGCCTGCTCCTCACAGGTCATTCCTGTACCTATTCTCCCACAGCTCTTCCCTAGAGGCCCCACTTGACTTGCTGGAAGCCTTCCTGCAGGTGTTATCATGTTTTAAGGCACCTCTGCAGAATATGGGCACTCCATGAACAGAAGGAGGAAAGCCCATGCAGAGCCTTGCATCTCACTGGCCCCCATCTTTTCCTAAGCATGTGTCCTGGATGAGATCCTACTAAACAACAGCCACCATGCCCCAGTGCCCTTTGGGTAACACTCAACTGTCTTCTTCAAGTATTGCTTTTGCTTAACCTTTGAACTAATTTTCTGGGTTGCATCCACATTTCTGATACCCCAGCAGTACACACCACTGTGGGTGAGGCCAACATTGTAAGGCTTATGTCTTGCACAGGTCAAAGAAACTTCCTTGTAGTTCTAGTCCACACTTTAGCTAGCTATCTTATGACTTCATGGTGATATCTGCCAGCCATGTGCACAAAGGAATTTTAAAAGATCAGTCTTTTGAGGAGAAAATCAACATGACTCAACAAGTCTAAGGTAGGTTTGTAGGAAACTTCAGAGTTTGAAACATACCTTATACTTGGGAGAGAATCTAGGCACCCTGGGTCACCTGATGTAACTTGGGTTCAGGGATGACCCTTTTACTGAGGAAGGGGAGAATCCTCCTCTGCACCTGGGGACCGGTATAGAAGGGGCTTCCTGGGGTCATTTGGCTTCCTCAATTCTCACCCCACGCACCCCATGAAGCCAGGATGCCCACACGGCATTGTATAGGGCCAGACCCTCAAAAGGCAATGCCCCAAGGCCACCCTACCCACCACATCCTTCCCAAACCACCAATCCTTCTGTTCTCACCCTTCCATCCACAGTCACAAATAAACCAAATCACCCCCAACGTTTTCATGACTGATATTGGTTTATTCTGCCAAAGACTTTCTCCCCCATTCTATAAGAAGATGCCATCGTGGGAAATGTTTAAGGAGACAGAATGAATTTCAAATGGCAGGATTCTATTTCTTGTGATCTGAAGGTCAGGGGGATATTTGGGAACAAGAGGAGAGATGGAGGAGAAGGCAGTGGACAACCTATGGCCAGTAAGAAATTAAGGGTTCTTAGTTTTCTCCAAACTTGCAGTTTAGCCTTTAGTTACCAAGGAAATTAAACATCCTGCCTATTGTAGTTACAAGAAAGTCATGTTCTCAGATTCTGTTTTATCATTTCTAAGATGGGGGAGAGTAAGGCCTCACTAGGGTCACTGGGAGGATCAAATAAGATTATATACATGAGAAGCTTTGTAAAGCAGGGCATAATATTTATCCCTGTGACTGCTGTTATTAGGGAAGGTAGTTACTGCTGTCCCCCCTTCACCCTGCCACATAACCCTTCCTCTCCCATCTCCACACCTTTGTACTAGCTATACCCCATGTCTGGCACCCTTACCCCCTGAGGGTCTCTAGTTTCCTACAAAGCTCAGCTAAAAAAATCTCTTACATGAGGTGTTTCCAGACCCCAATGTCCCTTTGTACCCCAGCTCCTACCTTTACCCCCATGCTTGTTCCAATCCCAGACACGTCACCTGCTACCTAGGTGACCTCAGACTCTGTCTCCTCCATTATAAAATAAGAGGCTAGAATAACTGGCCCCTTGGGGCCCCTCCACCTCCAAGTCTATGGCCTTACAGTGCTAAGGCCTCATGCCTCCTTGTCGTAGATGATTTTGAAAACCACTTTAAAAGGCAGACATATCTAGCTTAGTCCTTCTGCAAATGACCTCAGTCCATGATGCAGAGCCAGAAAGAAAGAGGCTGAGTCGTCCCCACGTGGTGAGTGTCCACATTTCCCCTCCCCAGCATCTGCTCTCAGTCCAAATGCTTCCCTCCCTTCAAACCATGCACCAGGAAGGGAAGAAAGGCAAGCCAAGAGCACAGGATCCTAGGGCCAATCAATACAGCAAAAGCTTTGAAAACAACGTCTGCCCTGGTCAACTTCTCATCAGCTGCACACGGTTCAGGACCAATGAAACAGACAGAGCAGGGCCATCCTTCTGCTGGGCCCCTTTTGTCAGTTGTGGCCTTGCCTGACCTTCCTTGAACAGTCTGGATGAAGACATATGGAATCTGGGAAGGGGACTCCACTGTCGATCACCCAGAATGCCCAGGGTGAGCCAAGTCAGAAAGGAGGGAGGCTGGGAAGGCATTTCCCTGTCTCAGGGCAGACCCACCAAAGTGGGGAAGCCATGCAGTAGGGGCTGTCTTCACAAGAGTCCAGATCTGAAACCAGAAGAGCCCTCAAGTCCAATCTCTCCATTCAACAGGTAAAGAAACTGAGGCCAAAGGAGGCAGAAGGGCTTGTTCATAGTCACATGTGTAGAAGCATCAGACATAGGATTTGAAGCTGGGTCCTCTGACTCCAGGACTCTCTCCACTATGCTAGTGTGTTAAGATCCAAGACTTGCAGGATTCAGAGAGACCTCTTGGGGCCACTGTGCCTGCTCTGGCCCCTCCAGGAGCTAGGAGCTGACTCACTCCCATAAGGAGATCTGGTCTGCTCCAGCACCATTTCAGCTACCTTTAATTACATTTGTTTGTTCATCATTCTCATGGCCAGGAAGTTCTTGGCCCAAATCCTATCTATTCAATTCAACAAGTGTTTTTGACTTATAACCCACTACAGGGGCTGTAAGACACAGTCACTGCCCTCAGGAAGTAGATCATCTTAACAGAAGTACCAAGATGTGAACACCAGGACCTCAGATGCAGGATGGAGCTGCAGAGGTCACAGAGCAGTCCAGACAAGAGACTGTGTTAAAGCTGAAACAGGAGAAACCACGGGCCTCCCCCCACTCCCAAAGCTTGGGGGGATGAGGACAAGTCTCCCAAAGGAAGTGAGACTGGAGGCCAAGAGGGTGAGCAGGAAAGGGGGACTGCCCACTTGGCTTCCCCCACTTAAGGCCATTCACTCATCCTCATGCCTTTCCCTGGTTCTTGTTCCAGGAGGCAGGATACTTGTCCCTCTGGTCACAGCCCAGCAATGGCTCTCAAGGAGGAGAAACCTAGACATGCAAGATATTCCTCCCAGGGCCTTAGAAGGACGTTTGTCTTCAGAGGACAAAGCAGGATGTGTCTGATGACAATGACAGCCCACTCCTATAGCTACAAATACCACAAGGAGAGATATTGCTGCTTTTGTCCTCAGAGGCAGCTAGGGTGCTCAGTACCCTGTACAAAGATGTGTGGAGGCTCAGAATCAGGTCAATCAATGAGCACTTATTAACTGCATATTATATGGCAGACCTAGGACCCAGCACATTGCCTAGTATACAGCTAATGCTTAATGAATGTTTGAAGCTGAATGACATTGAGTTAGGTAGAGAAAATTTGGGCAGCGTTGATAACTACATTGGCCACACGTTGACTAGGCATTCCCTGGATGCCGGTCACTCTGCTAGAACACAAGCCATCCCTTGCTCTCAGAGGGCTTAGAGCCCACAGAGGGAGGGCAACAGAGGAAGGGGAGCTGGGAAGCAGGGGTGGGGAAAGCAGGAGGGCCACAAAGAAGGAGTGGGCTCTCAGAGTCTGGGATGGTTCCAGGGCCAGAGCCCCAGTCCTAGGGAGGGGGAGGAGGAGGGAGGTTGGACTGGGGAAGGGTGAGGCATCAGAATCGAGGCTGCCAGGTCTGGGGGCCCAGCTTAGGACAAGTCCTTAGAACATCTATCTGACGCTGGTCAACTCTCCTCAAGTTATTTCTGTCTCAAAGGAATTTTAGCTTGAGCAGGGGCAGCCTGGCTTTCCTGTACATGACTCAGCATTTGGTTTTCATCAGGCAGGGCAGGAGCACAGAGGGCTCCTTTCCCCCAAAGTTAGGGGACATGGCAGGAACCATGTGAGTTCCTCTTCTGCTTCCCCCCATTCACTGCTGGTTGTCTCTGTTTAACCACTTATGGGGGCACCCTCTGCCAAGGGGATCCCACCCCTGCCAGATGCCTTCAACAGAATAACTGAAATAATCTGGCTTTTCAAGGATGGCACAGGGAAATTATCTGGAATCTTCATTTGACAAATATTTCCAAACCTCTCATGGATTTGGATAGGGCACCCCAGTCAAAAGGGGAGGATTTTCTTATTATCCAACTCCTCAAAGATAATAATTTTTAAAACTCTAATCATGGAGTCAAGCAGGACATGGAGCCTTTGGGACATGGAAATGTCTTCCTGGGGCCTTTAATTAGCATTTTATTGTCAAAAAAAGAAAACATGCTCTAGAAATATGAAAGTGATTTTCTCTTTAAAGGATCAGAAATCGTTCTTTCATTTGATTCTAAAAATATTTTCTCACATTGCTTTGAAGTAAGATTTGATGTTGCTGGCTTCTAAATACCTAAGAGAACAAAAATTGGATTCTCTTCAGTAAATCTGAAGAGCCTGAGGATTAGATTCAACATGACCCAGGCTGGAAAATCTCTATCTCCTTAATCGATTATCTGGCCCAGTGGAGATGTCCCATCTTAGCCTTCTGCGGCCTTGAGTCAACTCACAGAACAAATTCTTGAGCAGAATTTTCTGGGAGAGAAAAGTATTGTATGTTGGGTTTTGATCCATGAAGATACCCCAAGCTCCATGATGGGTATGCAGAACCCTGCCACAAAGCATTTTTGGAGGGCAGGCTCATCAAGGCTCAGGATGAACGTTTCACACCTTCTTTTTCAAATAGATTTGTAAAATTCTTTAGCATCGTCAGATACTAACTGCAATGAAGAGTCACATTATTTAAGGATGGTCTCCAGAAAGCAATTTTGTGAGAAAGGTTCAGTTATGCTCAAATACTCAATCCTCCCTGTCACCTCACTGGCAAACAGTGACAGACACACGCTGCCCTGACTCTTCCATCCAACCAACACCCTGCCCCCAGCCCCGAAAATGTCTTATTTCCCCAAGCTCACCAATACGACCCAAACCCCAAAGGACTGACCACTTGGGGAGAAGTCTGGTCCTAGGTGTAGCAGTAGCTGAACTGAGTTATATGCACACGTGTGGTGTCCAAGCAAAAAAAATTTTCTAAAAAGAGATGGAGATCCACCATCTCTTATCTTCAGCTAGAAGCAGCTAGGTGGTGCACTGGGCCTGGAGTCAGGAAGACTTCTCTTCTCTGAGTTCAGGTCTGACCTCAGACACCTACTAGCCAGGGAATCCTGGGCAAGTCACTTCACCCTGTTTACATCAAGCTGGAGAAAAAAATGGCAAACCCCTCCAGTGTCTCTGCCAAAGAAAACCCCAAGCGAGGTCATAAAGAATTGGATGTGACTGGAATGACTGAATGACAAAAAAATTCAACTGATTATCCCCAGCATGTGTCTGAAAGACTAGGATAGACCATAGAGGTGGACTTGGATTTGCAAATTCCTCTGGCCTCATCTTCTCTGGCAGCTCCTCCTTGCACCTGCCACCTGGCTGCTGAATGACCCTGCTCCCACCTTTCTCCCACCGGGAGAGAGGCTGGCAATGATTCTCAGGTCCTTAGTGGGCTCTTCGCTGTCAGGACAGAGTACAGAATACAGTGTGCTATTTTTAGCCCTGCTGGGACTCACTTATCCTTGCTGGACACGGCTTCCCAGACTGCCCAGCCTCGGGAATCGACCCTCAGCTTTTGTTATCCAAATAATTGACCAGTGTTCCTTTGCTGGCTTACACTGGGGCAATCCACATGGATCTTTCTTTCTGTTTCATGGTGGTTTGTGAAAGGAAGGATTTTTCGCCAACAGGATAGGTCATACATACTCTAAGGCATCACGGAGATGCACAAACAACCAAGGAGATCTCCAGATAGTATAGTCGGGTCCACCAGTGTTGCACAATCAAAGAATCTTGGCATCTGAGAAGAGCCCAGCAACCTCGAGTCCAGTGTTGGAATGAGTAGCCCTGACCACTAGTTATCCATTCAGCCTTAGCTGGGAGACCCTCTAGTGAAGGGGCATCTCTATCTACATGACCATTAACTCTTGGATAAGAAATTTTTCCTGGCCTCAACCGCCCTGCCCTCCGGGACAAAGCAGAACAATGTGAATCCTCCTTCCAGGTGACAGTCCTTCAAGCATTTGGACTTAGTGCCCAAGTCACCTCCCCTCCAGGCTAAACAGTGTCATTATATCTCCCTAAAGTCTTTTCTTCTCTAGGCTAAATATCCCCAATCACTTCAAGGTGGTCCTAAACCCCTTCCTCAGCCAAGCTTCCCCCTTGAGTCATAATTATCTGCAAGTCTAAGATTACTGAAAGCCTTTGGGGCTGCACTGGGCAGCTGGCCTGCATGACCACTGAATCATCACTTGGTCTGTCTGACTCAAAGCATCCTTCCTGCTAAAATGAAGAACTGCCCTTGTGTTCAGTTCTGTGGGGATGAGCTAAGACAGAGAGGACAGTCAGCATGGTGATGGGCCCTGGTTGGTTGGAAGCCTGGAGAAGAAATAAGGGGTCTCACTCACAGGATGGGCTCTCTTGGAGAAGGGCTTAGGTTTGTCCTACTTGGTCCCTGGGGAGATTTGGGTGCAAGGGGGAGGCTAGAGTGTCCTTAGAGAAGGATAGAGTAAACTACCAAAGGGACAATTCTTTATTAATTAGAGGCATCCTTGAGTGAACCTGACTGACTCCATGACTTCCTGAGCCCCAGACCTTGCTACACCTGACATTCTTGGAGCCCATGTGACACAAGCTGCGTCCTGGAGAGTCCTATGGTCAAAGCAAAGGAGAGCCTCTTATCTCAGCCCATTTGTCCTCCCTGAGACTACCAGGTGTCACAGCCAGCACACCTCACTTCCAGAAAGCCGAGCTCCAGAAAAATCCAACCTTTCCTGTAGGGACAATGGACCACCAGAAAAAAATGGCACAGACCAGGAAAATAGAAAACCGACAGCCATCCATCAGCACAACTGTCCTTGGCTAAACAAAGGATGATCTGAAGCATCTCTGACAAATCTACAGGATTGCTCAGACCCTGTGATGAAGGACCTGCTTCCCTTGCAGGGGCCAAAGGGCAGAGCTGTTCTCTACCCTCTTGATTCCAGCCAAATTGTACTATTCACTGTAACCATCCCCTACCTCCAGTTTGAGCCCATCCCCTGCAAACCCAGAATAACAGTTTGCTGTGACTGTCTCAGCCTTCTCCAGTGGGTGAGCATCTGCATTTACTGCAAGCCTTTCTGTGAATTTAGACTGGACCCCAAGGGCAGCCCGGTGCGGTTCTGCATAAAATGGAAACTAAAAATACATAATCCCTAAGAAGGACGAGATTTCAATTTCAGACAACAAGGAATCACAAGCCTGCTGCAAGGCTGACGCACCAATGGTAATCGTTTATGAAAGAACAGTGACAAAACAATCGCTGCCGCCTCCCGTCACCCCCACCTGCTGCTGCTTTTTCTTTTTACATCCTGGCAGGCAGTGGTGCCTCTCTGAGTAAAGTCTCCAGTTTGGGGCAGTCAGAGAGGTAATGATGTAAAGTCTTTGAAAGAAAATCAGCTGCTTAAAAAATATGCTGGGTCATGGCCGAGTTACCTGTGGTCCTGTCTGAGCACCAGCCAAGCATTTCTCTCAGGGACCTCTCCTGGAAATTAAGGGGATCATCAAGGTCCCATGGAGCTGCAAGCACTTGTAAATTCCAAGTCACCTGCTAAGGAAACTAATATGGAATATATCTGAAGATGAAGCTGGCAGCAAGCTCGAGTGGTTGGAACCCTGTTCGGGGACAAGAGGCTGCATCTCTGATATCAGGGCCAGTCCTGGGGACAAGAGGTTGTGCCTTTGACATTGGGGCCAGTCCTAGGGACATAAGGCTTCATGTCTGACACTGGAGCCAGTCCTGGGTTGTGCCTTGGATGAGCAGGCAGCCTCAGTAGGAGCTGGCTTCAAGGGCAGGGTTTTCTAGCCAAACCCACTCCAGCCAGATCACTGGTTCACTCCTAGCAGAGTTGGAAGCTGGGGTCCCCATCAGCACAATCCCCAATCCTGAAGTTATGGAGAAGTCAAAGGATCTTTGAGCTAGGGGTGGAAAGAAGCTCAGAACTGCTCCCTCTTCATTTAACAGGAGAGGAAACTGAGGCCTGAGTGGCTTGCCTGTGATTATTGGTCCTAGGAGGGAGCCCTCTGCCCAGTGCACAAGGTCCAACTCTTTTCACATTGGGCCAGAAGATCCCTGTTTCTCCAGAGAGAAGTAGCTAGAGGACAAAGGGTGTGATCCCCCTGGGAGATAGAGATTGAAAAGACAGGGCCCTAAGGAACATTCTAGAAAAGATGCTGTCTCTGGATGATGCTTCTGGCTCAGTCTTCAGACCAGCCCCCACTTCCCCAGCTCCTGGGTGCTGCCAGGGCTGCTGGAGCTGCCAATCCACCCTGGTCAGTGTGAAAGGATTCTGGGGGTGGGAGGGGGGACCACCCCATGTCTATGTGCCTGGGGATTGGAAACACCAGCCTTTGTGGTGAGGTGGAAAATAGCTACCAGAAGAATTAACATCAGAAATGAAGAACTCCCATGATCAGCAGCAGAGAGCTGGGCCAGGTAATCTGAAGCGACCAGCCATTGTTTCAAGCCCCTGGATTAACTGGCACAATGAGTCAGTTCTGATGCAAGACAGAGAATTAAGGCATAGAAACCACTCACTGCCTGATACAGAGAAATCCCAGCCCAGTGATGTTGGGAGAGCTGGAAGGACCACTCTGAAAGTAATAGATTAAGACAAGGAGGTTTGGTGCGTGACCTGGAGCCAGGAAAACCTGAGTTCAGATCTGGTCTGAGACACTCACTAGCTTTGTGACCCTGGGCTAGTCATTTCACCCTGTTTGCTGCAGTTTCCTCATCTGTAAAATGAGCTGGAGAAGGAAATGGCAACTACCCCAGTGTCTCTGCCAAGAAAATCCCATGGACAATGTGGTCTGTGTGGTCCTGAAGAGTGGAACATGACATAACAACCACAATGAGAAGCTGAAGGACAATGAGTATTCATGAAAGGGTCAGAACAGTAATATAATGATTTACAATCTAGAGAGCAGACTAAGTAAATGCACTGAAGGTAAGGTCAAGCAAACCATCAAGGAGTTTCTTCTTAGGACCAGACAAAACCACTGTTGCATTTATATGGAAACACAAACAGGTGAGAATATTAATCTTGGGGGGGAGAGTCAACAAAGGTGACTTTTAAAACATTAAGAAGTTACTACTGTCAGATCAACCTGGTACTTGCCCAAAACTGAAATAAAGACCAATGGGGCAGATTAAAGATTTGAGTGACACCAAAATTCACAAAAATAAGTAAACACTAGTGAAAGAATCCATTGTTAAACAAATGAAAACTGGCCAGCAATATGATGGTAAGTCCACCTCCTAACAGATCCCTATGAATTCCATTTGGGTAATGGACTTAAACTTTTTTTAAATCCTCTCACAGGTAGGAATATGTCTTTTTCTCAGTTGTGGAGGAGATATGGCTTTTGATCTATTAAACAAAATAAATTATCGAGGAAAGCAAGATGTGTTTAATTATAGAAAAATAAAAAATCTCCATACACGTGACAGAACCAAAATAACACAACAAAAAGGAGAGATCTGACCACTAAGATGCAGAGAGAATTGTTCAAAATTCACAGCCAAGAAATGGTCAAAGTAGATAAACAATTTAGAAAAGGAGTAAAACAAACATTTCCTGATAGTCAAAGAAATAAAAATTCAAACAACTTTGAGGCACCACCTAATCCCCATCTAATTACTGCCAATGGCAAATTAATTAACAGCAACAAATGGGAGAAGAACACCCACTTCCCAGGACTGTCTGAGGATGACTGAGAGCACACACACAAAGCACCTGGCCAACCTTAAACGCACTCTGATCGTAATTACTGCTGCCGGGGCAGCATGCTGGAGAAATAGGTATACTCAGTCATTGCTGGTGGAATTGCACACTTAAAGAATTTTTTTCTTTTGGAGAGTAATATGACAGTATTCAGCAAAATTATGAAAAAAAAACATACTTTTTTGGGGGGAAACGTCATTTGGTCCAAGATTTGTATAGATAGATCATTTGTAGTTGAAGAAAAAACAAAATGTCCAACCAGAGGGAAATGGTTAAATAAACAGGGGTACATGAAGGCAGTGGAATGCTAAAATCCAATTAAGATTCTTAAGTGGGAAGAAAATAAAATGTTCTAGAAAGACCTTTATGGAATAAGGCAAGAGGGAGAAGGCGGAGGCAGAAGAATGGGGCGAGCACGTCCATGAGTGACCCAGGTGCATCCAAAGGAAGAGCAATGAAAGGGAGACAGTAAATGGAAAGGGAGCTGGAGGAGCTGCGGACAGCTCAGGGTGACCTTCTACGTGCAGAGAAGCGTATTCAAGCATAAAGAGCTGCCCAGTTTGATAATTGGTTACTTATAATAACCTTTTTTAGAACAGGGATGACACCAGACTATAGGGGGCCATAAAGGTCAAGTTCCAGACTGACCCTGGGTCCATTGTCAATAAGGGGCCATGGAAGGGTGCTGACCACAGGTGTAACCTGGTCAGAGGGCCTGGAGCCATACAGGACAGCTCCATCACCTTTCCAGGCTGCCACATGGGATACTTCTCTTGCTAGAAGGGATGGGGAGAGGGGGATGGTGTCTTGCTGATGTCACTAGGGATGTTCACTGAGGAAGATGCCACCCCCTGTTAGACACAGGCTTCCACAGGACACAACTCTTGCTGACATCTGTCAGAGGCAGTGAGTAAAATGGATGCTCCCCAGACAGAAATGATAGATCTTGGCTTCCTGGTCACCACAAGAGCCCAATGATGGTCCATCATTAGTGAACAGCATTAGGAGTGGTCTTGTTTCCTGTTAATCTCCGCTCAACAATCTCCTTACCCCACCCCCAGCAGCCAGCAGCCAGACCTGGAGAGGGGGTTCTGGCCCTGGATGCCTCATGACCTTTGAGAGGTCAATGGAACACTAATGTTGGGGAAGTCCCTTCCCTTCTGTGGGCCTCAGTTTCCTCCTCTATAAAATGAAACAACTGGGCTCGAGGGCTTTCCAGACATCTGAAAGCTCACGGGCCTCAGTCAATACTGAGCCTTAGAGGGGTCAGCCAAATGAATGAAATGACACCTCTCCCTCCTGCTTTACAGGGCTGTGGACTGGAGGTCAGGGATGGATGGAGGGCCAGATCTGCCTGGGCTCAGCTCTCCTGGGCAGATGGACATTTTGTCTAAGGAGACCTTCTTTCCTATTTTCCCACCTGAGATCCCAATGGCATCAGAGCCTTCCATTTCCTAGCTTAGCAGTCTTACCTGAGTCCTGAGCAAAGATGTGAATGATAAATGACTGGGCAAAGGGTTACGGTAGAGGGAGGGACAGACTTTTCCCTTCCTGATGGTGCCCAGGGCAGGCATGGAGCCCGGGCATTGTCCTGAGCATTGATCCCCACCTTTCAGGGTTTTCTTGATGCCAGTGCTGCCCAGGCAGACACAGAACTCAGAAGAATGTGGTCTAGCACCAGCTTGGGATGGCCATCATCTTCAGGATGCAAAGTCACAGGCTGAGTTCTTAAAACCTTATTACTGTCTTGAACTGGGCAGATCCTATAAGCTTTCATTCCATCAGTGTTTCCTAGCTTCAAAGTGGAGCTCAGGTACCCTTACTGATCCCACTGACTGGGGGGCTGCCCCCAGTGGATGCTATGCTAGACTATAAAAATACAGCATAATAGTAACTGCATTGGGTAACTTGGGGTTAACTGTATGGCTTCTCTTCCTTTGGACACATTTTGTGTTTAGTTATATTTGAATGCTTTGTTTCTCCTTATAAAATATAAACCTCTTGAAGGCAGGTATCCTGTCATTTTTGGCTCTTTCCCCAGCACCTAGTACTAAGAATATATGGATGAGAAGGTACTAGGTGCCAAGCAAAGACAGAGCAGTCTGGGTCCTCAGGGGGCTGCAGTACATTCTACTGCAGAATGTACCACAAATTAATAAAGGCAAAATCATACAAAGTAATGACAAGGTAGGGTGGGAAGAGGAAAGAAATTCAGCATACTAGAGTTTGGGACTATAGCCACACAATCCAGTGGACACCGATCTATTATATATGTACTGTGTGTTTGTCCATGGGGGTGTACATGGCTTGTTAAATGTCCAGGCCCCAGTAGATAATGCGTAAGGTCCCTCTCCTTTTCTGGGTGAGTTATTCTGGTTTGGGACGTCAAGGATAGGCACCCTGGCATCTAAGGAATGACAGGGCTTATGGATGCCTGCCAAGCCACCAGTGGGACCCTCCCTCACACCAAACCGATATAAGTGGGGGCCTCCCCACCACCAGACAGCTGCAATCCCAGGTTATTGGTCCTTCAGTCCGGACCCTGGATCAATTCAGGTTGGTCCAGTGTGGTCGGGGGTTAGTGTCCATATGGTTTTATGGGAATTGGAAGGAATTGGAGCCTTTTACATATTCGCTAATCTAGGGTAAGCAGGGCCCAGATACCTTAGAATGCACAGTCCTATAAGTAGGTCAGCCAAGGATAAATTTGGGGATTTATAGATTTATAGAATCCTTGGGTGCCAGGGTACTCATGGATTCATCAGGCTTTCCAGCTGTTTCTGTCTACACATGCTTTCTCACTGGAGTTTGGAATCTAGTCTAAGCAGTCTACATGACCAGGGTTTTAATTTTCATTCTTTCTAAGGGTGATTATTTGAATGTCTGTAGAGAAAGGTTAAAACTAGGTTAGCTTTAGTTTAATCAACATTCCTTAAAACTCAAGGTTCATTTCTGGTATTCTAGTGGCAGAACTACCAAGAGGAGTGAAAGGCCCCTTTGAACACCCCCTCCCCACCCCAATTCCCAACCAAGTTATTGAAAACACATTAGTCATTTCCATTTGGGGCAGAGTGGGCAGGGGAAGGGAAGGCTTGATTCTGAGGCAGGGGATCTGGCCGCCAACAGACTCCCCATGCCAGCTGGTCTGGCACCCACTTTTTAACACCCAGATATATTTACAGAGAGGTAGCCTTCCTACAGAGGATGAATAAAGGCGCGGCTTCCACAGATTTCCTTCCAAATCCAGCCCGACTGACAAACGTCCAAGAAAAGTATACAGGAGCTTGAGGGCCATCTGCACTCCTCACTGGGAGCGTGACCACCCTGACCGTGCAGCAGCATCCTTCAAGGACAAAGGGGAGCATGGGGGAAGAAGGGCCCCTCTGTGCCAGCTAGCCTCGTGCCTGTACTCCTATGATCTCCTTTTCATCTTTTCTAATGGGCTCCAGATAGAAATAGTCCTGAAACAAGGCAGCAGCTTGCAACTAAAACCTGGTGTTTTGTTGTCCCTCTCCCACCTCCATTGGATTGGAAGCAACTTGAGGGTAGGGTCTCCTTCTTGTCCCTTTTTTATTCACAGCACTTAGCCCAGTGCTTGGCACAGAATAGGTGCTTCATGGTTATTGACTAAAAAACCAACAACTTATTTTTAATGTTCTGTGGATTATTGTACGGGTGGAAAATAACTGAACTTTGTGGTCAAAGGCTATGATGACGATGAGGGAATGGGGTTGGGATGGAGATGGGATTCAAACCCCTAAAAGGAAAAGACAATGTCTTTGGGATATGGACCCCTAAAAGGAAAAGCCCCTGGACTTTCCTTGCTGGGGCAAGTGGCCTTTCCCAGTTAATTATCTGCCCTTTCTTTGTGGCCCCCAGTGTCTGCCTCTGGCCACCCAGTAGATGCCACTCCCTTAATTCCATCTAGACCCCTTCTCTGTTCCCACGGTCTTCTGTACAAAAGGTCCTTTTTGCCTCCATGAAAGTGCTCCAACTCCCTGGCCAACAGGGCGGATTTTTAGAATCTCACCCACCCTGATGGTGTTCTAATAAGTCTCATCTTTGCCTAAAAGAAGACTTGAGTTGAATTCATTCGAGGCAGGACCAGCATTGCTTGCCCTTGAATTTCAGGGTCCCAAAACCACTAGACCTCAACAGTTGGACTTGTGATGTCATCACCATAGGGAACTCTTGGGTGAGGAAACACCTTCCACTAATACAGGGCAGCCCCTTCTCAGGAAGCTGACCAGAGCACTGCCAGGCTAAGTAACCCACACAGTCAGTAAGTATTGAGTGAAGGACACGAGCCCAGGTCTTCCAGAAAGTTATTGCTGTCCTTCAGTCATTCTTTAGTGGTGTTCAACTTCTGTGACCCCATCTGGGGTTTTCTTGGCTAAGATCCGGGGTGGTTGGCCATTTCCTTCTCCAGCTCATTTCACAGATAAGGAAATGGAGGCAAACAGGGTGAAGTGACTTGCCCAGGGTCACACAGCTAGGAAGTGTCTGAGGCCAGATTAGGACTCAGGTCTTCCAGGCTCCAGGCCCCTCACTCTCCACTGGAGTGCCACCTAGTGCCTCTCATGATTAATATTATCCTCCATCATTCCTACATCAGACAGATATTCCTTGAGAGCCCACTAAGTATAAGACTCTGCAGGATACACAAAGGTGACCCCTGCCAGTGCCTGCCCTAGTAGGGAAGTAAGGCAAATGAACAAAAACCAGTAAGGCAGATCGGGATCGATACTGCACAAACTGCTTCAATTGCCTTAGGATGGGACCGAGCCAACAAGCACTGAATGAGCGCCGTGCCGACCGTGTTCTAGAGAGATAAAGGCAATGGTGACCCCCTGGTGCCTTCAAGGAGCTTGTATTCTTCAAAGGAACAGTGTCTGTGAATTACTAAGAGGCCGCCTCATCTCTGCTCCCCAAGAAGCGAGGATGCGGGACTTCTATGGGCAGGGAAGACCTCTCCAAGGGTGAGCCCCCTGGGACAAGAAAAGAAGTCACCAACTCTACCGCTGGCAGGATCCAGACCGGAGGCACCTGAAGAGAAGACTAGAGAAGAGTGAGGCCCCTTAGGACAGCCCCATCCTTGGCCTTGGCACCTCCCACCACAAGGGCGGGTTAACATTCCAGGGGCTGCTCCTCAGTGCACACAGTAGCAACCTGTAATTACCCCTAAAGGCCGTTTGATTTGATAACATATTCACCACCGCGTATAATTTACATAATGTTTTACAATTATTCATTAATATGCAAATTTGAGACTAGAGATAAGGAGACTTGGAAATTCAAGGCAAACGCACCAGAGGCAATCAGGCCTGTGCTTATACATGCGGTGAAGATCTCAGAGGCATGAAGGGCATCTGGTATAGGGTGAGGTACTCAAGACTGTGCTTCAGGGTGGGAGCAGATAGCACTTGTACTCCTTCAGAAGTTAAAAATGACTAAGCTTAGCTTTTGGTCCAAAAGAGATGCCCAGGAGAAGACACCCCAGGGAGCTTCGGCTCAGTCTCAATCTTCCCTGTTCTTTCTCCCATAGCAATTAATCTTCCACCATAAGGTGACCTCAGAGTGTCTAGGGTGTCTCCTCCTCACCCCCAACCTTCCCCTCAGGGTTTTATGTAAGGCCAAGGCCTTTTCATCAAGCTCCCTGATTCTCACTGAATTTGATTTTGCCCATGCATGGAATGGTACTTTATGCAAAGCCAAGGATACCAAGGGATCCACTGTGGGCCTGAATCGTATCTATGTCGTCCCTGAGTTGAGGGCAACCCAAGGTCTCCTCTGGGGCAATAGGCAAATGGTGCTTGGCTTCTGGAGGGCCTTCCTGAGTGGGAACAGGACCCATCAATCTGGTTCTCCCACCAACTAGAAATCACCTGTGGACCAATCCAGGCAAAGAGGCCAGTGAATGCATGTGCTCGGTCATGTGTTGTGGCACACCCAACCTACAGACCAGGTCACTCAGGAAATACTTAGCTCCCCTCTCCCTCAACAGCATTCATGAAAAAAAGAGAGAAGGGAAAGGAAATGGGGAAAGGGAGAAAGGCCTTTTTTTTTTTTTTACTTGAGCATTATTGTTCATATAGTAAATGCATAAAAGCCAGGAAATTCAGCTGTTGTTCCCATGGCAACGAGAACTATGGGCCTCCTGGCCCACGGAAATTAAGTTATAAAAATTAACGTGGCTTGTAGCCCAAGGAAATGCTTCTTTTCATCAAGGAAGCCCGCAGCCAAGGCAGATTTTTGTCTGAACACTTGACAGTCTTTCCAAATCCAAATAGGCAGCACGTGCCTACCCCTTCCCCACCCCTGCTACGGGCTCACGAAGAGGAGGAAGGGCTGCCTCTTAAGGGCCTCCAATCCCCTTCCCCCCCAAGGAAGCCCCAGCCTGGGCCATAACTTAGAGACTGTGGGTGATTGGTGAGAAAATAAAACTCCACACCAGGCAAGCCTTGCTTTCTAACCCCATTTACCTAATCCCCTAGGAAAGAGAAGTAATGTTCTCATTACCATTTGCACACATCTGCATCTGCAAAAGAAGCAGCTCCCAGCTGCTGCCCAGAGGAGACCTTACCCTAAGGGGTTTCATCCCTTTAGGGGCTCCCAATGGTGGGAGGGAGAGGCCTGCACAAAGTGGAGGGTCTTCCCCCCTGAAATGGGCAGTGAGCTCCTGGGGGGTGGGGGCGGAGGGCTTCCCAGGGGCCTCATTGTGTCAAACTTGGCTGGAGCTTGGCCCACATGCCATACCAGGACCTGGTCAGTCCTATTAACATTGAAAGGCTACAAGCAAGGACTCACCATGCTGACTGTGTGTCTGTACTCTGAGCCCTGCCCGTCTGGTTGGCAAAGACTCCCCACCAGTGAACCAAAACAGAATTTCTGGTTCTTAACTGGCATCTACTCACCTCCTGGGATCGACCTGACTGAGGGCAAGGACTCCATGGGCATTTCTTTAAGGGAGTTTTGCACCCATTTTCTGAGAAAGCTGACTGAGGAAAGCCAAAGCCTTTAGACACTTCCCACAGACGTTACCCCTTCGACTAATGCTGCTGTTTTGAACATAACACAACAGGAAGGACATCCCAGAAAGCAAGTCTTTTCACAGGAAGCAGCCTGTCCCACAGAGGGCACACTCCCATCCTGGCTAAGGGTATCCCCCAAAGTCCAAGACCGTTGAGTTCAGTCTATCCTTCCTAAGTGGGCACTGTCCACTGGCTAGCAGAGAATCTGGACACAGAAGAGATAGGAAGCAGGGTCCAGTTCAATCCAACAAACATTTCAGGATCACTTACTTTGTGCCTGGCAGTGAGGATGCCAAGATGAAACATGATCTGGTCCCTGCCCTCAGGGAGTTTCCCATCTATGACAGTGGCCATATCTAGCGTGCTTTATATTCTCTCTCTCTCTCTCTCTCTCTCTCTCTCTCTCTCTCTCTCTCTCTCTCTCTCTCTCTCTCTTATATGTTCTTCCCAACAACTCTATGGGGTAGGTTCTTATGGGTGCTCTTGTTCCCACTATACAGATGGGGAAACTGAGGCTCTGAGAGGTTTAGGGGTATGGTTCTAGGGACACAGCTGACAGGTACCAGAGGCACTCCTGCCTCTGAGAAATACGCACACAATTAAGCGAAGGTAGAAAGCGATGAGGGCAAAAGAGAAAGCCCTTCCACACCCCCCCCAAAAAAAAAAAACTGTGAGGAAGCTTTAGGAATAGAGAACTTCAGCTGGGGTGGGGGGGTGGCGCGGGGAAGGAGGCGCAGGGAAGCCTTTTGGGGGGAAGCAGCTCCTCTGGGGATCTGGAGGAAGGGAAGGATTTCAGTGAATGCAGGTAAGTGAGGGTGACGTCCAAGCCATGGGGTAGGGGGCGGCCTGGGCGAGCACCCAGAGGAGGCGGAAGAGGGAAAACCATGCAGTCTGGCTGCAATGAGAGTGTGAAGGCCGCCGAGGGCTTGAAAAGTGGGTTGGAGACAGGCTGTAGAAGCGCATGAAGAGCCAGGCTAGGGGGTCTGCACTTTACCCTACAGGTTTCAGAGTGAGCGTTCCCCCACGGGCTGACACATCACAGAGCTGACGATGGAGCAGGATGGAGGGCCAGGGAGGAAAATGGGAAGGGAGGCGCTGGGCTCCCTGGGCGGCTCCCTGGGCGGCTTCCTTGGACTGCCGCGTTTGGGATTCCCCTTTGCGTGTGTCCCTGCAGGGAATCTCCCACACCGGTCTACACTGTTTGTTAACAGTGGGGTCGTGAGGTCCAGCAGATCGCAAAAGGCCGGGCAGTCACGAGGTCGGCCAGGGCTGTTTCCCCGCAAGGCCACCCGCGCCCTCCCACAGTGTCTCAGGCAGTCGCGTGCGCTCTGACGCAGGGAACCGACCACTGCAGCTAAGGCTCCTGCTCCTGTCTTCCCGAGTGTCAGTCTGACATAGGGTAGATGGGTTAACTTTTCTCGGCTTGCCCCAGAGCACAAAATGAGGAATGATGGGTTGAATCTGCCAAGAGAACAGCTGAGGTTTGTTGTCAGGAAAATACACGCCACGCCAGAGAAGCATGGGCTGCCCTTGGGCAGCAGGAGGTGAGGACCACTTGTCAAAGGTGAGCAGTGATTATAGAAACAACAGTATTATCGTCCATAGAGCACTTGGAGGTTTGTGAAGTATTTTACAAGCATTATTTTGCATTCACAACAACCCTGAGAGGGAAATAATATCATTATTTCTATTTTAGAGATGAGGAAACTGAGGCCAGGAGAGGTTAAGTCATTTGTCCAACTAGCACATGCCTTCCTTAAGAAGGATTTAGACTCGGGTGTTCTTGACTCCAGGTCCAGAGGTCTTGGTTATATTACAGTTAGCCCGATGGCTTCTTCAGTCTTTCACTCTGGTATGTTGTAAGTCTGAGAGACTCTACAAGGGCCCAACCTACACAAAAGCACTGATAGCTACCCCACAAACATCTGGCTCAGAAGTTCCCAATGGTCACTTGAGGTTCATTTTCCATTTGTTGTTTGTCCTGCAGACCAAGAGGACCAATGACACCAGGAGGGCTGTGCAACGTCACCAGCCTCACTTTCCTCCAGCGTCATCTGAGTCCTATAGCAGGACATAGGTTGGGATGACTGGTGATGGCCTCGATGTTTTCCATTTATGGACAGAGATGAGAGGCTTCCTTTGCATTCAAAGGGGAAGCAGAGGCAAAAGCCAAAGAAGCATCAGGCACCCCCAACAGTTTCCAAGCCTGATTCCAAAGTCATCCAGTGGACATATCTTGTGAACTCCTAAGTCAGTCACCTACAGAACGTTAAGTTTGTGGGGGTGGCAATAACTCAAACTGCTAGAGAGAGACCTACTTTTGTCAGAATGGGAAGATGCACTCACCCCCCAAAAGCACCATCTGTGCTTAGGGAAGCAAGAGTGGCCCCCCTCACTAACTCAGAGATAGCCGAGGACCCCAAGTTGCCACATGAGACTCAGTCAGTCATCGGCTGGCTCCAGGCTCAGCAACTGTTCATTCTGCTCACGTGTTGACTAATCACTCCATCAATGGAACAGAAAATGGAAAATCAACAGGGAGAGCATCTCAGAAAAGGCTGAAGTCAGTTAAAGAATTGAATAATATTTTATAGAAACATCTTGCTTTCTCTCAGTTCTCCTTATTACCTTTTGGAATGCACCAAATTAGCAGCCCTGAAATAGAAATGATTAGTCTGGCTCAGCTTGAAATCCCCCATAAAAGCTGAAGAATATTCAGCTGGTAGTAACACAATGGAGGTTAAGAAAACTTCCTAGAAATTATGGGCAGCTGGTTGGTTTTTATAAATTTGTTTGCACAAATTCTCCTTGAATCGGACTTGTGGAGAAGGCAGG
This sequence comes from Gymnobelideus leadbeateri, assembly GCA_011680675.1. NCBI lineage: Eukaryota > Metazoa > Chordata > Mammalia > Diprotodontia > Petauridae > Gymnobelideus > Gymnobelideus leadbeateri. The sequence continues at coordinate 409,156 of WOXC01010120.1, read as the reverse complement.
CGTTCAGGATGAGGTTTCTAGGCACAGTTGTCACGTTTCTAAGTCACAGCAGAGGCAGCAATGGGGAGAGTGCCTGCTGGATGGATTGGGATTCAATAAGATTTTCTGAAGAGGCTGCTACAGTACAGCAATGACCAGGTGCTTATCTGCTTCTCCCATCTCCAGGCAAACATCTAAAGCAAGTGCTGGAAATTGAGGCCCGGGAAGGGAAAGAGAGTCTCAGCTCTGAGGCAATTGTGTTTTTAACAGCCTTCTTAGGGGCTTCCCATCCCTGGCCAAGAGCCCAAACATCAACAATTCACAAATTGAACCTAAGAAAGGAATCAGAGGCATCCTAGAAAGATAGGGAGAGAACTGGCCATGGAGTCAGAAGGATCTGTGTTCAAGTCCAACCTTGTCCATAGCCTCTATGACCAGGGCAAAGCAGGCTTCTCAGGGGCCCTAAGGCATCTCTCTGAGATGAGCAGTCATCAGTGGATGAAGTTTCCACTGCAAGGACTTCAGCACACTAACAAAATCAAGGTCAGAGCCCCAAAGGGGTGTAATTGAGGATTCCCTAACCCTAACGGTGCTCACAACACAAGCAAGAAGGTCAGGGTCAATATGGAAGAAAGGACAGGCTGGGAATGTGCCACATGATGCCTCCAGTCCGCCCTTCATCGTCTGCAGGAAGACTTCATGGGCTGCCATCATCTGGCACTGAGGCCAGACTGATCAGACTCACTCCCTGATTCCTTATTTTCTATTAGGTCACTTCCCTCATCAAAGCAAGTTCATTTTCTGTAATTCTAAGTGAGATAGTACAGCAAGGGGGGAAGCACGGTCAGTCTGTGCTAGTCCGATAACTCCAACACCAATGCTACAGGTATCTCTGACTCTAGGATTTCCAAAGAAGCTTCCAGTGGTTTGTATAATGTTCTGTCTTGATTTAAAACAGTTTCAGGTAAGAATGCCTTATTTGGTGACTAGCACCCCTACTGGCAAAACTTGTTACTGCAACCCAGCTCTATTAGACATGAATAATCCCTACAAAGGTGGAGGGGAGCAGTGTTCCTGGAGGAATAAACATGGAGTCCAGCCCCTGCACGTGAGCATCGTTCCCGGGTGATCCATAGCTGCCTTCTCCCAGCAGTCTTCCCCAGGGGAGTCACTTGGCATCTCCCTCTAGACCTCCAGATGTGAGGTTCACAACCACGGTTGTCCATTGACCATGTGAAGTTCAGGTCATTTCCCCCAGGGGTTACTGTGGTTTCACCATGAGACCACAAGTTAATTACATCACTCACCCGAGTGCTATGTAAATCCTAGCATTTGTCTAAAAAAGTCCATGTTCCATCAGTTGTCATAGGCAACTGAACATAGGCTAGTAAGTGGGGGAAAATAACAGCAAAAAAGAAACCTGTGCTGGCTCCCATATGGCTGGCATCTCAGCTTTAAAAATGAATGTAACTCCTTCACCTTCTCAGACAGAGCCCAGATTCAAAGAAAAAGAGACGTGGGCACACCTGGGAAGGGACTATTTAGAAAGGATTTTACATGCACAGAGAGGAAGCTTGACTACAAGGTGCCATCTGATCTCACAAGACCCCGTTTTGTTCAAAGAAACATTGTCTCTACCAACACAGTCAGGGCTCTGGGTCCTGTCTTCGTCCCTGTCCCTGTCCCCTCTCCCATTTCTGAGCCCCATCAGCTCTTTCTGTGAGATCTCTGAACAAGAGGCACTGAATCTCAAATAAGGCCAACCATGAAACTGAAAGTGACCCCTGGACTTGCCAGAATACAGGCTAGAAAGGAGGAGCAGCTCCTTGTGGCTGGTGAGGCCAGTCAGCCATTCTGGATGGAGCTGGCTAACTCCTGATCTGAGGGGAACTGGGGCATATCCTGGGATCAGGACAAAAGGCTGGCAAGCCAGGAGCTGTCCCATGTCAGTGCACAGGCTTGGAGGGCAGTAAATCACAGCCAGGTGTGTCTGCTAAGTGGGAGCTGTGTCTCATTTCCCTGAATCCACAAGCTGTTTACAACCCGCCCCCCCCCAGGTGCCCAAACACCCACATGCACAGATTCATTCAGCTAATATGCACGGAGTAGCTACTCCAAGCCTGGCCCCATGCTAGGCACAGTGGGGGTGAAGTGGGGTGAGATAGACAGTTACCACTGTACTTACATTGTACATGGGGAGAAGAGGAAACCCACATAAAAATTTAAATTGTAATCAGAGAGTGCTCATCAGGCATCAGGTGCAGAGACAGTTAAGATAGGAAGTGAAGGACAGTGAGGAAGGAGGAAAGAGAGAGAGCCTCAAGGAAGGGAGATTCAGGGCTGAGAAGGGCTTTGGAGGGCTTTGGGTCCAGCCTCCTCCACTTATAGATAAGGAAGGAGGGGCAAAGCCCAGGGTCACCGGGGTAATAAGTGGTGGAAATAGGAATCAAACCCAGGCCCTTTGGCTCACACCTAGCCCTCCTTCCCATTGCCATTGTGGGTGAGCCAATCAGCCAAGTGCAAAGGACTACCTGGGCAGTGGCTGCTGCTCCCTGGAGGTCTTTGAATGGCAGCGAGGGGACAGGAGACATCTCCAGGAAAGTGTGGGGGGAGTTCCTCCAAACGGACCTTGCTGGCCTCTGAAGTCCCTTCCTGACCTGAGTGTCTGTGGCTTAGTGACTTCACAGAGGAGGGGAGCCTCGGAGCAGGGTCAGGATCTGGGTGGCTGGCATGGGGTCCCAGCCACAGGAACAGCTTGAGCAAAGGCACCCAGGTGGGAAGGGACACAATGCATCCCAGGGGTTAGGACGGGAAGGCTGGGCCCATGGCAGAGGGCTGGGAATACTGGAGTCACATTGCCCCTTCCCGCCCCCCTGCCACCTGCCCACAGCATCCCAGGTGAGAAAGGGGGAGTGTCCTGTCCCCCCTCCCCAGCTCAGCTCCATCCCTCACTCTGACAGAAAGGACTCAAAAGACCTGCTTTTCAATTGTAAATCACACTTCCGCTGGAAGAGGCTTTTTTTTTTTTTTTGCCAGAGTGGGGAAAAACTGAGGTGCATAGAAGGTGCTTTGAGTAAAAAGAGTCTGCTGAGCTAAGACTTTGGTTAGTGGGAACAGAGGCAAGCTGGGCCTGCTCAAGGTGGGGCACACTGCATAGCCTGCTTGGGTGTGAATTCTCAGGCTGTCCATCTGTAAGCGGGACGGAAGGGTGGGACAAACTGAACTCCAGACTGGCCCCGCTGGGAATTCAGAAAAGCAGAGACCCGACAGTGCCTGGGCAGGGTGAGCAGAGCTTGAGGAGGACCCAGTCCAGCCTCCACCTCACACAGTAAAGAAGCATCGTGGAGGTAAAGCCCACTCTGAGGCTAAAAGTGGGTTACCCAGGCGCCCATCTCCCCTTGGCCAGGGACGTGTCAGGCTGAACTGCTCCCTGCTGGTCAGTCCACCACCCTGGCAGCCCTCCAGCTTCTTTTCTAACATTTCTTACATAAACAAGCTCTGCCAACCTCTGTTCTGCTCTGGGAGAGGGCCTTAGGGCCTTGTGCTTTAAGGATGGCTTGGTGGGGCTAAGAAGGTGTAGCCCGGAGAAGTGAAGGCTGACAGGAGACATGATGCCTGGGGGCATGTCCAGAGAACTAAACAGAGGCCTCTGTGGGGCATGGGCTGGAGAGTGTGGCCAAAACCCCCAGAATGAGAGGCCTGAACCCCAGGAGAAACCATCATTGGAGGCTCCCCCAGGGCCATCAAAATGCAGAGTGTGGCTGGGATCTGATCCCCAGCTCAGCTCAGGCAGGAGCCCCAGCCACATTCTTAGACGCACCATGAAAGGAGTATTCAAAACAATAAGGCAGCATCTGCCCCGGAGTGTAGCACCAAGAGTGCTGGCCTGTGGTGACCCATGGGTCAGCACTCACACAGCAGCCCAAGGCTCAGGGTCCCCAGTAAAAAATCCCGACTGGCCCCAACAGAGCTTCCTCCTTATGAAGCACCTAGAGATGTCTCTCTGGAGCCTTGCTTTCCCATTTCACAGCTGACTAAACTGAGACTCAAGGAGATTGTGACTGGTCTGGAGTCACACAGCTCCCATGGGGCCAGGCTGGCCCTAGCAGTCAGGTCTCAAGTCTGTGTCAGATTCTGAATTTTGGGCAGAGACAAGTCAAAGGGATGGGGCACTGATTCTGTCAGAGGCTTCTCCTCGACGGCCCCTCCACCTGCTTCAGCCAGTGCATGATCTCAGGGCTACCTCCTACTGACAGCCAGAACAGTCTCCTTGGATCCACAACAGCCCACTCAGTGAGGTAGATATTTATGGTGTGGCTGTGGCCTCCCAGAGTTGCTGACCTTGCCCACTCCCATGCCCAACATCTCCAGACAGTCACTTTCTGGGGGGTCCCCTCCTTTGGGAAGCCTTACGTGATGGGAAAGTGCCCGAGCTCTCCTCTCTTTTTCTCTCTGTGTGTCTGTCACACACACACACACACACACACACACACCACACACACACACACACACACACACACACACACACACACACACAGAGAGAAAGTAGTCAGTGCTTCAGAAATACTGATTAGATTGACTTGATTTGAGAATAGTCCCCTGAGCCGTCCTGGCTTGGGGCTTCCCTGAATAGCTGCAGGAGCCTCTGGGCTGCCCATCCCTGACCAGTCAGTCAATCTGATAGCCAAGATCCCACTTACTAAGCACCAAGGTCAAAGAAATCAATGGCGAACTCGGTGAAAGCCTCAAGCTTCTTGTCTAACCTTCTTCCACATTTTCTCTTGTCTTAAAAAAATGTTTCTTAGAACAAGAGTCTCCAGCCAGATCCCACTTCAGATAACCTGAGGCAGAGCAAGATGTGGAATTATGGGAGGGGTGGAGCTTGCATTGAGGGTCCCTGTTCTGGGCTTCAGTGCCTTGGATTCCTGGCCAATAAGGACAGAGCCCCCAAGCTAGCACCAAGGCTCACTGCTGATTCTCCCCAGAGAATGGGCTGACCACTGTGGTCTCTGGGCCAGGGTCTGTGGGAGGAAAAAGAAGGGAGGCCGCTGAGCTCACAGGAGCACAGAACGTGGGGGCTCTCTGGCCTCCTTGCCTCCTCCCCAGGGCCTGTGCTCACCTGGGGCATTAGGAGCCAGAGGGCATGGAGACCCCGTTAAGTCAGCCAAATGCCTGCTGGGACAAGGAGAAGCCAGGCCTCTCAAATACCTGTCTATGGCAAACACAAGGGGGGTGGGGGTGGCGCTGAGAATTAGTGACCTTTCTCGAGGCCCTTCTCAAAATGCAAGGGGAGAAAAATGTCAATTCTGAAAGGGAGCGCCCTTGAGAGCTCGAGAGTCCCAGCACTGTCAGGAGACATGTGGCCCAAGCTGCCTCTTCACAGTCCTCCCCACCCCAGGCCAGCCTAAGAGCCAGCTCCTTCAGCGGTCTGCCCCACATCAGGACAGCTCTCAGCATGAGCAGAGGTCTCCCGGGACCAAGACAAACTGGGCTCGAGCATTCCTTCCACCATTTACTCTGCAAGTCAATCCCTCCTCCATGTAACAATATGGAACAGGCACACACCTAGGGCAGCACCTTCCAGGGCTCCATCTTCTAGGACACCATGCTGAGGAAGGGCCTTCTTGGTAGAAAAGTGAGGCTATCACGCCGCAAGACCTTTGAGGAAGTAACTGCAGTAACTCAACCCTGGCCATGGGGTCCACACACTGAGCCCCCCTTTCCCAAAGTCCATCCAAGAGGAAATGGACCAAAGGCTGACATTTTCTACATCAATGGGTAGTGTTCTTTGGGGAGCTAAATTCTATGTTCTTGACAGAGGAGCACACATGACCAAAAAACCCTGCTGTCAAAGTTCTAAGCTGAGAAAGAAAATAATCAACCAATAAACACATATTAAGCACCTTCAGTATGCCAGGAACTGCTCTAAGCTCACAGTGCAAAGCAGCCTGGCACCTTCTCATGTACAAAGGCTAGTCACTCCCTTCACTCATTCTATGAATGATACAGAAATAGGAAATTAGAAGTCTCAAAATAGCTTTTCAGGAAGAAAAAAATAAAAACCATGATTCACACATTGGCTGATGCCTGCCCAGGGCACAGCTGCAATTTGTTTGTGTCCAAGAGTAAAAGATGGGAAGCCAAGTTGTGCATGCCAACATGAGGAGCTGTGCGTTCACGAGCATGTCACGTGGGCCATGGAAAGCAGGGCACAAGTCCAACCTCAGGCTCACCATGGAGATCATCAGAGTGATCCCCTTATCTTACAGTGGGGGAAACTAAGGCCAGACTATTCAAACAACAGGCTCACTAGGGAGGCAGAATTCTGACCCTTGTCTGAGCTGAACTGTAGGCCATTCCCAGGTCCTGCCAGCCTACAGGGCACCACGGTAAAGAAGCTGGCTGTGTGTCTGTCTGCCATCTGAGCAGAGGGGAGCTCACTGCTCCTGAAGAGCAGCCACTGTGGGAGGGAGCAGGGGATTCTCCAGATAATCAGGTACCAATGTCTCAAAACTGAGAAAGAGAGAGAGAGCCACAGAGAGACAGAGACAGAGACAGAGTGGGAGACAGAAACAGAGACAGAGAGAGACAGAGACACAGAGAAAAAGACAGAGATAGAGAGACTAGAGAGACAGAAAGAGAGAGACGGAGAGAAAGAGAAACAGAGAAACAGGCAGAGAGAGACAGCCAGAGACAAAAAGAGACAGAGAGACAGAGACAAAGAGAGAGATGGAGAGAAAGGAACAGACAGACAGAGACAAGAGAGAGAGACAAAGAGAAAGAGAAAGAGAGACAGAGAGAGAATGGACCAGCTGAGCCCTGGTCTGGCCTCTTCAGGTCCACTGAGGCCCAGCTGTAGCGGAGTGGATGCTCCAGAACAATGTTTCCCAGCCAGCTCTGACATGAAAAGACTTGCTCTTCCTACCTTGGGAACAGAACCAGCATCTTCTCACCCAAATTTGGAAGCAAGGGCTTCCCATGGCAAACAGTATTTCTGGACCCAATGGATTTTCCTTGGGGTGTGCAGGAGGGAATGAAGTCTTTTTAAGCAACTGTTCCCATGGTGTCCAGAAGAAAGGTGTAAACTCTGCCTGATTTGAGGGAAATGAAAGTTCCCAAGGGACCCAGGGAATATTATGGACCTGGTACTCAGATAAATTGTCCCTGGGCGTGGCCGGGGACCTGTGGGACTTAGATTCCAGTGACCCCTTGGCTGTTACAAGGACCACGGCTCCATCAGCAGCCCAGGAAAATCACTGGACCACAGATGTGAAACTGGGAGGGACCTTGGGGGCCGTCCAGTCTACTCACCCATTTTATAGAGGAGAAATCAAGGCCCAGAGAGCTGAAGCTGACAGAGTAAAACAGCCAGTTTTCTTGGCTATAGGCCCAAGGCATTCCCCACTCTCCTTCAGGGCTGATGAACTCTACTCTGAGAATGTCTTGGGAAGGAACATGAGACTGAATGAAGCTCAAAAGCCTCTTCATACAAAGTACACTTTTTAGGATCCTGCTTTTGGAGTTAGAAAGACCTCAGAGGCCACTGAGTCTCCTTCCCTGACCTACCCAGGGGCTCCAGGCAGCTGAGTGATCAAACCACTGGGTTTGATCCCCAGTGGCTGGACTCTGGCCCCAGCTTGATCTGGGCACGATTTGGATTCTAGCACACTGATTTCCTCTGGCCAAGTCCCATCCCCACCCCCAGCCCTCAGTGAGAGCAGTCAGCATTCTAATCTCTTGGTTTATGAAAAAGGCTCAATGTCTCATGTTGCGAGAGAATGTCACAACCCAACAAACCCATCGGTCCACAGTCTGAATCTGGCCACAAGCCTCAGGGAGGCCATCTCCAGGGTCACAGGGGAGTGTGGGAGCTGTGTCCATGCCCCCTACAGAGAACAAACCCCAGATTCTTCAGGAATCTGCGGATTGGGCTTCCAGGAACACCCTCTGTGTTATTTCTCCCACAGGTCCTGGGGCTACTTCCCAGCCCAGTGCAGGCTGGGTTTGGGGCAGCACAGCCCAGGCCTGCTCACCCTCTCCAGGAGGATTCACACTGAAGTCAGTCCCACCAAGTGAAGGTTGCAGCCCGCTCTGGGCATCTCCAGCACCCCAAGGGCCAAGAAGGGCCAACCCTCCATAAGCACAAGGAGGGGAAAGGGAGCTTATCTCATGAGAATGTTCTGGCTCAGAATGGAAAGGCCAAGCGATACTTCACCTGGTATTTTGTCTGGCCCTCCAGAGCGCAGGGGGAGGGTGGAGAGGCGCTAATTGTGGAGGTTCCCCAGGGCCCTCATGCCTTGAGTGGCTCAGCCACAGTGTTTTGCATTTGCAAACTATGGCTGGGGCAGGAGTCCAGTGAAGGCATTCTGCTTGACCTCCTCATGCCTGTAGGAGGAGGCAGGAGGTCGGGGCATTCTCGTGGACGGCAGGTGGGGCCTCCAGGACTGAGAACGACAGACTGACAGATAGACGGACAGAAAGAAATAGGAAAGGTAGGAACAACAGAGGAAGCTGCAGAGGCAGGCGGGAGCCCCCAGAGTGCCCCTATCCTTGCATCTCCTTTGTAATCCCTAGCACGTAGTAGGCCTAATAATGCTTGTGGATTGACTAGAGTGAACCTCACCTCGGCAGCCTTCTAGTCCCGCCTCAGTTTCCAGGTGAGGAAACTGAAGCCAAAAAAGTGAAGTGGCTGGTTTAAGGGGATAACATAGCTGGCAATTCCTGATTGGTCTCTTAGTGTCTAGTGCACTCCCCTCAATTCATCCCACCCTGTGGCCTCACTGATATTCCTGAAACCCACAACAGGCTCCATGGCTGTCACTGGCTCCCTACTGTTTCTATGGCCAAGCATAAAAACTTCAGGTTGGAATTTAAAGGCAATCCCCGCCCCAGGATGGACTTTTCTTTCTGTTCTTATTCCCTTTCACATGATCCCTAGTCTAGTCCTCAGGTTCTAGAGTGACTCTAGATTACACAGGATCATGCTGTCATCTGACATTCTGGAGGCTTAAAGTCAGGAACAAGACAAACAGGAAGCAGGGTGACCTCATGGGCATGGTGGGCCAAGTCCAAGACCTAAGTCAAGTTCATGTCACATGGTAGGCTTCGGGAGAATCAGCCACAGTGTGCAGCCTTCCTCCGAGGGAGGCTGGTCACAATACTCCCAAGGGAGCAGGCTCAAGAGAAACAACAGCCCAGGACATGATGGCAGAGAAGGCTGCACTCCCACAAGGCGCTGGCACCAGCCTCCAGCCCTTATCTGTGTTTGCCTGGTGAGCTCAGAGCCCTATTTTCCATCCAACCCCCCAGGACCTGAGTTTGCTGAACCTTGGCTGTCCTTGGCCATGGGTGGTCTCAGGATGCTTCTTCTGTCTCCTCCAGAGAGACAGGAGCCCTGGCCCAGGATGGATTCAGAGCCATCAGCAGCCCCAGAGTGGACGATAGCCCCAGAGTGGACTGCAGGCACCACCCCAAGAAACCTGGGGTGATTAGCAGGAAAAGGCTGAGTGCCAAAGATGCTGCCCCCTCCCCTGCCCAGGTGGATTTACACCTGTCTTCTCCCCAGAACTCGGCGCAACCTGCCAATGGGACTTACGCAGCTCGCCCACTTTCAGGATCTCGCACAGCATTTTGGTCAGCTCGATGCTGCTGCGGCCAAAGGGACACTCATGCTTGTCTTCTCGGCTGCTGTTCTCTAGGACGATCTGTGGGGGAAACAGAGGTGTCAGCAAGGGGGCTTGAGGCTGAGGTGAAGCCTGGGGCCTGCACTATGCTGCCACCTGAGGAAGGGGGCAGGGGGACCCACAAAGAAGCATCTACCTTTAAGGAACTCACGGCTCTGGACGTCTGGCCTCAGGGGCCTTCAGCCCCAAAAAGCTTTGGGAGCATCAGACCTTGCAGGGAGAACCTGTTGGCAGGTTTCTTGGCAGTTTATATTAGGAGGAATCTTTCGTGATGGTGCCTTTTCCTATCCTAGGGTGCCATCTTACCTGGAATCCTGGATAGCTAACTGCAAAGGGATGGGTGGGGGAGACTGTGCTCTGGAGGAAAAGGAGGCTCCATATTGACCCATCCCCCAAATGACTCAACAATCTGAGTGGCAACAAAAAGAAATACACAGCTTCGATGTCTCCTTGCTATGCCCAGGAGCCTCTCTCTCTTGGTCCAAATGGAAAGTGAAATGGACAGGACAAGCTTCAGTGATCTGGGCAGGATCCCAACGAGGAAACAATGTAAGAGCCAAAAGCTTTGAAATAAAAGAAAAAAGGAGAAGGTTGGAGTAGAAAATGGAGGGCAAAGAAGAAGGAAGGAAGAAGAGGAGGGAAAGGAGAGGAGGAAGAGGAGGAAGAGAAGGAAGAGGGGGGAGGAGGAGGAAGAAAAAGGAGGAGGAGGAGGAAGGAGGACGAGTAAAAGGAAGGAGGAAGAAGGACGAGGAAGAGGAAGGAGGAAGGAGGAAGGAAGTTGATGCCAGGAATTCTTCCTTATGGCTCTTCCCAGAAGAGGAAAGTCTTGCCCATAAGCTGCCCAGTGTGCCCTCCTGCAATGCCCGTGGGCCGGGGCACCCTTCAGGCCCATCGCCTTGTCCTGTCACTGGCTAGCTCCCACTGCTGACCCTTTACTTTCCGACTCGAAGGACACAGCTCTTGTGTGACTGCATTTCCATGCATTCCTCTCCCAAAGAGAGCCCGGAGCCTAATACAACAAAGCCACAGCCGCCCCTTGCAGGAGGAGAGCGGCCAGACTGGGAAGCAGCGAGTCTCCTCCCGCGACCGGCCTCGGGCTCCATGCGATGACCCTCGCTTGCATTTCGCATTAACGTTATGTTAACATTTCACGAGCTTATCAATATTTCCTGGCGGGAGGCGGGAGGCGGGAGGTGGGTGCTCTGCATTCGCCGCAGGTAGACTCGCCTCAGCCAATCAGGGCTGGAGACACATTTCGGGAACATGGTTTATTAGCGAGCGAGAAACACAATGGTAATTGAAGTAATCAATATGGAAATCAGCCTCGGAGAGCCTCTCTGCAGCCCATCCATCTTGGCTGCTTACCTCCAGGAGGGCCATAAAGCACCCCGCGGGGGCCTGGCAGCCCGCATCCAGGGCACGCGGGCAGGCTGAAGGCCAGCCAGGACCTCGGGGCCACGCTACCAGGGGATGCGCGCTAGCCCTTGGTCACCGGCCAGGCACAAAGGGGAGCTCGCTCCTCAGCAGGGCAAGAACGTTGTCTTTTCCTCCTGGATTCAAGACGTTCAAATGTCTACAATGCACTTTGGAAAATGAACGATACCCGCAGAGACAAAAGGACGCCCATGGGCAGCATCTTTGAAATTTCTTGTGATGCTCAGGTTCTGAAGCCGAGAACAAGCCCCTAGCATCCCTGTGATTCAGCCCAGCATCTAACACTCCAACAGGGGACCAAGTTTGCTGCGTTCGCTCGTGTTAACGCAGCCAGGTGGCGCCATAGTGCACAGAGCCCGGGCCAGAGTCAGAATGACTCGGCTCCCTGAGTTCAAATCCAGCCTCAGACACTTAATGACTGGGTGACCCTGGGCAAGTCATTTCACCCTGTTTGCCTCAGTTTTCCCATCTGTAAAATGAGTTGGAGAAAGAAATGGCAAACAAGCCATTATCTCTGCCAAGAAAACCCCAAGTGGGGTCGTAAAGAGTCAGCCACAACTGAAAATGACTGAACAACTCATGTCAGGGCCATTGGAAGCTAGTATCAGTTGCCTCTAATCCAACTGAGCTTGATTTCTAAAAATAACAACCCCCCCCGCCCAATAAATTAACATTACAATTGGCCAAAGTTCCTCCCCAAATGGATCTCTTCCATCTCGTCACAAGCACTTATTGGGCTCTTGCTGTGTGCGGGGCACTGCTCTTGGATTTAGGGGCAGAGTCAGAATGGCGCCAACTCTAACCCTCACGTGTGCCGGGGATACAAAGGAGGCACAAACGAGGGGCTCACGGTCTGGCAGGGGACGTAATGAGGACGTAATGAGGCTCCCAGAAGCGACAGACAAAAAGCGGAAGGACCCTGGGGGTGGGGGGCACACACCCCGACCTGCCGGCTGCTTTTGGCTTCTCTCCCAAGGCCTCGCCCAACACCCTGCACACAGGAGGCGTTTAGGAAGTTCGGTCCACTCCTCTCAGGTTCATGGTGCTTCGGGAATCCTGCCCCAGTGCCATCAGCGGACTTTGGAGGCAGAGTCTGCCCATTGACTGGACGATGAGCATCTCCCCCCTTCCAGTGCCTCCTTTAGTTGGGTAAAGTCCTGCCGACATCACCTCATGCTGTTTGTACTCGTTACTTCTAGGGACGCTTCACCAGAAGAAGGGAAAATCTCCTTACCTATTGCAAGGACTGGCTCGGGGAAGGTGATTTGGCTTCTGCTTGGCCCCAGAGGGCAGAGCCAGAGGCCGTGACCTAACCAAAGATATGACGAGAATGTGTGAGTAGAGTAAAAGGACTGAGGGGAAATGAATGAAGCAATATAATGAAACTGAGATACGGAGGAGAGACACAGAGAGCTAAAGAGAGAGATGGGGATAAGGGGATGGAGAGATGGAGAAAGAAAGAAGGAGATGGGGAGAGAGAGAGAGAGAGAGAGAGAGAGAGAGAGAGAGAGAGAGAGAGAGAGAGAGAGAGGAGGGAGGGGAGGGAGAAAGAGAGAGAGGGAGAGAGAGAGAGGGAGGGAGGGAGAAAGAGGGAGGGAGGGAGGGAGGGAGAGAGAGAGGGAGAAAGAGCGAGAGCAGAGACAGAGAGGAGAGAGAGAGAGCAGAGAGCAGAGAGGGGGGAAAGAGAGGAGGAGAGAGAGAGGAGAGGAGAGAAGAGAGAGAGCAGAGAGCAGAGACAGAGAGGAGAGAGAGAGCAGAGACAGAGAGGAGAGAGAAGAGAGAGGGGTGAGGGAGAGGGGAGAGGGGAGAGAGGAGAGAGGAAAGAGGAGAGAGAAGAAAGAATGAGAGAGAGAGAGGAGGAGGAGGAGAGAGAGATAAAGAAGGGAGGACAAGGAGATAGAGATGGAGGAGAGAGGGAAATGAAGACAGAGAGACAGAGATCACGCTTGCAAAGAGCAGCAGGGTTTGGCATCACTGACCCATACAACCTCCTCTCTGTCAGCCGAAAGGTTTCCAGCCCAGCAGGGAGTGACTTTTCTTAAGGCCCATAACTAACAAGCCCAGTATTTGACTTCCTAGAAATGTCCAGTGGTCAACTTTTCTTCTGGCTTTTACTAAACACCGCTCTCCCTCCGGGAGTGGGGAAGGGCTGGGGAGCCCTGAGTGGCTTGGCTGGGGCGCTCACTGAGACCTTTGAAGAAGCAAGGGTACCTGAGGAGAAGGCAGGGACACGGCACCCTGATGGATGGCCTTGACTGACAGATAGTGAGGAGGAGCCCCAGTACAGGTACCCAAATAGGGGCATGAGGCTCCTGGGAAGGGTTTCTCTACACTGGAAGCAACTTTGCTGGGGAAGATCCCATGGAGAGAGGGTGCAAAGGGGCAGTCATCATGGTGGAACTTACAAACCCAAAGATGCTTCTGAGGAAGGAACAAATGAATGTGAATAAAAGCAAAAGTGTGGGGGGGCACCCTGGGAGGCCAGGGACATTAAAGGAGAGGACAAAAAAGGCAAAGAGATCGGAGATTTCGCTGTGTGGGGGAGCTCAGAGGCCACCTGGCACAAGCTTGTCATCTTCAATGTATTGAGCGTATTTAGGAGAACCTCTCAAACAGCTGGGACTGAGGTTACCCCCCCCTCAGCCTGCCTGGAGCTGGACTCTTACTTGGACACATTTCTCCTGGTTCCTGGGGCTGGCTCAGTGACATAAGACTTGGTGCTTGGGAGTCACAGAGCAAACCTGGATGATCCCTTGGTTATTGGGCACTAGAGACTCTTTCTCTTGTATATGAGGTCCAGTCGGCTGACTGGGGCCTATCCATTGTGACATTGGCCCTGGACTAGGTCCCAGCTCAAGATTCAGACTTGGGCTACCTCACATGACTGGATAAAGGGCCACCTTTGGAGAAATTCAGAATGGAACAAAAGGCTTTCTCTGGCATCACCCCAATGGGGCAGGGAGGGCCTGGCAATTTTCACTGGGAAAATGTCACCAGTCCCCTTGGGAGTTCTGAAGTCCCCTTAAAGGCCGTGAAACATTGGTGCTAAGCACCACCATGATTCCACATTTTGGAATTAATGGTATCTGGAGTCTCAATGGCCGTAGCACCAACGGCAGGTTTGGTTTGGTAGGCTGGTGTGGTGATGAGCCATGTGCCAGATGTCCGAAGACCAGTCCAGCTCATCCCCAGGTGGGAAGGGTCTTTTGGCCATGGGCATCGTTCAAGGCTTAGGAAGCTTGCTATGTTATAGATGGGTGGGGTCTCTGTCAGCTCGAGAAAGATTATCAGTCCTCCCTGGATGGAAAGGAGCACCTAATCGCACAGAAAAATAAGTCATTGGAAAGTGAACACCTGTGGTTGAGTGAGCTCGCGAACTTCCATCCTAAAAATAAGGCATGTTCTATCTTAGGGGAAAATGGCCCCAGAGAGAATACAGCTCACTGGTGAAATCAGCAGCCATCAAAAGGTTTGTTTTATTCCCAGTGCTAATGAGTGAGTCCAAAGGAACACATTCCATATTAAGACAATAAAAAGTATGGCACGAGCAGAGAAGCCTTCTGGGGGAATGGTGGGGCCGATGTTCTCCCCTCCGGGGTCTCAGCTTTCACCCCCCACAGACTGGCGCCATTCTGGACGTCTCATCGGAGCGTGTTGAGCTGGCTTTGAATGTCTGTAAGGCGGATGGAGGGAAGATAAATCCAACTCCTGGGATCACGAGATCCTAAATTGGGAGTTGAAAAACACTCGAGAGGCCACTCAGCTGACCTTTGAGGCCCAGCCAAGTTAAGTGACTTGACCAAAGTCACTCAAGCAGTAGGCATCAGAGTTGGGATTTGAACCCAGGCCCAAACTCTCAATCTCCCGGCCCTTTGTCGGGCCAAGCTTGACCCCAGAGGAGCAAGAATAAAGAGCAAGTGACCCAGGAGAACTCACTGGAGGGGGGCTGAGAGTTGGGGAGGTTTCAGGGAAGTAATTGCGGCTGTATCCAAAGACAGCATACCCATTAAAGCTGAGGTAGTGGGGCCAGCACAGCTACTGCACACATTTGGTGCTTTCAGCTTTCTCAGAGAACTTTTTGTTATTATCTCACGTGATCTTCCAAAAAGGAGCTCATTTTCTTGGGAGGCAGTGAGCTCCCAGGCACTGGTGGGCTACGAGCAGAGGCCGGGCTGACCACTTCTCAGGGTTCTTCAGGGACAGGATCTAGAGCTGGAAAGGGCCTGATTGCCACCTAGCCCATCTCTCTCCTTTGACAGACTGTCTCAGGGACCCATCCATGTCTCACAGGCAGGAATGACAGAGGCAGGATTTGAATCAAGGACCTCTGACTCCAAATCCAGCTCTCTTTTCCCTTGTTCTACGTGGGGGTTCCTGTGGGTTGCATGACATGGTTGCTTTACTTTGGAAATGTATATTTTGTCTACTTCCTGGCATACAGTAGGTGCTTCATAAATTCTGATTAAATTGAATTCATTATTAAGCCTAAATCCCTTAAGTTTTTATGCAGTAATTGTGGTTCAGTTCTCTGGGGCCCATCAGAACAGGTCTGATTCATGTTCCACATAAACACTGGAAGACAGCTGAGGCAGCTCACCTGTCTTCTCTTCTCCTGGTTGAGGATTCCCAGTCCCTTCACCCTGTCTTTGTACAAAATCCTTTCCTCTCAATGGGGCTGGGGGATCTATGGTTCTATGGGGTGAGGGACTTCCAGAGTGGATACTCCCTCCTCTGAGGAACCATCCTGTAGAGTGAGGAGGGACCAGGAGAGGCTGAGTGATTTGCCAGGGTCAGAAGCATGGTTCAAATCCAGGTGCTCCTGGGGTCTGTGGCTTCCCCCACGTCCTCTCCAGAAAACTGCGGGTTTGGGGTTTTGCCCTTGTTCAGCTTCCCAGAAGTCAGCTTTAGTCGGTGTGAGGAGGGGGACCAAGGGGCAGCGTTCCTGCTCACTCCCTGAATTTCTTGTAGACAGACCATCACCTCCAGGCTTTTTAGCTCTGCAAAGACTCACATCAGTAAATTTAAGGAACATGGAGTAGGTGTCAAAGGTTGAGAATACAGGCTCACTCAGCCAGGAAGTGTCTGGGGGCAGCATAGAAGCCCAGGATGTCCTGCCCACACCAGGGTAGAGGAAATCTGACTCCTGAGGTCCATTTACAACCTTCTTATCCTGAGGCCTGGAACACATTGTGATGTGGTCAGTTAGGCCCGGACAGGCCAAAAAGTGAGGCCTTTGAGCCCCCCAGTGGTCTCAGCGCCATCCAGCTCAGCTCAGGCCAAGACCCCCCTCCAAGGCTGACTCCCCTCCTCTATGCTGGTGACAACAAAGAACAAGCCCACTCTGAGGCTCTGGGCCTCAGCCAAGGGGAGTCCGACCAGACACCCCCAGAGGCTAGGGGATGGTGCTCTTGATTCTCTTGGGCAAACAAAGCAGCCACATCCAGGCCCGCCTTGCAGGCTCTGCAAACGGACCTAGCCTTCAGATGGCCCAGACCACAGGCAGCGTGTAATCCCAACAAATAACGAGGAAATTGAGACCTAGAAATAAATGAACAAATGAGTGGAGAGATAGGTGAAGAGAGAACAATTAAATGAACAAATGAATGGATGAGGAGATGGGGAGGTAAATTAATCTATAGATAAATGAGCCTAAAATGAATAAATAAACGAAGAGCTAGATACAGAAATGGAATGGCAAATAAGAAAATAAATAAATAAATGGACGAATGAATAAACGATGGGGGGAGCCAGGCAGCCGCCTCCAGCAAGATTTCAGGGACAGGCCCAGGGAAGAGAAAACAAGTGCCACCAAGCTTTATTCCCATCATTTACTTCGTCATTAACTTTAATTACACGCTATGAACTGTCCTGTAATTACGGAGCTTGGGACACTGCCAATTTCCCCTTTGGCGTGCGCAAAGTTCGGTAAATTGGTGTGAAGCTCTAGTCTCCCTCCCCCGTCCCCAGCAGCCCTCTGGGCACAGAGTGCCCATTTTTCGTCCACACCACGGGTCGAGTGGACAGCTCTGGAAGCATCAGAGCCCGCGCGGAGTCGCAGAGCCCTCCAGGCTTCAGTAGGGGCCTAATATTAGCCATTCCGCTAATTTACGGCAGGGTCTAAGCACATTTCTCTTTCCCGTGCCCCTGCCTGGCAGGAGAGCGGGGCACGAAGGGATGCCAGGCTGTCCTTTCTGCCTGTCCAAGGTCAGAGCAGGAGTGAAGGGTGCAGAGTCTGTGGGTCCCTGCTGCCCCCGCTGGAAAGAGACCCAGGCATGAGAGCCCTGCAGGAATGGGCAGCGTGGGGCTGGACACCTGGCCTCTGACGCACTGGCTGAGGGACCCTGGACGGGCTGGGCAACCTCAGGGGAGTCGCTCAAAGGATGAGCTCTATGGAGACCAATGAAACCACTGGTATGGTCCCTGGGACGCGAAGGCAGGAGATCGGCCCCGCCCCCGGGGAGAGCAGGGAATAGGCCCTGCCCTGGGGGAGGAAGGGCAGGGAATAGGCCCCGCCCTGGGGAAGGGCAGGGAATAGGCCCCGACCTGGGGGGAAGGGCAGGGGATCGACCCCGCCCCGGGGGGGAGGGCAGGGGATCGGCCCCGCCCTCGGGGACCGTCCTCTCTATAGCTTAATGGGTCCTAGAGGCTGCCCTCCAGCAACTGTCAGTGCTCAGCCATTCCAGTCGCGTCCGACTCTCCCTGACCCCGTTTGGGGTTTTCTCGGCAAAGATCCTGGACTGTTCACCATTCCCTTCTCCAGCTCATTTTACAGATGAGGAAACTGAGGCAAGCAGGGTGAAGTGACTTGCCCAGGGTCACTCAGCTAGGAAGTGTCTGAGGCCGGATTTGGACTCAGGTCCTCCTGACTCCCCCACTGCTCCACCCAGCAGTCCCACAGTCCACTTAGGGAGGCACAAACAAGGGAGGAAATTCTGCAGTTTGTACAGAGCCCGAACCTAGGGCTTCGGCCACACAAGGCTTAAGGCTTCTACTTCACAGATAAAGAGACTGAGTGTCCAGGACACTGCGTGGTTGCTGTTGTCAGATGCTCCAGATGCAGATGAGGCTGGATTTGAACTCAGAACCCTGACCCCAAGTCCACACTACCAGTCTAGACAAAGTCTAGACTCTATAATCAAAGGCTTTGTGGGGAGAGTGTGAGCCAGAGAACCTTCATTCAAATACTACCTAGCTGTGTGTCGCGGGATGAATCCCTCAGCCTCTCTGGACCTCAGGGGGGAAGGCAGGGCAATTGGGGTTATGTGACTTGCCCAAGGTCCTCCTGACTCCAGGGCTGGTGCTTTGTTCACTGCACCACCTAGCCGCCCCACCTCAGTTTCCTAAATGTAAGAGAAAGAGCTGGCCTTGATGGCCTCCCAGGTCCCTCTCAGCTCTCTACGAGCCTACAATGCCATGCTTAGCTTTCCATGATCATTTGTACCATCCTACTGTAATAGCAGCTTAGCATTTGCAATGGCCCCTGCTGCGTGCCAGGAACTACAAATGTTATCTCACTTGGACTTCACAGCAACCCTGGGGGACAAGCGCTATTGTTACACCTTTTTTACAGATGAGGAAACTGAGGCAAGCAGAGGCGTGACCTCTGGGGTCACACAGCTAGAGAGTCTGGGGCTGGATTTGAACTCGGGTCTTTCTGGCTCCAGGCCCAGGGCTCTGTCCACTGCACCACCTGGCTGGCTATAAGATGGATGGAAGATTTCAGGCTACCTGGAGGCCTGGGAGCATGGCGAGGCCAGCGGTGCAGTCCTAGAGCTGGGTGGGCAGGGGAAATGCAGTGGGCTGGGGACTGGCTGGAAAGCCAGACAGAGGAGGGGAGGAAGAGGAAGGATGCCCTGGGGGCTCTCAGAGGTCCTTTGTCAGAAGGATCTGCAGAGAGAGGAGGCAGGGAGCCAGGGCTGCGGCTCAGGAGGGTCTGAAGCGGGTGGCTGGAGGCCCGAGAAGTGGGGGTCCTGGCTCTGCAGCTGGAAGGACCTCCAGGGCTCCAGACCACCCCTCCCTTTTACAAAGGGGAAATAGAGGTCCAGAGGAGGAATACAGCCTGGAGTGACTGAGGCGGAATCAGAACCCAGGCCTTCCACTCCAGAGCCAGAGCCGCCCACGGCCCCCTGAGGCAGTCTCCCTACAGGGGCCGAAGGGGTCGGAACCCCGACTCCTGTCTGCAATGGCGCAGCCCCCCAAGCTCCACTCTCCTCCTGCCCTCTGCCTCCTGGTGGCCTTCAGGCCCCAGCTGAAGCCGCCTGCTCAGGAAGCCTTCCCCACCCCACCTCTCAATTCCGCTGCCCCTGGGTTTGTTTCCTGCTCATCTGCTATAGCTTAGACTGTCAACTCCCTGAGGGCAGGCACTGTATCCCCAGTGCTTAGCACAGTGCCCAGTACACAGTAGGTGTTTAATAAATGCCTGCTGACTGAGTACCATTCTCCCCTGATCCACACAACCAGCATGTGGGGCCGGTGCCATTACGGCCTCCATCCTCTCCAGTGAGGAGAGAAGGCTCAGGCAGCTGCCCCGACACGCAGCCAGTAAGCAGTCCTGACTCCAGGGCCAGTGATCTAGCCACTATGCACACTGCCTCCGGAGGAGGGCCAAGGAGGAGTCTAGAGGCCTTGGGGTATTCCAGAGAAGAAGCCGGGGGCTGGGGCTACTGCCCCATGTGGGGAGACCCCTTGCCCTCCCAGCTCCTCACCATTGACCAACCTTTGTAGTAATAAATAGGACGGCTCCCTGGTCCCTCCCTCGGGGAGGGTGCCAAGTCCCACCCCCACCTTCTCCTTCTCTTTCCCAACTCTCCCTCTCCTCCTCCTCTCCTCCCCTCCTCCTCTTCCCCATCCTCCTCTTCCTCCTCTTTTTCCTCCTCTTCCCCTTCTCCTCCTCCTCTTCCCCCTCCCCCTTCTTCTCCTCCTCCTCTTCCCCCTCCTCTTCCCTTTCCTCTTCCCCCTCTTCCTCTTCCCCCTCCTCCTCCTCCTTCAACCGGGAAGGCCCATTTTGCCTTCTTTTAGTGGCGGCAGCCCTGAACATGGCTTCTCTCCAAAGATGGAGAAGGAGAGACAGCATATTGGGGCCAAGGGAAGAATACTAGTTAAAATACATCCTACTAGTCTAAATTATGGTGCCCAGGAAGAATTTTTTTTAATTAAGTCAATCTCTAAAACTCTGTTTATAACAAAGCGTTCAGAGTGGTGCTGTTTGTTTTAGCAAACTGATTGGGAGATGGCCGGGCGTCCAGGGCTGATGGGGGCAGTGTCCTGTCTCTCCCATGCCAGGGCTCTCTGCAGATGGCCCACAAGTGGGCAGGCAGGCCTTGTTGACTGCATTAGATACTGCCACAGTGTTGGGTGACCTCCACAGTGGAGAGCTGGGACCATTGGCATGTGGTGTTCTGGGGCTCTTACCCTCCATTTCTTTGTGCTTCCTTGGGTTTTGGGGGGTCACCAGGGAAGTTGTATGTATTGGATCAGACTCCAAGACCACTGAAGGACCCGGTGGTAATAACACTAACAAAAGCCGCGTCCTGGGCACCTCCCCCGCACCCCTCCGGCCACCATGTTCTCAGGCATGCCAATGGCAGAGATCACGAGTCACAGCAAACCATGCTCAGTCTGCCGGGTGCTCCTTGGGATGGAGGGTCCCTGCTGAGCTCTTCCTCCAGTCCTAGCTCAGGAGGCACCAAGTCCTTTTTCAGAGCTGCCTTCAGAGTCCAACATACAACCTTTCCCTGAAGCTGGCTGAGCTCTGCCCACCCATCAGCTTCCTCTGAAGCTTGATGGTCTGGTGTGAAAGTCAGAGACCCCAGAGAGGAAGGGGTTCAGAGGAAGGCCAGGGGAAGAGCTGGTGGATCCCAAACCAGGCTGACAGATGGTGCCTGCTCCAAGATCCACTTGTTGATGTTATGGTTGCAACTCAAGAAGCTTGGGGAGCCCCAGTGATCACTAGAAGGCGGGGCCTGCCCAGACTGGAGACTGCCCCATCTGCTTGGGGGTGGGAAGGCCCCTTAGAAAAGAACTGGACACATTTCCCAACATCAGTTAGGAGAAATGGAAAGAGTCTGGTCCCTACATATTCCAACTATCAAGAACCAGTCATGAGGCTCTTTCTCATGGAGACCAGGAGAAGAAGAACTTGGAAAAACCAAGCACGGGAAAGCAAGTTTCTTCAAGGCAGGGACAGTTTTCTTTTTAGTCTTCATGCCCCAGCACCTCCCACATGGCAGGCACTCAATATGGCTTTAATAACATGCTCAATAACTATCATTTGTTCTGAGCAGATTCTACCCAACATTCATGCATGTTAAGCACTCCCGTTCTTCTGAGGAATAGCCAACAAGTAGCAAAAACATTTCTGGCCCGAACCTCTGAATTCTGAGGGTAGCTTCTCAAACCCACTGGTCACATTCACAGAACAATGAACTGAAAGCCACAGAAAACTCAAAGACAGGGAAGGGGCAGGGCACTTACCCGGATGTATGCGTCCTGGTGGTGCTTGGCAAAGTACAGCATGTTGTCAAGGGCCAACATTCCGGGGGGAGTCTGGGTGAAGTCCATGGCTGGGTTCACATGGTTCTGTGGAAAGACAAGAAGGGTGCCATGTCAGCAGCCTTGCCCAGCAACGTGGAGCTCCCTTCTGCTGGCTTATCCTCCAAAGGGCTGCCCAGGGCCCAGATGAACTGACTCAGCGCGTGCCTCCTCCTGAGAGCAGCAGTGACCCCTGGGAGGTGGGGTTCCTCCTGGAGGCAGGGGGAAGTCTAAAACAGACCATCCTCAGGAATCCTTAGGGGGGCTAAGCTCTTATGTTCTGAGAATCTCCATTGCCAGGTTGGACAACTGGGTGAACTACCAAAACTGAGTCCATGAAATGCAATCAAATAACAATTTAAGTGCCTAGAGTATGGAAAGTACCATGTCCCAGGGATACAGAGGAGAAGAAAAGTGGCAGGGTCCCTGTCCTCAAGGAGCTTACACTCTCCCAGAGGCACAAGATGAGGGGGAGAACAATAGAACAAGAAAGCACAGAAGAGGAAGGGCCCAGAAGCTGTGGTCCATTGGGCTTCTGAGATGCTCTAGAGCAGACAGAGAACTGAGACCTCGGCAGACCTGGCCATGGTCCAGCACCACCCAGGCTGCATGGAAGGACTCATCCTAGCAGCTGCAGAGCCAGATAAAAACGTGAAGCAAAGGTCTCAGTGGAGAAACCAAAGAAATGAGAAAATACAGTTACAAGGATAAAAGATGATGGTTTTAGACAGCCCTGATATAAGTTTCCAGCTTGGGAGAAGAAAACATAGGATCAGGAAGGAGGGGCTTGACGGCACCTCAGAGGCCATCAGGCTCAGCTCCTTTGTAAGATGAGGGAGCTGAGGCCCAGAGTAGCCCAGGGATCCATAGCTGTCTGAGGTAGGATTCGAATGCCCACCTTGACTCCAAGTTCAGTGCTCCAGACTCTTCCACACTGGCTCTCCCACACTAGGCTTCCTAAATTACAACCAGAATCTTAGAAGAGAGACTAGATGAGTCTCAAGGACCAAGAGTAAATGGAAAGGCTGAAATAAAAAAAGGAAAGATGAGCTGTCAAAGAAGACCTTTAAAGGAAAATGTGGATGGATAATAAAACATTCAGAATAGAAACTGGAAAACCTTACCAAAGAAGCAGACACTGAAAAAAAACCACAAACCCAGCCGTGATGGGAAAAGAACTAAAAAACGCAATGCTAAGAAGACCTAAAAAGCAAAATCAGAAGACCAAAAAGGGGGAAGAAAACAGAACTGCAGGGACTCTTGGAAAGCACTAAACTAGGAAAGAAGATGAGGGCAGATAACTAAAGTCAATGTGTTCTCCAAGGAAGTATAATTAAACAAAAAGCTTGTGCACACATTCTGAGAAATCATACAAGAAAACCATCCAAAACTGTTGGAACCTGCAGGCAAATTGAAAGAACCTGAAAGAAACTCCAAATTTCATACTCGTAGACATGTGATTACCAAACTTCAGAGCTCTTTGTCAAAGATAAAATACTGCTAGCAAGGGACTTACTATGTGCCAAGGAGCCCCCTTCAGAATTACACAGGATTGTGCTGTTCATATAAGAAAGGAAAGAAAGGAGCAGGAAAAAACGAGAAACCAAAAAGTAAGAAGATGATTTCCAAGTATTCCTGTTCAAAGAAGCACAACTGAATGGAATTTCTGAAAGAGAGAAAAAAGCCAGGACAAAGCAACAAAGATAAATCGATTTGAGCATCTTGAAAGGGCCCTAACTGGGGAGAAGAGACTCCCCATCCCTAAGGGTCAGTGAGGGCCTGGACAGGGTCTGGGCGCTGAGACTTGGAGTGGAAAGAACCGAGAGGAAAGAGGCCAGGACCACCTCCCGCCCCAGGGAGACACCAGCGTGGGCCTTGACAGAGCTAAAAGCAGAGCAGTGCTCGCATCCTATTCTACTTTCCCTTCCAGTCAGAAAACTAAATAATTTAATTTCACAGTCTCTTTGAAGAAGCGCCTAGTTAATTATCACTGGCCTCGATGCTTCCGTGGATGGAACAGCAGCTTTCAGAGACATAAAATGCAGATAGAGGCACCATTTTCTAGGGCAGACTCAATCTCTGTGCTCGCTTCTGGCAAGAAAAAGGGGAACGACCAGAATGTTGTTCCTCTCCAACAGCCCACTGGATGTCCAGAGCTCCAGCTATTACAATGGTCCGTTGTAACCGCAGAGTTTCTACAGCCGGGCACTGTGCTTGTCCCTTTTATAATCACCATCGAGCTTGACCCTTCCAACAGCCCTGTGAGGGAAGTGCGATTATTATCCTCACTTTACAGCTAGGCAACTGAGGCAATGACTTGGCCAGGGTCACAAAGCCAGTGTCTGAGGCCAGACTTGGACTCACTATCCACTGTACCACCAAGTGGCCCTAACTTGTGTTTTTTTTCTCTCTGTTAGGTTCTGACTACACAGAAGTCAGATAGAAACTTTCCTTGAATCATTGTCAATATTAAGTTCTGAAGATCACTAGAATTTGAAGGCACAGGAAAGAGGAAGGGTCCTTTATTCCCCTTGGAGGGCAGACAGCACCTTAGCCTTCTTCTTTGTAAGACTGTCAAAGTATCTGCAATGACACCCTCTTCAGGCCATCATTGGGACCCAAAGGCCTGATGATGGAATGCACGCCGAGCACCTTGGTGCTGAGGGGCTCTGAGGGGAGCCAGGAAGAGCTGGCCGAGGCCAGGGCCTCCTCCTCCTCTGTCTTCGGTTCTTTATGATGTCAGAGGAGCAGATTTATTTTCCTTTCTTAGTTCTTTTTGTTGTTCTACCTGCCTTGAAATCGAAGCTGCCAGAACTTTGATGGATTGCTTGGAATTTTCCTTTCTCCCACCATGGAGTCAGCTTGCCTCAGCTCGGCCTTCGAAGCACCATTTGTAACTTCGTGCAGAGGTGTTCTCAGTGAATCATGTAGACAGCTCTTCCCCCTGGCTACAGAGGACGGCTGTTTCTCTTTTCCAAGGACACATGTTTTATTTTCAGGAGATTGGCGCCAACCCATTAAGGAAAGAACCCTGGCCAGAGCCTGGCATCTCATTTTGAGCTCCGTTGCTGGACTGGGCTGGGCCATGTCCTCATTCTGCCACCTCCAGACCTTAGGCCTTTTATACTACAAGCCTCCCAGAGCCCAGCTGTGGTTTGACTTGGCCCCATCCATGGCCCAGAAATGGTGATGCAGAAATAGTTCTGTGATGGCC
Organism: Gymnobelideus leadbeateri; assembly: GCA_011680675.1. Taxonomy (NCBI): domain Eukaryota; kingdom Metazoa; phylum Chordata; class Mammalia; order Diprotodontia; family Petauridae; genus Gymnobelideus; species Gymnobelideus leadbeateri. The sequence continues at coordinate 384,316 of WOXC01010120.1, read as the reverse complement.
TCCCCACTGATGGCTGCCATCTGTGCTGTGTTTGTCCACCTCTCTTTCCAATGCTTGGGAGGCCTTCCCTTACTAAGTCTTCCAAGTAAACCAGTGAAATGCTGGAGTCGGCTGCCCATCTCCTTTTCTTGCCACATATGCCCGTGTTCTTGTCTTTTATTCTTCTCCTGGTACCACTCGTGCCTTTCCATGACCTCTGAGGCCACCTGCAAAGATAATTCTCCAGAGATGTGAAGCATTTTCATTTGCAGCCAGGCATCCACTGGAGAAGCCATTGTAAAGGAGATGGGGTTTTGCTTTAGGGAGCAGGGGGCCCCATATTCTCCTCAGTGCTAACCATCCCCCTCTCTCCTGTTCAATTCTCTGTTCAGCTCATGTGCACCTGGAGTGTCTGCCCAACGTGTGTGGCCTGAGGGACTGATTCCAGGGACTGGCCACATAGCTGCATATCACAGTCCGGGCAGATACACTTGTCATCCACTTTGTGTGTCTTGTTGGGTTTACATGGTTGTGTGGCCATAGAGCTTGTTTCCCACCACCTTTCTATGCTGCTCACTTTCCAGCCTCTGCCTCTGGATGGGCCTCAGGATCCCAGCCTTGTGAATGTGGCCTGTGGCTGGTGAGCAGCCCCTCACCTTGCTTCCTCTCTGGCCCACCATGTCCTTATCTCACTTGCTTTCACCTGTATCCCCGGCACTTAGCACCTGCCTGGAAAGTAATAATTGCTCAATAAATGCCTTTCAATCATGTCTCCACTAAACACAGCAAGAGCTTAAAAATGTTGGAGGAATGGCACGGATTTTAGGAGTCTTTAATCCTGGGCCTGATGAGACCCACAGAATGGCCTCCCAAGGGTCTCGCTGCTCCATTTGGAGTCTGTGGTAAGGTAAGCAGGAGGGTGACGGCCTTGAGTGTCTGCCAGAGCACAGCTGGGTGAGGGACTGGAGGCTTCCCTGAGGGGGTCTTCAAGAGCAGGAAGGACTGTGGAGAAGAAAGGGGACTAGTGATGGGGATGAGTATCAGAGGCTCTACAGAAAGAAAACCATCCGGAGGCTGCTGTGGGAGATAGGAGGCTCCTTCCCTGTTGCTGGAGCTTCCAGACAAAGACTAGATGGCCTTTCTTGGAAAGGGGGTTGGTCCACTAGAGATCTGCCTATGGAGCCTCTGGGGGCTCCTCTGACTCCCATATTCTGCCTCCAAAAAGACTCTATGTAGCTCTAGAGTCCAAGCACCCTCTTCATATATGCAAACACTGAGCCCTAAGTGACTTGCCCAAGGTCACAGAACTAAAGGTGAGATTAGAACTCAGGTTGTCTGACTCCAAGGTCAAGTCAAATCCAAAGTGCTTTGATCTACAGGGAAAGACACTGGGGGATATCTTTGGTGAACTCCTGTCTCCAACACGACTGTGCTTACACACAACCCTTAATAATAATTACTATTATTGCTATCATTGATGATTATTTTTATATGGCTAGTGTTGACCCCGTGCTCTAAGGTTCACAAAGAGTTTGACATGGGGAGTCTCATCTGATCCACACAACAGCCTGGGGAGTGGGGGGAGTGGACCTGACCCGGGAGCCCCTGTGAGGAAGTGTGGGCAGCTAAGCTGCCCAGAGATGCCTTCACACTGGGTCACACTGGATGGCTGCCCAAGTCCCTTCAGTCCCTAATTCTGTGATTCTGTGAAATGTTATTAGCCCTCAGCGCCCCCCTGCCACCATCCCCCAGGAACTCCTGGGGCTGTCAAGTTGGGGTAGCAGTTGTCTGTAAAGGAGCTTCCTCCCCAGCCTCCAGCTCCACCCCAGCTCTCACTGCGTCCCCAGCCATGACTATTTCTATTGAACATGATGTCATTTTATGGACTGCCTTGCACTGACATAAACATGGAAGAAATGAGTGCAACGTGTCCTATGCTGCCCACAGCCCCTGAAGACCTGGGGCCTGCCATCCTCCCCATGGCAGGACCCTCCCAGAGGACGGCTTTCTCCTCCACTTGGAAGGCAGCTTCTGGGAGGACAGGTACTGCCTCCCTCATGTCTTTCTAGGCGAAGCCCTTAGCCCTGGGTCTGGCACCCAGTAAACATTCAACAAACACTCTCCACTCCCTGCATACCCACCAATTAAGCCAATCAATAAGCATTTATTAGTTAGTTACTAGGTTCTGTGTCCTGGAAATAAAAGATAAAGATGAAACAATGCATTCAGATGGGAAATGGTCGTTTTAAATTTTGATGAGGAAAAGTGGTTGCATAGAATCCCACCTGGTAATTTGAGCGTGTGCAATAGTTTGTGCCTAGTGTATACAACATTTTAAAAACCAATTCACACAGATCAGGCCAGTGGGAGTCTGCTCCACCATCTGCCCCAGTCCTGGAATTCTAGGAAATGGCCCAATCTGATTCCCAGTGAGTACATCGGGGGCATTATGGGACCCTCCTGCCTCAGCACTTATTGAGCTGGGGAGACAAAGGAAGGCAGTCTACACAAGCAAACAAGGTGTAGGCTGGACAAATTAGAGAGAGTCAATAGTGACTGAGGAGGCAGCTGATGGTTCACTGACAGAGCAGGTCTGGAGTCAGGAAGACCTGAGTTCAAATCCAGCCTCAGACCATTCCTAGCTCTGTAAGGGTCACCTACCCTTTGCCTACCTCAGTTTCCTCAACTGTAAAATGGGATAACAACTCTTACTTCACAAAGTGCTTATCAGAGCGCCCAGCACATAGTAGGTGCTATATTATACTTATTCTTCCTTCCCCTCCCCCCAGTGGGCACCATCCCTCGAGTTGAAGGAAACCAAACTCTATCCCTTTCCCCTCTCCCTTGCCTTCTGTAGAGCAGATCCACCAGTCACAAGGTGCTGTCTTTGCCTTTGGAGAATCCGGGCCTGCCCTTCCCTCCCTCAGTGACAAGGTTCCCTAAGAACTCTGCAGGACAGGGAAAATGGAGCCCAAGGAGAAAGCCAGGCTCACGTCACTGCTATTTGAAGATGGCCCGCTGGGCTGGGCTTAATAAGATATGACAGCAGCATGGAGAACTCTTAGCCTCATGCATTATGGAACTCCATATTGCGCCCATCATGGGCAGCCTCCGCCAAAAAAATATGCAAATGATCATTTCTATATGTTAATGCTTTCATACTGATTACTGGATCTTCTCCTGGACCCAGCTCCTTCATGAAAGAGAAGAAAAAGTTATTTTGAACAAAGCAGAAGGCTGAAAAATGTTAAAAAAAAAAAAAAGCCCTTCCGAGATACGTTTCTGAATTACATTTTTTGGGGTAAATTCACTGGACCCTCTGTTCTAAGCAGATAAGGATTAGGAAAAAGGACGTTTCAATCCATTACAAATGAATTGTCCTTGAACAGACTCTGGGAATAAGGGGCAGGTTTAAGGGGAGACAAAAAGCTTCAGCGTCCCCTCTGTTCTCCAGTCTATTGTACAAAAATCCCTCCCTCCTCACTCTCCTCAGGCTCATCTTCTTGTGAGGTTTCCAATGACTTTGGCACCAGGATATCAACCGTCCTCGCATCCTCCTTTCCAGGCAGTCCCCCATCTCCCCTAGGGGGACAAGATGGTGGCTTCCATTGACAAAAGGTCACAGTACCAGTCTTGTTTCAGGGGAGCTCCCTCCTCAGCCACGGGATGGCACAGAAAAAATACCACCAATTCCTGACCCTAGGAAAACCTATGTACCCATTAGGTATGGGCACCCCAAAAGCTCCCTATCATCTTGGAATTATTGAAAAAATGATGTTTATGTTTGGAAAACTCTGGTCCCCACATGACCAGCCACTTCCCTCAGACACCTTGAGGGAAGGACAATGGTCTCTCAAGAGCTTAGGATAATAAAAGAAGGCTAGGGTGAGGTGCTAGCCTTAGGACAGAGAGGAGAATGTTCTAAGGATCTTCGCTCAGCCATCATCCAAAAACAAAACAGTGTCTAGTTTCTGCTCCATCTATAGCCCGCTCTCTAAAGAGAGGCAGGGAATGAAGCTACGACGAAGGGTTCTCATCGTCGTCTCCAAGTGATTTGGACGACCCACTTTGGGGCTGTGTAGACACGGCGAGTCCCCCTGCCCGGCTCTGGGACTCCCCTGGGGTGCGCCACCAAGGTCAGTTCGCAGGAAGAGAGGATAGCGCGATGTGGGGAGAGCCAGCCTTTCCGTTCCCTGGCTGTGTCCCAGAGCAAGGCGAGGGGCCCCTAAGGTGTCGTCCAGCTCCTTCTCTATTCTGAAGACTATTTCCTCAAGGACAAATCAATAATGGCTCCCAGGGAGGGAAGCCTGCCTATTCAGCCCTTTCAGAGATGGTGCTGCTGCCATCCCTCCTGTATGATGGCAGTGACCAAGACTGGCTCTGGACAAGAGGACAGGCATCTCCTTCCGTTCATTGGAGAAGCAGGGGACTCTGGGCGTAGAGTGTTGTACATGCTGCAAGGCACAGTCAGTATGTCTTTGCTGAGTATTTCTTTTTGTTATAAGGAAAAGCTTACTGGATAGGGGACAGGAAAACCATAAAAACCAAAGGCTATGTTTAAAACTCCTCAGAAGCTTCAGGAATGCCAAAGCTTGGGAAGGGCCTGTGAGATCCTCCCCAAGGGGACAGCCCACCCCCATAGCGGGGGAGGCCCATTCCCTGAGGACACAGCAGGTAAGCCAATGGCTCCCGCCCCCCTCCCAAGGTGAGCAGCCCCTTGGGAGCAAGGCCAGTTTTCTCTTCTCTTGGTAGCCCCAGAGCCTTAGGGTGTGGTATCTGGCACATATTAGGGGCTTAACAACAGCCTGCTGACCAATCGATCTCTGACTCCCAGCCCAGCATGCCTTCTATTCTTGCCTCCTTTTTTGAGAAATCTATCTCCAGAGCTAGCACAAGGGCCCTCGAAGATCCCCCTGAAAATATATCCAAATGCTTCTGGAACAGCTGCAGAGCATGAAAGGAGAGAGGGTCAGCTCGCCCTGGGCTCTGACGAAAACACTCAGCATGAGGGCCCCAGCTTCAAACATCACCGACCATCTGGAGCCCTCAATTTGTCTGGGAGAGACAGGCAGCAGCCCTCCCCACCTAGCCCAGGCAGGCTCCCTGGGCACCACTCCTTGATAGGCACATGGGCCCCCTCTGCCTGGCTAGGTCCTGGCAGAGGGAGAGAGCTGCCTTCCCCCCTCCCCACCCCAGAGACCAGACTGGGGCCCAAGCCCAAGGGCTGAGGGAGAGGACAGCAGGCTGTGGAATGAACTCCATCACCCTACATGTTGGCTGTGAAGGAAAGATCCAGACTTGGCTAAGCAGGAACCTGACTGGCTCCCGAGATTCTGAAGGGGCACCTTAAAATCTGCCTTTAGCCTTCAGTGGCTGCTCTGGGTCTTGGCCCCAGCAGCAGAGTGGTATCAGCAAGCAAAGACCTGCCAAGTCCCCAGCAATCTAGAGCCAGGTCTCCGGGGTCTGGAGCCATCTGTCCAAAGCCTGGGAAATTGGTCCCTGGCTTGGGGTTTGTCCTAGAAAAATAACTCATGACTGTGTGACCAGCCGACTGGTGCTGGGCCTGTCTCGGTGCTGATTGAGGCCAGAGGGCTGAACAGCAGAGCCCTCCTTTTCTAGGTGGGTCGGGAGCTTCAGAGCTAGACCTCTGTCTAAAGCCATTCCTGAGCTGCTGTTTTCTGGACCCTAGGAAAGTCTCTGAATCTCAGTTTCCTCATCTGCAAAGTGGGTTTCAGCACCGCCACCATAAGAAAAGCCAGCATTTATGGAGCATTTGATGGTTTACAAAGCTCTTGCCTGTTCCCTCCTTCGAGCCCCCTAACCTGGGAGGTAGCCACTATTTGTTTTAATGTTCATTTTTTAAATTCAGAGTTCCAAATTCTCTCCGTCCCTCCAGCCTCTCTCCCACACATTGAGAAGGCAGGCAATGCAACCCATTATACATGGGAAGTGATGCCAAAGATTTTCCTAGGCAGCAGGCAGGTGCTACTACACCCATTTTGCAGGTGGTGAACCTGAGGCTGAGAAGAGTTAGGTGACTTTTGAGGAGGCTTACAGAGTCTCCTCAGGGGTCTGGGCTCTGACTTCCTAACCACAAGGACCTGGCTACTTAAGACCAAACATAGCAATTTAGCAAAAATCCTCCAACATAATAGATCTAGAAGGAGCAGCTCCCAAGCTCAAGAGAGACTCCTCCTCCCCCACCCCCCACCCCCGAGGGCTCCAGATCTTCTAACTAATCTTGTGCTCAGGTGAAGGGGAAAAGGGCAAAGCCAGAAAGGAGCTGGTGACAGTCTGGGCCGGCCAGGGGTCAGCATGAGCCTGGAGGTTCTCCAGCTGGGTCCTTTCTGGGCCCCACCTGGTTATGGCAGCCAGGCTGGAGAACAGACCTGGCAGCAGACTGAGCGTTTGGGTCCTGAGGCTTTTCCCAGCCTTCCCCAGGCACTGGAGGTCCAGCCTCCCACTGTCGGCCCCATCATTAAACTACTAATAAAAATAGGCCCCAGAAATTGGCCTCTTATCAGAATTGGATGCCCTCAGTGGGCTTTGCATCCCAGGCAGTAATGCCCAGCTTCTCATTGCAGAGAACTCTGCTGTCCCCTGGCAGCTGCTCCCAAAATGGAGACTGGTGGTCAGAATCTGCCCCCTGACGTGGTCTCTTTAACATCGGGCAGGTAAAGCCCATCACTCACAGGGAATATCCCTGGCCTCAAGGCCTGGGGAGCAGGGACCAGCTCCCAGGCACCAACCCCTGCCCCAGCAGGAGGCTCTGGCCTAGCCCCAGACACTGAGAGCCCCTGTCCTACACCCCAGCCGTCCAAAGCCTGGGCAGCAGGTTTCAGGAGCCAGGGGCCTTAAATGCAGGAATGCAGCAGCTGCCGGGAACACAGAACCAAAATCCCTTTGCAGGCAGGCCCCAGTTTATAAACACGTTTTACTTCCAAGGCTTTGTCCTTGGGCCAGCTTTTTGGAGCCCAGACCCCACAAATCCAACCTCATAGGCTGGGGGGAGGGGCATGTTTCTCATTTCCAAGGATTCTTGGCGATCATCTGATGGAGCCACCTTCTTTTACAGCTTTGGAGGACGTGGGGGGCTAGGAAAGTGTGAAGTGGTAGGGCTGGGATTTGAACCCAGACCCTGATTCAGCTAGGGCTGTCCTCCAAAGGGGCCCTGACCTATAAGGTGCCATTAGAAGCACTCCAAACCTGAGCAGAGGAGCTATAATTTCGGGGGTGGAGGAGGGACACTTTCCACCAATCACATCACAGCTCATCCATAACTCAGTGGGAACCCAAGCTTTGAGGGCTACCTGAGGCTCAGGCTCACACCTGAATCCAGGTCTGAGGCTGGATTCAAACCCAGGTGTTCCTGACTCCAAGCCATTAGTCTACCCTGCCTCTACCGTGACCAAGGGCAATACTTTTGGTCCCCAAATCACTAAAAGCAGAAAGCCCCAACAAAGCCCAACCTATGTCCCCCAGGGCAGAGAACCCTGACTTCTCCCCACCCTCCAGTGCCTATAACAAGCACAAAGTTCCTCTACAAGGTCCAGTTTCTGCCAGGACCCGGAAAATAGGCAAAGGGTGAAACTACCAAGTGCAGAGGGAAGATGGAAGGGAGAGTTGCAAAGTCTGAAAGAACCCGTTTTAGATGGACCCAGCGAGTTCCTGGGATGGAAGGGCGCCCAGATCTCTTCTCTCTCCTACCAGCACAAAGCTTGATAAAACCTTAGGATATGGGGTCTTAAGGGAGACATCAGAAACCATGGAGCCTGCCTCCTCACACTGGGATCTCTGAGCATTCCTCATGAGCAGTTAACGAGGATCTTTTTGAAGAGCATTGATGATGGGGAGCTCACTACCTCTTATTCTACTTTTGGAAAGCTCTGGTTTACGAGGCCATTTTCCCCTAGACTGAGGCAAACGCCCACCACTACTCAATGTCCTCTTCTAGCAATAATCGAATGTGGGGTTTTTGGTGTTTTCAGATTTACAAAGTGCCGTACTCCCATGTGATCCTTAGTACATCCCTGAGATTGCATTGAAGATAACGATAATAGTTGGCATTTACACAATGATTCCAGGTTTGCAAAATGCCTTCACAAATACTGCCTCCTTGGATCCTCTCAACAGCTCTGGAAGACAGAAGTCAAGGGACTTGCCCAGGGTCCTACAGCTGGTGAATGGCTGAGTCTGGATTTAGATGTTCCGGGACTCCAGGACCAACAATCAGTGCAACACACCACCCATTTTACAGGTGAGAAAACAGACGCTGATTGAGTGACTTAAGTGACTCACCCAGGGTCATAGCGCTAATCCTTGAGAGGCTGGACTTCCGATAACAGCTCTTCAAATGCTTCCCCTCAGACTTCTTTTCAGGCAGCGGAATCCCAGGATGGGGACTGTTTCCTTTGTCTTTGCATCTTTATCACCTAGGACGGTACCAGGTACACAGTAGGCATTTAATAAACGCTTGTTGATTGATGTGTCTTTGATTCATCCCCTTGGTCAGCTTTGTCTGGGTGACAAGGCATCCAGAAACCAAGTCACGAGTTTTCCAATAGCCTTCCTGAAGCGGCGCTCTCAGGACCGAGCTCAATGCTAGGCAGCGGGTCCCGGCAGAGCACGGAGGCTCCATCTCCTGCCTCCCTTGGGACCCGGGGCCGTGGCGGACACTCCAGAGGTACCATGCTGCCCAAGATGAAGGCATCTGTAGACGATCTCGTTTCTATCCCAAACACGGCCCAACCTCAGCACAAACGGCAACTCGAATGTGCAAAGGACACAGCACCAAAGACGGGGACGCTGTGCGCGCCTGAGTCTCCCCCTTCCCGTTGCCACGTTAATTGTTTAATGGGCGGGATCCCTCAGAGGAAAGAGCAGCGAGCTGGGAGAATGACAGGGACCCCAGGCCACACGCAGACCCGTCTCCTTCAGTGCAGCCCCGGAGCCCTCACGTTTGTGTGGGCCGGCCGCTCTTCTGGCTTCCATATCACGCTCTCGGCTCAGCTCGGGCTGAAAGGCCACAGAAAACGCTCAGCTTGCTGGCCTTGAGCGGCCCTTGAGGTTCGCCTCCCCGCACTCTCCTTGTGCAGTGGATTTTCATTTCATTTTCCTGCCTTCAGTATGGGCCATTGGCTTTACATTTTATGTGGACTTTGCCTCCCAGCCTCATGCTGTCCTCAAATACCCTGAGCACCGGAGGACTCTCCACTAGAGACATCTTCCAGGCTGGGACCCATTCAACCAATCCCAAAGCCACCAGCCCAGGCCACACCCCTTCCTCTCACTCAGGAGCCTGGTGGGAGCTTCTTCCCAATGCTTCCTTAAGATCAATGAATAACCTGACTGGAACTTTTCCTGAACCCAGGCCTGTCCTCTGAAGACAAACAGAAAGTTGCAAGGAGCAAAAGTGGCCCTACATTTTTGGATTCATCCCATCTCAAAGGAAGTTAACACAATGAAGACAAAATGTTTCTTTGACCTAAATGCTTAACTATCTTTCTCGGGGTTTCTATATACACTGGTTTACTGAGTCAAAACTATACCTTTGTTTAAAATATGGTATATGGTAAATTTGGGTCAAAAGAAAAAGAAATTTCAACAAATCCAACTTTGTTGGTTCTCTGAACCTGCTCTTTCAAGGGCCCATTGGAAACTGACAAGGCTACTTTTTAACATCTATTGGTTTGGTTATCAAGACCCAGCCTCTGTCTGCCTCTGTCTATAGGCATCAAGGCTCAAGGGATCATGGTTCACTCTTCTGTCCCAATAACATGGATCATGGGAGGGCTGCACTCCCATCCCACCATATCATAGAAGCCATTGAATGCTTCTCTCTGATTGTTCCGTGACTTTCTAAGACGATGGAATGCAGGTCACTGCATTTGACCATAAAATCTTACACTCAGTTCAATCTGTGCCTCAGTTTCTAGCCGTTCAACAAAATGGCCCCAGTAAAAGTGTTCAAACGAACATATCTACTGGTATTTGGAATAGCCTCCAATAAAACCTGGTTCATGGGTAGAGGTTTCAGAAGGGTGCAATTCTGCCCTGTCAGCCTAGTGGCCCAGTGACCTCCCCTCTCATCCTTATTTTCCCTGTGTGTTAAAAGAGAAGGGTGCCTCTGGAAGCTGCAGAAATATTCTACTACAGGTCTGTGCTTATACATAAGACATGGGGGCTGAATGACTTGTACCCATTAGGCCAACTCAGCTGGAAGAGAGAATGAAGGCATGAGGGGCTCCACTCACAGGGGCAAACTGATACCCAGCACTTGTTAAAAAGCAGAATCTTCTCTACTTTCGGATTCACATGCAACCTAGAGTTCTGAAGTTGGGACTTGTGCATTTGTAACTAAAGTGCATTTTGCCAGTTGCCGGGGGGGGGGGGGGGGCGCTGGCAAGGCAGATTGTCGAAACCAGACTGTGCAGAATTTTAAATGCCAAACCAAGGAATCAGTGTGTGACCTTAGAGGGACTAGGGAGTCACTGATGCTCCTAGACAAGGGAGTGACACGGTTAGATATTTACACTCAGAAATGTCTCCCTGGAAGAACCCTCGACTCCATGGACGAGCCTGAGCAGCAGGAACAGGGCAGAGAAAAGGCTGAACCTCCATCATTACGTTCATGCCTTTGAAAGCTGAGCTGGGACCAGTATTCATGTGATGAACACCGGTGAAGCTTAGAAAGGGAGTGGTCCCTGACAGCTGGAATAATTAAGGACGACAGCCCTGGCAGCCTCGTCCACTTACGTGCCAGCTGCAGCCTGATCTCAGAGAGGGCTCCAAGCACATTAGAAAACAATAGAAAGTAAAAAGGAGGAGGCTGTAAGAAATGCAGTGAGTGCCCTCTAGCGTTGGCCAACTGGCAAACTACCTAGAAGTTGAACATAAAAGTCACCATCAGAAGCAGTGGGTCCCTAGTCCTCTTAAAAGGATGTGGATGTATCTGCAGACAGACACAGGGATAAGAAAACAAAGGGAAGCCTGGATCCTTATTGGGGACGTCCCCTAGGGACGACATAGTCACAGTAGATAAGAACTGACCTCACGAGCCCCCTCCTGTCACTCAGTCACAAAGTCAATCAAATGAAATATTATTTGTCAAGTGCTTAGCAAAGAGAACACAGTAGGCACTTAATAAATGCTTTCTCTCCTCCTGCCTTCTTTCCTTCCCAGGGTCATGCAGGTTTAGGCACCAGAAGTGGATTTTTAACCCCACTGGTACCCCATTCCCTCCCAAAATGGACACTGAATTCCCTTGGCGGGGGGAGGGAAAGGCAATGGCTTTTTAAGCCCAATACACGAAGGTATTAAACTATATCTTGGCTTCCTTTTTAAAAGCTTTGTTAATCTGTCTAGGAAAAATGTGCCTGTCCCTCCCATGTGACTACAGAGGTAGATGAGAGGCAAGGGGAATCCCGGAAATTCAGAAGCAGAGAGGAGAAGGCGGCAGAGGCCATCCCTCACCATCCTAGAGTAGTCAGAAAGATTTGGGGAGGGCCGATGGCAGAAGCAGCCCCACCTCTGACGGGGTCAGACACAGTCCCCGGGAGCCAAGAGACCAGCTCAGCTCATCCAGAGCAGAGAGACTTGGGCACAAGTCTGTCTCCTCCACTGGAATCACCCGGCTGCCTTTTCAAGTTGGCTTTTCCACAAGGACCTTCCAGAAGAATCCACTTCAGCTCCTTTGGGGAATTGTAAGGGGCATGGAGATTTGGGGGAGGAGGAGTGAGCCCATGCTCTATCCAAATACTTTCATGGGGATTGCTTTATGTTAATTCCCTACTCCAGCAGACACTGTCCTTCCCCTGTTGGTCAGGTTTGACGACGTTTTCGTCTTGTACAAAATGCCACTTTCCTAATCAGGCTCTCCTCCTGATTGGCCAGAGTTTATAAAGACCTCCCAGCCTGAGTAAAAGGGCCTGGGCCAGCTGGGATGGTGGTGGGGGTGTATGGGCTCACATCCCCTCTTGAGGGTCTTCCTGGACTGTCAGCACAGCTGAGCACTAGGGAAATGGCTGGCTGTTGAGGCCGTGGAGAAAAGTGTCAGTGCAACTTCCTCCAGGGTCCTCCAATGCCCCAAGTCCTCGGGAGAAGGGATGAAAACAGAAGGTCCATCCTGGCTGTCAAAGCAGAGACCAGCTAAAGCAAAACCGAGATGCCTGGACTTTGGGAATGTGGATCAAGTGACCCAGATCCTGAATTCTGAAGCCAAACTCCAGCCTGGCCACCAAGCCGTTATGGGAAGAAACCAGCCCTGTCCGACTCAGGCCATTTCAATGGGCGGCATGGACCTCCTAGTGAGGCCCAGGGTCAGCACATGCCTCCCAGGCTCCTGAGCCAGAAACCTAAGGGCTGGACCCTTACGTCGGCTCCAAGCTGCACAGAACCTTTGGGGCTGAAGGCACCTGCAACGTCATTGAGTCAGCAGCAGGACAGGGTGGGAGCACACCGGACAATGGACCAGGGCCAGAAAGATGCCAAGCTCCCATCCCCCTAAGACAGTGCTAGCAGCGTCCTCCTGGGCCAGCTGCTTCCCCTCTCTGAACCTAACTCACGCATTTATAAAACGGGAATGCCTTTTATTCTTATTAATATATAATCACATGATGTGATATTGATGCATTGTAATAATACATTAAGGGGGCGGCTAGGTAGCGCAGTGAGTAGAGCGTCGACCCTGGAGTCAGAAGGACCTGAGTTCGGATCCGGCCTCAGACACTTAACACACACACAAATAAATACCTAGCCATGTAGCCTTGGGCAAGTTACTTAACCCCAATTGCCCTCCAAAAAAAAAAAATTAATGTTTATGTGTAATATTAATGGCACAAAACAGGGAATACTGGTGCTTCATATTGATATCGAATTACAAGCCCATGTAACATGCAGTATGAATATATAATAATGTCCACATACAACATTGATGCTACATCTGTAAAATGGGAGTGATGGTGCTCTCATTAGTTTATATATAATATATAGTATTAATGTATAATAATACGGCTATAAAGTGGAAATCATCTTCCTGCCCAGGATTCCTAGGAGGATCAATGAGACTGTAATTCAGAGTGCTTGGCAAACCTCCCAATGTGCCTGTGGAGGCTCCATCTAGGTCCCCTTACCCAACACCATCAGCAACTCTCTCTTCAATGGCCCTTAGAAGTGGGAGAGAGGCTTTCCTCACAACTGGGTGAGACGAGCAGGTTTTCTGACCCAGAATTGACAGGTGAATAAACGAGGCCCTTCAAGTGATCAAAGCTCCCCCTTTGGGCCCACTCCTTCTCGGCCTCCTTGGTCACCTGGCTCTCGCCCTGCTCCTATGGGGGTGTGGCCATCCTCTTGGCCACCCAGGGTTTTAGCCTCAGAGGCCCCTTGACTCTCTCCCTTTCTCTTCATTGTCACTGTCCCCACCAGTTCAGGCCCTGATTGCCTCCCGACTTGGGGACAGAGGAGGAGGCGGAGGAGGATTGAACCTAGCCCTAACCTGGCTGCACCCCATGCCTGTAGTGTACCCTGTCCTCACCTCCAGCCTCCTTCCAAGCTCAGCCTCTGTGAGGCCTTTCCCAACCCTCCCAGCAGCAAGTCTGCCCACCCCCCTCCCCAGTTACCTCCTATTTCTCTTGTACAGACTCAGATACATGCCTGGTGTCTTCCCAGACAGAATTAAGTACCCTGAGCTCAGGTCAGCTTCTTGTATGAATTTGTGTCCCCTGCACCCAGCATGATGCTTGGCCCATGGTATGAGCTGGATCAGTCCTTTCTGATGGGCTTCCCAGCCTCCCAGGCCTGCGGTACCAGACTGCTGGCCTGTTGGCCTCTGTACACATCATTTCAGGCCCTGACCAACTCAGACAGCCTACAAACAACTTTGACCTCCAAGGTGCCGGAGGCCATGCCACCCTGAGCTCAGCTTCCCTCTGTAGCCATGCCACCCTGAAGCCAGTTCCCTGCGTCGTCTCCTCATCCCTGCTGTGGCTCCCTCCTGTCCAAGCCGGCCCCCACAGAGGAGCTCACAGAGGCTGGTGACCCATTCCGGGGAAGGAGTGAAAGATGCAGTCTCTGAAGCCCTAAGCTCACACTCCAGCTCTGCCCCCTCTCCCTGGGCCTGTTTTCTCCTCTGGAAATGAAGGGGCTGAACAAACACTGAGGGCCCTCCACCTCTGGACCTATGATCTTACCCAGCTGCTCTGTGCCTCGGTTTCCCCACCTGTCAAATGAGGGGGTTGGGTGAGAGGGCCTTGGAGGGGCCTCATAGCTGACTCTGGACACCTCTTACCGAGGCAGAGAAAGCACTGTATCTGCCATTTATCCTTAAAGACAACATTATCACAGGAGGCACAGAAGGAGGGCATCTCATAGGGCTGTGAGGCAGCCAACCGCCTGAGGACCAAGAGGAAGGTAGGTGAGAGCCCTCAAAGACTGCTCCTCGTCTGGATGCAGCCCTGATCCTCTGGTCCTGCCTTTCCCACTTCCCAGTCCAGCCTGGGGACAGCGGTGCTCTCCATGTGTGTTTCAGGAGCCCCCTCTAGTGACCACAGAGCACATCAGTGACTCAAGAGGAAAGGTGGGGAACAGACCCAGGGAGGAGCCTCCTGAGCAGCCAGGAGGACCAGAAAGAAAGCCAGGGCTCCCTCCCAGAGACCCCTGAGCAGGGCCCAGGCTGAAGCTCTGGAGAACGACCAGAGAAGAGCTCAGAGCAGTGGAGAGCCCCATGGGACCCTGGGACCCTTCCTTCTGAAACTTCAGCGCTGCTCCCCGTGTCCTCAGCGAGGCCCCAAGGCAGAAGTGGGAGCTCAGGAGTCAGCTGCCACTCATCCTGGCAGGGTAACCCCTTCTGCTCTGGGTGCTGCCCTGGGGGCCATGTGGAAGAAGGTTGCTCCCTCCTCCCCTGGAAGGACCTTCATATATAGTTCTTGTGTCCTTGGCTCTTCTCCTCCTCAGGCCGAGTGTGCCTGGGCCCTTCAAACATCCTCCAGAGACATGGCCTCCAGGCCCTGACCTGGCCAGCTCCGCCCCCGCCCCCGCCCCCCCCGCCCGAGTGCAGTCTGACTGGCATCCTTATCAAGCATTCAGCACCATCCTAGGCATGACATTAGAGAGAGGGGCTAGACCTGGGCTTTCACTAGGGTGGAGAATGTCCTGACGTCTCTGCCAGGGCAGGTCAGTGATGCTTTCTTCGAAACTTAGCCTTAGAAAGTTGGAGACTTGGCCAGAGTCATGCTGCCTGCCAGAGGTCAGCTTAAACCCACGGCTGGCTCTCGTCTGGCTTTCTTGGCCGCCCTAGCCCCCAGCTCATTCACACTGAGCCTGACGCTCATGGGGACCCCAGCTTTGCCTCCCCCACCTTGGACTTGGGGAACTGAGTCCTTAAACCGAGGTATCAGACTAGACATTTGTCACTGTTCAGTCTGATCTCCCCAAGGCCCTGACTTCAAACCCTCAGGTGGGAGAGAGATGAGGCCTCAAAAAGCTGGCAAGAGCAGGGGCCAGGGGCCAGTCACTGACAGATGGGGGCCTGCCCCCCCCAGAGCAGAATCCTACCTGGGCCCACAGGCACAGGTGGAAGGAGAGCCCCCATTCCCGGGGCAGAGCTCTTTGCCACAGGCCAGTCTGGGTAATTGAGGAGCCTCTCCCTCCCCTTCCCCATCCTCTCTTGGGCTGCTTATAGCTATCCTGGGTCTGTTTTCTCTCTAGCTCAACCCCCCCCCAAATAGCCTTGGGGTGCTATGAGAAGGGAGGACAGTCCTGCAGCCCTCCTGGTCCTGCCCTAAGACACCTTCAGAAAACCAAGGGGATGGCCTGCAATCCCCCCTGGGCTTGGCCTTATCTCCACTCCAGGGAAAGAGATCTGACCCATTGAAAATCTGTTCTTTTCTGTTCTTAGCTTAGAGGCCACCCTGGAGTCCCTTCCCCTTCATTCCTTCTCTATAAAACTCCCAAGCATCCAAAGCACACCATCTGTCAAACAATTACAGGATCTTACAGCACCTTAATCCATGGAATTGGGCTTCCTATGTGAAACCAAAGGCCAGAGAGGCCTTGAATGCCACACTCAGAGACCACCAAGCAGCTGGCACAGTTAGCACTGATGTGGTAAATGGGGATAGCTGTCTGGCCAAAGGCAACCACAGTCACCGAATGGCAGCAGGACTTGGTGCCTTCCTGGAATGGCTGGCCTGAAAGGGCCCATTAGCTAGGTCCACAGGAACAAGAGGGCAGCCTCCCTTTTCACTGGAGGGCGAAGCCCCCAGGCTCAGGACTGGAAGGGGCCTCAGAGGCCGTGGAGTGTCACCAGGGCAGAGCAAGCATCCTCTCTGTGACCCTAAGTGAAGACCCCACCACCACCTACCTGACAGCCTTCCCAATTCTGGAGAGCTGTAATCATATTGGGGGCAACGGGAGGGGGGGGTGGGCATAATGTGTGGAGCACCAGCTCTGGAGTCAGGAAAACTCATAATCCTGAGTTCAAAGCCAGCCTCAGACACTTAGTAGCTGTATGACCCTGGGCAAGTCACTTCACCCTGTTTGCCCCAGTTTCTTCATCTGTCAAGTGAGCTGGAGAAGGAAGTGGCCAACCCCTCCAGGATCTCTGCCAAGAAAACCCCAAATGGAGTCACAGAATCGGATAGGACTGAACACTGACACAACAAAATCCCTTTAATGCTCCCCCATGGCATCATCTTCAGAGACCCTGGGGTCCCTCCCTGGGTCAGTGCTGCCCTAAGTGAGGAGCCACGGCCCACCATCTTGGAGGTGTATGCTGTTTTTCATCCAAAAAATTTACAGTGTCTTTCCAATAGCCACTTAATCTTCCCCTCTGAAGGAGGAAAAAGCAGGTCCCATTCTCCCTGTGTCGGAGAGGGGAGGAGGACATGTGGACAGACCACAGAGGGCCAGGCCTCCAAGCTCTACCAGGGACAAGGGGGCTTCCCTCTGTAGGCCCAGGAAAGCCTGGGGCTCAGCCCAATGCCTGCTTCTGGGTCTGGCAGAAAACTAAGTCTCAGGCAGGGGACGCCCCATTTCCCAAGAAGGCCAGAGATGACTAGTCACACTGTGGGCTGACAGCCTGGCTCAGAGCTCAGAGATCTGCTTTTTCACCTGGGAGGCCTCATCACCTTGCAAATCCCAGATACTTTGTCCTCCCACTTTTCCCTGTGCTGTGGAGGATGTGTGAACGTGACGTTCGCCTTGCTGTGGTTCGTTCACATGGGAACCCTTGTAAGGAAGCTCTCAATGGCTCCAGGATGGCCCTGCGGTGACGCAGGGGACTTCCTCATTGTACCACTTTGGGTAGGAGGCCCTTGTCCATACACATTCACGAACTGCAAAAGAGAATCCTTCCCCATCTTCTTGGGCCTAGCCTGTGATGGCCCTTGCACTTTTCTTTTCCCTTGCTTGATGCACAGTTGAGTCCTGGTCCTGCTGTGGTTTGTGGGCCCTGTTAGGGCATTGTCCCTGGGCATGGGCGGCATCCTCCATGAACCCAACAAGCCCACTTCCAGGAGAAAGCCAAGACTCCAAATGTGGATGCAGGAATGGGGAGGCAGGGCTGCAGCGAGATTCACATGTGTGTCAAGCTTCTGCTCTTGTGATGAAGGCAGCTGAAAGAATCTGAGGAGCCTGGTTTGAAAGATCATGGAAAACTCGTCTGAGAGCCCAACTGCACCTGACGTGTAATAAAAACTCAGTGAATTGAATTAAAATGGCCTGAGCCCCACAGAAACCCTCTGAGGGAAGGGTGTGCTCACTCTACAGCTGAGGAAACTGAGGCTGGGCTTGCCCCAGAGGGAAGGCGCAGAGAGGGGATTCTCAGTCAAGGGCTGATGGACGACCCACGCTGCCCCGATGCCCTGCTGAGTGAATGCTAATCACTCTGGCTAAAATGAAGCGTGTTACTGAGCCTCCAAGGGGCCTGAGGCCCTTCAGGGTGTTCAACAGAGAGTCCATCACAGGCATTTTAAAATTAGATGCATCTTCATTCACAGAGAGAAGAAAACGCCAAGTCTCCTTCCAATATCTTTGGAAAGACTAAACCCACAAACTCCCCATCCCTGGAAGCTGATATCAAAACTAATTAAACAAGCCCCTTGGGCTGGGCTCTGCCAAGCCAAATGACGAAGGTCTTGGCCCCGTGACCATTTCTCACTCACTCCCCTGATCTGTGTGACCTTGGCCAGTCACCTAACCCTTCTGGAGGCTTTCAGAACAGGAGGGCAAGCTGAGGCACCCCTCTGTCCTCTCCTTCTTAAAAATTTGGGTTTGGAAGCAGCCCAAGAATCCATTGAAGGAGGAAGACACTGTTTTGTCTTTGAATTCCCAGTTCCTCCTGCTGTGCCGATTGTGTGTATAGACCCCAAGGAAGAGAAGGCCCCCCCCCCCCCAGTTCCGCCTTGTACATCTCAAGGATTGCGGAGGCTTCTGGTGTGTTCCTAATATGGTGGACTTCCTTTGGGACCTCTCCATCATGCTGGCTGGACACTGGTGAACATGCTAGAGCACACATGTGTACATACACACATACGCATACCACACGTGTACACACCCCCACAGGGAGACAAAGGCCTCATGCTCTCAGACCCAGGGGCCCCTTCCATCCTCTTGGGCTCCAGGCAGGAAGACGAGGGCCTTTGCTTCCCAGACTTCCCTGAGCAGGAGAAAGCCTTAATACTTTCCCTGGGGCCACAGGAGCTCCTTTTCCAAGGACACCCTTCCAGGAAAGAGCAGCCCTCCTCAGGGAGAACACAGCTTTTCCTTCATTACTCCCCGGGGGGTGATGTCGGTGCAATCCAGGCCTGGGGGGAGAGCTGGCCACGGGCCTGGGAACATTCCTGGCCTCCTCAGGATTGCTTTCCTTCCCTCTTACTCATCACCAAGGTCTCTCCGTCCATGGCCAATGATCTCCCATAGGGTTCTGGAGGCCTTCATTATCACCAGCTTTGAGACATGCCCTCTGGCCTCCCAGAGAGAACTCGGCCTGGTTCTGGGGGATGGGGAGAATTGTTTACAGCTCTTCCCCCATGAGGGGAACCCAGAGGCCAGTGGGGCATCAGCTGCTATCTCCTGAGCCCCAGAGGAAGGGGCCTCAAGGCCGGAAACACCCAGGCCTCTGAGCCATCCTGCAGAGCTTCCCACAGAAGCTGGGTGGAGTGCCAGCAGCACTTGTCCCATGTTCACAGGAGTCAGTCTGGTGAGCATGGCTTCAGAACGTGGGGTCCCCAGAGGCCCCACAGCAGGCTGGTCACAAGGCTGGAGTGGTCTTCGGGCAGCCCAGGGATACGCACCGGACAAACAGCCCAGAGAGGCCACCCAGAGTGGCAGCTGTTTCTGACTTGCCCAGCTTGTTCCAGGCTTAGGTGGCCGCACATTCCGGAGGTGAGACGGTGCAAAGTAGAGCGGCTTTGTCTTCAAAATCAGAAACACGTGAGAAGCCACTTCTGAAGGAGGAGGAGACGGACCGAGGGCGCCCAGGGATGGGGGGGAGGGAGGGTCCCCAAGCCGCTCAGCACCTGCCACCCCCCTTCCCTCCCAGACACACGGAGCCCGAGGAAGGGGTACAGACAGAGGCCTTGCTCACAGCATGGCCAGCCTTGCTGGGTGAAGTGGACCCAGCCCCTTGTACCGAGATGGCCACAGACACACGAGAAACATGAGATTCCCTCCAGGACCCAAGAGCAGGAATCAGCAAAGGAGCCAGGCAGAGGCAGGGAAGCCAGAAGCAAAGGTAAGATTGTGGGGAGCTGCTTGGCTTGAGAAGAGTCTCAGGGAGAATCACCATGACCCCCCCATCATCATCATCCTCACCATCCTCATCCTCACCAACCTCCTCCCAGCTTTCAGTTCATTCGTTTGGGCCAAGTCTGTGGTTTCCTCAGTGTAACTCCCAGAAAGCACATCCCCCCCCCCCGCCCCCCCCCAGGCCCAGAGAGGTTAAGCACTTTGCCTGGAGTCTCACAGCCAGGAGGGGCCAACAGCAGGACTGAAGCAGATCCTTCTATCCACAGAAAGAGGATGAGCTCTCAGAAAGCCCTAAGTCTCAAAGTCCTGGGCAGAACTTCAGCAGCCCAGGTCAGAGGATCATGTGATCCTTCACTGAAAGCAGCTGAGGGGCTGGTGGGGGGTGGGGGGGGTGGGCCTGGTGGCTGCCCGGGTACTCACGATGAAGCCGAGCTTCTTGTAGTCCCGCGTGTACATGGACTTGCGCTTTTCGATGCTGCCCCCGCTGTTGCTGGGCTCACACTCGGCGTCAAAGGCGATGCGTCTCAGCTCAAAGATGATGTCCCTCTGGGCCTGTGGTGGGGGAAGGACAGAACCGCTGATGTTCCTGCAGCACTGCTCTGATGGGGAACAGCTCCTACAGCTTGGAGAGGTTAAGGGACTTGCCCAAGGTCCTGCGAGGCCTTCTGGATTCCCAGACACAAAGTCCAGGGCACCATCCACAAGGATGCCCTGCCCCTCCCTAACAGCTGGGGTTTCTCTGACACTGAGAGTTTTCCCAAAGCTATTGTCTCATTCTGATAAACATAATGTCTTTGGCAAGTAAAAAGACCCACACCCAAAGCTAGGCCTCTCAGGCTCTGCCTGACCCTCCCTCCTCTCCCGCCTGCCCGGCCTGGCTTTGCTATGATCAGTCTTGTGGCAAGTTCCCTGGGAGGGCCTCGGAGACCACACACCACTCTGAAGGAGAGCTCCGAAGGCCAAAGAGATGGCCCAGCCGGACAGTAGCCTTAGCCTGGGGGGGCTACAGCCCACCCTCCCCTCCAGGCCTGGCCTCCTAGACCTGAGTGCCTTCGGGGTGGGGCCTGGCAGCCACTGGAATTCATTTCTCTGTGCTCATGGTGATGTATAAGGAAACCTGTGGACTGAAGGAGGAAAACCTCCGGCCAAAATGATCATGGTGGCCATGGTCAGCGGTGGGGAGGTACGGATATGGGCATAGCCATAATAGGTGTAGACTCAGGTATGGCTAGAGATTCCTGATGCAGGTATACCTACCTCCAGCAGCGATCAATCAACAAATATTGATTAAGGACCTACTATGTGCCACATGAATAAGCATTGGTATTGGTACAGATATTGATAGATGTGCCCATACCTATAGCTAGTCATTCAGTTACTCATTGATTATGCACCTGCTATGTGTAAGGTCTATGCATAGGCACATGTATAGGTTTAGATATCGCCAGAGCTATCTAAAAGTACAGGCAGAGACATAAGATTTAATATCTAGAGAGAAGCAGCATGGTGTCAGCTAGTCTCAAAGCCAGTAAAGCCTCTGACACATCCGGGCTATGTGACTGTGGTCAAGTCTCTTACCCTCTCTGTGCCCCAGAGAGCTCCCCTAAGACTATAAGATAATGTTTTAAATTATGCCTCTCCCCGTGGGAGTTCTCTACCCCAATGAAGTCACAGATTCAAGGGGAAAAGAGATATTGACATAGACATGTATGTACGGATGTAAAGCATCATGTTCCATCTAAGGGCCGTCAGCTCCAGAGGAAAAACGGAATTCGTGGAGCAGCAGTTTCCAGCCCAGGATACACAGGCGCTTCTGTCTGGGGGAAGGGAGGGTGTGCCAGGGTGCCAGGGTGGGGGACCAAGAGGAACAGCCTGCTAGAGTGAAAACTGCCATGGAACCATCTGACGTACTGTGTCCAAAAGGCCAGGGCAGGGCAGAGGGCTTGGCCTTATTCTATTTAGCTCTAGTGAGTGGAGGCAGCAGCACCAGACAGAGGAGGCTCTAGGCATGTAAATGGTAGAGGGCAAGACCTTCCAACTCTTGAGATTCCATGATCCTAAAATCAGAGGATGGCCCCTGGGGCTTACAAACATCCTTTCCTGCCCCCAGACTCAGCTTTCTCATCTATAAAAGGAAAGGCTGGGCTCTCATGATCTCCCAGGGTCCCCACCTGATGAAGATTCCCAGATCTTGGAAAAATAAGCAGACATCTTTCCCTGGAGACCCCATCTCCATAAAGAAGGAGAGAAAATATTTAACTTGAAGCATCCTATGTTGGGGTCAGAGAAAAGGGAGAATTCCAAGAGAGTGAAAGCATTCATTTCAATGTGGAATGGATTTACCGGAAGGGGAGAAATGAAGGCAGAGTCTTATCAGCCCAGAAAGTCTGGGAGTGGTCAGAAGCTGGGAGCAGGGAGGCTAAGAACCACCCCCCTCCACCTCTTTGGTGCAGACTGAGGCTCTGAAGAGGTTAAAGACTTGCCATGAACAGCTCCCTCTCTGGCCGGCCAACCCTCACCTGATCTTGTGGGTCCATCTTGGTCATCATTCTGTCCTCCAGCAGGTTGAAGGTAAGGACTTGAAGGACATACAGCTGATGGGCCATTTCGTTATTGATGGCTCTCTGGGCTCGGATGACGTGCTGTGAGAGGCAAGGACAAGACAAAAATAAAAAATAAAACAAGTGAAAGCTTGCCCCATTAATTCGGGTGTGAAGCTGACTCCTGGTGAATTTGGTTGATCAGGGTAGGGAAGAGAAACACCCAGTCAGGATTAGCAAGTGGTTCTATGTGCCTCATCTCCTCCAGGACCCCAGCCAGACAATGAAGCTCAGACCCCTCGAGGGCACTGAGGCCTCTGTAATTGCCTGGCTCAAGTCAAGTCTAATCTGTGTTTGCAAGGACGGGCGAAGAGTGGGTAGACACGGCCTTTGACAAATCCATCAACCTACAGGCATGCACTACCTCCCAGGCACTATGAACCAAAAGGAAGAACAGGGACAGTTCCTGCCATCCTCCCTCCCTCAGGTTCAGCTTCTCAGCCCTGGTAACTTTCCCGTGACTTTCCCTTCCAGCCCTGCCCTGCCCCCAGGGTCAGGGCTCTCTCCCTCCTTCGTTTCTCCCAGACCCTACTTCATTAGGGAGTACACGTTGCCTCCTCACTCCCGACCTCCTTGCCGTTGCCTTCTCTCAACCAGGCACTTGCGCAGACTTCGTCCTAGTCCCTCCTTATCTCCACCCCCTGGCTCCCCTCAGGTCTCAGCCTTTCCCAGTTCTCCTTGAGGCTGGGGTCTTCCCTCTGCTGGTTATCCATCAGTATCTAGTTTGTAAGTGGTCTCCACCTTTAGGCTGGGGGCTCCTTGAGGCCAAGGACGGTCTTTTATCGTTCTTGGTCTCCCCAGCACTTAGCACAGTATCTGGAACACACTGGGCTCTCAATAAGTGTTTATTGGTTTGACCTGACTGGGCTTAGGGTGGACACAAGGGTCCTTCAGTCCCCTCCTACTGAGCATCCGTAGTAAGGAAGCTTGTGAGCACCTGGTCTCAATGGGATCCCTGCCTCTTCACCACAGAAACAAGTCAGGGCATGGCCGCCCAGCCTCCTGCCCACCCCCACCCCCCACCAGCTCTGGTCCCTGCCACAAGCACAGGGCACTCACCATCAGGATGATGGATCGAAGCTGCTTCTGTGCCAAGATGTTTGCCATCTCCTGTAACACAAAGCAGGCTGTCAGACAAGAGGGCCTGGGCCTTTGGACGGGCTCTTCCTCCAGGGAGAAGAGCAGAATGTTTCAGGAAGTAAAGTTTGTTGGGGAAGGTTGGGGCAGGACTGAGCTTTGGGGCTATTCATGCAGCCTGAGGTGTCTGGACCGAAGGTCCAGGAGCCCAGAAGAGGGTCTGCAGGAGCTGGGAACTTCTATTTCTCAAACTCTACACAGAAAAGCAATGAAGAGGGCTGGTGACTGGGTCTGGTGTGGGCCTTGGCTGGACCTCCCGAGGGCTGGGCAGCATTCACACCTCAGAAATGAGCAGATTCTACAAACTGATTAATTGTCTAGACTTTAGAAGATAATGGAGAAATTTTTTAATAATGCAGATTTAACTGAACAGTGCACAATGAGTGTTTTTTTTTCTTTCGAAAGCTGGTTGTTAAACATTTACCAGCACACTCCTAAGTCTGACACTCGCAGTCTGCTTCATTGGAGGGAGGCCAGCCCCGCACAGAACTTTGGAAGCAGGATTTGAGGGGGAGCCAGGCCAGGAGGCTATGCACCTGTGACCACCAGGGACCCTGGGCTGGCGGGGACCCCTCATATTACAGATGCAGAAACATGTTCTTGTGTGT
Organism: Gymnobelideus leadbeateri; assembly: GCA_011680675.1. Classification (NCBI taxonomy): domain Eukaryota; kingdom Metazoa; phylum Chordata; class Mammalia; order Diprotodontia; family Petauridae; genus Gymnobelideus; species Gymnobelideus leadbeateri. The sequence continues at coordinate 360,249 of WOXC01010120.1, read as the reverse complement.
GCACACGTGGGAATCGTGAGGGTAGAGAACAGACACAACTGTGACCTAAGCTTCGAACAAAGCTCACGGCTGCATGAGGCTGTAAAGGGGTGGGCGGGAGGGGAAGCAGCCAGAGTCAGTGGAAGCAGGGCAGGAGAGCTGGCAGGAGGGCAGCTGGGCAGCGGGACAGGCAGAGGAGCCCATTAAGGGAGGCAGGAAGCAGCCAGGTGACTTACAGTGAGAGGGCAGTCTAGGATGTCAGCCTGAGGCTCTAGCTTGACCTGCAGGCCACCCCCGGGGAGCGAAGGCAGGTGGGAAAGAAGAGGGGAGAGGCCAGAGGAGTTTGGTTAGTCGGCTCTGATGTCTGAGGCCCCAATGCCCCAACAGTGGGAAGAAAGAGAATGTCACAGGAGAGCGTTTCTAGAAGCTCTTGAGGAAGAGGAAGAAACCCTCCCAGGGCCGAGCTGCAAGGGAAAACTGAGCCTCATCTGAAAAAATAGAGGCAGCCATCTGGAAGGCTGCCCACCCCCCTTCCTTGTTCTCACAAAGCAGAGGCCTCTTCTTTATACCAGAAGGGAATCAAAGATCCTCCACGGCCCGGGAAGAATCAAGGGATGCCCTTTCAGGAAATAAGCAAGGCCAAGACTCCAGGCTCACCAGCCCCTGCCTCCTGATCACATCCAGAGCACAGGGCTGGGTGCCTCCAGGACACTTCTCCTCAGTGTCCAGAGGGAGGCACCCATGGATCAGTCCTAAAGGGAATTTCTTCAGTATCAGCATCACCATAATTAATAATAGCAAGAAATGATAGAGCCCTTCAAGGTTTGCAAAGCACTAAATAAATAGCATCTCATCTCATCCTGCAATTCCTGGGAGACAAGTGGAGTTATTATCATTAGGTTACAGGAGAAGAAACTGAGTCGAACAGAGTTAAGTGACTTGGCCAGGGTCACACAGCTAGTGTCTGAGGCTGGATTTGAACTCAAGTCTTCCTGAATCCAAGCCCAGCACTCTAGGTACTGGACTGCCCACTTGCCTAATAAGATAATTTCCTAAAAGCAAGACTGAAATATGCTTAAGGTCTAGTGGCAAAGTATAAAGAATTAACACACATACAAGACACATAGAAGCTATTTCTCCAGTGGACAAGTGGCCAAAGGGTATGAGCACATTTATGGGGAGAATGGAAAACTGAAAGAACCACATGACAGACTGCTCCAAAGCACCAGAAATCATGATCATAAGAGTTTATTCAAGCTATGAAAAGCCCCACTTCAAACCTGGCCAAGGACCAGGAAGGGCAGGTTGGAACGGCCCCCATGGGCACAACAAAGGCTCGAGGGACATGACCAGGAGCCCTGGTCTATGCAAAGCCATAACCTTGAGATCCATTAGAACAGTAACTGACCAGTGAGGAGTTCAGTCCTCCCAGCCCCCATGCCCCGCTGCATGTGGACAATCCTGGAGGCCTTCGAGAAGCTGACTGGTCCTCAGGGAGCATCCCTTCTCTCACCAGGCCCACACTCAAACTCAGCAGGATCTGGCAGAGTTTATGGTCAATTAATATGGCCTTTACCAAGCTGAGGTCACAGGCTGGGCCTATGGGGAAGGCTGGCTTCTTCCTTGGGATTAACCCTTTGGACACCCAACAGAATGGGTCTAACTCCCTCCTCCTGAGCTCTTCAGCACCAGTGCAAGGACTCAGCAAGAGGGTTGGGCAAGGAAGTGCATAAATATTGATCGTATCCGATTCCAAAGATACCCCGGGAGGGGCTCCAGATTTCCTGGCTCTAAGCAACACCAACACAGCCCTGCTATGGGTGGTTTGGCAGCGTCAGCAGTGAACACTGTGGAGCAGATGCTGCTTTGATTTTTAAAAAAAGTTATCATGAATATCTTTCTTTAATTCTTTTTTCCTTCCTGTCTTTATTTGTCCTCTTCTTTCTCCTCTGCCCTTCCGTTCCCTTCCTTCCCTCCTCTCACCTCCTCACTATTCCTCACAAAGAAACATCGCCACCCCCCCCCATTTAAAAAACAATCAGCTAAACTATTCAGTTTCACAAGCTGAGCTAAGAGAACCTTCCAGCAATGACCCCAGCGAGTGTAGGAGCCAAAAAGACGATCCTGAGGATGGTCAGTCTCTGGCCTCAATCTAGAAGCCTCATGAAAACTTGGGAGCCTCCAACTGCAAATGAAGCCCAATGGCCCGCATTTCATCACTAAGTTCTTGGATCCTTGGCAATGGTTTCCCTAAGCAAAGCAGACTATAAAATTATGCCTCCACCTGTGGCTGGCCCGTTGTTTGCTCCACTCTTGGTTGTAATGATTTATGTGGATGTTAATATCTGAATATCTCATAACTTCAGTCAGCTTTAAGCATTAAGAAAAATGGAAAAGGCTCACTTGGGCTTGATGAGTGGAAAGCCTAGCAGAAGGGGAATCTGGCCCTACTCCCTGGAGTTTGGCCAGAAGTGACCAGTCCTTTGACACCCAAGACCTCCCACTCCCTTCCCACCTGACTGGAGGAAGGGGTCAGCCAGTGGGCAGCAGCCCAGGCTCTCTCCCCACATCTCAGAGAAGCTGGCCACTCAGGCCCAGGTCAGCTCTCCTGCAGCCCAGTGACTGGGGAGGCTGGGGGAAGAGCAAACACAAAGCAACAGACCAGGACAACTGGGCTTTCACTGAGAGCTGCTCTGTTGGGCCATGAAAGCTCCCAAGCTGCCTAGTTCTCAGTCATCCCATCTATAAAATGGGCATCAGCAGTCTACCAGCTTGTACAGTAGCAATCATAATACCCAGCATTTCCATAGCACTTTATGGTTTGTGAAGCGGTTTACAACTATTATTTCACAAAAAGCCTGGACGATGGGGGCTATTGTTCCCATTAAGGGACTTGCCCTGGGTCACCCGGCTGTCTGTGGTCCATATCTTACTAAATCCTACTTCTTGTCTTCCCAGGGGCCTAGTACTGTGTCTACACAGGCCTTTGGACCAAGGATCTGTCCTAGGGACCAGAGAATGTGGGAAGCAGGTGAGGCGGGATGATAAGGCTTGTAGAAAAGGTATAAAAGGTCAGGGCAGGTACAGGGCTCTCTCCTCTGTCACCACACGAAGGCAGGGGCACATTGTAATGGAAATGCAAATTTAAAGATCTTCCCTGCCCCTAGCTTAAGTGCACCTGGAGCCCGTGGTGGGAAGAGGCTTGTTTTTTCAGGGAAGCCCACACCTTGATACTTTGTGATTGGGCAGTGGGTCAAGGAGGTTGTTACAATCTCTGAGCTAGGAGAAGACTATATAAACCCTGATGAGAGGCTTTGCTTTGGGGCTCACTTTGAGAAGTGTTGTGTGATTTGACCAGATGAGACTCTGGGAAGCCGTTGTTGAGAGCCCCCCGGCTTTGAAAACCCAGATGTTGATGCTTCCCTCTCTGGTAACTGTGATTTGGTATTGATATGATGTTTGGACAGTTTGGAAGCCTGTCTGTTTGATCTGTAAGTTCTGTAACTCTGAAGTTTGGGTTGCTGACCTTTTTCCCCTGAACTAGGTAATGTGTGTTTGTTTGATTAAAGTAAGCTTGTTAACCCATTTTGAGTTGCTTTCCTTCTGAAAAGCAGATCTAAGAACCTATATTGGCAGCTACCCTGGGGATATTGGGGTGCTTGCTGCTACACACATACACAGATAGGAACACATGTCTGTATGCACAGGGATGTGCTCATACACACACAGAATAAGTGACCATCTCCCCACAGCTGTAGAAGCCAGAAGGTCCCAAGCCAGCAAGGCCAGGACTGCCTCCGGCTCTCGGGGAGAGAGAGAGGAAACACCTCTCACCTGTCGCTTCTCATCAGGGGCCTTGAGGAAGAGGGCATTGATCACGGCAATGGTGTATGTTTGGATTTCTTGATCCGTCCTAAAGATAAAAAAAACACACACAAGGGATCAGAAAGAATTTTGAGAGTCTGGAGCGCTTCCTTCTACCACCAGGTAAGGCAAGAGATAAGACAAAATTCAAAATCCCAGCTACACAGGGAAGAACCATGAAATATAGCAAAGGGAACCAGGAAAGCTTAGACAAAGGGGCCGGAGTAGGGGGTGGGGGGGTGAAATATGGGTCTGCCTCATTAATCTTCCTTCAAAAACCAGTAAGGCACTGGAACAGCCCAGGTGCTTTGGTCCCAGCCACACTGAAGGATGGCATTGCCCTCCAGCTCTAGCCTGACATACCTGGGGCTCTGCCCACAGAGGACACTCCTTCCTCCTATTTCTTTAACTAGTTTAAAGGATAACCATAAGGACAAGGAATCAAGAAAATAAACACCATGTTCTCTGCTCCAGCTCATCCTCCCCACGGCTGCTAAACTGATGCCCTGAAAAGATGGGCTTTCCACGGCTCCCTCTGGCTCATGAAGCCTCCCAGGCTCCCTTGTTCCTCCAGAATAAAACATTCAGCATCTGAAGTCCTTCAAGGGTGAACTCTGGCTAGCCCTTCTGGACTATTAGTCCCCATCTCATACTTGAAAGCCCCATCAAACTGCTAGGCAGCAGGATAGTGCAGCAGAAAAAAATAAAACTTTTTTGAATTGCACTCCAGTTCAGATTCTGAGTCTAGCCTTGGTCGAGCCTCTCTGGGCCTCAGTACCCTCATCTGTAAAAGGAGCCAAATGACCTCTACATTCTCCCCAGTTCCCAATGCATGACCCCCTGATAAGAACAGGGTTTTAATGTTTGCTATACAGGCATGTGTGTGCACACACACACGAATCTGTGTGTTCTGCATGTGTCCATATGTGGGTATTTCATATGATGTGCACACATAGGTTGTTACATGTGCACTTGCATGTGTGTATACGCATGGATACTTAGCAAACACTAAAAACTCATGTCAGCGTCAGCTCTTTTATCCACGTTTTTTCTGGTTTTCAGTCACGTCTGCCTCTCCGTGACCCTATGTGGGGTTTTCTTGGCAGAGACACTGGAGGGCTTTGCCCTTATACACACTTATCGTATATAAGTGAACAGACAGATCTGAACCCAGGACCCTCACACTCTTTGCCTATCTTCTCCTACTTCATGCATTTCTCATGCATGGCCCTACATTGGTATCCATGGCACATGGGAAGCCTTGAGGGCAGCCTTCCCTCATGGAAGACTGATGGGAGTCCATATGGGAAAGCCTTGTCCAGGATGGGCTGGGCTCTCCCTGTCAGGGACGCACTGATGACACCCCAGACCCTCCCATCTGGCCCCCTCTGGGTCCACATCCGCGAGCTCCAGCCACCATCCCTTACCCCTGAAGATGGGGGATGAGTTGGCCAATCGTGATCTCTTGTGCCACCTTCTGGTACAGGTCGTGGCTGTTCAGCACCATGGACTCCAGGATGGCCAAGGAGCGCTGCAGGATGGAGATGTCGATAGCGGACTTGTTCACGAAGCTCGCGATCTGCAAGGAAATGCAGGCAGAACACGCTTACTTCCCAGGTGAGGGAAGGAGGCGCCAAGAGCAGTGGGCAGTGGGCTCCGCGGGCCGAGAAGCAGCCTAGTCACGCCCCCTCCTTCCAAGCTCAAATCCATCCCAAATCCTAAATTCAGGAAAAAGGAAGCAATCAGTTAAAAAGGAGACGCAGACGTGGCCTCGGCTTTCCGCGCGGAGCCCAAAGCCTGCTGGTCTGGCTTCCACCACTCCTCGGAGCTCAGGTTGTGAGGGGTGAACGTTTTCAACACAACAGTGACTAAGGACCAAACTATGTCCTTAGGAGACTCAGAACGGCTTCCACCCTCTTTCACACGTCCCTCTGGCCACCTCATCTTTGACTTGGTTCCAGTCCTGTCCTCAGCTCATCAGGGAAGACAAGCCAGGAAAAATCCTCAGGTCAGCGCTGACTGCTGGCAACACAGGCTCCTGGGGCCCTAGTTCCAGAGATGGCCATCTGGCCCAAACCCCATCCTCCCACATTCTACAGATGAGGAACTGAGGGCCATGGAGGAAAAGTGGCTTGTCCCTGCTCATACAAACAGTGTCAGAGGCAGATCTGAGACCAGGACCTCTGACTATATAGTCAAGGTCCTTCCCACTGCGCCAAGCTGCCCTCCAACCCTATTTGCTGCTCACTCAACAAAAGTAGCAGTTTCCCTCAATCTCTGAATTTCCTTTTCTCCAATTAGTTGGACCCCCCACCACTCCTCCTAGCCAATGATGTACAAAACAGTGATAATACCTGCTCCAAAAGTTAGGAAAATACTTTAAATTCTCCACTCTTCTCTATGGAATTCATCTTTTCAGTCCAGACTCCAACAAATCAGTATATGAAGGGAAGTGAAATGTGGGTTAGAATCATGGATCGCAGCGTGCAAGACGCAGGGGGCTCATAAATAATATATTTAAGGGGCCTCATTAAAATTATTAATGCCTGTTGACAAGATGAGGCTGAAAAGGCCATTATGGAAATGAGAGCTGCAGTTTTCTTCAAGGCTGGATAATTTGCCTCCATGGGAAATCGGAACTTTGTTCCTTTCCCCTCTCCTGCTCCATCCCCCCATACACCAGGCATCACCAGCTCACTCCTCTGTTTTTCCCTGCTTTCATCCCCGCCTCCCACCATAGCCACACCAACCACAACACAGACATTTTCATCCATTTCCTTCATCGATCTCAAACCAACTCTAAAGATTTCATGTATTGTATATCCCAGCTGGCGAAGGGTGCCATCCTCCTGCAGTGATCATGAATTTACTGATTTGTGTTCATATTGTATCTCTCCACCACCTTCTACAGAACAGAAGCTGCTTGAGAGCAGGGCTAAGGACAGGACCTGGTATTCAATAGGTACTTAATAAATGGTTGTTGGATTGGATGCATTCACTAGTCTTTCTTTACTTTTTCTCTTTAGAGACACACATAAGTATTGGGGGGGGGGGAATCTCAAGGATCTTTTATTCCAAACCTTTCCTCTTACAGATGGGTAAGCTGAGACCCATAAAGGGGAAGGTATCTGCACACGGTAATGCAGGTGCTGAGAAGCAGAGTCCCCCAACTCTAAATTGGGGTCTCATTCCACTGCACCACCTTCTGGGAGCCATGGGGTTCAACAGATTTCCCAGACTTCCCTGCTTTGGCCACTGCTGAGGCCAAGGACCCACCAACTGCCTCCACCCTTCTCATCTTCCTCTCCCTTCCCAACATCGTTCCCAGGTAGGTCCTAACACTGCTTCCTATTTGTCCACAATTTGTATGGTCATTGGAACTAGATGATGTTCCCTAGTGTCCATCTGCATGATGACGGTTTCTCACAGAATACTCCCAATCTTGAGAAAAGTGTACATTTTGGGAGTTCAGCTTTGGGGGGGGTGTCTTGGCCCCCAACAGATGAGGGATGCCAGCTGGCTAGGTATCCAGGGCAGAAGGCGCAAGGAGCATCTTCCCCAAAGTCCTCCATCTTTTAGCAGGTAGAGACAGGAAGGACTGAAGGCCCTTCCACCATGTTGGTCTCAGTAAACTCCCAGTGCCCAAGTGTTGGGTCCTACATCCATCAGGCAAAACTAACATTCTGTTCCTGTTTGGGTCACAGCCTCATCCTCAAAGGCCACCCACAATGGGGCATGATTTCCTCTGGATTCATTATAGCTGCTGATTATAGGTTGTGGAACTCAGCACAAATTGCTACCATCCACCAACATCTCTCTCTCTCTCTGTATCTCTCTCTCTCTCTCTCTCTCTCTCTCTCTCTCTCCTCTCTCTCTGTCTCTCTCTCTGTCTCTGTCTCTGTCTCTCTCTCTCTCTTTCTCTCTCTCTCTCTCTCTCTCTCTCTCCTCTCTCTCTGTCTCTCTCTCTCTCTCTGTCTCCTTCTCTCTCTTTCTCTGTCTCTCTCCCTCTCTGTCGCTCTCTCTGTCTCTGTCTGTCTGTCTGTCTCTCTCTCTCTCTCTCTCTCTCTCACACACACACACACACACACACACACACGCTTCCTCAGTGGTTACACTACACTTGTGATCTCAAAGCCCTAACAAGCAGCTTCTCTTCCTCTATCTCTTAGGATTCCATATTCTGTCTCTTCCACCAAATATGCCCCTTCTTTGTCTCTACGAGCTGCTCCTTTCCTCAAAAGTTGGTTTCAGTTTTGCTTCTTGGGAGCTCCCCTAATCAATTCCACGTTTGTTAATCCAGCAAAAAACATAACCCTTGGCAATCCTATGGCCTGGGGGAAAGAGTGTGGGACTGAAGCCATCAGGATCCCCGGTGTCCAGCCCCAGACTGCAGAGAGTGGGGATGCAACCACTTCACTTGGTCACTTCCCTCCCTGAGACTCAGTTCCCTCATTTGTAAATCTGGCATAATCCTACCTGCACTCTTTCCCTCACAAGGCTGTTTGAGGAAAACCCTTTATAAGCTAGGAAATGCTCTAGATGTAGAATCAGAGAGCAATTCGTAGTGCCCCTCAGCAAGAGCAATACCCAAATTAGTCATTCCTTGTTAATTAGGGACCAGAGAATGCTTTAGCCAAGTATAGGATTATACTTCCATGTCTGAACCCAATCATCTTGATGTCACTAGAGTTCACACTGCCCATCCCGCCCTGGTGCTGACCAGGCATATTCACTAACGCTCCTTACTTTGGTTTATCATGTTTGTGTCTCACAAGCTTGTCTGTAGCTCAGGCTTGTACCCAGAGCAGGACAATAGTCTCTCTCAGTGTTTCCATGTTAATCCTCAGAATCAGGCATTAGAACATTCAGCTTATGCTTCTGGTGCTCCCTCCTGTGCCACCTTGACCAAATCATTTCCCTCTCTGAGCCTCAGTTTCCTCATCTGTGAAATCAAGAAGCTAGATGGTGCTGAAGTCCTGTCCTGCTCCAGATGTATGAAGCCAGACTCCCGACAAACCATCACCCTTAACAAAAGGTGTCCTAGCAGATCTTCTGACTTGGAAGAGCAAACCCCACACTGCTACAGAGAGACTGAAAGGTCCCAAGGACGGTAAGAGAGACTAGAGAGGTCATCAGACTGAGAGCCAGAGGGATGTGGCTTCAAATCCTGCCTCAGGAATATTCTTGCTTCCCCTCTCTGGGACATCTCAGTTTTCTCATTTGTGAGTCCCTCTGGCTTATAAACTATGATCCCACAATCCTTGAAGTGCATTCGAGTCTCAAAGGACTAAGAAGTTTCTGCCATCAAACACCACTGGATGGACTGGGGAGACATCTCTGAGTAATGGTGATGGACAGGCTTGAGTCTGGGGGTGAGGGAGGCAACACTGTGTTCTCCTTCCTTACAGAGGTTCAGAAGTCTCCGTAGTTTAGTTAGGTGGATATTCTCTGCCTAGCAATGTGATCCTCAGGACAGCTCAGTTCAACAATTTTATCTGTGATTTAGATCTATGCTGCCTGTGAGAACCTGAGGCTGAGAGAGGAAGAGACACATCCAAGGTCAACCCCTCAAGGCTTCCATCCCATGCTTTCCATGGACCAAATGGCAAGAGGCACCTTTGTTCCTTCAGGGACAGAAAGATCACCACACCTGGTCTGGTTTCCAAAGTTTGTCTTTGGTAGTGACTTGAGAAGCCCGCTGGGGCAGATGTAAAGGTGCATTCCCTAAAAACTCACACTTCCCTAGTCCTTCATTTACAAAGCCAACCCCTCATCAGCAAAGGAGTCCAAGGAGGGGCCAAGGGAGGATGGAGATGAAGGATCTGGGGGACTTGGCTCTCAAGCTCTCAAGGCATACAGCTGTCTACATAGGCACGACACATTTGAAGCCACTTTTAAATAGTTATCCAAGTCTCCATTACCCCCACAAGCCATCAGATGCCAAATGTCCAGTCTCTTCAAGCCAGGTTTGGCTCAAAGCCAGCTCCACATCACTCTTGATGGGGCCAAAGGTGCCGAGCCCCACAGGTGCCCTCTTCCTGAGAGAAGGTGACGGGCTGGAGGGACGGGCAGCCGAGGGAAGGGGGCTGTGAGCATCCTCGGAAGTCCAGGTCCCTTCTCTCCTTCTCAAGCTGACGCAGGATTCCTGGCTCAAGGTCAGTGAAGAAAAAGCAAAGTGTTTGGGAGGTGGTGGAGCAGCTTCACACCTGAGAGCTCCTCCCACCCCCAGTGATGCCCTCATGGAGCGGAGCCTCATTGAAGGCCTGCTGTGGTTCAGTCCCTCTCTTCTTGGAAAGGACACTGGAGAGGCTTTCCATATCCTCCTCCAGCTCATTTTACAAATGAGGAAACTAAGGCCAACAGGGTGAAGTGACTTGCCCAGGGTCACACAGCTAGGAAGTGTCTGAATCCAGATTTGAATTCTGGAAGATGAGTCTTCCCAGCCCTGGTACACGGTGAACCATGGTGCGACTTACCTGCCTAACATATCATTGGTCTTCCTCAGTTTCCATGGAAAAACCAAACTCTGCCCAGGAACCAGTTATATACATTTCTAAAAGAATTCATGTTCTCCCCAACATGCTTAATTAAGCTCTGAGTTGCTATAATCTTCCTCAAATGTTAAGTCAGTCGGTGCTTCAGAAAGAAGCCTCTTTCTCATTTGTCCCAGTTATTGGAGGAAAGGATCGTGGAGCCCACCTTGGCAGTCCCAAAGAAACTGGGCTGTGCATGGAGATTAGTCTGAGAGTGATTCAGAGCTTTCCCTAAACCCCTTGAAAATCAGACAGAACTCTCTAAATGCTTCTGTCGTGCCTAGAATTGTGCCAGGGAGAGGGGTCAAGAAGGGAGAAGAACCAGGGCAGAGGTCAAGCCCCCAACCATGACAGCAGTGTGGCTCCCCACCCTACGATGAGGGAATCCTCCCCTTGGAGACTGAATGCTCTCATCACCCCAGTGATCTCCTGAGAAGTCAATCTGTATTTGGCACAGAGGAAGGAGGCTGAGGATCTGGGTTGCAATCTTGACTCTGGTTCTAACTGCCTGTACGACCTTGAACAAACAGCCCCCCCCCCCCCTCCAATCTGGGCCTCTGTTTCTACAAATGTAAAAGGGCTGGACTGGAGGATTTAGCAGCTAGAGTACCCCTTCCCTGGATCTTCCTGGTAGCAAGGGGAGCAGGGGCAGTATAGACACCAGGGAAAGGGAGACACAGACCCAGACCCTCGAGGGTGGCCCACTCACCTTCTTGATGAATGCCACAGAGAAGGTATCCCATGATACAATGCCATGGTCCATCAGCTCCACAAACGCAGTCAGTGTGAAGGACAGCATGTCTCCAAAGCTGAAAGACACCGGGAGGAGCCATGAAGATCTTGGCCAAGAAGGGAGAAGGCCATGGGGGCAGGAAACACAGAAGGAAGGAGAGATCTCATGCTGGAAACCTGATGGGGGAAGAGCAGCCCTGGGGATGCCAAATGCCAACAGGGTAGTGGAGAGTGGGGGGTGCAGGAAAAGGGGGTGTGGCACGGGAGGAGGGCAACCGTGAAGGTGGAGGAGAGAGCGCAGGATGTTTCTGTGTGTGTGGCCCTGCACACCCCTGGGCACACACAGTCCTACACAAAACATACACCCACGTGTTCACACAAATACACACACCTTTAATTATGTGCGTGTGTATATTTGCATAACAGAAAAGGTGGCAGGCCTGATGTTGAATACAGCCTGTAGATCTTTCTTCTTCTTTAAGAATCAGCTTGGAGCCACCGCCTTACCTGCTGTCTTTTAAATAATCTGGATGCTAAATACATTTTGGAGTTTGTGTTAAAAGAGCCCCCAGGATAGAGCTCAGACGCTTTCTTTCCAGAGGGCAGCCTCCATGGCCAGGGCTGATGGGGCGGGGGCAGGGCAAGCAGAGGGCAGCTGCCCTGAGGGCTCAGGGGAATGTTCCAGGGATCCATGAAGTCGGCTCTTTCTTATTTGGAGAGCTGCCTTTCCATAGTAATCGGGCTCTTTCATAACCTTGTGCATTTTATTTTACTCATTTAAAAAACTTTATTCTGAGAAGGGTCCCCTGCCCAAGGGAGTCCAGGACACAAAACCCGGACCGAGGAGAAGACGAATCCACACAAACATTATCCCGAAATAAAGTCCGTCTACATGAAATCCATCTCAGAGCAGATAGTTACTTTAGGAATGTCTATGAAGGGATTCAGTGTTTGTCACCCATAAACTCCATTAGGGCAAGGAGCTTTCATTTCCAGATCTGCCTGGCACAGAGAAGGTGAAAAAAAAAGAAAAAAGAAAGAAACGTCTTATTGCACTAAATTAAACTGTACATGGCAGAGAAGACATCAGGCCTCTGTGTAATACAGTGGATAGTGTTGAGCCCGGGGTCAGGAAGACCTGAGTTCAAATCCAGTCTCAGAGACATTGACTACTAGTTGTGTGACCCTGGGCAGGTCACTTCACCTCTTGGCCTAAGAAGCAGCTAGGTCACTGAGTGGATGGAGTGGTGGGCTCCTTTCTTGATGCTAAGGGTCCAGGGGCACGTTAAGTCTTCCTCTTCCTGTGGTGCTCCATAAAGCAGATGCTGCCACAGGCTTTTGCAGGGGAGAGGGGATGCAGATGTGTTTCCCAAGGTCCCTCCTCCCCTGGGCCTGCCCTCGGACACCAGACCTTTGGGGGGGCCCCATGGGAAAGGACAGGAGGGAAGCTCGGTTTGGGGGGAGCCCTCAGGGCGCATAGACAGGAGCCAGGACCCTTTCCTGCCACCCCAGACTGGGAGTTACCAGGAGGGGCTGAGGGCCCCCACCGCCTGCTCTGAGTAATGGGGACACCCAAGTTGGAGATGCCCGAAGGGAGCTCTTCTCTCCATACCCCCTAGGTGTCGCCAGAAGACCAGGTCACCTCATCCCTGGACGCCACAAGGGCCAAAAGGATGAACATTCACTGATCAAAGAGCAGGGAAGGATTCAAGTCATCCTGCAAGGATTGGTCACCTACTGTATACAGGGGATAGTGGAGGGAAGGAGGGCAGTAGGAGGACCGAGAGACACAAGGGCAGGGCTCTGCCAGTGAGGAAATGTCAGTCAACCTTGAGCAAGTTTAGGATAAGGAGCCTTCCAGGAAAGGCAAGGATTAAGGGAGGCTTTGGGCCGGCTCACCTGGGTGTCCTTGGGGCAGGGACACCTACAGAGCAAAGCCAAGGCCACCCCTCCTCCCCTCCTCTCTGGTCCCCAGTTTCCCCAGCTGTACAAATGAAAGGGTCAGACAAGCTGACCTTTGGGGTCTTTCCGGCTTTAGACTTCATGGCCTGAGACAGGAGAGGGTTCCTCCCCTCAGCCTAGCCCCCAGAGTCCCCTGGCCCAGCTCCTGAGCCCCCCCATCCATCCCCAGCTGCTGTGGAGGCCGAGCTCCAGCCCCAGGCCGGCCAAGGCTCCACGTCAGCTGGCCACCGGCTGGCCGGGCTCCTGGGGGAGAGATCCACGTGTCCTAGCCTGGCAGAGGCCCCGGCAGGGGCTGATGCCTCCTGTGTGGGCCCTGGCTCCCGCACCCACTGGCAAGCCTCCATGGGCCAGGGGGCCCTCCACTTCCACAACCTCATTTCTAGAGGGGACTGAACAGTCAAGCTCCCCCAAATCCCAAGGCTTGTTCCGTCACCACGTGACCCATCACAGTATTAGGTAAGGGAGGGGTCAGGGAGAGGAGAGAATATTTTTGAGGTGGGCGCTGCCTAGAGAAAATCCGGGACAGGCAAAGCCCAGTCACCAAATACTACGTTTAGCTTTGGGGGTGGGGAGGGGGTGCTGGGAGGAGGGGGTGCTGGGGGAGGGGTTCTGGGGAGAAGGGAGTGCTAGGGAGGAGGGGTCCTGGGGAGGAGGGGGTGCTGGGGGAGGGGTGCTAGGGAGGAGGGGTTCTGGGGAGGAGAGGGCGTTAGGGAGGAGGGGGTGCTGGGGGAGGGGTCCTGGGGAGGAGGGGGTCCTGGGGGAGGGGTGAAGAAGGGGGTGCTGGGAGGATGGGTCCTGGGGAGAGTTAGGAGGAACAAGTGGGGAGGGGCTATGGGCTTTTAAATGCATTCGCATAAAGTGAGCTCAGACAAGACTGCAAACTTTCGGTCCTGGCCCGAGGCCAAGGTCAGGGCCAAAACACTGAGTCTTTCGTGATGCTTTAAATCGCTTTACCTCCTTGACTCAGCTGGTGTGATCCGCAGTCCAGTGTGAGCTCGCTCTGCCTGCGGAGCAAGAATTCCCTATCTGCGCTTTGGAATAAAATTGGTTTGGGACGTCGTATGGCCCCCAGGTCTGGAGAAAAAGAGTGGGCAGGTGCCAGGAGGGAGAGGATCACTGGTCATAAGTGGGAATGGACCTCGGGGACCACGGAGTCGGAACCCTGCCCCCATTTAACAGGTGGGGAAACTGAGGTCCAGGATGGTCACACAGGGAGGAAGCATCAGAGGTCCTCTGCCTCTTCTCCCACCCCCACCCCCACCCCCATGCTACGTCCTCCTAAAAGGCCGCCACTGCTGGAGGGGGTCTGGCTCTGCGTCATCTTGTGACCCATGGACACACATGTGCTGAGTGTTCATGAATCCACCCTGACAGGCTGGCTCTGTGGCCCTGCACAGTCACCCCTGCCAGGGCGGGCATGGAGCTCTGGGGAGATGATGGCGCCGGTGCTGTCCACACACCTCAGAGTGTTTCGTGGTCAGCCCTCTCCCCCTCTGAGTGCTATTCATGATGATAATCATGACCTGTTGGCAGTTCTTTGAAGAGGACTCAACACGAGTGACCCAGGATGGCTGGGCGGGGGTGGGTTGTCACTGCCCTGTCAGGGGACCTCCTCAGCGGATGTGGCCACAGGCTCAGACCAGGCACATTCTATTGCTGTCTTGGCTATGGCCCGCAGAGGAAACAGCCGGCACCGGACACTCCTGGCAGACTGGAAGGGCAGCCGTGATCCCTGAAAGGAGCATCCCAGCGCAAAGGCGGACGATGGCCTCAGGATGGGCTGGACATCTGCAACGGGTCAGGGACTGGCACTGAGGCCAGTTCACCTTGGAGACTCTGCTTCAGGATCTCTTTGCTTCTTTCTGGTCTAGAACGTGGGCTACTCTCAGCCATCAGGAAGGGAGTAGGATAACGATGCCGGGGTCCAATGGCAGCGCCGGCATCTTCACGCTGGCCAGGTGGGAGGATGGGGTGGGGGTGACAATGCACTGTGGGGCTCTGCCCCGTGGCCCGGCCACACTGAGGGCTCCCAAGCGGCCTTGCAGAGATAGCGTCGGCTTTGGTGGGAGCAATGCGGCTGAAGAGAGAAGGTGTGAAATCAGGAGCTCTCAGCACTAATGATCCAACAATCACTTCATGTGCCCAGGGCAGGATATAACACCAGGGGCTTCAACATTTAGAGGGGGGAGGGAACAAGCATTTATTAGGCGCTTCCTGTGTGCAGGACACATGAATATCATCTCATCCGAAATGATAAAGAGCCCCCAGACTTCAGGCTTGCTTCTAGAAGAAGCTGGAGCTTTGCTCCTGAGGCCAGTGAACAGGACCTGAGTGGGAACACCCATGGGCCACACACGAGGCCCTTGGTCTAAAGTGAGCCTGTCTGCATATGTGATCAGTGGCAGACTGTACATGCATGACCCATGTCAGATTGCACACGTATGATCTGTATCAGATTGCTTTCCTTCTCAAGGAGGGGGAGGGGAGGAAGGGAACTGAAGCTTTTAACATGAAATGTTAATCATTTTTGTAATTGAGAAAAAAAAAAAAACAAAAGGAAAATCTACCACCAGAAGTACTCCCTCCACACAGCCCCTGGACTTTGAGACAAGACCCTGCGGGCCAGCATGGATAGCTACAGACACAAGGCGCCCAGGCCACAAGCAAAGGAAGGAGTCAAGGGAGGAGAAGCCTGCTCTGGAGTGACCAGCCAGACGCAGGGCCAGACGCAGGGCCAGATGCAGGACCAGATGCCAGGCGGGAGCCAAGGAGACCTCTGGGAGTGGCCCAGCATGGGCCTGTGGCCATGCCGGGGAAAGCTGGGGGCCAGCCATGCAAAAAGCAGCATGGGCATGCTCTTACCAGGGCTTCATGATCTTCTGTAGCTTTTGATATCTCCTGAAAAACAAAAATGCAGTAATAAATGAATAAAATGTTAGAACCTTCCCTGGGGGCAGGAGAGACACAAAATGGCATCGACCTATGGAGAGAATGCCCATCAAAGCTGGACTGAGTGCAGCTCAAGGCAAGACCACTATCACTTGCAACCACTTGGAAATTCTGTACAAATGGACTCCAGCAACACAGCACTGGGTACCAACAGTGTGCCCAGTACTGTCCTAGACTCATAGGGACTGGGTTAGAGATCAAAAGGCTCAGTGACCAGGGCTGGTGAGGGCATCACAAGGCAGATTGCAGAGCTCAGGGTTCAGGAGTCAGTGTCAAGTCCTGGATTTGGATTCCTCGTGATGCATATTAGCTATGGGGCCCTGGGCAAGTCAATTCCCCGCTTTGACCTCAGTTTCCCCACCTGTAAAGTGAGTCTCATAATGCCTGTCATTAAGACCTAGCAGGACTATTGCCAGGATGCAGGAGTGGGGTAATGGGCAAATACCAAAGCATCAAGATCAATGATTGTTGGGCAGCTGGGGGCACCATAGTACACAGAGCGCCAGGCCTGGAGTCCAGAAGATTTGGGTGCAAATCTGGCCTCAGAAACTTACTAGCTGTGGAACCCTGGGCAAGTCACTTCACCCTGTTTGCCTCAGTTTCCTCATCTGTAAAATGAGCTGGCGAAGGAAATGGCAAACCTCTCTGGGTTCTTTGCCAAGAAGACTCTAAATGGGGTCATGACCAGTCAGATGGGAATGAAACAGATGAACCACAGCACATAAAGGGGAAGTCCCATTTTGGCCCCGAGATAAACCCATCTTCTGGTTCTGATACCTAAAAGCCAAGCCCAGAGCAGACTGAGCCAGGAAGCGCTTCACGGGGAAGCCGCCAAGGATCCTTCCTAGCGGCTGATTCAGCCATGGAAGCTGGCAGCTATGAACGCCAACAGGATGTTGGATTCCAGGCACCAGAGGCAGAAAGCCCAGGTGACCCTTTCCACACCCTCTCTGGATCTGACCACACCTACCACACTGTATCCCTCTGAGGGTGCCATATTGTGAGAAGGACATTGGCAAATCACGGGTGTGTCTAGGACAACCAGGACTGGTTACAGGCCTTAGATCATAGCAAGTAAGGTCAGCTGAAGACCCTGGCCATGTTTAGTGCCCTTGCCACCTTCCTTCCTATAATCCTCCTCTTCCCTGGTCCTATGAACCACTCCCTCCTAACTTCTCTCACTCCAACTCCCCAGGGCTTTGACTGTTGACAACACGTGGATGAGATGGGAATTAGCCCTTCTGGTCAGATGGAGTGTTTCCAGGCTTCATTATCTGCCCTGTCTCTATGCCCTCTAGACCTTCAAGCAGAGCCAATGCAAGGACTCTGGGCCTTGCCATTGGCCCTGCACCCAATCTTTCTTTTATTTGTTCTTTCCCCCAGTTATAGAGGGAACTTCTTGAGAAAGGCACCACCTGTTTTTTCTATTGGTATCCTCAGTGCTTGGCACAGGGACAGGCACATAGTAAGTTCTTAATAAATGTATTTTCATTCATTCATCCATAGCAGATACTTGAGAAATGCTTGTTGATTGAACTGGAGTAAACTGAATTGAATTGAATTAGTTGCCTCTCAGCTAAGATAGACTTAGGCAATCTCACCCTGGTGTGGTTGACTCCCCTGACCTATGCCAAAAGGCCCTGCTGCCTACCCCTCAAGAGGGTCCTCTTTAAATCCAGTGTAGAGAGAACAGGCAAGATGACATACAGGGTGGGTCAAGTTCCCAGCTGGGAGATGCTGGTCATTGTCCAGCAGGGGCCTGGTCACCTTGCTGCCAGAGTGCTTCTGGGTAATAATGGCACCATAGCCTTGGAAAATGTGATGTGGCCTGGAGCTCATTAAAGCTTTGCAGCACTTTTCTGGCAGCTAATGAGGACCCCGTGGAGATGCCATATTCCCCGAACAGCCCCTCCTGGGGAAGGATAAGCTCCAGAACCTTCTGCAATCTGTCCTGGCCCATGGGGGTGTGTCTGCACAGAGCCCAGAGTAGAGCAGGTGGCCCCCAGATGTGGCTCTCATCAGGCTCCTGTGGCTTTCCAACCTCCAACAAAAGGCTAATGAGTTCGACTGGGCAGCCCCTCATCTAGACCCACAGCCCACCAATCTCTCATTCTGGTAACCAGCTACCAGTGCTCACAGCCTTTGTAAAATGGAACCCACCAAACCTCCCCAGAATGACTCAGAGAGGGGACTTCCTCCAAGATGCTTCCTTCAATTCAACTTTATTAATCGTACCCAAGGAAACTAGCCAACATGTGCAAATGGCACCTGCCATGGAATGCCTCAAGCCCAGGGCTCATCTTGTGGAAAATAAATGCTGGAAAAAATGCTCATAAACAAGTGAGACAGTAAAAGAGACAGAGACATACAGAGAGACAGAGATAAAGAAGGGAGGGAGGGAGAGGGAGAGAGGGACAGAGAAAGACAGAGAGACAGAGAGAGAGGGAGAAGGAGGGAGGGAGGGAGAGAAAGAGAGAGAGAGAGAGAGAGAGAGAGAGAGAGAGAGAGAGAGAGAGAGAGAGAGAGAGAGAAGGAGAGAGAGTCAAAGAACAAGACAGTGACCAAAAGAGAGACAGAGATATACATAAAGGAAAGAGCCAGAAACAGGCAGAGCACCGCCATGACCAAAAGCAGGTCCGGGACTTTACACATTAATAGACTTCATTTTTCCCTCTGCTGATAGTACATCTTTCCAGGGTGGATGCTGTGACTTACTCATTCCCTAATAACAGAATTTTCCTATTCCGCTGCCCAGGTTGGACAGAGAATAACCTCTCCCTGCCTTTCCTTCTTGGATCAGAGGCTTACAGCATCACAAGATTTAAAACTAATGTGTTCTTAGGGTTCCTCTAGTCCAGGGGTTGTTAACCCTTTGGTTTTCCTGGACCCCTCTTGTATCTCATGAATGGACACTGTGGGCATTTCTTTGAAAAGTGTTTAAAATAATTTAAGGACATGCCAAATTTCACAACATGTAATTCTTTTTTTCCCCCATTCAAGTTCATAGACCCCCCTAAAAATAGCTGTGGACCCTCGTGGGTCCATGGACTCCAAGCTCCCGTCTGGCCTCTTCCCTTCACAGATGAGGAGAAGAGGGCAGAGAGGAGAGGAGAGTCACTAGTCACCCAATTAGAAGCTGAGGCAGAGCCGGAGCCCAGGGGGATTCCACCCTGTGTCACTCTTCCCCTAGTGCTAGTTTACACCCATGGGTGCAAACATACATCTAAGACACAAGGCGTATTATATAATGGATTGAGAAAAGACCACTGAGGCTAACCACATTTCTTCCATTAGCCTCCAATAAGATTTCTTTTCACTGTCATTTTTGAGAAAGGAGCAGCTGGGTGGTGCCATAGTGCATAAAGTGTGGGACCTGGAGTCAGGAAGACTCTTCTACCTGAGTTCAAATCTGACCTCAGACACTTCCTACCTGTGTGACCCTGGGTAAGTCCCTTCAGCCTGTTTGCCTCAGTTTCCCCATCTGTAAAATGAGCTGGAGAAGTAAATGGCAAACTGCTACAGTATCTTTGCCAAGAAAACTCCAAATGTAGTCATGGAGAGTCAGACAGCACTGAAATGACTCAACCACAGCAATGGACCTACAGCCAATAATGTTTTTCCCCATGGTCAGGTGTTTCTTCCACATGCCTGTTTCAATAATAATCACCATGAATTCCACTAGATTCCTTTTATATAGCCACAGTATGGTGTGGTCCAAGCCGGCATACCAGCTGAGCAGAAGCTTGGAGGGTTCTAATGAAAATAATAACTCACAGAGAGAGTTCTTTGAGTTTTTCAAAGCACTTTACATAGAGCACTGGGGTGTAGGGGAACTTGGCTTGCGATCAATCAGTTCTAGCCTCCCCACCCCCAACTGGTGAAATCACAGGAGATAAAGTATTAATAAAGATGTTAAACAAAGTCCAAAGATGTATCTACATACAATTATCACTTCACAAAGCATGAATCAATTCTTCCTGATGGAATTAGACACGTAGCTTGTCATCGCTAGCAAAAGAATGACCACATCCCTAGTGGCCCATAAAAAGGGTGCTTCTTAGACCTGAAGGACAGTCAGGTCAGGGGCTAGTTTTGTGGTAGGATCTCTCTACTGCTACCAGAGGGCAGGAGGGAGAAGAGATGTTTTTCTCCTCACCTTCCCCACCGTGGCGATGGAATCTTGCAACTGAGGCATGTGACCCAGGCAGCAGAAAAAAGAGCCAGCTACAGATTCACAATCAGAGAAGCCTAGGCTGTTGAGAATAGAGCTAGAGAGAGAATTGGATCTAAAGAGCCAGGCTGAACAGCAGAAACATGACCCAGAGGGGAGCACCAGGAGAACGTTACAAGAAGAGGAAGTCTACTGAGGCCAGGCAGTATCAGGGGTATAAGTTCCTTTGGGCCACATGTGCTCCCAATACTGTGTGATTCATTACTAGTGCATTCAAAGTTTGTGTCCACCCTTCCTCTTGATGCTGTGTGTATTTGGGAGACAGTGCACTCCAGGTCTGTGGCTCTTATTTACTGTTTGTACTATACAGTCTTAATGAGTGCCTTGGCTTTGAGCCCCTTCCTACTTTTTCAGTTTTCTGACACTTTCCCCTGCCTCTCAGTGCACCCCCACCCACCATTGGCTCTTTGATCCAGTGAAGCTGGCCTCCTGGCTGTTCCTCACACAAGGATCCCCATCTCCTGACTCGTGGGATTTTCTCTGGCTGGTCCCATGGCCTAGAATGTTCTCCCTCCTCATCTCTTCCTCCTGGCTTCCCCAACTTCCTTCAAGGCCCAGCTAAAAGCCTTTCCCAATCTCCCTTAATGTCAGTGCCTTCCCTCTGAGATTTTCTTTGATCTGTCCTGTTTCTATCTTGTTTGCACAGTTATTTGCATGCTGTCTCCCCTATGAGACTGAGCAACTGAGGACAGGGGCTGATTCTATTTTGCCTTTGTATCCCCAGTGGTTAGCATAGTGCCTCTCACACAGTGGGGACTTAATACAAATGCTTTGTGACATGATGAACAAGTGTCTATTGGTTAACAGTTGTTGTTTAGTCTTGTCTGACTCTTCATGACCCCAGGTAATGCTAATGGGATTTAAGATCTTCCTCTGCCTATTGATAGGCCTCATGTGTAGCCCATTAAAGGGAAGCTTGCTTAGGGGAGGCTTGCTCACAGGGAAGGCTTTCTCTCATTTATCATTAGGCCCTGAGTCATGAGGGCTATGATGCCTTCTGTCTCTGAGTTGGTATTTTGCTTTGGGGGCTTGTTCATGAGAAGGATCTTGTGATTCCCTGGTGGAGATTCTGAGTGGCCATATGTCCAGAGCTCTGAGACTGCTCCTATGTAAAGATTCTTTCAATTCAGGGATAGATGTAAAGTGTGCAGCTGATTCAGGCAAAGTCTCTGCTTGCATTTTGTCTGTATTTTCCTTAGAGTTCAGGGTGCTGACTTTTCCCCTAAACTAGTGAATGTAATCTAAAAAAAAAAAAAGATTGTTGACCCCTTAAACAGCTATCTTTCCTAGTAAAGCAGAGCTAAGCACCTGGGCTAGCAGTCATCCTGGGGGTGCCAGTATGGTTGCTGCTATACCCCATTTGGGTTTTTTTTTGGCACAAATACTAGGGTGGTTTGCCATTTCCTCTTCCAGCTCATTTGACAGATGAGGAACGGAGGCAAATGGGCTTAAGTGACTTTCCCAAGATCACACAGTTAGTAAGTGTCTGAGACCAGATTTGCTGAGGGCAAGCATAATTATAGGGGCTAGTAAGCTATAGAATTTGCAGTACAGATCTACAAAGTCCCTTTGACCTTGAAAATAGCTTCCCCCCTGCTAATATGAGTGTGAGTTGGGGTAGGTGAATATCTTTGTGGATATCCCAACAATGTCTTGTGTTAACACAGGTTCCAAGTATCCTCATCCTAGATATAAGATTCACTAAATAACTTACTCAAGTTTAGAGGCAGGATCTGAAGGTAGTACTTCTCAAGTCCAGGCTGCTGTCCCCTAGCTTAAGTTGGCCCACAGGGTCAATGACAAACCTCTGCCTAAAGGCCACTTAGCCTAAGCATGGAGAGATTTATGGGCAGAAGGCTGGCTTACAAAAGATTTTTTGGGGGGAGAGGAGGGGAGGGTTATCATAACCAAAAAATAACACAAAATCAACAAAACACAAAGTTGGTCCTCTCCAAACACTTCAGTGGATATTGGATAAGGGGAAAGAAGCCACTAAAAGTCAGATATTTCTCAAGATAATCTAAAGTCACCAATATAATTACCTGACCTTGGTCTAACAAGCTGTCAGATGGCTGATCTCAAAGCATTGTGGGAAAGTGGAAGGGTAAGGAACACTAGGGTCTAAATCCCACTTCTGACATTGCTAGTGAGGCAACAGTGATGCCACCTTTCCTCTCTGTGCCTCAAATCTATTCTCCATAAAACAGGTAGGATTCTACCTGCATCACAGGCCTGTTAGAAGGAAAACAATGTTATTTAGATGTAAAGACAGTTTTCAAGTTCTCCTCAGAGATATGATTATAGAAGCTGGGAGAGTTGGTTCCATCATGTGTTCAAAGGAAACAAGAAATATAATTTCATGAACCAAAGTCCCCTTTGACTTCTGATATCCACGATGATTGTAAGAAAAAAAAAAGTAGCAAGGTGAATGTCCTTGCAGTGAATGTCCCTGCACTGACTGTCCCTGCAGCACGTGCACCATCAGCTGCAGGGGATGAAGGAGACAGCCTGGACCAAGACTCTCAGGAGGTCCTCCCAGGGTTGGGGTGGGAATTCAGTGAGATAGTAGACTTCCTAAAGCACTTTGCAAAGCTTAAGGTGCTATAGAAATTCAAGGGGTTAAGTAAGTTTAAGTTTACTCCCTTCACTCTAATGGGCTTCAATGCCAGGGTGGGCACAGGGAGAAGACAAGCTAGGGTGGAAAATAACTTTCCAAAGCATAAAAGGGAAGGACCTAAACCCTTAGAGGCTACCAAGAGGCTGTCCGTTCAACTGTGTAGCTTGCAAGGGAGATGAGAAGACACCAAGCAATGCTAACAGCGCCCCAACAAGTCAGACCCCAAAAAGCGGGAACCAGACAAATGTTCAGACAGACTCTAACGTCTTCTCTTAGAGAAGTTTAGTGGATGTGAAACTGCGACCACAATGGGGAAACCCAGAGCTCCCTCCGTGTGCAGACACAACTGAGGGACTGCATCCCTTAGACAGCACTGTGGAGACAGAGCGTGGCTCACACATTGCCTCTGGAAGACAGCAGAGCTATAAGGAGCACCCCACCCCTAAGGAAGCAGTAATGGAGCTTACAACAAGCTTGCCACGAGTCCCAAGTGAGCCCAGCCATCTTCAAAACACTGCAGATGAAGACAGGAGGGACACAAACAATACAAAGGAAGCCGCCCCACTGGAGGGGCGTCCTCGCAGCGCCAGGGACTGAGAGGCAGAGAGAATTCGAGATGCACTGTTGCTCAGCATGTCACAATTCAGCCTTAAAGGTTCCCTTCCAACAAGTGGTCTCCCACACACATTAAAATGGTAGTTTTCTTATTTTAGACAAGAATAAAGATACCCCAAAGTGGCCCGGCTTGCCATGGGAGGGAGAGTGTCTGAAACTTTATATGAAGGGCAGTTCTCAGCCTCATTCCTCTTCACTAGAGATTGTCAGGTGGCAACTGGACCCTGGGAATATTGTAGAGGGCTTTCTTGTTCCGTCTAAGTTGGCCTGGAGGGTCCCTGAAAGGCTGGGATCTGAGGCTTGTCTGTCTCTCATGATATGTGTTCCTTTTGTGCCAAAATCAAGGGTCTTTCCTGATTTGTGATTGAGGCAGCCACAGAGATCATTTTGTCCCATGGTTTGCTGATGTAAACACCACATAGCACATCAGAAGGTCACACAAAGTGGGGAGGCCTTTTAAAATTAAAGTTCCTATTTGCAAATGCCTTTTTACCTATTGTTTGGAGCCTCTGAACACTTCAGAGCTTTATTTGTGAAATACTCAGGAAGAAGAAGGAGCTAGCTTTACCATCCACACAGGAAAAGCAAAGTGGATGAAAAACGCAAACTGTCCAGATTCTAATGTGATGTGAGGCAGAGCAGGCAGCTTGCTGAGTGAATCCATCAATACCTGTGATTTGGGCAGACACTGCAGATAGACAGCAAGCTGAGCCCAGAGCTGAGAAGGAGAGGGAGACGGGGTTAAATGAATGAATAAGCATTGCGTTCTCATCGTCATGATCATCGTCATTAACAATTATTCTTATTTTATTATCTGCTGGATGGCATTTTATGTTTTCAATGAGTCTCAGCTAGTTGGCTCCTAATTTTGCCTCTGGAAGACCAATCTATTCCTGGTGAAACCCTATGGCTCATTCACAAAAGGGAAATGGTGAATGCAAAGTGACTGGAGGGAGGCTGCCATAAGATAGCCGAGTAACCCTGCATAGGGAGGGGTGAGAACACATTCTCAGGGATATGCACACCTGGAAAAGGAAGCAGGTTGGTCCTATAAAGGCAACAAGAGATAGCAAGTGGGCAAGAGCATTTTTACTTGAAACCCAAATATTTAAAACCAAAAGGGTCACCTCCAATGCATTATTCCATAAAGCCACTATTTATAGAAATCACAGAAGATAAAAAGACTAATTGTGATTAAAGACTAAAAATTAAAAAGACTAATTGTGATTTCTCTGCACCAATGGAGGGAGAATCCACCCTCAAGTAATCATAGATCCATCAAAATATCTGAATTAACTGTGAAAAAGAGTCTTGCAAGTCCCAGCGGGGAGGGGGGAAGACAGAGACAGAGAGACAGAGACAGAGATGGGAGAGAGAGAGAGAGAGAGAGAGAGAGAGAGAGAGAGAGAGAGAGAGAGAGAGAGAGAGAGAGACATAGACACAGAGAGAGATAAAGAGGGACAGAGACAGAGAGATGGAGAGACAGAGAGAGACACAGAGACATAGAGACAGAGACAGGGAGAGACAGAGAAACAGAGATGGAGAGACAGAGAGAGAGGAAGTGTGCTTACAGATTAGGGCTTTGGTTTCACACCCTCTTGAACCCACTTGTTGGGTTTGTGGAGATTTCTTCCTGAAGAGGTTGGACTGGCTGGGGACTGGGTCCCTTCTAACTCTCAGATTCTTTGAGTCTGTGATTCTATGTCAAGTCAAGTGTCATTCACAAGCTTTATTGCTAGCCAGACACTATGCTATGCACTGGGGTTACAAAGGAAGGTAAAAAACTGCCTACCTTCAAGGAGCTGACAATCTGACAGAGAAGAAGAGTATTCAGTTAATTATGAACAAGTGAGATATACACAGGACAAACAGAAATCATCTCAGAGGGAAGGCACCAGCATTAAGGGGGGTCAGGAAAGACCCTTGACTTTGGCACAAAAGGAACGCATATCAGGAGAGGCAGACAAGCCTCAGATCCCAGCCTTTCAGGGACCCTCCAGGCCAACTCAGACGGACCAAGAAAGCCCTCTACAATATTCCCAGGGTCCAGTTACCACCTGACAATCTCTAGTGAAGAGGAATGAGGCTGAGAACTGCCCTTTGTATAAAGTTTCAAATGCTCTCCCTCCCATGGCAAGCCGGGCCACTTTGGGGTATCTTTATTCTTGTCTAAGACAAGAAAACTATTTTTTTTGTTTTTTTTTTTTTTTGAGGGCAACTGGGATTAAGTAACTTGCCCAAGGTCACACGGCTAGGTTTTTTTTTGTGTGTGTGTGTGCAGTAAGTGTCTGAGGTTGGATCCGAACTCAGATCCTTCTGACTCCAGGGCCAACGCTCTACTCACTGCGCCACCTAGACGCCCCAGACAAGAAAACTATTGAACAAGCTTGGCACAGTAGGTGGTGAATCTGTTTAAATGACCACATGAATAAATGAATCAAGGAAACAGGCAAATAGGTGAATAGCCAGTGAGCTTCATTATAAGTCAGCTTAAGGAAAGTTCTCCCACCAGATCCCTTTAAAACCAGCCCCCATTTTTTCACAGGACTTCTAAAGGGAGGAATTCGAAAGGGAAGGCCACAGCTGGAATCCTGCCCAGTGTTTACAACTAACAGCGTTTTGACTAGCTCCCCTCCGTTCACATGGCGTTACATTTCAACGGCTTCCCAGGACATAAGAGCACGTCTTACTGTCTTTTGTAAAAAGCTTGAATAGCCCACATGAAAACCTCTTTTCTTCCTGGTGTTAGTTGGAGCAAGCCAATTGAACTAGTCCAGCCATTCTGGAAAAACAATTTGAAAATAGTTGGGAAAACTCACTAACCTGTTTATACCCTCTGAACTTGGACTCCCACAACTGGGCATATGCCTCAACAAGGTCAAAGACAGAAAAAAACGGTACCATAGAGACCAAAACATTCAGTCATGCTCTTGGTGGGAGCCAAAGAACTGGAAATCAAAGGGTCCCCATTCACTGGGGGATGGCTCTGGTAGATGAATGTAAGGGAACATTAGGATGCTGTAAGAATCAACAGACAAATAATTTGGAGAAATGTGGGAAGATTTGTAGGAATTGATGCAAAGAGAATGAAACCAATGGACAGCATCTGAAGCTAGAACACTGAAAAATGAAGGGAAGCAAAGATGTTGTGGTTCTGCAATGGTTAACTGTTCCCAGAGGAAAGTGGGAGAAACATTCCCCCAGGCCTAAGAGGAAGGTGGGAGCCTGCAAGCATGAAAATGCTGCCTCTTTCAGGCATGGCCACTTTGTCTCTGGGGCTTTGCTCAGATTGTTCTGTTACGAGGGAGGATTTTTTTTTAAACTGCATTTAGATAAAATGATTTTGAGGCACAATACCCCGCAGAAGGAAGTCAGGACACATGCTTCTTCTAACGGTGAATCAGTGAAACATCTTCCTTCCTTTTCTTTCTCTATGAGCCACTGAAATCTATGCCTAAAAATACTACTTAGCACTGATTTAGAAGTGACTGTCACAGGGATGGGCGTTAATCCCACACGGTGTCCCAGGGAGAAGGGACGTCTTCTGAGAGATCCCAGGAGAATCTACCTGAATGTCAGGCTGGCGTATGCACTGCTTGTCTGCAACCTCTAAGCTGGGACAGGGTAGAAATGCAGGTGATGGGAGGTCAGAACAGCAGTGGGGGGGTTTACAGCCCTCCAAGGTCTGCAAAACTCTTAAGGTGTCTTAACTCATCCAAGCCTTGTAACACCCCTGTGAGCCCAAAGCTCCAAGTATTATCAACCCCATTGTACAGAGGAGAGAACTGGGGCTCAGAGGGGCTGCTTGACTTGGTCTTGGTTACACAGCCAGTAAATGCCAGATCCCCTGGCCTCAGAATCCCGTGGCAGTACGACTTATAGAAAGATACTGGTGGCAAATTCAGCACCCAGAACCAACAGTGATTCCTCCACACCCAGAAGGTTGTGCTTTAAAATGCGTGTGTGCTAGACGTGTGGTGAATGCTGATGTTTCAGAGTTCTGGAAGGAGTAACCAGCTTCTAAGCCTTCAGTCCCTCACTATCCACACATCATTCAGCCCTCTCTGTATATACTTATTATAGACCCCCTGCTTCTCTGGTCTTGCTCATTTTGAGTTCCATTTCCATTTCTTCTTGCAGCAAGTATTTATTAAGCACCTACTGTGTGTTGGGCACTAAGCTGATCCTGGGGTATAAAAAGCCAGCAAACACAGTCCCTGCCTTCAAAGAGCTGGAGTTCAAATGGCACTAGCCTGGAGCTCCTATGTGAAGGTGGCAGCTCAGCTGAATGAGATGGTGAAAGAGTTTCTTATAAACATCTTTGCAGATTGTTTCCAGTTTATTCTCTCTGTTGTCTTCCTTCCAAGGTCATCCTTTAGTGCCCTTGGGTGAGCCTCAGAGCTGGGCCCATGCAGAATAACACTAGTCTTCCTCCCACATGGCAGGTCTGCAAGAGTTTGAAGACAGCTCAGCTGGCATCTGAAATCTAAATCTTCTCCAGTTAAGTTAGCTGACCCTCAGAGGGCACGAGCTCCGAATTGTGTGCCAGTGGCGAGGCCGTGCATTGAGGGCTGATTTAGGCAGGAATCTCACATCAGCCACTTGTGGCCTCTAAGTCAGAGTCATTGGTGTTTTGTTGTGCCCTCACAGCCCCTGACCCTTTTCTCGAAGAAAGTATTCATGATGTAATGACTCCTGTATAATCTACATGCCTCAATTTCTCTCACTTCTCATTACATTTTTGCTGTATTAATTTCTAGTCTATAGCCTTCATACATTAAATTAAAAGAATCAAATATCAGTTACATATGTATAATTAATATACAATAATTATATTGAAGTTAAACAAATTTAACCCACATTGTAGTAACATGCTATATTTTAACATGTTCTATGTTACATCTGAATTCTATTTTTCACCGTCCTTCCCTAGGCTCACCTTGACAATGTGGTCATTAAGTATCAGAGGGGAGTTGCGGGTTTAATTTAATCTGGAGATTCTTATCAAGTTCTTGAATTCATTTTTGTACCTTATAATCTGCAGGGCCAGCATGTTGGTGTTCAGTCCTTTTCAGAGGCGTCTGACTCTCCATGACCCCATTTGGAGTTTCTTGGTAGAAATACTGGAGTGGTTTGCCATTTCACCTCTAGCTCATTTTACAGATGAGGAGACTGAGGCAAAGTGGGTTAAGTGACTCGACCAGGGTCACACAGCTAGCAAGTGCCTGAGGTTGCATTAGAACCAGGTCCTTCTGACTCCAGGCCCAGCACTCTGTGCACTAGGGTGCCACCTAGCTTCAGAGTCGGCATATAAGCTACAATCATGCTATGGTGAAACCAGATAGGGAGGGCTCTTTGTGTCCTGCCTGGCTGCTTTCCTAGACTTCATAACCACCAGAAATGTATCATTATACAGAGGAATCCACTCTGAAACTCTCTCCTCCTTGGATGGCTCCTTCATCCCTTGCACCGGGAGGCCTCACGCATTAGACTGGGAGCTCTCTGAGGGCAGGCACGCAGGAGGTGCTTAATGGTTTACTCTGGACTCTGGTGATCATCTTTGCAAATGCTTATTATGCATGGCCCAGGTCAGATGAATGTAAGAATGAATGAAAAAGCATTATGAAGTGCTCCCCAAGTGCCAAGGAGTGTGCTCATACAAACGCGGAGATACAAACAGAGCCACAAAGGCAGTGACCACCGGGGATGTCCACTTAATGGGGGAAGCCAGCACAAAGCACCGAGCTGGGAGGGCAGGGGACATGTGCTCCGGAGCGGGGGGGGGGGTGGCTGGGGCCTGGACACACCAGCCCATTTCTGCCTACGGTCCCCCTGTTTGGAGGCTTCCAAGAGTCTTATCATCTGGGTTATACACAGAGAAGGAAACCGAGGCCCCCGAAGTTAGACATTTGCCTGTGGACAGACAAGTAGCCAGTGCTGAAGGCGGGGTGTGAGCCCATCACCTCGCCAGGAGAGACAAAGAGACTCTGGGGGTCCCCAAGGCTGCTGATTCAGGAAAGGAAACTGATCTGAACAGAAAAGGGGGGCCATCAGGCTGAGTCAGTGCTGGAGCCCCCAGCAAGGTCCTGGGGGGAAATACACCCCCAAAGTCGGGGAATCAGCCTCTGAGCAGGTCTAGAGAGCCGAGGTCTCTGCTGGTGACTTTAGTGCAGGGCTGTCAGATGGGCTCAGGCCTAGGGGCCACGAAGGAGGGAGTCCTGTTACATGGCACTCGGGGGCCTTGGGGAGACACAAATGGCGTGTTTTTTCTTCCTTGTAGTCTCCTCTCTGGCTTTCTCGGACTGGCATATGCCCATTCCCAGTGAGCTTGGAGATGAGTCGTCTGGGTCTGTCCACTGACGCCCTACACCACTTCAGTAACACTGCAAAACTACTAGTGAGGCCAGAGGCTGAACAGGCTGCCAGGTGGGGGGGGGGGGTGCTAAAGCCAGCTTGGAACAGCTTGTGAGCGCCAATTGTTAAATTTTCACTTATACCTCAGAAATACATGACTGCTACAAATCAAGGCTTAGTTTAATGTTTTGTGCATTCTTTAAACTCAATAAAGTGAAAGAGAAAATGTTAAAAACACAGATTAAACTTAAAAGTGCCATCCACACATCCTCCCCACCAACAGCTGGTTGTTAAACATTCACCAGCACATCACTCACTGGACAAAGGCCTAAAAACCAGAAAGAATTAAATCAGGGAGGAGGCCAGACAAGTCAACTTACTCAGTCCCGCTTTCCACCATCTGGGTGAGGAGAGAGATGCCGTCCAGATTGATGAACTCCTGGGCGAAGGTGATGTCCCTGGAGTAGCTGGCTAAATCTTTCAGGGCCTCCAACTTGGCATCCATGCTGGAAGACTGGATCCTTTCATGGAGTTGTTGGGCATTTTGAGCCTTCCCGGAAACAAAAAGGAACAGAAAGAAATCCTCACAAAGGGAGTAGCAGACGTGCCACCATGGGGCAGGAGGGGCTTCCTCTCTTGACTTGGATCCATGCGCTGCCCCAACCCCGGGTTCCAGAAATGGGAATTGACGGCATCTTTTGGCAGGGCCCAGAGGGCGAGAGAGAGGGAGGGGCATCTAGGAGCCCAGCCTCCTGACTTCCCTGGGGGTGGGTTGGTCCCTAAAAGAACACTCATTTCCCTGACACTCTAGAACCCCAATGTACGGGCTTAACAAGCTCCCCAGCTGCCCCAAGGTGTCCTGTATCCTCACCAGGCCACACACCCAGGAGAAAGCTTCCGTGGCCACCTCACTAAATGTTTTCTCTCCCAGAGAGCCCCCAGCTGGACTCCAGGCCTTTCCTTCACAAACACACTAGCTGGGGGAGATTCCAAGGAGCCCCTCGGGGAACAGGCCCAGCAAAGCCTGGAATCCTTCACTTAAAATATTTCCTCTCGGCTCTGGACCAAAGGTGGAGGGGGGCTGAGTACTGTAACAGCAGCCCCATTCTTGCAGTCCATTTTCCATAAGCCCCCTCCTTCCACTCTGCCCCCACCCAAACTGAGGGCATTCAGTATCATGGGGGAGAGGGAGGGAAGGAGAAAAAAGAAAAATCCTGAGAGTCAGGAAGGGAGGAAGGAAAGGGAAGTATATTTTTCCTGTAAAACTACCTAAAGCCAGTCTCAGAAGAGCAGCTGTCTGGCTTTGGAGTCAGAGGCTACACCTGCTCCCTGTGTGATCAGTCCCTTCACCTTTCTGGGCCTCGCTTTCCTCCTCTGTCACAGGAGAGACACAGGCTTCCCTTCCATCTCAGAGTCAATGGCCAGCTGTTGAAGCTATCACACAGCTCAAACCCGAAGCCAAGGCCTCTGACAGCGGCCAGCACTCTCCACCAGACACTGCTTTTCTCATCATGACCCGTAGAACATTTCAAAGGATGCCCAGCCCCTCAAAGAAGGCCTGTGCTTGTGCTTTAGGGTAGGCTCACCAATTAAGTGGGGACTTGGCTGTGAAAGACCCAAGTCCTCCCCAACTGACAGAAAAAGAGGGTGTGCTGAGTAAGGTGGAGCTGAGGCATGAGGAGGCTTGGGAGCCAGGCCGATCCAAAGCCCAGGCCTGCCAGTCACTAGCTGAAGACTAGGGGCCAATCAGTGCTCAAAGCTTGGGGGTCTCCTGGGATTAAGGGTGAGGTGGGTCCTTCAAGGGTCTCCAGCCAGTTCAACTGACTCATTTTAAAGATGAGAAAGTTGAGGCCCAGAAAAGTTAAGGTAATACAGAGAGAAAGTACTAACACTAGGTTTAGACCCAGGGCTTACACACACACACACACACACACACACACACACACACACACACACACACACACACACACACACTCACACACATACATAAACACACACTCACACACATAAACACACACTCACACACACATACATGCATACATATACACACAGACACACACACTCACACACAGACACACTCATACACACATATGCACACACATACACACACATATATACACATACTCACACACATACATAAACACACACTCACACACAATACATGCATACATATACACACAGACACACACACTCACACACAGACACACTCACACACATACATATATACACACACACTCACACACATACATACACACACTCTCACACACACATACACACATATACTCACACACAGACACACAAACACACATACTCACACAGACACACACACCACACCCACACTCACACACATACATATACACACACTCACATGCATATACACATATATGCATACACACATATACACATATTCACACACATACATATGCACACACTCACACACATACATACACACACACACACACACACACACACAGTCACACACCTCTGCAGCTCAGGCAACAACCTAAAGCAACAAAGCAACCAGCTTCTCACCTGCATTAGTGGAAACTGTTTCCATAACAAGGAAATCACAGGTTTGAAAGAAAGCAGTGACCACAGACCTGGAGTCCCAGAGACCTCAGGGGCCCTCAAGGTCACCCCCCGGTACAGGTGATGTGGAGCACAGAGAGGCTTGCTAACTTGTCCAGGGTCACACAGCTAGGAAATTTCTGAGGCAAGACTTGAACCAGGTTTTTGTAACTCCAAGCCCAGGGCCCTGTCCACTGTCCCAGGCTGACTCTCAAAGTACCTAGACACAAGTTCCAGTAAATGGAGAATCTCTAGGTCAAATAAAGACCAGAAGTAATTTTCAGGGGATGGAGGCAGGCTGCAGGGTGAAACAGACCATGACAGTTCCTGCAGGGATGGGCCGTTCTGGGATAGCTTCCTGGAGGGCTCTCCCAGTGCTCCCCACCATTTTCCACCTCCTCTCCACCACAGAGGATGATGTCACCCCTATGGCAGAATGACTGACCACGGCCAGTAGGACTCAGGGCCTTTACCTCCAGATCTGGAGGGGCAGCCGGAGGCCCTGCCTCCCTCCTTCATCCCCTACAGAAGCCCAGGGCATATGGACGGCCCCTCTAGGCAACATCTAGACTCCCACCAGGGCCAGGAGCTCTATGGGCCTTGGGATTGGCTGGAGGGAACCATTAGGTATCAGTACTTCTGTCTGTAAAATAGGGCTATTGTAGGTGCCACCGAACTCAAAGCAGCAGAAGAGAAGGGAAGTGAGAATTCATCTCAAATCCCCACCACCAGCTTCCTGTCTGGGACGGGAAAGGAGGACGATCCTGGCTGGCAGAGAACTTGGAAGGAGGGAACCTTGTAAAGTCTGACTCGGTCTGGCCTCCAAAGGGTCCCATCGGTGGCCTGTCTGTCACATCAGCTTGACTGTCACGGTGGCCTGACTTTCACAATGGCCTGACTGTCATAGCACTTTGACTGTCACAGTGGCCTGACCATCATGGTGGCCTGACTATCAGGGTGGCCTGCTGAAGGGGGTGGGGGTTGGGGGAAGAGCCAGGAATAAGACAAGCTCTAGATCAACTCACCGGGGAGGTCGCCAACCGCAGAATGGCTCCATTTTTTATTTCATTGCGATTCTGAAAAAAAAAACAAACAAAAAAGAGATAGAAACATTGGAGCTGTGTCACACAGCACACCTGACCGTGAGCATGCAGCCGTCTGTCTGCTTCCTCTCCGCTAGGTCATACCCAATTCTGGCTTCAGTGAATATTTTTAGACAAACCTCCCTCCATCAAACAAGCAAACAAGCAGCATTTCTGTGCCAAGGCCTGGAGAGACCGAGAAAAAGGACAAAGATCCTGCCCTCCAGGAGACGACCTCCTGTCAGGGGGAGAAGGCTGGGATTTCCACAGGGACACGTAGTAAGGCTTGCACAGTAGTTTACATGTGTTAACATGTGCACAGACAAACATCCCCCTGGGCCACGATCTCCTCACTTGTAAAGTGACCCGGGCTGGGCAGGGTCTGCAGTCCCACTCGGACACGGGCTTTAGTGCCCTTCCTCGGTCTGATTTCCAGTTTGCCTTGCATGCTTTGTTTGTGCATAGTTCAATTTAATTCGATAAGCATTTATTTAGTGCCTGCTGCATGCCAGGCACTGTGATGAGGGCCTGGTTTGTTTGGGCAACGCTGTGCCCTCCAGGAAGGCAGGGACTAGGGACCGGCTTCTCTTTGTAACCCCAGTGCTCAGCGCCGTACCAGTATGCAGTAGCAGCATAATAAATGTCTGACTAGCACTCTGAGGCTCTGATCCTGGAGTCGCTGTGCTAACACAGTCTGGATTGCGGCTGAAGCACAGACTTTTCCTCTTCAGAGCTCTCAGCAGTCAGGTGGAGCACACCTGCACCCGCTGTGAGGTCCTTCTAAAACACCCGGCAAATGTCCTCCGCCCACTGCCCAGTGACCTCCCCTCCCGAGGTGGCCCACCCCCCTTCTGGGCAGCGCTGACCCTGACCGCTAACAGCCTTGCCTTTCCTCTAGCGCCAAGGAGAATGAGCCTCGCCCTTCCCCCGCGTGACAGCCCACCACAAAGTCGTCCCTTCTCCAGGATCCCAAAGACCAACAGCCCCTCCCTGCTCCCCAACCTCCCCCCCACCCCCGGCCCTGCCTCCAGAGAACCCAGAAGCCCCCTCGGCCGGCCAACACGCGATGTCTTTGCCAAGAAGAGAGACTCGATGTCCAAGGACAACGAAGTTTAATTTGTAAATGCATTAGCGAGATGTGCCAGAGGGCACTGATGGCATCATCCAAGTAAAAGCCCTGCTTCCGAAGCAGACCCAACCCACCGAGACAAGGGGAGATGCCCACTGAGGGGGAAATGGGGCACGGGGAGGCAGGGTGGTTGGGGAGGCACGTCTGGGTCATCTTCCAGGGCATCTGAAGGCAGGGACACGTGGGTGAGATGCCAGACGGGATTGGCAATCCCCAGAGACCCCCGAGGGGTCGTCGATGGCTCCTGCCACGTCTCCTTCCACCTTTCTGTAAAATCCTGGAGTGAAGGCTCTTCAAGGGAGCCGCGGGGCATTGGGGAAACGCGCTGGACCTGCTCCTCTGCCACGAGCCCTGACAGATGGAGACACACGTCCAAATGCAGAAATCCAGCCTCAGAGTCCCACCTCCCAGTGTCCGTGGTCCTGGCACCGGGTGAGACCACGGGGCTCCTCAGGAGAGGCAGCAAGGCAGCTTGGTTCTTCCGACCTCTGGGTCTTAGGATCGAAGGGAGCAAAAATCAGAGACTCAAGCTTGACAGTGATGTTTGCCCTTGCCTGTGCAGTGCCCAGAACTGAAATGGAAAAGTGAAGCCTTATGGATGGGGAGAACTATCCCCTTGGAAGGACGTCTGAAGGCCGTGGCCTGTGGAAGACGGCAGCATCGAATCCCAGACAGCCATGGGACTCCCCAGTGAGATTCACAGCCACTCAAGAAGAGATGGGCCTCACAAGTCACCAGGGCAAACAAAGTGGATGAAAAAAAGGCACCTGTGTGGAGGCAGTTCATCGAGTTAGACCGTCTGTGGATGAAGTACAGGAAGGGGACCTCGAGGTAGGCAGGGAGCTCCTGAGGAAGACCCAGAAAGGTCACCGGGTCCTCTGAGTGATGGACAGCTGCTCTGATATTGAAATAACATGAAATACCTAAGCTCACACTGCGTCACAGACTCAGAGCTGGGAGGGATTCTTGGGGGTCACATAGTACAGCCCTCTACTGACAGAAAAGAGCAGGGGGGCCCAGACTTGCCCCAGGTAGCAAGGCTGGGAAGGGTCATGATTTGAACTCATGACTTCCTGACCACTGGTCCCACTTTTAATTTAATCCACTATTATATTAGCATAAAACAGACTTTAGACATTGCTCAGTCCAACTCCCTCAAATTAGAGATGAGTCAGCCGAGGCCCAGAAGTCCTTGAAGTTACTGAGATAATAGCAGCCCGAAATGAGATTTGAGCCCAGGTCCTTGGATTCCCACCCCAAAGGATGGCTGGGGATCCTTGTGGCGACTGAGCAGTACCCCCCGCTGGGGCTGGCTGCCCGGCCAAAAATGATGGTGCATAGCTGAAGTATGGGCACAAATGTGCATCTGTGGTATTGGCATGCTGGCTGCCAGCACCAGCTCTGCCTGGGGCTCAGGAGCTGGCTGCCTCTGCTGCCCAGGGAGGAGCGTGGCGCCAAGAGCGTGGGGGATAAACATCCTGAAGCGCTGGTCTTCAGATGAGCTAAATCAGCTTCACACTCATTCACTCTGACTAAGGGCAGGCCAAGAACACGATTGCAAAGTGTCCTAGGACTAAGTGACCATGAGATGTTTGGCTACCGGCCACTCCCTGAGCCTGCCTCGGCAGGCTCTGACCCCAGCTCCCAGCTGGGAAGGAAGGCCCCCAGACTCTGGAAGCTTGGCTTTCCCTCATCGTCCCCTCATCGTCCCCTTGCACAATCCAGCGGAGGCCAGGACCCGGGGTGGAGGGACCAGGCTCCTCCAGGCCCCAGCACACTGGCCAGCGACTGCAGCCCTGAGACAGAGGGCCCAGGGGCATCGGATGGACCCAGAGAAGGGGCATGTACCAGAACAGGACCATACGATGAATGGCTCACACAGACTCCAGAGATCCTGCTGCCAAGGTTGGGCCCTGGCTCTGCCCCCAGCCCCCTGTGTGCCCAGGAACAAGCCGTCTCTCTCCTTATCTGTAAAACTGGGGGGGGGGTGTTGGACCAGATGGTGTCTGGGCCTTCCAACTCTGCCATCTGCCAGAGTCTCAGGTGGGCACCTCTCGGTCCTCTCTGAATGCCCACCCTGGGCTTGGGCACTGCACTGGGACTCACAGTGAAGAAGGTGCCTCTCATGACATCCTAGCTCCACATGTGGATGGAAGGCCCAAGCCCTCGCTTTTCGAATGAGGAAACAGATACTTCATGTTCAAGGGACTTAGGCTCACTCCTAGTCAATCTCTGAGGCAGTATTCAAACCCAGGTCTCTGGCTGTCTCCGTGGCCCCATTTAGCACTTCCTCAAAAAAGCACATTAAAACAAGCAAAGCATTGTTCCCTCTCCCCTACACAGGGGAGCCCCCTCCTAGCGCAGCCCAGCTGGTGTCCCAGGGATCCACCAGAGGATGCCTCAGGAGGAGAAGGTCTCTCAGCAACCCGAGGAGGAAGGGCTTCTCCCCGCGAGAATCACCTCGTTCGGGAACGCAGTCATGCTGGACAGGACGTTTCTTTCAAGAAACAGAGAACCCAAGTCAGGGGGGGTTCTGTTAGAGAAGCAGGACCCAGGCAGTCCTGGCCCAGCTTTAATGAGCACAGAGCCCTGGAGGCATCGGAGAAAGCTGAGAGAAAGGGGGTCTGGAAGAAGCACGTTTCTTGCCCAGGCCCCCCCCCCCAAACCCTGGGCTCTTCCCATGACAGACAAGGCTGATGGGTAAGAACAGGGTGTCTCTACATCCCCCACACAGTCTCATCCCCACCCAA
Organism: Gymnobelideus leadbeateri; assembly: GCA_011680675.1. Taxonomy (NCBI): domain Eukaryota; kingdom Metazoa; phylum Chordata; class Mammalia; order Diprotodontia; family Petauridae; genus Gymnobelideus; species Gymnobelideus leadbeateri. The sequence continues at coordinate 322,884 of WOXC01010120.1, read as the reverse complement.
GATGAAAGAAACCTAATGCTAGTGCTTTAAGAGGGGTGGGTGTGGTAGTGGGGAAAATAGATTCTGTATACAACAGGAACACAGTCTTTCCATCAATGAGCATTTATTAAGCACCTAACATATGTATCTCACTATGATGGAATCACACTGTCAAGCCAGAGGGAACAAAGGTGAAAGATGCTAAGAGAATCTATGAAAACCCCTGCTGCCCCCCCCCCACCTGCTGTGGCCCCCCCACCATCCCACCTACCCTGGCCCTCAATCCTGCCTGTCATGGCCCCCCTCACACCTGCTGTGGACCCCTAATCTTGCCTATCATGGCCCCCCAGTCCTGCCTGTTGTGCTCCCCCCCCGACCCCGCCTGCCCCATTTGCCTTCAGAGGAGGCTGCATCACACCAGCACTGAAAGGAGGCCCCTTCCAGTGGATGCCTCTGCTGGGTTGGAGTTTTTTACAGGAGCTGGACCCTGACAACTTAGCTTCTGCGCAGACCTCACGAATGGATTTTGCAGAAGAATCCCAAGGCCTTCCTTTCCCCCTGGGCAGCTGTCCCACACACCAGCTCGGCCCCTCATGGAGGAAAGCAATGACTTTGTTTTCAGACATCCACAGCACAGCTCGTCCTGTTCTGCAGCTCAGGCTGTAGAGGCCTAGCTTCTGTCCTGGGCCCGGGGCCAGGAGAGGTGATGTGGCAGAGGCCTGTGCAGGCCAGAGCGAGTGCAAGTGCGGCCAGGCCTTTCCAGGCTCTTGTTGCAAACGAAAGTGTTTATTTGAATAAGCTCCAGCCAGAGTCTGCTTTGTTATTCTCATCCATTATTTCATCATCTCCAAGATTTATTTCAGATGGAAACCTCCTCCTTTCCCTTGCATGACTGTCTGCATTCTCTTCAAGGTTCCAGCCCCAGTGGAATCCCAGGGGGCAATATGAAGCACACTTGTTGCTAGGTTACACTGGGACATCCCTGGGAAGAGAAATAGGGGCAACAGTTTGGGGCACATGGTCATGTCCTCTGTGGCATGCCCTACCAGGGCTCGTCAGGCTCCCCAGGGGACACAGGACAAGCCAGGAGATTGTCTCAGTTAATGACTATGGAATAGGCCCTTTTTGCTAGATGGCTGCACAATCAATGACAAGAAGGAAAGAAGGAACTCAAGAGAACAGGCCCACCTTGGGGGAAAGGGGCACAGGACTGAGGACTCAGCACCTGTTTGCCAACCTCCTCGACTGCAGATTGTCCTACCCTCATGAGAACCCACAATTCCATCCCTTTCCCTCTTTATTTTCATTCTCCCTGTTTTTCTTTCATTCACCTAATGGAATCCTGGTTTAAAATCTATCCTCGTTTCAAACCCACTCGGAGGTGGGGCAACTGAAACTCTGGGAGATTTGGATCCTACTGGCCCTCAGTGGAAAGCCAACAAATACTGACAGTCCAGGGTATGCATCTTCCACCTCAAAGAATTTTCTTTACCTGGATTAACATGCAGCAATGTTGGAGAGAAAAGAGGAAAAGCTAGAATAAAGCAGTCTTGAAGTCTACAGTGACCAGAGAGAATGTCTAGGCCAAGTCACAGCCAAACAAGAAGGCACGCCATCATCTCTCAGAGGAGGCCATCTGGCCAGCAAGCAGAGCAGGAGGGGTCCAGCTAGGACGTGGTAGGGACGTCTAGCGCCTTCAGATTCTATAAACTACTTGTGAGTGAAGAAAGGAGGAGCAGCATCAGCCCTGGGGGGAGCCAAGCACTCCCAAATGGCCCCACACTCAGCAACATTGCCATGACCCTTCATCTACTCTCTGCTCTTTGCTAAGGTAGGTGACTTAATGAACTCATCTTGGAGCCAGAAAGACCTGTGTCCAGGCCTCACTCCCGACACCTTGGACAGCTGTGCCCTAGAAAGCCTTGTGAAGCTCCAGTTACAGTCCCGCCGTTGGTCAGGGCCCATGGAAGGAGTGTCCACACTGAGGGCTCCCTACACAGATGAAGCCACGGCTCTGCATTTTTAAAGTCTTTGCCAAAACTCACACAGTAGGAACACAGCATAGAGAGTCTTTCCTTTCATCATTCAGCCCTCTGAACTAAGAGTTCCTGTGAAAACCTAAGCCAGTCTTTTCCCCTGCCTGGTCTGAATTCAACTTAGAAAGCAGAGACATAGCTTCTCCTGCATCTTTGGTAACAGAGAGGTGACACCTGGCACTACCATGATGCCATGATTTGGTGGAGAAACCAACAATTCATTAGGTGCCTACTGTGTGCCAGGCCTTTAAGTAAATACTGGAGAAAAGATGTATGTTTACAAAGTCACAAGAAAAAAAATGCACTCTATATGTGTGTGAATGTGAGTGTGTGTGTGTGTGTGTGTGTGTGAATGATTGTGTGTGTATGTGAGTGACTGTGTGAATGTGTGTGTGTGTGTGTGTGTGTGTGTGTGTGTGTTTAATAAACTCAGAGAATCCAACTCTGGGAAACAGCTTCCAAACCATCTAGTCAGCCCAGTCTCCCTGTTTTAAGGATGGGAACAGTGAGGCCCAGAGCAAGGAAGTGGCTGGTGTCAGGGCACCTGCCCTTTTCCAGGACGGCATGCCAGCTCTATGCAGAATGAAGCTGAAGCATGCCCAGGGCCTTCTGAGTGAGGAGAAGGGGGTCCTGGAGGACAAGGAGGCTCAAAGAAGGCCTCGTGGATGAAGTAAGTCTGGTGCCAATCCTCGAGTCTATGTCCACAGAGAACAGACCTCAGGGGGATATCGAGGGAGTGAGTGAGAGTCCAGATCAAGAGAGCAGTGCCCATCACAGGCCCTGGAGGGAGCACAGTGTGTGGGGGTGGGGGAGAGGGAGGGAGGCAGGAAATGGGACATAAGGGCCTTTAGGATCATGGACTGTTTCATGTTTTGCTTTTGTGTTCCCAGGAGCAGCACACACAGTAGGCACCTAATAAATGCTTCCTGACGGACTGAGTTGGGTCGGAGCCTGTTAAACCATTCCTCCAAAAGAAGCCTTGAAGATGGGCCTGTAGAGCCCAGCGAGTCCAGAGCTCGAGAGCAGACAGAGGGACAAACTCCTAGAACAGCGCAGTGATTTCCAGAATTTTCTGGGGCTCAAGGGAGGTGCAGGCGTGATCTCATGCAGCCCTCACAATAAGCCTTGGGGAGAAAGCATCGCTCTTTGTGCCCATTTTGTGCACAAATGACCCAAGGCTCAAGGACACAGGGATCTGCCCAGGGCTGCTGCTGCTGTAAACCACAGTGAACTGGCCAGCTCTGAGGCCAGCCCTCTGGGTGCCCCACCAGCCTGTCAATGCTGGATGGAAGGGGAAGGTGGACATGGGAATGGGCCCTGTGCCCTGCAGTCAGTGGCCTTCAGACAAGATAAAGGGTGGCTCAATAGCCTCCCATCACCCCCGGCTCACTCACCCCCCCATCATCAGCCATGTGCAGATGGTTAAGTCTGGTCTGGGAAGGGCAGGTGGAGTCATCCTGGAGCTGAGCACCCCCTCGTGCCATACCCAACCCTTGTTTGAGGGCTCGGCACAGGGACTGTGCCCACTGTCAGGAGGTGCTATCTTTACTGGAGCTGAACCCATTATCGGTCAGCTTTCCTGGGCAAGCCTGGCCAGGGTGGGCCTGGCCTGGCCTGGGAACAGCGTCCTTCTCTTTGGAGCCAAATGGGACATCCATTCATTCAGCTTGAGCACAGCACAATCCTAGGTACTGTGGGGGGACATTATTGAGCAGTATAAGATGTGCTGCTTTTGGTGCCCAATGACAGCTGGCACATGCTGCTGGTGTGTTCTTGGGCAAATCCCTTACACAGCGTGAGCCTAAAGTTTCTCATGATGTAAAGACAGGTGGTTGGATCCAGGTTCCAGTAACAACCATGGGGCTCCCTGCGTCAGGCCCTTTGAGGGAGACAAAGCACCTTTTTCACAGCCTCCCCCACGGCTTCAGATCAGGTGACACTTTGCAGATAAGGAAACTGTGTCAGGTTAGCTGAGCTGCCCAAGAGAAGTTGGGCGGGAGATTAACAACTTAATAAAATAATAATGTAAAGGCAATATAAAAAAAGATTCACTTTATTGGCCTTAAAATAGTTCTTTTTGAAATGTGTTAAATCAATTTTACATTAATTTCTTTTTTAATTCTGTTGCCATTAAATTAGGTGCTTGAGTTCAGTGCAATAATTAGGACAGTGTAACTGCAGATTTGGAGTTCAGAGAACTTGGAGATCATTTGACCCCAAGTCCTTGTTTTACAATAGGAAAACCATGGCTCTGGGAGGGTAGGGGCCTTGAGCAGCCCTCCTGCTCCAAAGTCAGCCACCTCTACTCTGCGCTGGGTTGTCGGTCTTATTTTTTAAGCAGCAAACTTTTAAAACTTCATTAAAGACTTGAAAAATTTTTTTTCAAATTTCAAAGGGACCTCAGAGACTGTCTAATCCTCTCAATAGAAAACAAGAAGGTTTCATAGCTATGTCCGAGAGGGTGTAGGGAGGTGGAGCCCACCACACCCACAGGCCAGCTGCACCTTGGATTGTCCTCAAACAAACCACACCCTCTCTTCCTGGTCACCACCACCTCTACTCTTGTTCCTGGTTCTGCTCTCTGGGATCAAGCAGACAAAGCCAATCCTCCTCTACCTGATGGACATCCCTCCCCTTTCTCTCAAGTCTTCTCTCCTTTGGGCAAAACATTCCTCAACTCCTTTAACTAAGAATCCACTGTGCCACACTCTCCAAGCCCCTTCTTCCCTGGATTGTCTCTAGATGCACTCACTCCAACTTGAAAATATAATATCCTTCTTAAATTCTGGCAGCAGACACAGCACTAGCAAGTTGCCCTGAAAGGCCAGGGGGCACCAAAATCTCCCATGTTTTGGACACTATGCTGTTCTTAAAAGAGAAATGATCAAATAAAGACCTTACTTTCCCTTCTTGTTAATGTAAGCATTCAGGGACATCACTTCTCCTTTGTCCTATCCCATTAATCTTTCTGTATTCTATACCTATCATTACCTTTAATACTTTCTTTTATTATTTCTATAATTTAGTCTTTGTCTCAAGCATTATTAAGCAAGTAATTTTAGTATTCATTTAACATATTTATCATTATTTTCACTGTAATATGATGGATAAAGAAATTTAAAATCAATGCCCCTATTCTATGATTAATTTTTGAAATAGGCAGTGAGTATTGAAAGTGACAATTTATTCATTATTTTTCAGCTCAGTGCTTTCCATATATTCTTAAAATGCATATTTTTCAGCATTCTAGTCATGGATGTAATTTCTTTTTGGCTTATTTCCTATTTGCTTTTTCATATTCTATTAATGGGATATTGAGGTCACCCACTAGAATTGTTTTTTGTAACCGAAATTTAGTGCTAATTTCTTATAATATTTATTTTCTCTACTATTGAGAGTATGTGTACTTAATTCACTCATTGTAAAGAGTATCTTTAAAAAAAATAGTGCTGGATACTGCTTCTAGGGCTGTATCCCAAAGAGATCATAAAAAAGGGGAAAAGACCCACATGTAAAAAAATGTTTATAGCAGTCATTTTTTGTGGAGGCCAAGAACTGGAAATTGAGGGGATGCCATCAACTGGGACATGGCTGAACAAGTTGTGGTATAAGAATGTAATGAGATACTGTTCTGCTATAAGAAATGATGGAGGGGCAGAGGCAGGAATTGACATGACCTCCTGCTCCAACCACCTTCAATACCTCTAAAATATGACTCTAAACAAATTTTAGAGTCACAGAACACACAAAGTGACAGAGAGAAACAGATCTCCTGCTGAAGGCAGCTTGACAGGCCAACAGGAAGGGTCTATTGAACTGGGAACCAAGCACAGTCACATGTGAGCTGCAGGGAGCCTCAGGCAGCTCCAACCAGTGACCCAGACCAGCCAGAGCAGACTTCAGGAGAGTGAATCACCAGCAGCTGTGGCAGTTTCCAGACTTCTCAACCCATAAATGCCAAAGAGAAAGTAAAAGGTCAGTAGGGAATTCTGTGGGAACTGGGTGACAGAAGAACATGGTCTGGCTGCTGCCCCAGGAGTAAGAGGTGAGGGAAGCATGGAGGCTGCAGCTGCTGCTTCATGGCCGCCTCCAGAGCTCCTGGCCTATAGATCATAGGGGGACACCAAGCTACCATTCAGAGGGTAATTGCTCTTGGTTTAATATGCTTGGATCTGTATCTTGGTTTTAGGAGGTGGTCCTGGGGTGAGTGGCCAGTGTGCCAGAGCTTGGGGTAACTGTAGAGAAGGCATCCTCCTCATAGCTCTGACAACATTTGCAAAACCCCCAGCGATTTGGGACACAGCACTCTCCACTCTGGAAGCAGAGTTCTACCATGGTAAAGAGCTCAAAAAATAAATAAATAATTGGCTGGCAAGTTCAGCAAACACAGGAAGCACATAGAATCCTTTTCTGGGGACAAAGGGGATCAAAACATGGAACAAGAAGAAGTCAATGAAGTCAAAACTCCTGCATCAAAAGCTTCCAAGAAAAATATAAATTGGTTACAAGTCATGGAGGACCTCAAGAAGAAATTTGAAAATCAAGTAAGAGAAATGGAAGAAAAATTGGGAAGAGAAATGAGAATGATGCAAGAAAATAATGAAAAACAAGTCAACAGCCTGCTAAAAAAGACCCAAAAATACACTAAAGAAAATAACACCTTAAAGAACAGACTAACTCAAATGGCAAAAGAGGCCCAAAAAGTCAATGAGGAGAAGACTGCCTCAAAAAGCTGAATTGCCCAGATGGAAAAGGAATTTCAAAAACTCACTGAAGAGAATAACTCCTTTAAAATTAGATTGGGGCAAATGGAAGCTAATGACTTTATGAGAAATCAAGGTATTATAAAACAGATCTAAACAAATGAAAAAATAGAAGACAATGTGAAATACCTTATTGGAAAAACCACTGACCTGGAAAATAGATCCAGGAGAGACAATTTAAAAATTATTGGACTACCTGAAAGCCATGATCAAAAAAAGAGCCTAGAAATCACCCTTCAAGAGATTCTCAAGGAAAATTGCCCTGATATTCTAGAACCAGAGGGCAAAATAGAAATTGAAAGAATTCACCCATCACCTCTTGAAAAATATCCCGGGGCGGAGCCAAGATGGCGGAGTAGAAACAGCTCGTCCAAGCCTCTCTGCCCCCAGATTCCCCACAAACTATGTAAAAGAGGACTCTGAACAACTTCTGGAGCCCCAGCACCCACAGAACAACACAGAGAAGCTAACCTCCCGCTGAGGACAGCCCAGCAGCCCTGCAGGAAGGACCAGCGCAGCGGTCTGGGAGCCGGCAGCGCGCAGAGCGCAGGAGCCGAGCCGAGCAGAGCCCAGGTCCACGTGAGCTGAGGTTTTAGCCCCAGGGCGGCAGGGCCAGCAGCCAGCTGGAGGAACCCCAGAACACCAGGAGCTGTGGCGACTCCAGAATTATCAACATAGACATGCCTAGGACAAAGTAAGAGGTTAGTGTCCTATGGACTTCGGGACCTGTATTTGGGGAATGCGTCAGCTCCCTCCCCTGGGGGCTAGAAGCCACTAAGGACACATGCCATTTTGTAGTTTTCAGAGGCAGGTCTGGCTCCCAGCCTACAAATCGTGGGGAGATCCAGCGATCAGTCTTGGGGGGTAATCGCTCTTGCTTTAACCTCCCTGGATCTGGATTGTGATCTAGGGTGGAAGTTGTGGGTGGGTTTACAGCTTGCCAGAAACGGAAGTTGCCCTCCACACGTTTGGGACAAAAATTCCTCTATCTGGCCTTAAAGCCATAGTGTGGCAACAAGCCCAAAAGTCAAGCAATTAAGTGGCAACATGCCAAGGCAAAGGAAACAGAAAAATGCAACCCTAGACTCCTATTTTGGGGGCATAGAGCGGGAAAAGGACTGTGAGGTCAGAAGTCCTGCTCCAAAAGCCCCAGGGGAAAACATGAGTTGGTTGCAGGCCATAGAGGACCTTAAGAAGGACTTTAAAAATCAAATAAGAGAAGTGGAGGAAAAATTAGAAAGAGAAATGAGAAGGATGCAGGAAAAGTATGAAATGAGGGTCAATAGCCTGACTGAGGAAAACAACACCTTAAAAAATAGACTAGCTCAAATGGCAAAGGAGGCCCAAAAGGGCAATGAGGAGAAGAATGCCTTAAAAAGCCGAATTTAGGGGCGGCTAGGTGGCGCAGTGAATAGAGCGTCGGCCCTGGAATCAGAAGGACCTGAGTTCGGAGCCGGCCTCCGACACTTAATCCGCACAAAAACCTAGCCGTGTAACCTTGGGCAAGTTACTTAACCCCAATTGCCCTAAAGGGGCGGCTAGGTGGCGCAGTGAGTAAGAGGCCGGCCTCGGAGTTTGGATGACCCGAGATCAGATCCGGCCTCAGAAAATGAGCACCCACGCATAAATCAAATGACTAGCCGTGTAACCTTGAGCAAGTTACTTAACCCCAATTGCTTTAAAAAAAAAAAAAAAGCCGAATTTGCCAGATGGAAAAAGAATCTCAAAAGTTCACTGAGGAGATTCATTCCTTCAGAGTTAGACTGGAGCAAATGGAAGCTAGTGACTTTCAAGTACAAGAAGCAAGAGAAGCAGGAGAAGGTAAACAGGGAAAAGAAATCATAAGGAACTTATTCAAGCTGAACTATTTACATTCTTACATGGAAAAGTGATCATTGTAACTCATGAGACTTTCCTTAGTATGAGGATAGTTAAAGGGAATTATGTATATATACGTGTACATACATATATATGTATATATCGGAGGGTGTATGTGTGTATAAATACATATGTGTGTATATGTGTGTACATGTATACATAGAGGGCACAGGATCACTTGAATAGGAAGTGATGATAGCTAAAAATAAAATTAAGAGGTGAGAGGAATAAAATGAGAGAAGGAGAAAGAGAGAGATAGAATAGGGTAAATGATCTCATATAAAAGAGGCAAGAGAAAATTGTTACAGTGGAGGGGAAGAGCAGGAAAGTGAAAGGGAATGAATCAACCTTGATCTCATTGAATTTGGCTTGAGGAGGGAATAACATACGCACTCCAGTGGGTATCTTACCCTGTAGGAAAGTAGGGGGGAGGAGATAAGAGGGGAGATGATAGAAGGGAGGGAAGACTGGGAGAGAGGGCAGTTAGAAGAAAACACTTTTGTAAAGGGACAGGGTCAAGGTAGAAAATAGAGTTAAGTGGGGAGCGGGATAGGATGGAGGGAAATACAATTAGTCTTTCCCAACATAACTACTATGGAAACGTTTTGCATAACTACATATGTACAACCTATATTGAATTGCTTGTCTTTCCAGTGGGAGTGGGTGAGGAGGGAAGAAGGGAAAGAATCTGGAAATCAAAGTTTTAAAAACAAATGTTAAAAAAAATTTTTTTACATGCAACTGGGAAATAAGATATACAGGCACTGGGGCATAGAAATTCATCGTGCCCTACTAGAAAGTTAGAGGGGGCATAGCAGAAGATATAAGAGAAAGCAGATTGGGGGAAGGGGTATTCAGTATGCTTTCTATCTTGGGGTGGGGATAGGGGAAAGATGGGGAGAAAATTTGTAACTCAAAATCTTGTGGAAATTAATGTTGGAAACTAAAATTAAATTTTAAAAAATAAATATTTTTTAAAGAAAGAAAGAAAAAAAAAGAAATGATGAACAGGCAGACTTCAGAAAATCCTGGAAAGACTTATATGAATTGATGCTGAGTGAAGTGAGCAGAACCAGGAGAACATTGTACACAGTAACAGCCACAGTCTACGATGACTGACTTTGATAGACTTATCTCTTCTCAGCAATGCAAGGATCTAGAACAATTCCAAAGGCCTTATGATGGAAAATGCTAGCCTTATCCAGAGAAAGAACTATGAAGTCTGAATGCAGAGCAAAGCAGACTGTTGTTTTTGTTTTTTGGGGTTGGTTTTTTTTTTTGTTTTTTTTTTTTTTTTTTGCTTTTTGGAGGGCAATTGGGGTTAAGTAACTTGCCCAAGGTCACAGGCTAGGTTTTATTTTTTTTTTTTGTTTGTGTGGGTTGAGTGTCTGAGGCCGGATCCGAACTCAGGTCCTTCTGACTCCAGGACCGGTGCTCTACTCACTATGCCACCGAGCCACCCCGACACTGTTATTTTTTGTTTGTTTGTTTGTTTTCTCATGGTTTTTCCCATTCATTAGAATTCTATGCAACATGACTAATGTGAAAATGTGCTTAATAGGAATGTAAGTGTAGAGCCTATATCAGGTTGCATGCCATCTTGGAGAGGGAGGGGGAGAAAATTTAAAACTTATGGAAGTGAATGTTGAAAACTAAAAATAAACAAATTAATAAAAAGAATGATAGTGCTGGGAATTGCGGGAAGACGGAAGTGTGGTGGGACCTAAGGGAACCCAAATTTCCTATAAACACCCCAGTAAATCTCTAAAAATGCACCAGAGAAAAAAATGATAAAGAAAGCCAAGGAAAAGTTATATGTGCTTCTATCCAGTTCAGAAATTCACAGGAGAACCAGAACCCTCCCTATGTTCTGAGAAAAGACCAACCAGATCAAGTAGGCACTGATAGCAAGGCATTCACCAGCAGCCTAGACCCTTCACAGGACACAAAGCCAGACCAGCACCTGTTTCTGGGCTTAGTGCACAAGCCCAGACAAGAGACAAGCCTATGGGATCACAGAGCCACACCAATGTAGAGAGTGCCTGGGCAGCCCACCCAGCTGTATCAGGAGATGGGGCCAGGCCTGAGCTAACAACCAGACAGCTTGTGTCCAACCCAGGAGGAGCGACAAAGGGCTGAGGCAACACCTGAGAATCCAAGAACTTGGGATCTGGCAAAAGGCCGGCTACCAGCACAGCCAATGCCCTTCTACAGGGGCCTGTGAAACATCACAGAAAGGATGGAGCCAGCGTCCAGCTCAGGGCAGAGAACCTAAGGTAGGCCTCCGGGAGAATAAACCAAAATCTAGGAGTTCACACATAAGCCAGGAGCCTTCTGCTCTCATGGCCACACATGCCCTGCTCACACTGTGCCACAGGATGGACGCATCAACAAAAGAAAATGCTGAACACACTGGAGAAATTCTGCCGACCGAGAGAGGCCCAGGAGGTCAAGTCAGGAAGGAGCATGGACTCCCCAGGGCCAAGGGGAGTCTCAGAGAAAAGACCATCCTGACCATAAGGACCCCAAGAGCACCTGGGGAAGTAAAGGAAGATGTGAAATGTCATGCTATATATGTGAAATGACAGATGGAAGATGAACTAATAGCTCGGAAAAAAAGGTGTTTATAGTTGGGTTTCTTGAATATACAAATGGGCTAAACTAAAAAGCAATAATTAGATGATACAACAAGAAATACTAAAAATCAAAAGATTAGGGGGGACAAAAACAGAAGAAAAGGCCAAATATATGCTCCCAAGGATAACGTTGCTCTTCTTTTCCTCTCTTAATGCCTTATAATTGGAATTCCACATTGCTTTGATTTCCTGGGGGCATTTGGGGTCTGGCTAAAGGTCTGCTAACAACAAACGCCCTCCAGGAAACATGACTTCATCTGGTCATTTTCAATGTGCATCTATCTGCTTGTCTTTGGAGTATTTACTGTAAGCAACATATTATGGTTTGAGGGTTTGGGGTTTTTTTGGCTTCTTCTATAAATTTTACCACATTTTTTTCTTTTTTATAGAGAAATTCAAGTCATTTACAGTCAAAATTTCTGGGTTGGTTCTTCCTCCATCATTTCTTCTCTTATATAATTGGTTTTATCAACAAGGAGTATTATCGACAGTATTTGATTAGTATTAACCCAAAGGCAATATTTGTGCAGATACTCTACACACACACACACACACACACACACACACACACACACACACACACACACACACAAAATCACTAGCCACAGCATCTCTAACTGCAGTGTTAATATCTTTCCCATTCTCCCACATCTCTTAAAGAGAATGTTTCTCTTGCATTTCCCATCTACAATTCCCTCCTTTACTTTGTATCTGTGAAGTTCATAAACAAATTATTGCTTTTCTGTCTTAATATATGTAATAACAACATCATCTAAAATGTGTGGCAGCTATTGTGTGCTAGGCCACTGGAGCTTATTGATGGGGAGGAGCAGAATAGGCCTTCATGCTTTAGGGAAGGTGCCTTGGAAGCTGAATAGAGGATGGATTCCAATGGGGAGAGGGTGGAGGCAGGCTGAATCCCCAGAGGTGTCTCTGATATTAATACTGAAAAGCAATGCCCTTGGGAGGCTAGGTGGTACAGTGAATAGATCACCAGCCCTGGAGTCAGGAGGACCTGAGTTCAGACACTTAACACTTACTAGCCATGTGACCTTGGGCAAGTCACTTAACCCCAATTGCCCTGCCTTCCCCACTCCAAAAAGGAAAGAAAGAGAGAAAGAAAGAAAGGAAGGAAGGAAGGAAGGAAGGAAGGAAGGAAGGAAGGAAGGAAGGAAGGAAGGAAGGCAATGCCCCCCCTTGGCCCTCATGACAAGGAGCCTATGGTTGCTCTAGAGTCCAAAGATCTGGGTTCAAACCCCACTTCTCACACTGTTTGACCTTGGACACATCATTTCCTCTCCCTGGAGCTCAGTTTCCTTATCTGTAAAACTTGGATGAGAGGCCTCTGAGGGCTACTGGCTCTAGACCAGCTCTAGACCTAGTTCTAGACACAGACCTAGCTCTAGACTGGCCCTAGACCTGCTTCCAGACCAGCTCTAGAATTAGTTCCAGACCCAGACCTAGATCTAAACCAGCTCTAGACCTAATTCCAGACCCAGACTTAGCTCTAGACATAGTTCCAGACCAAGACCTGGCTCTAGACCGGCCCTAGACCTGGCTCTAGACCCAGACCTAGCTCTAGACTGGCCATAGACCTGCTCTAAACCTAGTTTCAGAGCCAGACCTAGCTCTAGACTGGCCCTAAACCTAGTTCCAGACCCAGACCTAGATCTAGACCAGCTTTAGACCTAATTCCAGACCCAGACCTAGCTCTAGACTGGCCCTAGACCTGGCTCTAGACAAGGAAGAATTTGGGAGCATGCCTCTTTCCTCGGTGAAAGTCCACCTGCCCACTGGTGGCTTGGGGACAGAGGGGGCCTCATCCTCCTGTACCCCCACCCCAGGACATGGTTAAACCTCGCATTCCTCAGTTTACTAGCTGATGGGGAGAACCCGGAATGAGCTGTTTATCTCTGTCCTACTTTCTGGAAGCTGCCGCATCTCCCCAAAGCCAAGCCTAGGCCATGCTGGCTGCCTGCGGAATCCTTCCTTTCCAGACACCATCTGCCAGGCTGTGGTCAGCCTTCAATAACATGGAATCAAAGTTCCAAGCTTCTGAGTCAGCCTGGTGGCCTTGGGGCAGCCTGGCTCATAATCAGGGCCAGCAGGGGTGGCGGTGGAGGGGTGGAGGGGTGCATCATGAAATCATTATCAGCTCTTTCAAGGCCCCTTTGGAGCCATAACAGCAAGTGCCATAAACAACCGTCCCCTCCTCACCCCAAAAGTGAATCAGACGTCCCCCTCTAAAGAGGGAGCTCCAGAGAGCTGGCCAGTGACTGGCCCGGCAGGAGATGTAAACATCCCAGAGATGGACCGATAGCAAGCCAAAGTGAAGGTCGGAGTCTGGGGGCCTCCAAAGTCACTCTTCAGAAGCAGATTAGGAGGAAGAGAGAGGAGGCCACAGAGGCTTGGCATACCCTGGAATAAAAGGGGGGAGGAAGCCCAGGGAGAAGGGCTAAATTGGAGCCCCTTCCCCCCCAGTCAGCCCCTACATGGGCATTGAGCCACAGAGGGTTAGACCGGGCTTAGGCACAACTTGTCATCTCAGAAGCGAAAGGGAAGTCCAGAGCGTAAGAACAGAGAGGAGTCTGGTACAGGCAGAGGTTGGGCTATTACTGTGAGCTAAGAAGTGACAATTAGGAGGAATTCAGACAAACACAGGGAGAGAGAGTGTCACAGAATCTGAGTTGGAGGAAACTTGAAGGCTGGCAGATCCAACCCTGCCATTTCACAGATGACCAAACTAAGGCCAGAGGTTACACCATGATGAGTAGGCAGAGCCTGGGATTGGGGCTCCAAGCCCCAGAACCAAACAGAGTCTCGTGGGAGCTGCTGTGAGGGCACCCTGTAAGAGTGAACACAGGAAAACGAGGAGAGAGGAAGAGGCTTAGGGAAGGTGGAGGGCTAAGGGAGAGGAGTGGGGCATATGCCATCTGCAGAGCTCTGACTCAGCTGCTTGGAGGGACTGTTTTTTCCTTTGTTACAAGGATAAGTTCATGAGGGGCACAGAGGCAGGAGGAGGGAGGGGGAATACCTGAAAATGACTTATGCAGTGAAAACAGAAGGCAATAAAAACCTCTCTGCCCCCTGCCCTGCCCCAACAAAAATGAGCGTCCTCTCCCCCTTTGTCCCTAGCTGGCTGACTTTCAGCAAATTCATCTCTAACCATGAAAACAGAATGAGACGCTCCCAGACCCTGAGATTTGTTTTCCTGTTGACTGACCTCTTGCTTCCATCCCAGATCTGAGCAGAATTCTCCACGTGGAAAGTTCTGCCAGTAAAAGCCCCATTTGTTGCCAGATGCCCTGGTGACTGGAAGTCCTGTGTCACCCTAGTGTGAACAGCACCCTGGCCCCCCACCCCATGGTCCAGCCTCTCCCCTCCCTTCCTTCAGGGGATGCCACCAGCAGGACTTCCTTGAGTGCTAACCCACATTGTTCCTTGTGGAAACCCTGACTCTGGCCAGTGAGGCTGAGAAGCCTCCAGGCTCCCCCAGGCCCCTGCTGACAGGGGACAACATGAGACAAGCAAAGGCTGCTGGGAGCCCGGCAAGCTTTCTGTAGGAAGAACAATGCTGGCTTGTCCTTGCAGCCAGAGCAGGCCAAAGGGGGGGGGGGGGGGCAGAAGACCGTATTTGGGGATGGGGAGGGTCAGCAAGGCACAGCAGAGGTGTAGAGAACAGGCCCTGTGCCACCACTGACACACTTCTGCTAGGTGACTGGACTTCAGAGCCCAGACCTGACACCCCAGAAGAGCTGCTGACCGGCTTCTGCAGATGGAGGGTCCACACAGGGAGAACTCCCTGCATCAACAGAATCACCCTTCAGAAGAAAACCCAGGTGGATGGGAGCAAACGCATTGATGCCGAGGGTCCACAGGCCCTTGCTCAAGGGCACTGGGCTCTGGAAAACCCCAAGATCTGGTCCATCCCAGCCGGGTTTGGCCGCCCAGAGCACACCATCAGTCAATTGGTAAACACTGATTAAGCCCTACTGTCTACCTGGCATTGTGTCAGGTGCTGGGGAGATAAAAAGGGCCAAAGACCGTCCCTGGAGAGACCAGGGGTCCTGAACAGTTAGCCCCTAGGCTGAAGGAGGGTCCCCACAGGGAGGCCCCACAACTGCTATCCAGCCCTCCTGGCCCCCTCTTCTCCAGGCATCACTATCCCAGGCCAGTCCTGTTCCCTCCCACTTCTCGCCTCCATTAGCCTTGACTCAGGGAGGAGAGAAGCCAAGGCTCAGGACAACTTGTCACCGGCAGCCTTGGGAGTGGCTCCAGTTTGAGCCCACATTAATGACAGACTGAAAAATGGGAGGGCTGATCATCACAGCAATCAGAGGGATGGAGGGAGGGTGGGGAGAGGGAAGGAGGGAAGAAGGGAGGGACGTGCTGCTGTGATCTTCAATTTACAGCCAAGGTAACTGAGGCAGATGGAGGTCAAGGAACTTGCTCAAGGCCACTCAGATATCACTTGGGCAGGATTTGAACCATCAACCATGGGAGCAGAACAAAGACCCCCCAAAGACTTGGAGCCTCAGGACAGCTGCCAGATGTTTTGTTGGGCTTAATTACTAACTACTTAGCCCAGTGTCTGGCACATAGCAGATAACTGGTCAATGTTTAATTGACTGTGTGTCCATCTCCATGTACAAGTTCATGGGGTTTCAAGACAAAAAAGGGTCTCCCATCCCTTCCCCAAAGTCTCCCTTCTGCAGCATTCTTGCACCCTGCCCCAGCCCCCAGTGATCCATCTGTCTGTACCGGAAGGACTCCAATAATGGAGACTCCTTCCACCACTTCCACCTCCCAAGGCAGCCTGTCCGCCTCAGAATGGCTCAAATTGTTAAGATGCTTTTCCTTACTTCCAACTGAAAACCAGTCTCTCCTCAGCACCCACCAATTACCCCCTGAATCTGGCCCCTGGGACCAAGCAAAAAAACCCTAGCCAATTTTCAAAATGGCAACCTTTCAAGTCCTTGGAGGCAGCTCTCACCCCCTAGTCAATAAATTTCTGTGACTCCCTATATCCTTTGGGATCAAATCCAACATCCTGTTTGAGCTTTAAAGAGTCGGGCCCCCTCCTCTGTGATCCAGTGACTGTGGCCTCCTAGATCCTTCTCCCATAAGACCCTCCCTCATCCAACCCTGAGGATTCTCCTGGGGACCCTGCTCTCTCTCTCCATGATCCTCTCTGCCCCTTGTCTCTCTCCAAGTTCTACCTACACCCTCAGCTTCCAGAGGGAGCCTCCCCTGACACTCCACAGCCTCGGGACTTTGGGGGAGGGGTGCCACCAATCTATCCTCTATAGATCTTGTCCCATGTAGTCTCTGCCCTCCCCCATTACAGAGAAGTGACTCAACCCCAGTGCTCAGCACAGTGATTAGAACACAGAAGGCACTCCATAAATGCGTGCCGACTTGACTGGCCAGAAAAGAACATTTGGGACGAAATTTGGGATGGTTTTAGAACAACTCCAACTCCAATTTAGACCAGCAACCCAACTCCTTCTTTTTACAAATGTGCGGATGGAGACCCAAGGTCTAGTGGCATTGGAACAGAAGCCTAGTCCTCTTGACTTTGGCCTTCGCTGGGTCTACTTGGCCCCACTCAGAGTCCCTGGCACTGTCCCACCTGATCCCACCCTGATTCTGGGTAGAAGCCAGGCGTTACCTCCGCCCATTCTCCATGGGCGTCCTGGTATAGTCGGTTCAGGGGTTTTTGCCTGGGTATTGGTTCACTTTTGTCTTAAGGGAAGAGGAAAGGTGGCCTGGTTGGACAAGTTACGCTCCCCAAATGTGCCCCTTCTACTAGGTGATTCCAGGGTGCCAATTTGCTTCCAACAATCCTGAGGCAGCCTGTGTGGCCCGTGAGAATCACCACTCCCAGAGTTACCCTATGGCGTGCTGGCACTTTCTCCAAGAAACTCTTGTTAAAATGAACCACATGCTGGTAGCCGTTTCTAGTAATGCAATCTCCTAGTTACATCACTGTGTTGTTTTTTGTTTTTTTGTTTTTTTTTAACAACAAGAGTCTGTTGTAGCAAAAGAGGGTCAAAAATCACATTTGAAGTGAGTAGTCAGTCCTCAGTCGTCCCCATGGAAACATGCACTGGACCCCTGAGCTGGATTTCTTCTGTTCTGCTGCCTGCTTTGAGGCTACCTCTACCTACATTTAGGGAAAACAGTCTATTATACATTAATCATGCCATTTCTCTGTGCCAGGCACAGGCAATGGACCAACCTCCCCCCAAGAGATTACATCCTATGAGATGGATAAATTCCCTTAAGGCAAGCACCTCTCAGTTGTG
Source organism: Gymnobelideus leadbeateri (assembly GCA_011680675.1). Taxonomy (NCBI): domain Eukaryota; kingdom Metazoa; phylum Chordata; class Mammalia; order Diprotodontia; family Petauridae; genus Gymnobelideus; species Gymnobelideus leadbeateri. Next base: position 305,284 of record WOXC01010120.1, on the reverse strand, counting down.
ACCATGGTTCCCTCAGCGGGCCTAATTGCCCCAATGGGATCACATAGAATCAAAGAATTTCAGGATTGGGAAGGACCTTGGACAACATCTAGTTTAACCATCACCCAAAGCAGGGATCCCTTCTCTAGCACTGGTCCCAGGAGCAGATAATTTTTCTCAGGATGGCTGTAATTCACTGTTGAGAATCATGTTTTTTTCTAGCATTCTTACATTTTCCTGTGAGTACATACAAATGTGAGTTATGAGGTAACACAGCCACCACTGGTTCTAAGTGCACCCTCCATGTAGACGGTATTTAAGCAGGTTCTTAACCTCTTCTTCTGTTTAAAGCTCTCCCACTCCTCCAAATCACCCTTCACACCCAGGCTTTGAGACCCCCCAGCATCCTGGCTCACCTCCTCTGGATCTCCTCCACCTCGCCAGCATCCCTTCCAAATATAGCACAATAACCCTGGGTGGCCTGGCCAGAGCTGCCTGCGCAGGGAGGGCCCTCAGCTCCCTAGTCCCAGGAATGGAGCCTGTGGTGAATTAGCTTTGGGGTTGCCATGTCTGGGTGACTCGATTATACTTCATGTCCTCCCAGCCCTCTTGGTCTTCTTTAAATGAACTGGTTAAGAAATAGGAACTTGGAGAGGAAGCTTACATCACCCCACTTCTCACAAAACAAGAGTAACCAGGTGTCTCTGACCTCGCCTTTGGAGCAGGAGACCTGGAACCAAGAGGCAGGTCTTGATCTAATTCCCCCATGATCAAACCCTCTGCTGTGCATCAGGCTGCTGGCACAGGCTGTCCAGAGCTTTGGGGGTCTTGAATCAGCTGTCCCCCCTGCTGTCCAGAGGGGGCTCTGAGAAGCTGCCATTCAACGCTTTAGGAGGCACTTGGATGAAGAAGGCTGAGATGGAACCTTCTCCAAGATGGTGATAGAGGCAGATGGTCATCAATAGCTAGCTGGATTATACTCTATTTAATATGACTTAGCCAGCATTTACTGAGCACCTACCTCATGCCAGGCATTGTGCCAAGTGCTAGGATAACAAACTTAAACAGCCCCTGCCCCCATGGAGTTTACCTTCAATCAGAGGAAGAAGCAGGTCTACACAGGAGCACATGGTAAAGTAACTGGGGTGAGAGAGGAGGGGACAGCAGCAGGTGGAGGGATGGCTAAGGCATTGTGCCAGCGGGGACACTGAGCTTAGCTCTACATGCAACAAGAGATTCCATGAGGCAGAATGAGGACAGAACAACCTATGAGCAAAGGCATGGAAGCGGGGAGTAGGTCAGGGTAAGAAGGAGGAATGTCGTAGTGGGGCTGGTGCTGGTGATGGTGGCCATGGTGATGGTGGCCATGGCAGTGCTGGTGATGGTGGTAAAGTGGGCCACCAACACTCTCTCCTCGTCTTCTCACCACTGCCCTGGGTGGAAGGTGGAGGAGCACCATGTGCATTTGGCAGAGGGCCCAGTCAGGGGGAGAAGAACAGACAGGAGATGGGAGGCCCAGGCAGATGCAGTCTTACAGCATGATGATGTTTCCCGTTGACGAGTGTCCTGGGGAAGGAATCAGAATGCATCTCTGATGCATGCCCTACACCTAGGAGCAGCAAGGCCCCAGCCAGAGAGAAGGCTGATAGAGAGGGATACTGAGACATCCAGTATGGGATTTTTGGAATTCATTTGCTTGTAGCTGGGGTCTTGCTTTTCCTGGCTTTCTTGATTGGGAAGTGGAAGAGAGAGAAGGCCTATCTGAAAATAAAGTAAAATCTGTTTTTTTGAAGAGAAGATATTGGCTTGCAGGCCTTTAAAAGGTTGAGGGGACAGCCACTTCCTAGGTCTGCCCAGCCAAGAAGGCACTGTGGACAGAGGCTAGGCAGAGGAAGAAGAGCAGGGTCTTTGGAGAAATCCCTTCAGGACAACAAGCAAAGGAATTTAAAATGTGTCAGAGAAGACTGTGAGGCTCCGGCTTCTGACTGGGGAGAGCAGGGAGAGGAAGTCAGAGGAGCTGAAGGGGAACCAATGGAGAAAACCAAAGCCAACAAAGGAGAATCCATCTCACCCTGCCTTCCAGTGATCTCTCTGCAGTGGGCCTGTTGGTTTCACTTGGGGTGATAAATTCATTCAGTGAGTATTGATGAGTCGTTATTTCTATTTGGAGGGCAGACTTGGAGGCCCCCACAGAAGGAGGGAATCCCTCCCCACCAGCCCAGCCTCAACAAGGAGTCACCAAGCCTTCTGGGGTCCAACAGGGCTTCAGAGTTTGGGGCTGAGATGCCAGGAGCCGTGCTGGCAGATCTGAGGTCCCATTCCTATCTGTTGATTACACCAGAAGTTCAGAAGCAAATCCTGGGACTGAGGCCCACCAATAGGAATGGTGCTGTTCAGCAAACAGGGGGCTCTCCAGGGGCAGGCAGGAAGGCACAAAGAGCTGGCAAACACAATTTCAGCAGCTGCAGAGGGGAGGGCATCAGGCTAGTGACCTAGAGGGCCAGTCATTCACCTTCTAGTGTAAAGTGAGCTGCCTTCCTAGGGCCTGCATCCAGGATGTGCTGGGGAGAGTCATGTTTTCTTCATTCTTCTTCCAGGCCGGGGGTTTATTCTCTAATGGGGGAGGCTGGAGGTCAAGGCCAGGGGGTTGGGAGCAAGGGGGACATTTCAGGGCAGACGGTAGGGCTTGCTGGTCCTCCATCTTCCTAGAAGGCTTGTAAGTTGGTGACCCCCCACATCACCCAAGGGGTGTGAGCCACCATATACCTCTTCCTGCCTAAAGCTCCTGTGAAACCGGGCAGGTTGTGGAGAAGGGAGTGTCATGGGGGAGAGGCAAAGGGAAGACCTTGGTTGGGCTCTGGGGGCCCAGGGTTGTTGTGGGAGGGGCCTAGGGGAACAAGGTGGGATCTAGGAAGCCAATGGCTAAATCATTGAATAAGAAGGTGATGTCCCTGGTGCTGCCAACTTAGCCTGCACTGGGAGAGGCCCGGTGTCCAGGATGAGGGAGACATTGGTCCCTCTGGGTTTTGCCCACCTCAGACCCCAGCTAGAGGGCTAGGTCCACTTCTGGGTACCACAGTCTAGGAAGGACAGGGATAGACTGGGAAGTTCGTAGGAGAGCCCAGCCAGGATGACTCAGGGCCATTGAACACTGTGGCTGCCTCCTGAGGGACTGCCCTGTGCAGGAGGGATTAGGCTTGTGCTAGGTACCAGATAACAGCCTAGGGCGGCAGTTTGGGCTCATGAGGGAAAGCCTGGCCCCCGTAAGAGCCATCCGAAGCTGGTGCTTGTCAAAGGCATGAAGAAATGGCTGGCCTGGCCCTGGCCCTGCAGCCTGAGGTGCCCACCTGGATTTGGGTGCCCCTCACTCCTCATGTTTCCTCCCAACCTAAAAGTGTAAGAGGGGCCTGAGAATCATGGCAGGCACGACTGAGGATGTGTCACTTCCAAACAGGCTTTACTCAGTAAAACCTGAATTTGACTGATGGAAGCTGATGTCCCCACATGGTCCCATTCTTATTTTATTTTATTTTTTGCTTTTTGGAGGGGGGAAGGTAGGGCAATTGGGGTTACGTGACTTGCCCAAGGTCACACGGCTAGTTTTTGTGTCAAATGTCTGAGGCTGAATTTTAACTCAGGTCCTCCTGACTCCAGAGTCAGTGTTCTATTCACTGAGCCACCTAACCTCCCCCTCACATGGTCCCATTCTTATTCTTGGTGCACCAGTGACGGCTCTCCCTGATACTCCACTAATCCAAGGACAGGGAGAGAAGAGAGGCCCAGGGGGGCAAGCTTCCCTATCTGGACCACTCTGAGTCAGGATAAAGGTCCACTTCAAGCCCAAAAATGCTGGGGCCCAGCCCAAGAAGAGGCCCCTGTGGAGGAGGCCAGAGCAGCCAGTCTGGGTCTATTCAAGCCAGGGGAGAATCACAGGCGCATATTTTAGCTCTACAAAAGAAAAACTTGGCTGCACAAGGCTGCACAACATACTTTCCTTGGATGAGATAGGTGACTGTTATGCTAAGCGATTAGTCTGGTTTATCTGATTTAGCATGAGAGGCCCACAGGGAATAGTCAGAGGACCCAGGTTCAAATCCTGGCTACCTATAACCCAAGTGACTCTGGGCACATCATAGGGTCATTGTTGTGAAGCTGAAGGAGAGTTCAGAGGTGGTCTGGCCCAAAACCACGCAGATAATGAAACAGGCCCACAAAAGCCCAATGGCTTGTGTGGGGACACAGGAGCACTGACTTAAAGCTATAAGGTCAGCTATCTCATTTTACAGATGGGGAAACTGAGAACCAAGCAGGAAGAGTGATGAACCCAAGTTAACAGAAGTGGGAAGTGTGAGGATCCGAAGCCAGGCTTCTGTGTACCCATTTCCTTCTCTGTAATAGGCACAGGCTGGACTCCAGACCTAATCTCCGATCCTTTTATCCAATTTTCCAATTTACCCAAACTGGAAGTGACAGGGCGGTGCACAACTATGTGAGTGAGGGTCAGTATTCTCAAAGGGCAGGGTGGGCCAGAGAGACTTAGGCACCCTGGGGCTCCAGGAGCCAACAAATTCTGGATGAGGGCCCCAGGCTGGTGAATGGAGGTCCAGTCATGGGGAGGATATGCATCGGGCTGGAAGGACTCTGCATCAGAGCCAGTGGAACCAGCAAGCCGGTTCAGATCTCACCTGTCACAGGCTCGTTGGGCCATCCCTCCCCCCGCTGGAGGTTCGGGCTCCTTGACGATAAAATGGGAGTCAGCCTGGAAGACCCTGAAGGCCTCATCCAGGTGGAGAGTCTCTCCTTTTCCCTCCAGATTAATTTGTGACCCAAACAGTCATTGAGTTGGCCATCCAAACTAATGGGAGTGCAGAAGCCCCTTGTGACCGCCCCACCTTCAGCTTCTTCCCCACCCGATCTGTCACAGAGACAGACCAAGTACCATTTGGGGCTGCAACATGAAACACGCGCACAGATCTCCCAAGACACTTCACTCACGGTGAAGGTGAAATATGGCCACGGGCTCCTCCCCACTCGGCCCCAGCCCCTTCAGACGCCATCTGTAGAGTCCACACTTTGAAGCTGGGAGCAGCCCCCCACCCAGCCCCTCGCCCCTGTCTCAGGCCGCCATCCTCTGTGCCAGTGGGTGACAAGCAGGGAAGTCCTTTCCTTCACCTCCTACCTAAGGCAGACCCTCCCCAGTGGCAGGTCAGAGACACTGGCTAGAGAAGGTCATTCTTGGCAGGGAGAGAGCCCCCGCTATTTGGTGTCTTTCCACCCCAGTGCCCAGAAGTGACAGGAGCTTCCTAGAGAACCGTAGGTACTTAACAGGATAAGTACTTAACAGAGACTGGCTGATTGAATGATTGGGCGATCCCAATGGCCCTGGTTAGCAGCCAGTGCTGGAGCCCGGAGTCCTGGCCCCTCCTGGCCGAGTCTCTCCCCACTCCAGTCCGTCCTCCACAGGCTTCCAAATGAATGCTCCTGACACACAGAAACCATCATCCCTTTGGACTTTAAAGGAGCTTTCCTCACAAGAACATCATGGGCCACAGAACACCAAGGTCTCCTCACTCAAAGATCCTTCCCCTGCTGTCACGGGCTCCACAATCCAGGATCAGCCAGCCGAGCCCCACAGCTCCCCCTTCACACCACAGTCTCCATTCCAGCCAAGGCAGAAGATAGCCTTTCATTCGTGGACCTCACCACTGGCCACCCCTCCCTATTCCCACCTCAAACATCTCCTATTGACTTAGGGAGCCTAGTAGATGAATATGTGCTGGCTCCATCCACAGAACTGAAGCTCCCTGTGGGCAGAGACCAAACCAAATGGTCTGGCACACAGTAGGTGCTCAGAAAATGCTTTACCTGTCCCACAGCCCTCTTTACATCACCCCTGCCCACCCTCTGATCTTCCAGATAGTGATCCACTCTGCTTCCAAAGCCTAACACAAGCCCTTGTGGGCCTCCCCTCAGATGCCTGGCCAGGTCCCTGGCCCCACTGGTACTACAGGCAGGCCTGGCCTATCTCCAACTAGGTTCCCTGAAGGCAGGGCCTAAGCTGGTGGTTGTTCTAATGCCCAGGCAGAGCTGGGTGAACATCTCCTTAAGGGAGGGGCTCTGTCCTCTTGACCTGAAGCAAACAGGGAGTGGACATTCCTGTTCCCCAAGCCATCCAGACAGTCTGGCAATGAGGGCTTCCAGGCTCTGCCTCTTCCACGTGGTGGAGGAGAAGCCTGGACATTGGGGAAATGGAGAAAAGGCAGAGTCACTGATGCCAAGTATGGCAGGTGATGCCAGGAGCCCATCACTCAAGGGCCTGATTCAGCCACATCGACAGCCAGCCTCTCCTTTTTAAAAGAATATTTGTTGGATTCTACCAGTCACAAAGCATTGTGGCCCCAGTGAAGATCACCAGAGGGCACCAGAAAGTATGCTGCAGGGGGAAGGGCCCCGGCCCACTGCCAACAAGAATCCACAGAAGAGAACCAGGGTTGCAGATGGGATCTAGAGAATGTACAGGTAAAAAGATGGGCTGGAGATATGACTGGAGAGCAGGACAGCAGATGGCCAGCCCCAGCACCCCGTATTATCCTTTCCACATTAAGGCCAAGAAAGGCCCTTGACATGTTGGGCAGATGCCCAATGGGGGAAATGGGGGTGACATGCACCGAGTCAGCCAGGAATGGGTCTCCATCTGCATCAGTGGGGAGGATGTTCCCATGGATGAGATCATGGAGCCAAGGGAGTATTTGAGGGGCTACTTGGAAAGAAGAATTTGCATGAAGGAAGGGCCCCCAAGTCTCACCTGGATGGTGAGAAAATTTGAAACCAAGCCATAAAAAGGGCCAATGGAAGGGACTGGGCTCTTTAGCCCAGAGAAAAGCTGTAAAAATAGAGCAGGGCCAGGGGATCAAGGACAGCTGTCTTCAAACAGTCCACTTCCAACAGAGATCAACTCACTCTGTGCATCTCCAGGGGCTCCTCCAATTGGAACTGAGGGATGCATTACAGAGAAATGCATTTCAGTTCAGTGGAAAGGGAGCACTCTGCTCCCCTCAGAGCAGGCAGAAAAAGTAATGAACCACCTTTTTTGACAGGGAGCATTCTGCTACTGTGGGATGCTCAGGGACCACAGATCTGGAGGTGGAAGGAGCCTCAGAGGTCTTCTATCCCAGTGCTTCCACTTTATTAATGGGGAAACAGAGGCCAAGTGTGATTCAAGAACTTATCCAAAGTCACCCAAGGAGCAGGTGCAGAGGAGATCCCTCTTCAGTACTTTCCAGCTCTCAGGTAACAGAATGCACTAAGAACACTGGAAGAGGGAAGATTTTGAGGAGAGCTGAGGGCAGCCTTATTTGGGGTTATAAGCTACTCTTGGCGAAGCATCTCTGCAATGCAGGCCCTGGACAAGCCAGGTCAGCTCAGCCCTGAGGACTGGACCTCTGCCCCTACTTTGGGGTAAGAATCAGCCTTACCTGCAAGTTGTAAGGTCCATGCCACAGTCTGAACATGGCTTGGAAACAGTTGTTTTCCAAAGGCTCAATACTAAAAGCAAGTATCCTTCACAGTGACCGGGTCTGACAAACAACCTGAGTTTCCATTCACTGCCCATCCCAGCCCCACTTGTCCGGCTCCACTCCACACCCCAGTGCCCCGTACCTTCTCTGTGATATAGAAATTAGAACTGTCCGCGTGCTGCAAGGCAAAGCATTCATGGTTGGTCAGCGTCCACCTTGGAGAGAGCACAGGAAAGGCATCTGTCAGTGAGCCCCTGGGGCACCAGGGTCTTGGGATGCCCTGGGGACGGGAGCCTGGCCAGGTCACTCTCAGATGCAGATGGGGAGTCCCCCCACCCAGGCATTCCCTACACCCCAGAAATCTAGATCCCAGAGTCCGGATTCTTTTTCAGAAGTGCCTTTGCCAAGCCTCAATTGTAGGGTGGTGTTTTCAGCAGACTATCAGCCATGCCCAAGAAAAACAGAAAACTGAAAATAAGTCTAAGGAGACTCCTCCCAAAGCCTAGTTCTGGCTGCCCTCAGCTGGGCATGGGAGCTTGAAGGGCAGAAAAGAGAGAAGAGCCAGCATAGGCCCCAGCAGCCCTCACAAACACCCCACTCTTGGACTATACAAGGCATTCCCCAAGGGAAGGATGGGGATAAGTAATTACCTGCCCCCCCCACCTATGGGCCAGGGCGGGCCTCTGGGGTGCTAGGGTGCCACTTACCCATCACAAACTTCCTTTATTACTGCAGACAGGGGCTTCTTCTACAAGGCAACATAAGAAGAAAGAAAACACTTGGTTAGAAAGACTCATGACATCGTTCTGAACGCAGAACTTAGAAACACTGATGCTGTCCAATTAAACAAGCAAGGCTTTTCACTTTCTTTTCTTTTTTTTTTTTTTTTGGTGGGGGGGTTACGTAACTTGCCCAAGGTCACACGGCTAAGTTTTTTATTTGTGTGTGTGTTAAGTGTCTGAGGCCGGATCCAAACTCAGGTCCTTCTGACTCCAGGGCCGACACTCTACTCACTGCACCACCTAGCCGCCCCAAGGTTTTTCATTTTCATTAGTTCTTATTTAGTCATGGTTCCATTTCCCAAGTTCACAAGGGGTACTCCTTCCCCCCTTCCCAAATGGCACTAACCACCAGCCCAACAAATTCAACAATTCAAATGCCATTGGCTGCCCTTTGTCACAAAGGCGTAGTGGCATAGACCTGGGAGAACCTGAGTGTGAATCCTGCCTCAGTCACTTTGAGCTGTGTGACCCTGAGCAAGGCCGCTAACCTTTCTCAGCTCAGGTCCCTCGTCTGTAGAATGGGGACAATGGCCAGTGCCTCCCAGAGTCGTTGCAAAAGTCAGTAACATGGAAAGTAAGATACCTCCAGTTTCACGGAGGCAGGAGTGACGATGGTGGTGGGGGACTGAGGGTTAGTGACTGGGGCATGAAGGGAAGAATTCTGCCTCCAGACTCAGCAGACCCAGCTTTACATCTCTCCCCACTATTTACCTGTGTGACTGGGGGAAGCCAGCTACTCCCCAGTCTAGGTTCTGGGGGCCATCCAAACCACGCACAATGTCCACAGCTGGCAGCATCAGGACAGACACGAAGGTGGAAGGAAATTCTGGACTTCCCTAGAAGCCTTGCCAAGTCACATAGGACACATCAGCCACAGAGTAAATGGTTTGTTCTTGGTTGAAAACAAGCTCAAAATCAAGGCGATTTGGACTAAAACATGTCCTCAATTAAACATGTCCTTCCATGAGCTCAGCTGGACAGTGGCTGGGCCCTGTGCACCAGGCTGCCCAAACAAACACAGGCCATAGATCAGTGCACCATAAATCTGGAGCTGGACCTAGGAGGTCACCAGTCTGATTCCTTCATCTCCCAAGTGAGCAAACTAAGGCCTGGAGAAACTTCAGTGGTCTGCAAGCATCAGAGGCAGGATCTGAACCCAGGCCCTCTCACCTAGAGTCAGTGCTTCCTGGAGTCTCAGCAAGTCTCTGTGGTTCCCCTTCATGGAACAATGCAGGGCACACACGTGGGGAATCTGTGTGTTATTACTTTATCTTCCAGATGAGGAAACTGAGGCTCCAAGAGAATGTCCCCTGACCAAGTCACACAGCTCATGAGTGTAAGCTGAGGCCAGGGTTGAGGCCCAGGACTCCTCACTTCAGGGTCCGGACCCATGCTCCTCTGGCTCTCCAGCGGATGGATCTCCTGTTTTCTGATCTCTCTCTTGACATACCAGCCTATGTCACCATCCCCAGAATAATGGACCCCTTGGTCTTGCTCCAATGCTCAGGCCTCCCCCAACAGGATGGCCCCCCTCCATCCACCAGATCCCTCCAGGGACATTTTGTGTGGGTGGTAACCAAGCTTCAGGGGACTCCTCGGGCAGCATCTCTAACTACCTTTTCAGAACAAACAAAAAGCTAATAACAAACAGGACATTCTGGATACAGCTTTCCCAAACAAATCCTTTGCAGATGTGCACAGCTGTGAATAAGTGGTCAGGCATCAGTCAGCAGAAGGATGCCATCATTCCTCAGCAGAATCACCAGGCAACCCCAGGTTTCAGGGAGCCTCTCAGCCTTGGAAGCCCCCTCTTCCTGCCCTCTGGAGGGCCACGCTCTTTCCCAGGTCCTGCCACAGAAGTGGGCAGGACTGATGAAAAGGAGGAGCTGGGTAAGGAGCCCTGGCCTGGGGAAGAAATTCCCTGCCTCTGCCTCCCTCTCCACATTTCTTTTTAAAGCCCGGACTCTCAAGTACTAATGGTATTTATTGTGAGTGCAACAAACCCCCTTCTTATTGCTGACTTTGAGAGAGGTTGATTGATTGAAAGGTTCAAACATAGCAGAAACATCCAGAAAGATTTCATGACTCTCCTCAAGGATCCTACACATGGATTCCCACAGACCCTCATAGAACCTCCACCTGCAGCTTCCCTGACACGTGGGCATATAGCCCCTATTCAAAGCCTTATCTCTGGGGGAGCTCCCTCCCTCCCAAGGCAGCCCACTCCACCTTGGGGTAACTCCACTTTGTAAGACAGTTTCCTTACCCAGAAAGCCCGATTCTGCTTTTCAGCACTGGCCCTCATTGTTCATGGTTCTGCCCAACGGGGAGAAGCAAAACAAACCTCATCCCTCTGTGCCTCAAAACAATGATCCTGCCTCTCAGGCTTCTCTTGTCCAGACTAGACATCCGTGGTTCTTTTTACCTCTCTGTGTGGGACATGACTGGTTGGCTGCCATCCAGTCTCCCCGCACCGGGCACGTTCCTATGTGTCCATGCCTCTCCTAAAGTGTGATACCCAGGGGAGCCCAGGGCTCTGGCAGGACATTGTCCCAGGGCCCTTCAGTCCATTACAGACTCAGTTACAAATCCATATATCTAAAAGTCTGTCCAGGGAGTAGGTCCCAACTCCCCAAAAGCTCCGGGGGGTAGAGGAGCAGGGAGTTGGGTTCTTGACCCTCTTTCTTGTTTCAGAACAAAATCCTGGCAGCCACAGGTCAGCATATGAGGCCTGAGTCCTTCCTCAGTCAAGTGCTTGCAGAGGTCCCGCTCTGCCATCCCCTAAGAAGGCTCAGCTACAGTGGGCTTGTCGGCCCTGCTCTGCTCTCGTCAAAGTCTTCTCCCCAGACCTACATCAAGAAGTTAACTTGTGGCCCCAAGGGAAGGTCCCTCCAGGGAGCCAAGAAGTCAGGGCCTGGGGCTCCTCAAGAAGAGACACACCAGAGAGAAAGACTCAGGGAAGTTCTAATGACTAATCCATCAAGAAACACGTGGTAAATGCATACTGGGCACTGGCCCCTATGCTGGGCAGGGCAGTTCACAAACACAAGAAGCATTCCTGCCCGAGCAGCTTCCAGGCCAGCCAGGAGAGGCGGCGCCCACACACTGTGGCAATCAGTGGGTTTAGGCCATTGAGGGCACCGGGGGATATGGAGGTGGTGCCATGAGGGGCATCAAGGTGCAACCTGTTCCAAACATACTTTTTAACTAGAAGCAAAAACCCTGAGAAAGAAAATGGATGTTTTTTGTTTTATTTCAAGTTCCTTTGGATAGCTTGTTTTTTCTTTAAAAAATGGCTTACGAATCATTTTTCAAGGATGGGAAATATTGATCATAGAATGTAAAGAACTGAACAGACTTAAAGAATCATCGAGGAGCCTGGCCCCAGTTTCACACATCCAGCGAGACCCAGAGCAGGGAAGGGCTGAGCCCAGAGTCACGGGAAGTCACCCAAGAAGCCCGCCAGGCTGGAGATGTTCTCTTCAGTCTCTGAGATTCCTCTAAGCCAATGTTGGATCCTGATTTTGATCAGAGTTAGCATGTCTGGTCCAAGTCTGTCTTCCAGAACTCACTAGCTGTGTAACCATGGGCAAGGGCCGCCATCTGCGTGATGAAGGCAGTGCCATACAGTGATGCTGGGAGATGTTTACACCAAAGTCACAGGCCCTTGTCTCCATGCACACACAACAAAGGAACTTTGGAATTTCCCCAAAAGAAGCCAGGTGGTTCTTCTGCTGCTCAGCCTGAGAATCAGCCCATGGTCCAGCCGCCATGTTTTTCCTCCATGCACATGCTGTCAGACAAGTTCACCCAGATGCATACTGAAACCAGGGCAGTGAACTTTCTCCACCCACTTGGTCTTTCCTCGGTGGAAGGACAGGCCAGACTCATGCCATCCAGGGGGCTCTGCAAGACCCTGGGACCAGAAGCCGTCCATACAGTGTGACTCTGGAGGGCCTCCTCCTGACCCCAGAGAATCCCTGGCCTTTGCCCGAGGTCTCCTCCATCAGAGCAGGCCCTTTGGGCAGGGACATATCCCTCACCGTTCCTTATCATCAGAGAATCAATGAGCAGGTTATTACCGATGCCATACCTTCTAAGACTCATGAATGAATGTTCCTCACGTACAGATGGGAAGCATCTTAAAAAACTGTCTCTCTGTGTCTCAATAACTCTCTGTCTCTCCAAATTAAGCAGCTCTATTTATATACCTCAATACATCGAAAGCAAGAAAGACAATCTTCGCCTGTAAGCCCACCCTTCCACAAAACGGCCCCATTTCTGCTAAAGGCACCTCCATCCTCCAGGAACTCAGACTCCAAACCACTGAATCATCCTGGGTGTTTCCCTTTCTCTCACACCCAACATCCAAAAAAAGACTGACAGAATTCTAGGGTCACAAGAGACCTCAATATCCTGCTGGTCCAACCCAGCCCGGAATCCTCACTATATATAAGGCATCCTCACTATATATAACATGTGAAACCAAGTCATCTGGCTGCTGTTTTAAGAGCTCCAAGAAGGGGGAGCAGGCCCCCACCTCGGAAAGTCACTCCGCACTGGGACAGCTCTACTGTTAGAAAGGGTGGAGGGTTTTTCCTGACATAGAGCCTAACTTTTTTCTTTGTAATATCCTCCCTCCTCATGGCTTCTAGTTCTGCAGTCTGAGGCCAAACTGAACAGTGACAGCTTTGGCATCCCTGGGCATAGTCTTGCTCGTGCCCTTCCCTCCTTCCCCTGCTTTGTCTTCTCTTCTCCAGGCTAAGCAGACACAGGTACTTCAGCTGACGACATCTGCTCAAAAAACTGCCACCCTCCAGCCTCTCTGGCCTTTTCACTTCCTTTTTACTCCCCAAGAAACAAGATTCTCAGACTCTGAATCCAGTGCTCTCACCACTGTATTTCCATGCCACATTTCCCTTCTGGTTTCTCAGTAAAACTTTCTTTGAAAAAAAATCTCCACCTTATTGTATAGTCACTGACCAGGTCACAAGCCTCAAACACAATAATAACAGTCAGGATGATGAATACTGGGCGGGGGGGGAGGGGGGTTTGTATGTGGTAAATCCCCTCTGGGCTAATCCCAAGCTCTCACTCATGTACAAGGGTCATGTTCAAGCCCAGAAGGGGGCTGCTGTCTCTGTTTCTAGAAGTAACCCTGTGGGTTTCTACTCCTACTACTTACTATAGCTCACAAGCCCCCACCAGTGTGCTTCCCATTACCAATCATCCGATAGAAAACTAGCTTTGAGTAAAGGTATTTTACTAAGGTGGTATGGTAAGAACAATTGGCACAAAAATATTACCCTAAAATTGGGGTGCCTCACCCACAAATGCATAGTGCCCACAAGAAGATCAGTCTCAGGTTTAAAGCACATGTGTAGATATTACAAAAAGGCAGAGGAGATGGGCATTTATGTGGCACCTGGTGTGTGTGAAGCACTTAGCAAATATTAACTCACTTGATCTTCTCAACTACCCTGGGAGACAAGGGCTGTAACTATTCCCATTTTACAGAAGAAACTGAGGTAAATTGAAATTAAATGAGTGGCCCAGGATCACAGAACGAGTAAATGTCTGAGGCTGAATGGTAACTCAGGTCTTCCCGCTTCTGGGCCCAGCCTTCTATCCACTGTGCAATCAGCTAACGCTGATGAAACAGGGAATTAGGTACACAAAACTGGGCAGCTTTTACATAAATGCAATCAGTGTTCCTAGGATAAGAAGGAAGGCTATTAAATGGTTCAAGAAACAAATATAAAATATCTCTGATGGGGCAGCTAGGTGGTACAGTGAATAGAGTACTGGCCCTAGAGTCAGGAGGACCTTAATTCAAATCTGACCTCAGACAGTTGGCACTTACTAGCTGTGTGACTTTGGGCAAGTCACTTAACCCCAATTACCCTGCCTTTCCCCCTCCAAAAAAAAAAAATATATATATATATATATATATATATATATATATATATATATATATATATATATATATATATGTATGTATGTATGTATATATCTGATAAGCAGCCTGACTATCCAAGCTATACTAAGGAATCAGCACAAATGTATAAGACCAAGGTTCATTCCCATTGGACAAGCTACAAAAGTATATGAACAAAAAATTCTCAAAAGAAGAAATCCAAACTATTAGCAACTATATGAAAACTGGTCCAAAGTCCTAACATTAAGAAAAATTCTAGTCCAAACAATTCTGAGGCTTTAGCCCCAACCCAGCAAACTGGCGAAGATAACATAAGTCCATGTGGAGAGTCAGCCTTAGAAGGGCTAGTGAAAGACACATACACTCCAACAGCCCAAAAACAATTCTGATCTATACTAGAAATGCTAGAAATGCAGCCGGGCAACTATTGGGTGCCCCAGTATGGAGTGCTGGGCCTGGAGTCAGAAGACCTGAGTTCAAATCCAGCCTCAGACACTTCCTAGTGTGACCCTGGGCAAGTCACTTCACCCTGTTTGCCTCAGTTTCCTCATCTGTAAAGTGAGCTGGAGAAGGAAATGGCAAACCACAAGAAAACCCCAAACTGGGCCACAAAAAATCACATCTGACTGAAAAGACTGAACAATGACATTAACAAAGAATGGCTTTTGACCCAGTGGTTAGACTGCTCAGCAGGCACTCAAAGGAAGGTGAAGACGGGGGAGGAACTGGAAACTGAGGCATGAGTCCTCCATTCCCTCGGCCGACCAAGCTTCCCTACCTGAATGTGACAAAGGTTATCAAGAGTGCCCAAGCATGGGCAGACTCATGTGGCCTGAGGCAAAATGGAGCCAGCTATACCAGGAAAGGAAAAAGGAGGGAAGAAGCACTGATTGGGCACCTACAACGTGCTGGACACTGGGGGAAGTGCTTCACAGTTATTGTCTCATCTAATCCACACAATAACCTTGGGGTTTGGATGCTGCTGTTGTCCCCATTTTACAAGTGTACTGGGGCACATGCAGGTTAACTGACTTACCCAGAGTCACACAGATGCTAAGTGTCTGAGGCTAAATTTGAACTCAGGAATTCCTCCCTCCAGGCCTGGACCTCTGACTCACCCACACACAATGACAATAGCAATGTCAATGGAAAAAAATAACAGCAACAACCACCAAAAAACCAAACTCTGAATTCTGGTAAATATTGTGATCAAGCTTAGTCTAAAGAAGGGAGAGGAAAAAATCCATTTCTCTCCTTCACTTGTAGAGGTGGGAGACTATGTTAAGGAAGACGCTGTAGACGGTCATGTGGAGAGGAATAGTCTTGTTTTGTTCCTTGAGAAGGGAAGGGAGATATTTGAAAGCAGAGTGAAATAAAAAAGTAAATGTTTTAAAGGGGAAAATAAAGGAGAAAGGAGAGGGGGGAAGAGAGAGGGGGAGAGAGAAGCAATGGAAAATCAGATTTTTTGCAAACCCAGCCTTTGAGAACTTGTCCCCTACCTCCCAAGGCTGAGGAGAGAATCAAAAGATGATCTTCATCAGCATATTAGCAGTGACTGGCACACAGTAGGTACCTGATCAATGGCCTCCCTCTTTCCTCCTCCCTTCTTTCCCTCCCTCTGTCCCTTCCTTCCTTTGTTCCTTCCCTTTCTCCCATCTTCCTTCCTTCCTTCCTTCCTTCTTACTTTCCTTCTTTCCTCCCTCCCTCCCTATGTTTTGGCCTGGGAGGCTCACAACAGCCAGGGAGATGGGGCAGGCAGAGGAGAGCCCAAAGGGACAGGGTCAGGACCAGCTATGATGTGGCCGCTGACGCCTTCCTGCCTGAGCCCTTCCCCATGGGGGGGGCCTCCTCCCTTACCACCTGCTCCCCCAGGGAATGATGTTGGGAGGATGTAGAGTAGATCATACCACAAATCCCCCTCCTGACTCCCCTTCATGCTCCTCCATGTGCTCCCCCATGTCCTCCCCTATTCCCCAGTGCCCAAAAAGTGTCTTGGGCACAGTCTCAAAGGCAGGGGCATCATCAGCAGGAAGTGGAGGCAGAACTAGCCAGTGGTACCCACAGCTGACTTTGTAATGAGAGGGTACGGGTTCCAATCCTGCCTTTGCTGCTTCCTACTAAAGTGACCTTAGACAAGTCCCTGAAAATGGAGGAGCTTGGTTTGTGCCTTGATCCAACGGAGGCAGGATTCCGTAGCCTGCGGCCCCCCTTGGGCTCCCTCAGTCCACACCAATCATTGTGGCACCACTGGCCTTTTTCCATATTCAGGAGGGAGGTGGAAGGAGGGGGTGAGTGGGAGAATGTCCCTGAAGTCCCACCAGGCTGAAGGAGCCTTCACTCCCAGTGGAGGCCAGGCCTCTAGAATCTCCTGGCCCACCTCTGCTTCCCCAGCCCTCCAGGCCAGGAGCTTTCTTACTTCTCAGCCTGACTCTACTTCCTATATGAAGCCTCCTGAGGGTCCTTGCTGGCATCACCAGCTCATGGGGCCCAGATCTGGAGCTTTCTGGGGCCCTAGGTGGGGAGCTAGGGGGTACCTCACAGCTCCCTTTCATTGTTCAGTTGAGGAAACTGAGGCCAGCTTAGGGAGGGAAAATGGCTTGAAAGTTGCCCCCAGTGGCTAAGTGTCAGAGGCAGGGTTTGACCCCAGGTGCCAGCGCCAAGGCCTTTCCACTGCACCATTAATTAGACCTGTTCAAACTGCCCCAGAGGTCCTTCCCCTCACCTCGACTCCTGATGCCAGGGAGGTTTTCATAGTCGACTGTGTCCCCACACCCAGCCTGGGACCCAGGACCTGGTGGCAAAGACATGAGCAGCATTTCTCAAGATGAACCAAATGTGACTCTGGTATTTGTTCCCTGAGCTTAGGTGACACATTTCTAGGTTATCCCCTGTGTGTGCTCATTTCCCTGCCTTGTTATCAGCCCCTCTTGCACAGGGGCTCTCTCCTTTCCTGCTTCCTTCTCCACTGCTTCCTCCTCCTAGGCACCCACAGTGTTTATGGCATGTTCCCATTAGCCAAACAATTTAGCCCGTCCTCGTGAAATGCCTCTGATTCTCTGTGTAGCTGTACCCCATGTGTTAGTCTCATCTCGTTAAGGCTGCATGTTCAGCCAATGCTGGGGACACAGGAAATAGCAGCCCATTCTCGTTTGTGTGTTAATTGAGGTTTTACACCCCTCTCCCCCGAAAAAAATCTAAGTTTCTTTTATAGGATCTTAAATTGTTTTCCTGTGTTTGAATTCTTGGCTGTTTCATGCTTTTTTTTAAATAGTCTGTTAATAGGAAGAAGAGAGAGACAGAAAGACAAAGAGAGAGAGAGAGAGAGAGACAATGAGAGACACACAGAAAGAGACAGAGAGAAAGAGAGAGGCAGAAAGAGAGAGAGAGAGAGAGAGAGACAGAGACAGAGAGAGACATACAGACCAACAGAAATAGGTAAGACACTGACAGAGAAATATTGGGGTAGGGTTGAAGAACAAATATTGCAGCAAGGTCCCGGGAGTGGGGGGGAAAGACATGAGATCAAGAGTATTGGGGGATAGCATAGATACTTGTCCTAAATATGAAAGATCACATTAAGAGAGAGAGAAAGGGGGGGAGAGAGAGAAAATAGTAGATAACTTGCAAAGCCATGGTGGGGGAAGCCTTCTTAAACGAGGGATAGAGATGGTCTTAAAAGATAAAGTAGGTAATTAAAATCATAAAAATTGAAGTTTTTGCATAAACAAAACCAATGCATTTATGAATAAAAGACACTGTTTTGACCCAAAAAAATGCACTTACAGGAAATTAACAGAGGTCTGATCATCAAGGCATATAAAGAACTGGTACAAATATATAAGAATTAAAGGCACGAAAACCAGTCAAAGGCTATGAACAAGTATTTTCCAAAAGAAGAAATGTAAGATATCAACAACCATGTGAAAATATTTTACAGCATGAATAGCAGGAGAAATTAAAATCAAAGCCACTCTGCGGCTCCAGAGATTGGAGAGCCTAGCACAGTAATACGCCCTCTGTGGCAGTCTGCATTGGCTTGGCCATTCTGAAAACCCATTTGGAAGGATGCCCTTGAAGTCGCTGACTGGCACCTCCACTCTGGGCTGGTGCAGTCACTACCAGACCTGCGGTCTGGAGGTCAATTAGAGTAAGAAAGATCCTATAGAAACAAACCTATTTCAAGCCCCACTTTTTATACTAGTAAACAAGTGGAATCAAAGCTAGCGCCCATCTCTCAGGGAATGGCATCATGGCGGCATATAAAGGTGATGTGACATCATTCCCCCATAAGGAAATATGAGCATGAAGCCACGCAGGAACGGAAGGGGAGCGAGCCGGCACGTAACGGGAAGAACCTGTGTGAGTGAGCCTTCTCTGCCGTGGTTGGGCTCCCCACTCCATTATGACTGCTCCTGCAGGTGCCTTCTTTATCTCCCCCATACTGTTTTGCTTGGTGATCTCAATTAGCTCCCATGAATCCCAGAGATCCAAGTACCTCTAGCAGGTGATTCTTGGACCTCCTGATCCAGCCCCAAGCTTTCTCCTTAACCTCCATTCTCCTATCTCCCACTGGCTGCTGGACATCTTGAACTGGTTGTCCTGTAGACTCCTCAAACCCAACATGTCTAAGACTTCACTGGTTATCTTTCCCCTGAAAGCCCCTCCCCCTTCCAGCTTCTCTATTACTGTGGAGGCCAGCCCCCTCCTCCCAGTCACCCAGGCTCGCACCCAAGGCATCATCCTCACCTCCTCATTCTCTCTCTCATCACTACCCCCACCCCCATCCCTGCATGTACAATCTGCTGTTCAAATTTGTCTTTTTCCTCTTCAGAACATCTTTCCCTTGCCCCCTTGCTTCTCTCCCTGGCCCTCCCACCCCTCTGATGCAGGCTCTCAATATTCACTGCCATAGCTGCTGGCGGGGGGGGTCTGCCTGTCTTGAGTCTCTCCCCACTCTAATCCATCCCCCATTCAGCCCCTGCAGTGACTTCACTAAAGCACAGACATGATCATGTCAGACTCTTATTCAGGGAATTCTAGTGTTAGCTACAGGATCAATAGAAAGCCCTGCCTTTGGCTCTTCAAGCCCTTCCCACCCAACCCCTGCCCACCTTTGCAGACTTCTCCCTCCCTCCACCCAAGGACAGTGGCCTTTTTGCTGGTTCTCCCCCACAGACGCTCCATCTCTCCCCTCCATGCGTGCCCTCCGCCTGGACTGATCTCTCCTCATTTCTGCCTCCCAGATGCCCCAGCTTCCTTCAGGACCCTCCTCTACCTGATCCCCTGATTGTTAGTGCCTGCCTTTAGGATTATCCATGGCTTCTCTCCTCAATATCTGGCTCATACATATTTCTCTCCGGGTTGTCTCCTGGGATTACTGTGAGCTCCCTAAGCGCAGGGACTGTCTCAGTGAATGAAATAACGTTTGCTAAGGGCTTAGCACGGAGGCACACAGTGGGCACTCCCCTTTCCCTTCCTCCCCTAGCATTCAGAACAGTGCCTGGCGCATAGTAGGTGCCATATAAATAGCTATTCCCCACCCCCACCTCATTCTCTGGCACGTAATAAGTACTTAATAAATGTTTCTTGACTTGTCTAGAGACAGGCTCAAAGAGAGTCAAAAACAGAAAGCAAATCCACCCAAACTGTCCACATTTCAATACAGCAACCACAAAATCTAGGAAGAAAGGACAGAGAAATTACATTCAAAATAACTATAGAAAAAAATAATATATTTTCGAGGAAACCGCCCAGGGCACACTTCAGATTTCTATAAATAGAACAGCAAAACACCCTCTACAGAAGCAAAGGAAGACAAAATAATTAGAGGGATATTCTGAGGGACATGGGCAGACTTGCAGGAAGCTGATGGTGAGGCAAAGAATCCGAACCAGGCAAGCACTCTCTAACACAAAGGCTTCACTCATGGGGCTGGAAGGAACCAGAAAGAAAATGAGGCCCAACATCGGTCCCTGCACTCTGCATGGATGGAGAGGAGCAAATGGCCCTCCTTCCTTTCTTGGAGAGGAGGGGCCTACGGGTGCAGAATGCTGCCTGTGCTCTCCACCCCAGCAGCTGGATTCAGTGGTCTTTGTGGCTGGTTTGGGGAGGGTAGCTCCAAAGATGGCTCCAATGAAAAAACAAAAGGCATCAATAAAGGGATGGAAAAGAGTGTCTCCCCCCCATCACTGGCCATTAGCTTGTTTGCTCTCTTGGCAGATTTACGCAAAGCCACCACACGGCTTTCATCCACAACACTCTGCTTTCCCTCCTCTCAGCTGGAAGAAATGGTGCTCAGTCAACATCCAGATCCAAAGCAAAGAGAACATCGGGACATCAAAAAGCCTGGTACTTACACTACACAAAGGGGCTCCCCAATGTCAAACCGGAATGGATAAGTATAGACAAAAACATCTGTCAGCAAGATGGGGGAAGAATGACCTGAGAGCTGGAAACCACCAGCAAACCTCTTTTAAGGGCGTCTTTTCCTCCTGGATGGACAAAATCCTGCTTCCCAAACACTTCAAGGGAAATAAAAAAGGGCCAGATAACCCGTTGGGGCGAGGGCTCATCTCTAGACTCAGTGGTAAGGCTTCTCCAGGCGTGGTCCACCCAGCACAAGACAGTCTTTGATGGACTGCTGATGGCAGCCCTAACAATATCCACAGGGTGGCCCTGCTGTCTGTTCCCAAGAACCGCTTCAAGAACAAATTAATGGCCACTTTTGTCGGATGGAGCACAGGGTCTGGGGTCAGGAAGACTCAGCTTCATGGCTTCAAATCTGACCTCAGATACTTGGTGGCTGTGTGACCCTGGGCCAGTCACTTCACCCTGTTTGCCTCAGTTTCCTAATCTGTAAAATGATCTGGAGAAGGAAATGGCAAAACACTTCTATGTCTCTGCCATGTAAACTTGAAATGGGGTCATGGAGAGTCAGAGGTGACTCTCAATGACAAATTGTTGTTTTTTGCTCAGTAGCTTCCTAGGCACACCCTCACAAGGCACAGTGTTAGGTTTTCTGTGGTTTGGACCAAAGGTTGAAATCAAGTTTCCTTGCAGAAACATATCTGAGTGACCCTGGGCAAGTCAACTCATTCAGCCTGGACTTCACTTCCCTCTTCTGGGAGATGAGGCTAACAATGTCTGCAGTACCCCTTCCACAGGAGTGCCCCAGAGTCACAAAGGAGGGTGGAAAGGGTTTTCCAGATTTAAATTCCTCATCAGTCAGTCCCTCATCTGTCTCTGAGAGACTGATGAGATTCCAGGAGACCCACACCCCACCCCCTTCACCTTCTCTCTGTGTTACCATCTTCTGCTATCAGAACATAAGCGCCTTGAGGGCAGGCACCATATACAAACCGTGTACTAAATTAAACTGACTGTATCGAGTGGAGTTATAAGGCTGGGACAAGAGGGAATACTCCCCCACCCCCCAAATCTGACATCTGTTGGGTTATACCCTGGCACAGAGCCTCGATTGGAGTCAGTGCAAGGAGCAAGCCTCACCTTCATGGCCATCTCTGAAAGCCTAACTGCTGGGGGAAGACCAAGCCCACCAGACAGGAGCCACTCTGGGCAAAGACCCCAAGACACAGGAAGAGGCAGGCAGGAAGGGCTCCCCTGGTCGGGGGGGAGCTGGGCTGAGAGAGCATGCCATACAGCAGCCTCCTATTTAAAACAATCATACTAAATGTGGAGCTGGTAAGCTCACCCGTTCCCATGCTAGTGAAGGAATGCAGCTGCTGCGTCAGCACCCCATGAACTTAGTCACCCGGGCCAAGGCCCTTGTAGCTCCTTCCCAGGTCCACCTCAGCTGCATGGCTATCATTCTGATCGCTGTAATTCTGGGACTTCCTTAATTAAAGCCTATGTTCATGCGGCCATAATTAAATTCCTGCAGACACAGAGTTCTCCGTGCATACCATCTGTTAAAATGATCCTGAAGCCTGCACACTCTGGCTTCCTAAATACTGTCAACTATTAAACATCTCTTCCAGCTTCATGCACTCCTTCCTCAAGCACAGGTAGCACCAGGATTTCCCCCAAACATCTGAAAGGCCAGCTAGTTGGAGGCATCATTGTCCTTTTTCCAGGGAATAGAGGATAATTGAAAGCTAACACAGTCAGTCCCTCTACCTGGCCAGTCTCAGCTCAGACAAAACCTGACCTGGGCTCAGGCCCAGTGGATGTCCCTGGTCTCCCCACGACCACTGCCCCAAGAGCTCATCTGTATCTGGAGATTTGGAGTCAAATGACCTTCTCCATGACCTCCTGGCCTCTCCTGCAGCCACGGGAAAAGGCCAGAAATCTCTCAGGGGCCACTTTAGCAAGCATCCCCTCTAGAAAAAATGCCAGACAAGGAAAGCCAAGGTTCTTTTCAAGATGAACCTTGGCCTGCTCCCTCCCCTTTCTCTCCAGCCCCAGATCAGCCAAATCATAGCTTTAGGCCCGAAGCAATAAAGCCTGACTTGGAGAGAGATTTAACAAAACATTTCTCTGAGAAGAGTATGTAGCAGAACTCGGTGGATGCTGGGGTTGCTATGGCACCATCAGGATGTTGCTGAGCAGGGAATGGTGCCCTGCCTTGCAAAGGAGAAGGCCCCGGAGGCAGGGCTCTACCCTCAGGAGCCCTGGGAAGGGAGCTGAGGGGGGAGGGGTCTCTCCCCTGGGGAGGCTGCTCTAAGTCAGAAAACTGGGGCACCTTTCACTTTGATGCAAAATCGTTGTGGTCTAACAAGAAACCCTGGGGTGCAGCCCCTTCACTAAGCATTTACATCTGGGTCAGGGCACTGGAACAGACTTAGAGAGGAAGGGGCCTTAGGCCCACTCCCCAATTCTACAGATAAGAAGACCAAGGCCCAGAAAGGTTCCAGTGAGTTAGTGGCTGAGATGGGATCTGAACCCAGGTCTGATGACTTTAGAGAGAGCCTTCTGTGTGGCTGGCCTCCCAAAGGCTCAGGAAACATCTGCCCCACACTGTCCCAGGGACCTGGGGCCTCCCTGCCCCACCCCTGAGGCTCTGAAGCCACTTGGATGGAGGAAGGTTCCCTTATCAAAAAGGTCACAGAACAGATCTCATATGAGGTCAGGGCTGAGGCCCAAGGAGGCCCCCTGCTGCTCCCCCAGACTCTGCTGCTTAATGGCCTTAGGAGGGTCCTGCCCCAGCCCATATTTGTAGAGAAGAGGCCAGAGTGTATGGCGGTCCCCACGCAGGAAGGAAAAGGGGCTGCAAGCTGGGCTGACTTACTTGGTCAATCTCCATGAGTTTGGGGAAGGCCCCTGGGCACTCGATGGCCACCTTCACGATGTCTGCGGGGGGCGGCATGGTCCCTGCCCCGGGCTTGCTCCGGCAGCAAGAACAGGTCTGGATGCTACCCGGGTCCAAATGCGTCTAAGGAAGAACGGAAGACAGAGAACATAAGCGGGGATGGTCCTCTTCCATCACTTCCTGTTTTCACTGGGGGTTGAGGTGCTTGAAATGTCTCTGCCTGTGCACAGCCCCCACCCCAAGGCCTCACCCCGTGCCAGGCTCCCGGGGGCACCCACCGAGGCCTCTGGCCCCTTGGGGAGCTCCTAGGGCCACAGTGGTCTGTGCAGAGCGTGCAGCCTCCTTCTGCTGGGCTGCCTCCGGAAGGCCAGATTGCCCAGGAAGTCAGGCATGGCCAGGAAGCAGTGTCTGTCTAACCGTTGGCTGGTGGTGTGAGAGAGAGCACAGAGACATCAGCCTGCTCGAGCAACCAGGATGTGGAGAGGAAGGGCAGGGCTCCGGGGCTCCGGACTGCCCATCTTCCTCTCTCCTTCCCACCCCTCCCCATTCCCTGGCCTGAGATCAAATCCCATGGCCACGCACTCCGAGGAGCTTTCAGACTCACCCAGCAGAGCTGGGCCTCTGGATTCCCAGGGGCCCACGAATTGTGTCTCCGAAAAAGAGGGTATAGACCAGCCAGCTCAGGGACAGTGTGATACATAGAGACAACACAGCTGGCATGTATTTGGCGGCTTTGTGCCATTCACTGTGCCCTTTACAACCATTACAAATGGTCACAATCGGATTCCATTCATTTGGGGGCAGACCGATGTAAGCTGGGGCGGGGGCCACAGGGCATTCACCAAGCAGAGTTTGCATTCTTGGAGGTTTTCACAGAATCCCAGAATGTCAAGGTTGAGAGAGTGTTTGGAGGTCACCTCATACCACCCCTCACTTAGAGATAAGGAAATGGTTCCACTTCACCATTATACCCAGACCAAGAACACCTGCTGGGTCTTATGCCCTCTTCCAGAGAAATGGCATGCTTGGCCTCACCCCCAGGGCTCCTGGAAACTCCCCTTAAATGCCTGGATTTGGCTGATACCCCCAAGGCTGGGCACCACGACCTGATACAGCTGCCTCTCAGCTCATGCCCTCAGCATGACCATGGTACACCCCCCCCCCCATTTGGAGGGCACTTTATAGGTACAAAGCACCTGATCTCCCTGGATTCCAGCAGTCAGACAGATGCACGAATGACCGCTAATAAACACCACCTCTCCCCACCCCATTTCTCTGCAGTCTTTGAGCCTTCCTCCTCCCACAGCCCTGTGAAGGTCACAATCTTATCTGCCCTGTGTTACTCCTCACATAACAGAAATGCACAGAATAGGTGAGATCATGCTAGACTGTGGAGAGCCTTGAATGCCATGCTAACAGGGTTGTTAGGTGTCAGTCTTTGTGTCCCCATGGCCAGGGTCAGGCACAGAGTAGGTTCTTCACAGATGCCTGGGGAAGGGTCTACTCATGACTGCCTTCATTCCATTGCCCCCCTGAAGGCTGAGCTGTCAAGTGTGAGAGCAGAGGACTGCCCACCTCTTGGACTTTGCTTGTCTCCGGGGTCCCGAGGCAGGCCTGGTGGCCTTGCTGGCTTCACTTCTCAGAACTCTGGGCTGTAGGCTGAGCCCATGGGAAGGGCATCCCCAGGTGGGGAAAGCAGGCTCTCACCAGCCCTAAGGCTAGGCTGAGAATAGAAAGGATCTTCAGCTCATTTCCTGGGCTAAATCGGGAAGTGAGCACATTTCTCACCTCCCTTTTCCCCTTCCCCCAGCAGTGAGCTGGCAGGCCCCACTTTCTAGTCACTGAAGGGGTTTGGGGGTGTGGATGAATCAACTGTTGAAAACACACGCCCACTTGGGAGTACTGAGGGCCTACAATGGAAATCCGGCTCCCAGCATCGAGGCGGCTACATTCACACCTGGGATGAGCTCCCACTCCAGAGGGGAACTGGCTTTTTCCCGGCCATGTTCAGGGAATGCACAGGGAGAAGCAGCTGGATGAGGGAGAACTCCATACACGGCTCTTTGTCCCTGTAGCTCACAAAGGAGAAGATAGGAAATCTAGTCCAAGCCGGCTATATACAAAGCAGCCCTTTAGAAAGCAAAACCAAAGCAAAGCAACCAGCTTCCTCCGGGGATCTTACATAAGCATCCCTCAGCCTCTTCCGGCTAAGGAAGCCTAGGGACCCGCCGGGCCAACACAGCCAAGAGATAAGGAGCGAGGTTCTCCCAGGGCTTTAGGGACGAGAACCAAGCCCCTCCCCCTTACCCCGGCTGCAGAAGCTTCCTGGCCCAGCGCTCAGTCCTAGGAACGCAACCTCCCTGCCTCAGTAGGAGGTAAAAGGGTCAGGAGGCAGGCTTTGCAGGGTGGCAGTCACACCTGGCTGTCTGTCCCCTGTGTCTGCTGTCTTCACGATCAGAGGGGCTGTCTCTGGCCTTGATATCAAGCAAATGGTCCCCAAGGACCTGCTGAGTCAGATTTGTACCTTTGTAGGACGGAGCCTCCCCCCAGGCCCCAGCCCCGGACTCGCCATTTCCCCAGTCGTCATTGATCAAGACTGACATTTACGACCTTGAATTTCCCTTCTTTCCTGGCTTTCCCCAAAAAGGTGGAGAAGGAGGGAGGCATCAGGGACCAGGGCATTGTAATGAGCCTTCCCCAAAGTGGCTGCCGGGCTCAGACCTAAGGCATCCATCCCTCACCCTGGACCCAGCCGGGATTATACTGTCGACCCCAGTTTACAAGAATCCATCTGCCATGTGGCAGGCAGTGCTGAGTTCTGGGGAGCCCAGAAGAAGCAAAAGACGGCCTCGCTTGAGGCTCTCTCTTTCTACTGGGGGAGACGGCCGCCAACCACTGAGGCCAAGCCAGATACAGACAAGATGAATGGGAGAGGATTGCAGAGGGGAGGTACGGAGATGAAGGGGGGCTGCCAAAGACCCTGTGGAAGGTCGCCTCTCCACTGGCACTCGGAGGAAGGCCCGAGGCTGACCTGAGGAGGAGAGGGCCTTCTAGGCCGTGAGCACCATCCGCAGAGAGCCGCAGCTGTCCCACAGGTGCCTCAGCTCTCCCCCGTGCCTGGAGCCTCCCCTCCCAGCCTCAAAGCCATTTAAAAATCTACCCTTGTATTTACCTCTCACAGCCAGGGCCTGGGAGGCTATCAGAGACTGTTCACTGTTTTCTCCCCTGCACCTAAAAATCACCAATAGTGGGCAGGTCATGATGACAGAGTTTTAAGGTTTGCAAAATGCTGAACAAATGTCATCTCATTTAAGCCTCACAACAGCCTGAAGAGGCAACTGCCACTATTATTTCCATCTTACAAGTGAAGAAACTGAGGCAGATAAAGGCAAAAAGACTTGCCATGAATCTGAGTCTGGATTCGAATTCAGGTCTTCCTGAACCCACTGTACCATCTGCTCCCCAGTATGGCTCTGGCACACAGTAGGTACTCAGTAAATAAATGCTCATTGACAAAATGACCCTTAATGTTTCAGGTCTTACCTAGTCCCGGGAACATTGTTCAGCATTGTTTAGCAGCATGAGACACTGTGCTAGGCACTAAGGGTGCAAAAACCTTAGCCGGCCCTGTGGCTGCCAGGGATTCAACATATAAACAGACAAATGTAGATAGATTAACTTGAGAAGGGGGGGAGCGGGAGCCAGTCACAGCATCAGGAAAGGCTCCCAGTGGAAGATGGTATCTACACAGAGCCGTGGAGGAAGCCAAGGATGCTAAGAGTCAGAGGTGGAGAAGCACCTTGCAGGCATGGCAGCCTCCTCTGCAAAGGCTTGGCAGTGGGAAATTGTTCATCCTGTACGTAACAGCAGGAAGAACTGTTTTGATGGAACATCAAATAGGCCAGTGTGGCTAAAACACCGAGTGGGAAAGAGAGTTATAATTCAGAATAAGCTCCTGACAGCTACAGGCAGTTGACAAGATTTGGCATCTGAGTAAAAAGGAGATGACTGACTGTCCCCGGTAGGCACCTAATCGACACCCACTTCCCTCTAAAAATAGTGGTTGTTTCTTCTTCTGTGCAGGCCCATTGAGAGTGTGAAAGATGATGGCATCCTGGGAATCCCAGCTCTTCCTGCTTCATACCATGCCCTGAACCCAGGCCTCCCCGTATCCTCGGTTGTAAGCTCTTAACAGGAGGCAACTCAGCTCAGGGGGCACAGAGCTATTTCCTCCAGAGGGTTGGAGCAAAGGCTTTCACCAGCTGTTTGCTGATTTTATTTATTTTATTTTATTTTTAGCAAATATTTGTCTGTCTTCCTTCTCCCACTCCTCCTCTCCCAATCCCCAACCAGGTAAAGCCTTGCCCTTGGATAACTATAACATAATTTAGCTGGGAAAATGCATTTCAATGTCAGCCCATTTCACCTTAGCTGGGTGAGTCAGGATTTGGGTTTTTTGGTTTGTTTGGGGTTTTTTTTCCAGTTTTTTCCAGGGTTGGAAGGATCAAAGAATGTATGTGTGCCCCACAAAACACTGGCAAATGGGCAGAAGCAGGAAGGGCTGCTCAGGACCAGAAGGCAGCACTGAGGAGAGAAATGGAAGATACCCCTGAGAGTCAAGGGAAAGAGAGACAGGTACTCAGAAAACCAAGGAGGCCTGGCTGCTCTGAGCGAGCTAAAGGTTTAAGAGAGGCCATTAAAGGAGGGCCTGAAGACAGCCTTCTGGGAAGCAGAGAAATAAGGGAAGAGGGACCTTGAATACACACGCTTGTATGGTGTGTGTGTGTGGGCACACCTCTTGTGTACATGTGTGCTCGTATGTCTGTGTGTGGTATGTGACATGTGTGTGCGTGCATATGTGTACATGTCGGGGGGTGGTATGAGCAGATGACTAGACATAAATTCATGGATTCATTCAACAAGCATTTATTAAATGCCTACTGTATAGCCGGCCCTGGTCCTGGGGATACAAAACCAGGAACCAATCAATCCCTGGCCTCCAGGAGCTGACATCCTTCTGGGGCTTATGGAGGGTCATGAGGCCTGAAGGAATCTAGAATCATTACCAGAAAGCTAAAATGTCAGGGCTTGGAAACAAGACCCAAGCCAAGGCTTCTTTCAGCACAGAAGGGAAACATGATGCATGCAGAAAAATCCAGGATTGAAAAGGAACCAAGAGAAAAAGTAGGAAAGGAGGAGGTACAGAGCCCACAAGCAACTCTCAGTTCTGGGAGGGAGACTTTGGCCCTCTGGGATTCCACAAAAGGAACCCCCAGGATGTCGCCATCCTTGGGCAGGTTCTTCAGGTAGGGAAGTCCATGGAAGACCAGGGTTCAAATCCTGCTTCTAATGGTCAGTGCCTGAGGGACCTTGGCCAAATCCCAGCATGCCTTGGGCTGCAGAATTGGGGCCAAACAGTCCCTACCCGCTGCTCAGCACATATCACAAGAATACAGTGAGTCTCCTCTGACAGCAGAAACACCTTCCCCAGCCAACTGTATGGCTAACTTACCCACTGGCAGTCATGGGGTCTTTACCACTGCATTACAGTTCTGTCCATGGCTTCCTTTGGGAGATAATCTCCATCCAAGGCAGGCAGCTGGCACACCAGTCAGCAAAGATCCATTAAGCCCCATGTGCCAGCCCCATGTGCCCTCAAACTCTTGCCCCCTTTCCTTTTAATAATAAAAACCCTGGCCCAGTCTCATGGTGCATCCAGCCTGGTAATAGCAACAAGAAGGGTTTGGAAGTGACTGTCTCAACTCTCCCCATGACTTGCTTCCCAAGAGGGGGGAAAGCTAAAATGGGAGTCATCTGAGTCTGAGCCTCAGCCTTCTCATCTGCAAAATGGAGCTAAGAGGTAATAAAACAAAGCCCTGCCCACCTCAGAGGTACATCACAGAGCTCCAAGGCTGTCTGTCCTGTGTGTACAAGGCAGCCACCAGGCAACCTTTCCTGCCGCCCATGGATCCCACCAAGATGTCCACAGCCAGCAGTCGCCTACCTCGCTTACCTCTGCTGCTCTTCAGGGCTGGATCAAAGGAACGGACCAGCATCTTGTCTCCGTGGCGACAAGAAGGGGCTGAGAGCTGGGGAGGGGACGGGGGAAGCCTGCCCCATCTGCAGCTGGCCCCGGAGCTCAGCCTCTCCTGGCAGTGACAGCTCCAAAGGCGAGCCGGCTCCATCGTGTGTGTGACTGAGCGAATCAGGACAGGGATGTGCGTACATGCGACAGGGTAACCTGGGGCTTGCGCTAAGGTTTCTCCATGGTAACCCACTTTCCTCTGTCTAAAAAAAACCTCCTAGCCAGCGGTACCTGAGCCGAAGCAACACACAGCCCCCGAACCGAACTAGGGAGCTGCCCCCTCGCCCCTCCTAGCCCACACTGAGGAGTCTGAGGCCAGGTGAGGGGAGTGGGCGCCCCGGGCTGCCGAGCTCCCAAACCACCCAAAAGGACTCCCCAGGCTTAGGACTCCCGAGGCTTACCAGGCTTCCTCCCTTTTATTAAAAGACAGAGAAAAGAAAAGCTGAAGGGGGAGGGAATAAAGCCCTGAGAGCTCTGAAGCAAAGAACGGGGCTTCCCAAAGGGAGGACGGAAGAGGCTAGGGGGAAGGTCAGGGAGGAGCGGGAGAGGGGGCTGCCAGGCCAGCCCAGAGATAGGGGGCAAATCCAGGCACCAGAAGTGTTTTGGGGATTACGACTGCACCTTCTGACAGCGACCTTCCTCCTTCAACCACAGCCCTGGCTGGTAGTTGCTCAGGTAGTATCCTGTTCCCAAGCCTACAGGCACTAATTATGTGCCAAGCACTTTGTCAGGTGCTGGGACAGAGAGCCAAAGCCAGGCTGGTCCCTGCCTTCAGGGAGCTTCAGTGAGGGGAGGGGGAAGAGAGACTCTGCGGGTGCCTAGACAGGCCAAGACATTGAAAGAAGGGGACAGTTGAGGGAGGAGACCCAGAAAGGCTTCCTGGAGGAGGGGACAGAGTTCCTAAGAGGATCCATAAATGAAACTCTGGATTCCAGGAGGTGCAGGTGAGAAGGGATGTCACCCCAGTGGGGAAGCCCAGAGATCGAATGCTGAGTTTCAGAAAAAACAAACAGGCCATTTTGGGCGGAATGAATCTCATTCCTTCAAGAAAGGACCACGAGGACAACTTTTCTGACTAGGAGAAAGCTCTAAGACGTCTTTCACAAGTCTTTGGAGTAACAGGAACCAGGGAAGGAAAATGAGCTCTTATTTTTATTTTTGAAAACAATCCAACAAAACGAGTTTCAAACTACTGGTAGGATTCTGTTTACAATAGTGAGCTCTGTGTCCTGGACTGCCAGCCCATGAAAACAAATGTTTTGCTTATCTGATTATACCGAATAGCCACACAGGATTGCTTTGTGGTTGTCAGAGACTGGAAACAAAGTGGGGGCTCAGCAGCTGAGGGATGGCAGAGAAATCAAATCTTATGATGCCATGAGAAAGGAGAGAAGGAGGAATCTAGAGAAACCAGAGAAAACTGCTTTGGATGATGCAGCATAAGGTGGGCAGAATGGAGAGCTGTCACATGATGACCCAATTTACAATGAGTGTAAAGGAGCCCTCCCCTCCCCAAGATATTGGGGTTCCAGTCAGGACATGAGGTGGTAGGCCACCGCTGCAGAATGAGGCATACACTGTCAGCTGTGGCCACTATGAGTCTTTAGGGAAAGTGAATTTTTTCTCAAGGAAGGTTGAGCAGGGATGGCAATATCTTTAAAAAGCAAAAAGGCACCAAGTAAAACATTTTTTAAAAACAACAACTTTGTCCTGCAAGAAGCAATGTACAGATCTAGAGAAGAGAATTTTCATCTGCTATGAGAGGACCTGGTTTCAAATCCTGCTTCTGACTTTCACTGTCGGTGTGACCTTGGGCAGCTCACTTAACTTTCAAGGACCTCAGTCTTCTGATCTGTAAAATGAATAGGCTGGGCTACATGGCTTCTTCCAGCTTGAGATCTGGAACCCTCTGACAACACATTCCCCTCCCATCTGCCCTGCTCAGTCTGTCCAAGTCAGTGTCCAGGAGCCCTTCGCCCCTTTGCATACCATGGCTGTGGAGGCTCCTCCCTGACTCCAGTGACCCCTGGAGAGAGTCTGTCTTGGGGTCCAGGGAGCTGGCTACCTGCATTATCATTCCTCCATTTGGGGCCAGTCTCTAGAGGCAACCCCAAACTAATTCTTGTGAGTCAGTCTGTCTTCTCTTGACCTCTGATATAGCCCTGACTGCCTGTCCCCAAGTCTGGCTCCAGAACCTGGCATGAGAGCATCCCTGGGCCCACCTCCAAGAAAGGTGAGGCAGGACTCAGACTAGACTCATCCTCCTAACAGCCCTGTGCTCCTGGCTACTGTCCCACACCCAGACCCTCAGGAGGAGAGGCAGGAGGCAGCAAGGCCCCTCCAATTGGACAGGATATGCAGAGTCCTGGTCAGGGCCAGTAGAGGACCAGGCAGAGTCCATCTCAAGTTCCAGAAATGGAGGGGGGGCGGGGGGGGGCACACACACCCAGGCTGCTGGATCTACTTCACATTCTATGCTCACTCAGCCTTCTCCAGCCTTCTCAACTGGAAGGTGTGTGATTATAGAAACTCAGTCCCATCTCCACTTTCCTGGTTTCTGGAAAACTTTTTTTCCCCACTTCCTTTTCCTCTGTTTTCTTTACAAGGCTGTGGTGTGTGCTGTGACCCAGCAGCCCCTGAGGGAGGCAAAGCCAGGCAGGCAGGCCCAGGGTGAACCCCAAACACAGGAAATTGGTCCCTGCTTCTCCCCTGCCCCCACAAGAAGCATCCAAAAGCTGTTTCCAAATTGGTGGATCGAAGGACAATGTGCTAAATAGCCCCCCACCCCCACCCCAGCAGCCACACCACTCCAATCACCACCGGAAACCACATTACAGCTTGTCATCCGGTTACGGTTACGGTTACGGCTGACACAGAACACCCCATGCCTTGTGCATGGTGTGAAGGCTGGCTGGCAGAGACAGACAGCTCAAGGGGTAGCAGCCATGATGTCAGAGGGTGGCAAGTCACTGTGATGCCCCATTACCGCTGCTCTCAGAGTGAAGGACTCAAGGCCGGGGGCCAGGCTCCCAGGCCCACAGGCACCTAGAGGGCCTCCTTGAGACTCAGTTTCCTAATCTGTGAAACTGGAATAATATAACTCTAGACTATAGCCCCCACAGAATTGTGGTTAGAAAAGAACTTTGGGTAAAAAAAGCTATGGAAAAAGAACACTAGCTGAGGAGTCAGAGGATCTTGGTCAGATTTCACCTCTGATGCCTTCTACCTATATGACCTTGGCTAAGTCCCTTGGCTTCCACCTATCTCCACTGGTGACAAAAGGTCTAGATGGCCTGGGAGGACCCCATCTCAGCTCCCAGGAGTCTCATCTGTCACTAAGCACCTGAAAAGTCTGGGCCAACCCAGGGTTCTCCCTGTAAGATGAGTGGCTTGGTTTTGATGCCCTGGTGGGGTGGGGGCGGGGGTGGAGGAGGGTGGTCCCAGCAGCTCAAGGTCCATGCCCCACCCTCTCACCTGGTCTGTTTGAATTGGATATCATGATGGGGGTGGGGCAATGATGATGATAATACTGACATTTCCTTTAGGGGGAGGGAGAAATGTCCTAATCTATGATTCTATCATCCTGGGGACTCCCACAGTGGAAACTCCCTCCTGTGTATAGATCAGCATCACAATCTTAGATTGTGACCTGGGGCCC
The DNA here is from genome assembly GCA_011680675.1 of Gymnobelideus leadbeateri. Taxonomy (NCBI): domain Eukaryota; kingdom Metazoa; phylum Chordata; class Mammalia; order Diprotodontia; family Petauridae; genus Gymnobelideus; species Gymnobelideus leadbeateri. The sequence continues at coordinate 272,057 of WOXC01010120.1, read as the reverse complement.
CTAGAGTCACTGGCAGTCTGAACCTCTGGCAGGCCTGCCCCAGGCCCTCCTCCTGCCAGTTACCCGCCTTGTGACCCCAAGAAGAATTTCTCTACTTCTCTCCTAATCTGGCCAATGGGAGAACACTCTGGGGAGGACGCTCCCTGCAGGGTTTTTGGGGGGCAAATGGGTTCATGGGCTCTAAGTTCTTGGCCAACATCAAAGCAGTATGGATAAATGCAGCTGTTGTTGTGGCTGCTGGTACTCCCTGGTCAGTGATGACAGCGAGCGGTGAGCACATCCGGTCTGTCCCTGGCGAGAGCCTTGGAGTGCTGCCAGGCCTTTCTGCCGTCTCAGGATGGCTCCAAGGCCAGGCACAAAGGAGATGATGCCCACGTGGCCTGGATAAGAAGAGTGCCCTTGACCTGTGGGCCAGGAGGAAAGAGAGCCCAGGGCATGAGAACACCAAGTCTGGAACGAAGAAGAGGTAATAGGGTCGTGGGCTTCCTCGGGACCAGCCTGGACCCAGCCTTGGGACATGGGGACCACACAAAGTCACTTCTCTCTGATCCTCAGTTTCCTTATTGGACTCTGAGCTCTGTCTCTGATTCTCCAATCCCTTCTTCTTCAGCTACATCTGAAACCCTTCAGGCACTGATGCTCCTGGATCAGTCATTAGCCCCCTTGTAAAAGGGGAATAACCAGAGCATTCATTGTCCTGGAGGCATGCTTTGACTTCATCTGGTAAAGAGTTTCTTAGCCTGGGTACCCCAAATATGCTGTGGCCACTGTATTTCCATAGAACTGATTTTTCTGTAACTCTATGTGTTTTATTCTATTCAACAACAACCATTATTCTGAGAAGGGGCCCTGGGCTTTACCAGCCTTCCAAAGGGGGCCATGAGCCAGAAAAGAAAACAAGGCCTTGGGCCAGGATTTACCAATGAGGAGAGGGGAGATGACCTGTCCCAGTACTGAAAGTTAGGACCCAGAGCCATGGTCTCCAGACTGTGTTTATCTGCAGGCTTCTCTCTGTTACATTATGTTGACTTGGAGGCTTAGATTCAAGAGATTTCTGCCAACTTAGAGATTCTGTGATGTACCTAAGCCCCAGCACTGGGACCCTTACCTGCCTTGCCTCAGACTGTGCCTTACATTTCTCCTGCCCAGGAAGCTCTCTGCCCAGTGGCCTTGCCCAGCTGTGTAGAAGATGTCTAAATCACAGGATCAAATGTACTCAATAAAACAAAGCTGACATCAGGATCTGATGGGTTCTGAGGTCCCTCTCATGTGACAGCAGCGTGGGAGCCTGTGCCCTAAGCCACACACATTGCTGCCCGTTACCGCCAGGATCTTGTTTCCCTTTTAAGACCCTTACTTCACAACCCCTTCCCACCTTGCTCCCTTACTCACTCCCCATGACTCTGGGATCTCATGGCGTTGCCTTCCTGCCTGTTCCTTGTCCAAGACACTGCCAGGCTCCCAGGCCTGGGATGCTCTCTCTCCTTACCTCTGCCTCCTGGCTTCCTCCAGGCCCCCCTGAAGCCTTCCTGACTGCACCAAGTTGCAGGGCATTCCCTCCTATCTCCTATGGATCCTGGGGGTTCACTTGCTGTGGGGCCCATTAGACTGTGAGCTCCTGGACGGCAGGGGCTGCCTTGTGCCTGTCCCTTTATCTCTGATGATTAGCACCTGACATACAGTAGGTGCTCAATAAATGCCCACTGACTTAACTCGACCCGTGTCTAACATTCACAAGAAAGAGGGAACCTGAGGTCAGTTCTGGAGCTAGCAGGAGAAGAGGGGGCACAGCTGACCTCCCAGGCTGACCTCCTGCTGGGACCCCAGGAGAGCCTGGAAGCTGCTCGTCTCAGCATTGCCCCACTGCAAAGATGAACCCACTTTTCCTGTTTCCTTTATTAAAGACTGCCACAGCTGATCAGAAAGTGCCAGCGAGGGAGGGAGGGAGCAGCCTCTCTCTGGGCCAGACTTCTTTAGATCTACCGATGTCAGCCAGGAAATCTGAGAAAATGAGTTAATCCCTTCCATCTGAATAGGAAACTCCCAATACAGAGAAGCAAGTAAGTAAGAAAGGGGGCAGGGTGGGAGAGACAGAGAGAGAGAGAAAGAGAGAGAGAGAAGGAGAGAAGGGACAGAGAGAGCTACAGAGAGAGAAAAGGAGAGACAGACAGAGACAGAGACAGAGACAAACAGAGACAAACAGAGACAGACAGAGAGACAAAGACAGGGAGAGAGAGGAAAGGAAAGGAGGAAGAGAAGGAAGGAAGGAAGGAAGGAAGGAAGGAAGGAAGGAAGGAAGGAAGGATTTTTCTACCTAGTCTTATACTGCCGTTTCTGCACCAATTGAGCGCAGAAGTGCCAAGCTCTTGACCTAGACTTTCTCCTTTGATTTAGACAAGTGCCCTGAGGTAGATTCTAATATTGTTCCCATTTTGCAGTGGAGCAAACAGGCTCCCGGCTCAGAGAGTTTTAGTAACTTGCCCAAAGTCATATCCCTCATGCTGGATGGGATGGACTGGAAAAAGGGAGGATGCAGTTTGGTATATTCAGAGAGATCCCTTCTCCCCTTCTCCCCACTTCCATCACTGCTCCCCCCGCCCCGGAAGTGGGGGGCTAGGAATCTCTCTCTGTTTCTTTGTCTCTCTGTCTCTGTCTCTATCTCTCTCCATCTGTGTGTGTGCTCGTGCGCGCGCATCTTTTTCTGTCTCACTTTCTCTTTCTATGTCTCTGTCTCTTTCTCGGTATAGGGGAGGCAGATGAAAGGGGTTTCCTTTCATTCTTGCCAGAATTGGGGAAAACACCTGTGGAAACCCCAGCATCCTCTGGGGCATTCTTCTGCCTCAAGAGGGACACATTTTCAGGAAATTGTTCCCCCCATCTCCAAAGGATGAGTTGGGCTACACTCTGAATTCAATTTTCCTTCTTCTCATTTAAAAGAGCCTCCTCTGGAATCAATTGGCACACTCCTTTTCTTGGACTTGACCTTCTCTGTTGACTTCAGAGGCAAGAAATGCAAACTGTTCTGAAGCTAGGAGCCCCAACAAGTGCTCCGACACCCAAGTTCACAGTTAGATGAATGCCTGACCAGGAGCCGGGAGCCAAAGCCCTGGAACTTTCCCAGGCTCTAGGGACCTGGAGCTTCTCCTTCTCTGCAGGGTCTCCTGCCTTACTGAATGCAGGCTCCCCTAGAGCTTCAAAGATGGTCAGGAAACCACCTTAGAGCTTCCTCCTGCTGCCCACCTGGGGCATCCTCTTGTCCCCCTCATTGATGCTATTTGCAAAGGCAGCCCCCAGGTTCCTAGAGTAGAGGGCTGACAGCTTTGCATGAGGGAGGAAGCCCTTCCAAGTGGCATCAGCAGGAATGTGAGCCATCTAGGGTCTCCCACAGAGAAACGGCATCTCAGGGAAGAATTTGTGAGGGTGAAACCAATAGGCTTCCCAGCATCACCCAGCAGGCAGGGGAAAGCTGCTTCCCTCCAATGTTGATGGAAACCCAACATAAAAGTGATTTCAAAGACCAGGCAGGAAATACTCAGCTCAAGCCTCCTCAATGAGAGGCTTCTCATTAGCAAGCAGCAAAGAGAAGGGCCTCTCTGCAGAGCTCTCCCAAGGGAAGTGGAGACCAGGCCCAGACTCCTTTTTTTTGGGTGACTGAGCCTTTCTTGCTCATAGCTGTCAATGCTCAAGCCTAGGAAAAGCTGGAAAGCTGGTGGCCACAGCAGTGCAGGGAGGAGCATGGAGGGGAGGGGAAGACTTGGTCTCCAAGCCTGACTCTGACCAGTGGTGGACTGGACCCAGCGGCCCACCTCCCAACCTCCCCGGGCTCCTCCACTGTCCTCTGGACCTCTTAGGATCACTTAGGATCACCAATAAGGTCTCCTCCAGCTTTGTGATGCAAGGCGGTCAGATTCTCATTCCTCAAGAGCAGAAGTTATGGGGTTTCCTTTGCCTGCTTTGCTTGTTTTTCCAAGGCTGATCAGCTCAGCAGCTCCACCAGCACATCACCATGGAATACCTTCGTGGGCTTTTCTCAAGCTAAAGAGAGGAATAAAACCATCAATGGTCATTATTCCATACCAAACTAATGACAGTCACCACGACCAGGTCTGGGCCTCCATTCATGCTGGAAATCTGATCTCTCCCTGGTTTGATGCAAACAACAGGCCTGCGCTTGGCCATCTGCTACCTTTCCCAGGCTCCCTGGTGAGCTCTCTGAGGGCCCTCACAAGCTAAGGAAGGCACAATGGAAGAGGAGGAGTGCTTCCGTCAGCACCAATCTGGGAGAGCTTTGTCAAGGCGTCTACTTTCACAGAATCCTAGAGCGGGAAGAGGCCTCAGCAGCCTCCAATGCAATGCTCAGCCCAGAATGGATTCTCCTTTGGGGTGTGCCTGACAGATGGCCTTGCAGCCCCTGTCAGGGAAGGGCCCCAAATACCTCATGAGGCAGCCTGTCCAGCTTTGGAACCATCATGAAGCTGTCCAAGATAAAGTGGCCTCTCTGTAACGCCTGCCTGTGGCTGCTAGGTCTGCCTTCCGAGGCCAAGGAGAATGGGTCGACCTCAATCACCAGTCATGTCTGCAGTATCTAAGCCTGCACAGCCCGTCCTGCAGCTACTATAAGAGCATTCATCCTTTTAGACTAAAAGGCTCTCAAGAGCAAGAGCAAGATCATTCACGTCTCCATCTCCCAGGTTCTAGAACCCTGAAAGTGGGCACAGAAGGTGCTTAATAAATGCATCGGATTGAGTTGACATAAATGCTTCGCACCCATGGCTGAGTGGGAGGACCCCAGAGCTGGGCTGCTCCAATCCACTCCTCTTCCAGATGAAGATACCAAAGGCCTGGCGAGGAGACTTGATCAAGGTCATAAATGCAATGCAAAAAGCTCATATTTCAAAATGCACTAAGGTTTGCAAACTCTTTGCCCTCAGCATTCTTTGTTTTGAGCCCCACAACAACCCCGGGGGGTGGGTCACCACTGCCAACACTCCTGGTGTTAACATCATCCCCATTTTACAGATTTGGTGCCAGATTCAGCTGGTAGGTCTCAGAGCTGCCTTTGAAGCCCAGACTTGCTGACTCTCCTAAGTACCAGCCCCTAAGAACCAGGTCCCATTGAGTCTCACTAGGTTATTGCAACAGCTTCCAACTGGGCTCTCCAAAACAGGCCATCCCTCACACTCCTGCCAAAGTCACCATACCTACTGAGCAGACTCCAGGAACTTCAGGCCACCTCTGAAATCAAATAGAAAGGTCTCTGTTTAGCTTTCAAAGCCCTTGATGGCCTGGCCCCAGCTGCTTTGCTGCATCACTGGGCATTGTTCTCCCTCTTACACTGTGAGATCCAGCCAGGCCCACCCGTCAGTCCCTCACACGGGACAGCACACCTCCCATCTCCTGTGACTGGGATGGGCGCCCTCCTCACCACAGAGAATCTCTCTCTCCCTTTAGATGCAGCTCAAACCCCTTCTGCACGAAGCTCTCCCGACTCCCCCAGGTGATGGTGCCCTCTCTCCCAGGGACCCTGTCATGTAGCTTGTATTTATTCACTTCATAATGTGTGTGCACATACCCACTGGCTTCCCCATTAGACTAGGAGCCCTTTATAGGGAGGGATTGAGCCTTTCCTGCATCTCTATCCACAGCACCAAGCCTAGAGCCCCGAAGACAATAAGGACTCAATATTTGCTGATCCTTTGATTGAGCTGAGTCTTGAAGGAAGGCAGCCAAGAAGTCTAAGGGGAAAGGGGGGCAGGCTGAGCCGGGGGAAAGGATTTAAATGAGTTCAAATCAAGAGAAAGCAGGAGGAGATGGAGGAGAGACTTCCCAGCCCACCAATCCCTCTGAGAGCAGAGAAACTGAGCCTCAAATTGCCCCAAGCCAAGTCAGACCTCCCCTGAGGCAGGACAACAGACTTTACCCCACCCCCCAAAAAGGACACCCAGAGGCTTCCCCGGGCTCCAACCACCCCCGGGGCAGCCCCTCCCAAGCTGGGACGGCTCTAATTGCGAGGATGCCTTTGCCCTTCGACTAAGTTAGACTACAAGGGCCCTCCTCCCCAGTAATTTCCACCCTTGGGTTTGAGCCCTGCCCTCTGCAGCCCAGCAGAACCAGCTGGCAGCTTTGGGCACAGCTTTCCCCATTACCCTGATTTCTCCAGGCTAAATATACTTGGCCCCTCCCCATCCCAGCCCCTGCCTCAGGACCTGCTCTGGAAACCACCACCCGCTGCAGCTGGCCATTTGATGTATATGTGGCCACAGTGGTGCCCCCAGAGGAGTGTAAGCTCCTGGAGGGCAGGGATTGGTTCTGCTTTTGTCCTTGCGCTTACTTCGGGCATCCCAGGCACTAAGAAAAATATCAAGTAGAAATGACTGATTGGTTTCTGGAGCAGTAGAACATAAATCCCGAGAGGATGACTGCCTGGCACATAGCAGGTATTTCATAAATGCTTACTAATTGTTTTACATTGAACTTATAGTGAGTACACACCCACAGACCCACACACTCTCACACAAACACACACACTCTCTCACACACCCACTCTCTTACACACACACACTCTCTCTCACTCACACACACACACACACACACACACACACACACACACACACACACACACCCTGGTCTTTATCATATGACCTATTCTTTGGCAAGATCCTCCCATCCTAGCCCCTGCAGTTGGGTTTGTTTTTTTTTTTAACCCAAATACAGGGCAAGATGATTACTAGTACCTTTAACCCACAACCCCACCCTATTGGTTGCCACATGTAATAAGATAACCATCTTAGCTTCATGCCATCTATAATAATCTGGCAAGGTTCAATAACACTCAAAGGGTAGCTATTAGGTGCCAGAGTGCACAGAGTGCTGGGTCTGGAGTCAGGAAGACTCCTGTCCCTGAGTTCAAATCTGGCCTCAGACACTTACTAGCTGGGTCACCCTGGGCGAGTCACCTAACCCTGTTTGCCTCAGTTTCTTCATCTGTAAAATGTGCCGGAGAAGGAAATGGCAAACATTCCAGTATCTTGGCCGAGAAAACCCTAAATGAGGTCAGGAAGAGTTAGACACGACTAAAAATGACTGAAACGGCATCCGTGCCTCTATTCAAGGCCCTGATAAAAATACTGAACAGAATTTGGCCAAGGCTCTGCACGGCAGTGCTCCAAAACAGTGAATGGTGAGAGAACAGGCACCTGGCACTTTGGGTTCGGAAAGCCCTTCACAATTCTTATCTCAGTGGGTCCTCACAAGGGTCCTGGAGGTCGGCAAGATTATTACTCTCCATCTTTCAGATAGAAAAAGTGTGACTGAGAGAGATGCCATGATACTGAGAGACACGTCACGCAGCCAGTCAGCGTCTGAAGCTGGAACCGACCTCGGGTCTTCTCCAGCCTTCTAGTCACTAAGCGACTTTTACCCCCCAGCTGGCCTCCAGAAGAGCAGAATTTCTTAACTCTCTGGGACTGGTCACTCAGTGCATTCTGAATGTCCCTGAATGGTGGTGCCTTCCTTCTGGGGCAATCTCCAATTTATTCTGCATCAGGTCTGCACATCATTGTACACATGCTGTTTTCTGTTGCACTATGGGCAATGGTAATGGTGGTTTACCTTTCTGGTGACCCCAGCACACAGCACCAGGCCGTATTTAGGCAAAACATCCCCAGTAAACATTCTGACATGAGTGATGCTGCCCACTGAAAATCCATTCTGCCCCAGAAACGTCAGCAGCATTAAGGATCAGCTCCTCTTTGCAAATATGACCTACCGTAGGGACAGAAACATCAGTGTCCTGTCTCCCTAAGGGCTCCAGGGCACAGAGAGCCTCACACGGAAGCCCCTGACCTCAGTCTCCCCACCTGAAGGCCCATATGGGCCTCTCATAAAAGCCAGATGTGACTGGATGGAGGCCCAGGTGATTCTTCCCCACTCCAGCCCTGGGCACCCTGCTGGCCCAGCAGGGTGCTGAGCCCCAGGAACTGGACATCATCTGAGCCTGGGGAAAGCCTGGTGCCTCCACCATCCTGTTATACTCATTAGGCCAGAATTTCCAAACACAGTACAAAGGGGCCCAGATCTTCTCAGGGTCTGCTAGGGGTTCAGTCCCTCTCAATTCATTTTATGCTCCACCTTTTTCCCCATTTGAAGGGAATTTCTCTCTTTTTAGCTCTCTCCTCCTCTTCTTTTGCAGGTTTCCGGCACTCTCCCTTTCATTCCTAAGTAAAATGTGTTTTTCCCCTCTTTATGTCCTACAACATGTCAGTGGAAACCCCCCCTCCTTGAAGCATCAAAGGGCCAAGAGAAGCAAATGGCAGAGATACTGGAGGAGTTTGCCATTTCCTTCTCCACTCATTTTACAAATGAGGAAACTGAGGCAAACAGTGTGACTTGCCCAGGGTCACACAGCTGGTGTCTGAGGCTGTATTTGAACTCAGGTCTTCCTGATTCCAGGTCTGGCTCACTATCCACTGTGACACCTAGCTTTTCCCATGAATTAATATAGAACAAAAACAAACAAACAAACAAAAAACCAAAAGCAAAACCACAATCAGGAGACTGATACTTACTCACCAAGCCCCACTAATGGGTGGTTGGCCTCAGACTCCATTCAGTGATCAATCTGGGTTCTAATACACCAAAGGAAAGGTTGGGACAGGATGTCACAAGGGGGTGCTGGTCCCTGGGCTTTGCTTATATGTTTTTCTCTGTTACAAGGGGAAGATGGAGAGGTGATTCTGAGGTTAGGAAAAAAAGAGTAAATGAAACTTAAAAAAATTTTAAATGGGGTGCCTAGGTGGCTCAACGAATAGAACACCGGCCCTGGAGTCAGGAGGACCTGAGTTCAAATCTGGCCTCAGACACAACACAAAACTAGCTGTGTGACCTTGGGCAAGTCACTTTACCCCAATTGCCCTGCCTTCCCCCCTCCATAAAGCAAAAACAAAACAAAACAAAACCCCAAAATAGAAATTTCCTTCTGGTGCTTATTCCAGTCCCACCTTCTCCTAGAATTCCATCTATGCCAGGCCAACTTGCTAAGACTAAATGGCATTTATCCCGCAGTTTAAACTTGCAAAGTGCATAACTTCTCAGGATTTTAAGAGCGCTACTGCTAAAAGGATGCTGGGGTGTCAGGGAAGGTGGAATAAATGGTGGTAACTGGACTTGAGGGCTGCAAAGGGAAGGGGGCTAACTAGGGAAAACCACCCACCTGCCAGTCCCAGCCCAAGTGCTGCTGATGGCGCAGCCTCGCTGGTGCTCCAAGAATCTGGGAGTCCCTCCTCAGTGTGCTGTGCCAGGGGCCAGAACCAGGGGCTGTTGTGGCCGCTTCTTTTCCTCTTACACTTGGAACAGTGCAGCCTCGGTCCCCCCAGCCTACCAGATAAATAGGGATTGACCCGAGCTTCCATGTTTGAAAAGGGATGGTGTTGGGGCAGCCCCGGTGACAAGCCTGTCAGGACTCACTAGGCCGGTCCTGGGTGAAAGCCCATCACGGAGTCCCCACAGGCAGAGGAACTGGGAGAAGCATCAGAAAGCCCTCAATGCCCACGGGACTACAATTTCTCTCAATTATCTCCGATATGCCCAAACAGCCATCGCCACACCAGGCAGGGGGGCAGCAGCACCTACTCCTCCGTGGACCTAAAAAGCCAGCTTCTGAGCAGCGCTCCGGTGGCACCTGATGAACACGAAGACACCACCAGGTTTCGAGGCAGCAGAGAGATCACTGATCTTAATCACAAAGATTCGAGTTCAAATCCTGCCTCAAGCACTAATTAACTATGACCCAGCCAAGTTGACCCCCATTAAGCCTCAGTTTCCTTTTCTGGAAAATGGGGGTCATGGAAATGGCATCTACCTCCCAGTACTGTAGAGAGGATCAAACGAGATGGTATGCGGAAAGTCCTTCCTGAATCTGAAAATGCGATACAAATCTGCGCTTTCGTTTATCGGCTATGCCACGGCTGCCGGCTGTCCAACCTAACCACGCGCATCATTGATCAGAGCGCCCTGTCTAGCACAGCCAATGACGTTCAGAGAAGAACCCAAGGCCACGGGACTTCTTCTGGAAGGCAAACCCCTTCGAAGTGGGGCGGGGCGGGTGGACTCGGGGGCCAGCTGCACCAGCAAATGTCAGCCTGGCCCCTTGGGGGGCTCCCGACTGTCCGGACGCTAATACTAGGCCAGGAAAGCCCAGACGGAAAGGCCCACGCTGGGGCTTCCCAGCAGCCGTTCGGAGAGTCCCGTCGGGGCTCCGCAGACCCCCAGGCCCGGGACTCGTCCGGTGTCTCGGGCCCCGCCCCTCGTCTGTATTCCTCTTGGCTAGGCTCCCTGCACCACCGGGTCTGCCTCAGGCTCCCTTTCAAAGGCTCACACTGGCCTCAAGTTCAAAATAAAACAAAGTAGCCACAATTCTTTTGTGCGGAAAGAAAAAAGACTCCCTAGTTCAATGGTAAGTTTTTAAAAATCCCAAACCAGGGAATGTTTGAAAAACCCCATTTCAAAGCCGTGGGCTGTTTCTCCAGCACCCAGAACCCGCCCTCCCTGCCAGCTTGCCCAAAGGGCAGCCGCCCTCAGCTTTCCAGGAGCGGAGAAGGGCGTCAACTGCCTTGAGGCCGTGGCTGGGACTTGCCACATCGTCCAGAGGAAGGAACAGGATTAAGAGCCAAAATGGCAGAAAGAGCTAACTCTTCTGCTGCTCCCTGTGGTGGGGGCAACAGGAACCAAGGAAAACGGGGAGGGGGGATACACGGAGAAGAGCCGCGGCTCTTGGATCTGAGCACTTGGGTTCAAGGACAGCTTTGGACACCCCTGAGTGACAGATTCCTCATCTGCAAGAACCAAGGGGTCTGGCTTGAAGCCAGTAAGGCCCCTCCCAGCCCAGGAAGCCCAGGAGCCACTGAATTCTCCCGTGGCCATCTCCTATCGGGGCCCCAACACCATCACCTCTCTCCCTCTCTCCGTACCCAGTGCCCCTTCCCCCTTACTGCCTCCCTCTCACCTTGCCAGGACCCAAGACGATGCTTAGCACACAGGAGGCAGATAATAAGGGCTTGCAGATTGATGACTGACCTTGCTGCACCTAGATGGGAGTTCCCTTTTCCACCCTCATCGCCCCTCCCCTCAACCCCCAGAAATAAGGACACGGGACCACCCTTGGCCTTGAGTAACTACCCACCAATACCAGGCTTTCCTTCAAACCCAGTTTGCTGGAAACATTCACAATAGAGACCTGCCTCTCCATTGTGGTTTTGAAAATTGCCAAAAGGAGGAGATGGCCTGATTACAAAGTTGTTTTTAAAGTTGAGGGATAAAGAGAAGCCAGGGGCTGCCTACCTGGAGACATGCAGGTTCCCTGCAGCTATGGAGAAGGGGGGAAAGCCCCAACCCTGCTTCTGGGGAGAAATGAAGCTTGCTGCCTAACCCTGGGGACAGAAGGACTCTATAGAGCTAACACCTGAGCCTGAACCACAGGTCCCTAGGTCCTGCCCTCAGTCTTTCGAGAGAAGGCCTGTAGCCCCTTACCCAGCTGTCATAGGCCCTACCTCTGGGCTCATCCGAGATCTGCAGCCCACCTCTGGGGCCTGGAGTGGTCACTTATGCAGCTGTCACCAAGACCCATCCCAGCCCCTGCCTCAGTCATGGGAAAGGAGGCCTGTAGCCCCTTAACCAGCTGTCACTGGAGGTCCCCAGGCTCTGCCTCTGGGTGGAGGGGAGGCCTGCAGTCCATCCCTGGGGACAAAAGCAGTCACTTACCCAGCTGTTACTAGGAGGCCCCTGACCCAGCGTCTAGGCTCACTGGAGATCTGCAGCCCCTACCAGGGATTCCAGAAGCCCTCTTGGATAGTTAAAGACCAACAGCAGAGTCAGGCTGAGCCCCAGGCATGCAGGAGCAGACCAGGCCTGGGGAAGCCCAAGGTCTCCAGAAGCACCGAGGCCCCACCTGCTCTGAAGGGCACTGGGTTCTTCCTTCCGGTAATTCTATGCCGACCTCCCTTTTCTTTTCTCCAAAGTGGGCTGGCCCCAGGGTGGCAGATGCAGACCAAACAGATAACAAAGAACCTTTCACAATTAGTTTGTCCTCGTTCTCTTTCATTCCTTGGAGAAAAGCCACTATTCCCGTGTGGTAACTCCCAGCTCCTCCCCAGGCACTCACAAGAACCTTGCCATCCGTTTCCTGTGTCCCATCCATGCCAACTAGGGGCCAGGAGAGCTCTGAGCCATGAGCCTAAGGGAATCTTGACTCATGGCCAGGAAAGTGGTGAGCTCCCCATCCGGAGTCTGCAAGCCCAGGAGGGACAGTCACTTGGTGGGGACGATTTCCAGGACAGTCTAGTTCAGACGCAGGCCTGACTTGTTAGATACCTTCCTGGCTCTGAGATCCTGGGACTCTGGGATGGTGTGACCAGGCCCTCATGAGGAAGGCATCAGAAGCCTGTCACAGAGCTGGAAGAAGCAGCCCTGCACTGAAAGCTGCCGATGTGGGGCAGAATAAGAGGGGTCTCCCCAACTCATCTTTACTACTCAGTCAATCACATGCCCTTTGCCTCTGAAACTGGCCTTGGAGACCAGGCAGTGGCTATTCAACCCAGACTCCAGACACCCACTAGCTGTGTGATCCAGGCATAATCCCTCAGCCCCAGTTTTCCTCATCTGTTAAAAAAAAAAAAGGACGACTAAGAACATTTGACTCAAGAGTTTTTTCAAGGATGAGATGTATCACAGAGAAAGCATTTTGCCCTGTAGATGCTGGCTATTTATTTCAACAATGGAGGAACCTGCCCAGACCTCTTTCTGTAAGAGGTGGGGCCAATGATCACTTTGTACAACTCCCCAGTTAGAGACCAGCCTTCTGGCGATGGAGGACTCCAGAATCCCAGATGTGGTTACTGGGTACAGGACAAACCAATACAGCATCTCCCTGGGTCTGCTAAGAACGTTACAGTTATCTCCTTTGGCCCTCACAACAGTGGAGGGAGGGGTGGTTATTGGCCCATTCTACAGATGAGGAGCCTGAGGCAAACAGAGGTAACATCAGTGTCTGAGGTCTTCCTGACTCCACTGGGACACCTAGGTGCCCTCAGATGATAATTATGATAATTATTAACATTTCTTTAGCATTCTAAGGTTAGTAAAGTATACTATAGCTCATCTCATTGGAACCTCACAAGGAATTAAAGAGCCTGAAGCCATCAAAATGCTGCTTGTTTCAGGGGGCAGCAGGGAGGCAGAAGGGGTTTGCTCCAGGGGAAGAGTTAAGCTGGCCTTGTTGTTGCCCCTGGGGCTTCAGATAGAAAATAGAAAAAGGAACAATTTCTTCCCCCCTCAGCCATCAGCCTCCTTCCTCATTAACTGAGGGGTTCTCTTCTAGCTCTAGATGGCTGGGCAGCCCAGCACAGCCTTCCCTGGAGGTCCTGCCCCAGGGATCCAGTTGACCTCTGGGGGCTGCCTCAGGATGTCCCCCAAGACCTCCATTCCTTCCTTCTCTCCCCAGCACAGAGCCCAGGCCCTGAGCGATCCTCCTTGGTCTTTCTATGCTATGGTGAGCTAAGCATCCAGGTGGGGGAGGCTGCAGAGCTGAGCGGTTGGAGGATGTGCCCCAGGGTACACACAGGAAAGAGAAGTCTAGGAAAGAAAGAAGGTGCTATTCTGGGCGTGTCCTTTGCACTCCCCTGGGTCCTCACTGGGAGATATCACCAGCTGCTATGGCTGCTAGTACAGGGTTGGCCAGGTTCCTCCTTCCTTGAGCTAAACCCCAGTCTCCAAACCTTGGAAAGTCAAGAGTCCCTCTGAATTTGTTCTCCAAGACCCTAGGATTTGGAGATGGTTTAGGCCAGTTCCCCCTTTTACAGATAGGGAAAATGAGACCCAAAGAGGTTAAAGGACATGCCCAAGGTCACTCAGCTAGTTAGGATTCAAATTCAGATCCCCTGACTTTAATCTAGCATCAAAGACCAACTTACTGGATACTACCAGGCTCTAACAGACATCCCGGTGAGCCTGGCAGCTCTGGAGGGGCAGCAGATTCTGTGACAGTCCCCTCCCCTCCAGAGATGCTTCATGTCTAGCACAGGGCAACCCATCCCTTCAGAAAACCAGCCCTCCCCAGGGATCTCGAAGAGTCTCAGTGAATGGGTAATACTTAGCACTCCTCCTTTCTGGTTGCTAAGTAAAATGAGCCCCTTAGCTCCTTCCCACTTGTAAACCCATCTCTTCACTAAGGTGCTTCAAGCAAGCAGACCTCTCTGTATGTGGCCGACACCCTTGGAGGGAGGAGGAGCTCCCCAGCAGCCACACGAGTCCTGGCACACCAGTGTGGGAAGCCTTTGGATCTAGTTTTGTGACTACAAGGGGACAGCTGAACTAACTGGATAACAACCATGAATCTAGTTCAATAAAGCGATTAGAAATACTAACAATGAAGTGGAAAAGAACACTCTGTTAGGCAGTCCGCATTCCTCAAGTGCTCTGGTAGAGGCAAGATGCCCATATCTCAGGGATGACTTATGATTCCTGCCCAGGGTCAGAGGGTCCCTTTCAACTCCATGACTTCATAACTAGGAGAAATCTGGGGAAACACTGCAAAGGTGGCGGGAGGGATTGATACTTCATTTTTATGTGCAATTGATCGATGAGTATTAATCCCCTCCTCTGTGCTAGGCTCCATGTGGTCTGCAATATTTCTCTCTTATTTCTATCTTCTTTATTCCTGCACAAGTTTAAGAAAAAAAGGCAAAGAAGCAGAAAGCTACTGCCACAGATGAAGAAATTGGAGGCCAGATGGGAGATATCAGAGGAAGCTCCGTACAGCTTCTCTCATCATCACCACAACCTGACCCAGGTGGTGCTATCACTTTACAGATAAGGAAAGGGATTAGGTGGCCTGTCCCCAGAATCACCCAACCAGGAAGCATTGGAGGCAGACTGTGAACCCTGGGGTACCTGGATCCCCATCCAGAACTTCATTCACTACTGTTTGCTCCATGACTATCCCATAGGAACATGTGCTTTGAAAGGTTTTGCTTTGTTTTATTTTCCAGGAATAATCATAAAAACAGAGGTCCAGGACAGAAGGGACTTGAGAGGGATCTAGTACCATCCCTGCATTTTACAAATGAGGAAACAGAGACCCAAGAAAGAGAAGTAAGCTGCCCAAGATCACACAGGGAATAAGAAGGAAAGCCAGGGACTGAGCCAAGGTCCTGAAACAGTACTTAGTGACAGGTCAGGCCAAGCCCCATCTAAACATACCCATTACTGTGTTCTCTTTGTTAGCCTACTGACCTGGAGTCAGGTTCATCATAGACTGGCTATAGAGCAAAGACATCATGATAGGTTAGGCAGAGCCATCTACATCCACAATGTGGATAATTTCTTTGTTAACCTGATAGCCTAGTTATGGGGGAACAAAGATTCTCTCAATGAGGTCTCACTGAAAAAATAAATGATGAGGTGAGTTAGTAACTGGGGTGAATTTAAGCCTATGCCCAAAGTATCTTATTTCAGGAATAAGAAAAACATTACCAACTTTATACTGCAGAACTATTCATACCTCACAATGATGGCTCAGCCAAGGCTTTTTATGTAATAATATAAGGACCCAAAGCCACCACCAAAAGCCCCAGTCAGACTATTTGGCTTCTTCACCATTTACAGCATTTTCCCCATGAAACTAACCACCCTTTGCATTGTCTCCTACTCCTCCCCATCCTTCCCTCCAAGCTAGGATCAAGTTTCCACAAACTCAAGCAAAAACGTTAAGCATAGCCTTTATGCTCAGATTCAGATTCAGGCAGAACCAGTGGGGGAGGGGGAGACAGACTATGTCTAGGAAAAAGGAACTTTGATCCTTCACTGTGGACTTCCTCCTACATCAGGAAATTATATGTGAAGAAAAAGAGGACCAGAACTCTTAATAATGACAACTCCCTCTAACAGAAGACTTAGAAATGCTGAGCCAGCCCTCCAAAGGCAGTCCTGAGTTCTAAAAACATAATGAGCACATAGGGAAGGAGCTGAGATCAGTCCAAGAGCTGATACATTCCACCTAGGCTTTAAAATCTACAAGTCCTGCCCACCCTTAAAAAAAAAAAAAACAACTGTACCCCCAGGGTAGCTAGGTGGTACAGTGAGTAGAGCACTGGCCCAGGAGTCAAAAGCACCTGAATTCAAATGTGGCCTCAGACACTTAACACTTACTAGTCTTGTGACCTTGGGCAAGTCACTTAACCCTAATTGCCCAATCTTCCCCCCCTCCCAAAAGTAAAACAAACAAAAACAAAAACAAAAAACAAAAAACAATAAAACCCGTACCCCTCAGGCCAGGGAAGTCTCTCGACAGTCATAAAGGATTCACGTTGATTCCACAATAATTCATCTGTCTTTGTATTTGTTTTAATAATCTCTCCCTTTCTAGGATCCAGGTAAAGACAGGAGAGCAGCAAAGAGACAAAAAGATCACTCTATACCAAGAGCAGAATCCTCTAAGTCTTTTAAGGGCAAGCAGGATGAGCAACCTTATTCTACAGCCTAGTCAGCTCCCCGAAAGCTTGCAATGATTTCCTGATCATGGCCCTGGTTGCTTGAGCCAAAGAAAACCTTAGGAATCCCAGGAGCTACTGCTTCCTTCCTGCCAGGGAAAAGCCCCAAAGAGAAGGAGCACTGAAGCTCAGTGCCCCCTATACCCTCATTCCTACCTTCACCTTCCCCACTAAGCAGTGGGATTTATTACACACTCTCTGCATGACTTATTGCCAGAATGCTGGGCACCAAGGGGTGCCCAAAGAAAGTCAAGTCAATAAGCATTTATTAAGTACCTATGTACCAGGCTTTGTGCCTAGTGCTTTGGATACACAGAAAGGTAAGAGCCAGTGCCTCTTCTCAAGGAGCTCACAGGCTCTCTAGAGCCACCACTAGAGAAGGAATTTAGATATGGCCTTGATAATATGATCACAGAGAGGTCATAGAATCCTGGATTTAAGACCTGGAGGTGGCCTCTGAGGTCATCGAGTCCATCACGATTGTTTTACAGATGAGGTTAATTCTGATTGCCAGCCCCTGGGCATTGATATCCAGCAGAGTATAAAACAGAGTGGCTAAGGATGTTACCAAAGATGTCATGGAATGTGAAAGGCTGTGCAAAGTGAGGCCAAATCAGGTACATCCTATCTGGTAGAGCCTCTGAATGCCCCCTGTTCATAGGTAACAAGGTACTAGCTGTCTGGAACTCAAGAACACTACAACAGCTCCTCAGTGAAATCTATAGCAGTGAGAAAAACACCAGTCTGACCATCTATACCGGGACACACAAAGTGGATGAAAATGCTCACTGCTCAGAAATGGGGCTTGAAATGTAACTTGTAACTTGAAATGGGTGGGGAGGTAACCGTCCATGTGCACGTGCACCCATGCACTCTCATGTCTAATATATACAGGAGAGGGAGAGAAGCTCAGTGAAGTTACCCATTTATACATAAGGACATCTACACCTCTGTGTAATTCCACCCCAGCCCCATCTCTCCAGTTGGAAGGAGAGCGATGCCTATTCATGGTCTCCTACCAGGGCAGATCCTCGGCCATTCTGTCTCTCCAAGCTATCCCTCACTGACTCATTCTAGCCACACTCTCTAAACATGCCTTCCTCATGCTACTCACCAAAAGACCTAATTGATAATGATTCTGTCCTGTTTACTGCATCCATTCCACTCTCCTGGCCTTTACAAGGCTCTCTATAATCATAATCCATCCTTCCTTTTCAATTTGATTTCTCTCTGCTACTCACTATAATGGCTATAGCAATGATGAAAATGATGGTAGTTGACATTTATATAATATTTTAAGGTTTGCAAAGTACTTGATGTTATCTGATTTGAAGTAGATGCTATTATTATCCCCGTTTTACAGAGGAAGAAACTGAGGCTCATGGGGGGAAAAGTGGTTTCCTTAGGGTCACAGCTAGTATGTCTCTGGGGTGGAATCTTAATACAGTCTTTCCCAAGTCCACAACAACCTCTGCTCTAGTCAAGTCAATGCCCTCCCCCCTGCACACACACATACACTATTCCCTCATTGTTGCCTTTGCTTACACAGTCCTCCAGACCTGGAACACCCTCCTCCCTCCTGCTCGTCTGTCCAGATAGATCCCCTCCCTAGCTACACCTGTTATAGGATCACAGCTGGATCCAATCCCATTTCTCCATGGACCGCTATCCAACTTAACTTCAATTTAAAAAGCCTTTCTTAAGCAGCTACACTAACTATAAAACTAGGGGAAACACTGGAGATGCAAAGAGATGTTTAACCCAAGGGGTCCTTGCCCTCAGGGAGCTTATATTCTGAGTTCTGTGTCCCCCAGCTTTCACCCAGTCTGGTTCAAACCAGGTTCTGTCATACTCTGTAGCAGCTGCTTCAGCCTGCTGTGTCCTCTTACCATCACTTATCTCCCACCCACCCCCGCCCCCACTCCCCCACAAAACTTCTGCTCTGCCCAGTGTTATCTGGTCAGCTTCACTGGCCCACATTGAGGCTTTCCTCACCACTTCCTCACCCTCTCTGGGTGCACACATACCGCCTCCCTGGGATGTGTGGTCTTCAAGCACCTTGAGGGCAGGACTGTCTTGCTTGCTTGTATTTGAATAGCACAGTGCTGGATAAATGCTGTATCTAAGGTGATTACAAAGTAACTGACGAGAGTGAAATTGGTTATTTTCTGACAAATAGAGGTCACTGCTTCCTATAGTTGGTAGTGAATGTTTCCTAACATTGGGCTTGTCCTCCTGGCTGCCTTGGTTCTTCTGCAGGACCATCTACTCTGTTCCATTTCTCTCTTTCTTGGGTTTTTCTTCAGCAGCAGATAATGTCAATAATCACTGCTTGGAGCAGGGCTTAACAATAATGAACAATGCTAAGTTCCCTGGTTCCTTTTATTTTCTTCCATAATTCCCCTTGAACTCCTTGGTGAGTTCTTCTGTATAAACTGTTACCACTTTGTCTAATTTAATGAAGTTGCATATTGGTATTTGGATTGGGCCTCAAAAATACTCCAATGTAGCTGTGATTTTCTCAGTATGGATGACACAGATCTCAGCCCATCATCCCAGAGATTCTTGTCCATGCCCTCTCATAGGCTCACCACCCTCATGGGGATGAACCCAACATGTTGACACTGTGAGGACACCAGCAGACTGTCTAGCCATGCCTCTCTTCTCTCACCACATGGCCCACCCATCTTCTTTTATGCTCACGTAATTCCTGTTCTTCTTCAAAGTTCCCTGTTGGTTCTATGTTGCAGCCTGTTCATGCCCACCACGCGCCTTTCCAATGGCACTCAGCTTCCATTCTTCAGAGACTATTGTGTTCCTGTCTCAAAGTTACATAACCCCAGGAGACATTCTCTTGAATAATCTCAGCCAACATGGTATCTCCCATCCACATAATCCAATCAAAGTCCCTTAAAGGGCATCAGGACAGGAGGAGGCTGTTGCTAGGCAAGGCATGAAACAGGAAGAATCATGTTCACCACAGGTGCTTGTCACCATTATGGTGGAGACTGAGCACAGGGTCCAAGTGAAAGCAGGGTTCTCTGTGGATGGGGAGGGCCCTCAAAGGCTGGTGTTTCTGGATGACACTGTGCGGGGGAGGGGTGGGAATTAAGCTCAGAAGATTGTGCCATCTTCTCCTGTCCATAGCTCTATAAAATCGGGGTCTTAAGCCAAGCCTGTAAGTCAAAATAAAGAGGAGACCATTCCCCTTATCCATCTGAGAGGCCCAGGGGAATCTCAGATCTATATTCATTCAGTCTTGGAACCAAAAGGAATCTTAGAGGTCTTTGAGGAAAATCCTCTAATTTACAGAGTGGGAAACTGAGAGATGAAGGACACAGGTATGAAGTGACAAAGACAGGGTTTGCACTGCTCCTGAGTAAACAAGGAATGACCTTCTCATTTACAAGTAAAATTCCATTGGTATTTTTAAAAATATGCACTCAGCGGAGGAGCTGGGATAAATGAAACGCTAAGGTAAGCCTACCTCGTGGGCAGCCAGCCCCTTCCTGGGGGCACCAGGGGGAAGGCTGACAGCCTTATGCTCACTGCCCTAGCTCCTCCCTGGCTGAACTGTCCTTCTCTCCAATCTTCTCCCTTCCAACCCAACCAGAAGGCAGCCAAGATCAGTCTCCCAACTTCCAGCTGAGTATGATGTATGAACCTGAATGGGAGCCAGCATCAAGAGCCTTCCCCTGAGGGGAGATACTGAGGGAGATACTGGGGGGGGGGGTAGGGCAGGGGAGCCCTGAGATCCCATTCTAGCCTGATTCTCCAGGATACAGCTGATCAGAGCCTCTGGGGAGAGTGGGAAGGTGTGACTGATCACCTTCCTTGGAGAGCTGTCCTGGGTGCCACAGTCGCTCCTCCAAGTGATTCCTTCAAGGACTTTTTCAATCAATTGATAAACATGTATTCTGCTCTTGCTATGTGCCAGGTAGTAAAGACCAAACAAAGTGACAAAGTAACTCCTACCCTCTGGGAAAATACATTCTATCAGGGAAGACGTTGTTCAGTCATTCCACTCACGTCCACTCTTTGTGACCCCATTTGGGGTTTCCTTGGCAAAGAGACTGGCGTGGTCTGCCATGTCCTCCATCTCATTTTACAGATAAGGCAACTGAAGCAAACAGGGTGAAGTGACTTGTCCAAGGTTACACAGCTGGTTAGTGTCTGAGGCCAAATCTCAGGTCTTCCTGACTCCAGGCCCAGTGCTCTACCCACTGCTCCACTAGCTCCTCCAGGAGAAATGTAGAAGGTGCTTAAGAAATGTTTATTGACTAACATGTAACATGTATATATTTTTCTAACACAGACTGGTCAATGGCCCCTCTTCATTCTCTTTGCCCCTAGAGAAAGAAAGAAAGAAAGAAAGAAAGAAAGAAAGAAAGAAAGAAAGAAAGAAAGAAAGAAAGAAAGAAGGAAAGAAAGAAAGAGGAAGGAAGGAAGGAAGAAAGAAAGGAAGAAGGAAGGAAAGAAGGAAGGAAGGGACAGGTAACTGGATAGATAGAGAGATGATAGGTAATTTCATTTTTCCTAGATGTTTCCTTTTGTTTTCTTTCTGGCAATTAAGCTGTTGGAAAGGACAACATTTTGACAAACCATAGCAAAATTCATGATACCTTTTCTTATTATTATTATTAGCTTTTTGGAGGGCAGGGCAGTTGGGGTTAAGTGACTTGCTCAAGGTCACATGGCTAGTAAGTGTTAAATGTCTGAGACCGGATTTGAACTCAGGTCCTCCTGACTTCAGGGTCAGTGCTCTATTCACTGTGCCACCTAGCTAACCCTTCTGAATTATTTTTGTCATGGAATTCTGATGTCATTTGTCCGTTGCAAGGAAGTATACTCCTGGTCTCCAGGGCCAACAGATCTCAGGGAAGTGATAGCAATAACTTCCCTTTGGCTGGATTATAGGTGGTGCAATGGAGAGAGGGCTGGGCCTGAGGTCTGGAAGGCTCATCTTCCTTTGTTTAAATCCAGCCTCAGACACTCACTAACTGTGTGACCTTGGGCAAGTCACTTCACCCCGTTTGCCTCAGTTCCTCATCTGTAAAATGGGTTAGAGAAGGAAATGGCAAACCCCTCCAGTAACTCTGCCAAGAAAGCCCCCAATGGGGCCATGAAGAGCTGGCCAGGACTGAAAATGGCTGATCTCCCCGCCCACTAAGTGAGAGGAGTCCCCGTGGCTCCCAGGTGCCTTCTCTGCCAACACTCTCTCACTCGCTCCCATGGCTTTGATGACCAAAATAGGTTTGTGTGCAAATCTATGTCCATAGTCACAGCTCTGAGCCCCCATGCCACATCTCCTTCATTTATTCCTTGTGAGGGGTGGTTCAGGTGAAGAAGAATAAGAGAGATTGGAGGATAATTATCATTAGCCCCCGATGAATTCACACACTTTCAGGGTCATTCCCCCTCATCTGTCTCCCCAGGGCCAGCCCACAGTCAGAACAGCAATAGCAGCATCTCCAGGGTGCCTTTAAGATTTCCACAGAGCGTTATAAACAGTACTTTGTGAAGGGGTATTATCATTGTCCCCATTTTATTGAGAATCAAGTGACTTTCCTGGGATCACTCAGCAAAGGCTAGATTTGAACTCAGGTCCTCTTGACTCCAGGATCAGCGCTCTGCCCACTGAACCACAGCTGCCACACCCAGAGGCTTTCATTATTGGGAGCAAATCCTGGAAATAGTTAAGCAGCAGCCTTTGTTTTACAGACACCAATGAAACCATTTTTTCTAGGGGCTCATCCAGCCAGGATCAGTAAACAGTTTTCTTCCCCAGGACTGCATGGGGGACAGCAGCATGAAGCTGGGGGCGTGGAAGGGGGTGGGGTGAGCCCTCAACTTAGAATAACTAAGTTCAGAGCCTCTCTGATGCTGTGTGACCTTGGGAAAGTTGACTGCCTTCTCTGGATCTGTGTCCTCCTTTGCAAAATAAGATCATCTTGCCCTAAATCCTACAGTACCAACCATGTATTCTGTCCACAGCCTGCTAGGATGGCCACATAAGATACTACCAGGGAAGGCATTTTTTCCAAGAGACATTTTTCACATGATAAAATAATAAAATGTAATCTCTGGATCCTTCCACAAAGAAGCTTAGCACTGACATTCGCTTATCTGGTTAGTTCTCTAAAAGCCACAGGGGGAAATAAAGAAAAAGCAGATGGAAAATGAGGCAGAGACAAAGAGAAACCCTATCTGAGCTGTTCTTTCTCTCTCTAGTAAAATCAATTGGCTCGTTGTTTGGAAGGACACATCACCATTTGTGGGTCACAAGCATGGACTGTGCGGTTCCACAGATGACAAACACTGGCCACACACACAATGCCTCCTATGTCTCCAGCCCAGGGGAGCCCTCCAGAACCAACACACATGCTTGGTATACTTGCTAGAAGACCTGTTTGCAGGATGGAAAGGGAAAGCATGGCCTTGGAGGACATGGCTGTACCACATGCTGCCCAAAGGCTAGTGCCGTGGTCTGGGACCCCCAGCTCCCACCTGCTGGTCTTACTTCATCAGGACCCCTGCATGTTGGAACTCTCCACATCCCTAGCATGACTGGGGACACTGTACTTGCTGCTACAGTCACTGGTCGTCATCCCATTGAGTTCAGAACCCCAGAATGTCAGAATTAGGAGGGAGGGACCTGAAGGGGCCCAACCCACACCTGAACACGACCTTCTCCACCCATGATCTCCAATAAAGGCTCCTCCAGTTTTTGTCCAGAGGGGGAAAAGAAGCAGGGGAAGGAAATAAGCATTTATTAAGCACCTATGGGTCAGGCACAGTGCTAAGCCCTTTACAAATATTATTTCAGTTTCTTGGAGATCCTCAGTGACAGGGAGCTCACTGCCTTATTAACTTGAGGAAATCTGGCACAGCTCTCATCAGTAGGAAGTTCTTCCTAATGTCTAGTCTAGCTTTACATCAAACCTAACTTCTCCTGGCAAGAAACCAATGAGCCTCTTTGTTCTCAGTCCATACCCTGTGTGTAGGCCCATCATGGGCCAGCCAACAATCCTCTCTCCAAATCAGAAGAGGATTTGTTCTAAGATGCTGGATATCCCTGCTTGCTGATGCCTCCCAGAAATGCAGCAACACTGTCAAAAGGCTTTGCTTCACTTAAGCAGCATAGTGACTGTTAAGCTGTCCAATGACCAAGCATCTATCAAAGGTATCACCAAAGAAATAGAAGATCCAAGAAGATGGTCCACTGACTTGTCCAGAGAGTGGTACAATGGGGGTGGTTCCTGTGTGCCATCCACTGTCCTCCTCTCAAAGTCAGGAGAAAGCAGGGACCTCCTGAGGTAACTCTATGGGAGTACAGGGACCAGAGTCCCCTGCAAATAGAGGGCAAAGATGAGCTGCCTTCGCCATCTTTGGAGAGACTACCCAATTTTGAGAGATCCCAGGTGCCCTGGAATATCAGAGGAGGGCTATTTCTCTGGATCAGTCTCACTGTCCTCTCTCTCTATCAAGCCTCAGCCCTGGGAAAGGTTGGACATTTCAGAGGCAATGAATGAATCCACCTCTACGATGGAGCCATGGATTTAAATCAAAGATTCAGGGCTGAAGGAACCCCAGAGGTGATCTAGCCTAGCTCCTTCCATTTACGGATGAGGAAACTGAGGCCAGAAAAATTAGTGGCATGGCCAGAAAAATTAGTGGCATGGCCAGAAAAATTAGTGGCATATCCAGAAGCAGCAGATTCAGAATCAAACCCAGATTCTCTGACCCCAAACCCACTACTTGTCCTCCAAACCCTGTTGCTGCTCAAGGTCATTTATATTATTTTTGCCCCTTTTAGCTTCCATCAACCACAAGCTCTCTAGCTGGAATCTTCATACAACCATCCAACTCACAGAGGAGTCAAGGAAAGAGCCTGTAATGGAAATGCAAATGTAAAGATCTTCCCTGCCCCTAGGCCCTTTGGTGGGCTTAAGAGACTCTGAGAACCTTCCTTGATTTGAAAATATACTCTGCCCCCTGATAGGCTGAATGTGGTCACATGGAGCCCGTGGCAGGAGGCTTGGTTTTCAGGAATGCCCACACCTAGATGCTGTGTGATTGGGCAGTGGGTCAAGAGGATGGTTACATTCTCAGACCCAGGAGAAGGCTATGTAATCCCTGATGTGAAGCTTTGCTTTGGGGCTCACTTTGAGAAGTGTTGTGTGATTGAACCAGATGAAACTCTGGGTAGCCGTTGAGAGCCCCCCAGTTTTGAAAACCCAGATGTTGATGCTTCCCTCTCTGGTAACTGTGATTTGGTATTGATATAATGGTTGGACAGTTTGGAAGCCTGTCTGCTTGATCTGTTTGTTTCTCTGTCTTGTAAGTTCTGTACGTATACTTTGAAGTTCAGGGTGCTGACTTTTTCCCCCTGAACTAGGTAAACATTATGTTTGATTGATTAAAGTAAGCTTGTTAACCCATTTTGAATTGCTTTCCTTTAGAAAAGCAGATCTAAGAACCTGTGTTGGCAGCCACCCTGGGGATGACTGCTACAGAGACAGACAGCCCAGAGTCCTCTGCTCAGAAATGACAAGGCAACTCTCAGGGATTTCTGCATTCCTTGAAGGGAAGATGGGATGATTTTTTTTTTTATAAGGACTTAAAGATGGTGCTGCCAAAGAAGGCTTACGTTTGCTCTGTTTGGATCCAGAGGGCAGAACAGAGACTAGTGGAGCCTGCTGCAGAAAGGCAGGAGGGGCTTCTTGGGACAGCTAAGTGGTGCAGTGAGTAGAGCGCTGGCCCTGGAGTCAGAAGGACCTGAGTTCAGATCTGGCCTCAGACACTTAACACACACAAACAAAAACCTAGCCATGTGACCTTGGGCAAGTTACTTAACCCCAATTGCCCTCCAAAAAAGCAAAAAAAAAAAAAAAAAAGAAGGGCTTCCTAAGGAGGCAAGTTGGCCAGGAGTGGAAGGAGCTATATGGGGCAGTTTGGAAGGCTTGTCACTACAGGTCTTCAGGCAGAGCCTTGTTGCCCACTGGTTGGGCTGCTTTCTTGGTCAAGCCTGGGGGGCACCAGATGGCTGCTGAGGTCCCTCTGACCTTTGAATTTATGTAACTTAAAGACACACCACAGATGGGGAGGCCGACTGAGGGAAGATGGAGCCTGGCTGAGCCTTCAACAGTCTCCCAGACAAAGGAAGGAGGGAATCATTGCCACTGGGAGGGGGAGGAAAACCCACCAGGGAGATCACACTCTGAGCCCCACTAAGGGCCAAAAGATCTTTCCAGCACTGCCTCTAGAGCCTGAGAAAGCAGTGGTAGAAGGCTGTAGAGCACACTAACGTCCCAATGCCTGGGAAACATGTCATGACTAGTTTAAGGCAGGTGCCCATGTCAGGAGGTCAGCCTGGCAGGGGAACAGCCTGACTCTTCTTAAAAGGAAATAGATTGTCTTGTGACAGTCACAGGAGGGGGGTGGGGTCTCTCTCTGTCACTGTGGCAAGATCCTTGCCAGAGTCTTCCTTAATAGGCTGGTCCTTCACCTGGAGGATGACCATCTACCCGAGAGCCAGAAAGGGCTGGGCAATAGCCAGTACAGTGTTTTTTACTTGGTAACTCCAGGAGAAATGCCAGGAGCAGAACAGAGGGCCAGACACAAGGTTTGTTGATCTAACCAGGGCCTTTGATATTGTCAGTCATGCTCTGTGCACAAAGCAGAGCGGCAGGAATTCAAAGGAAACGTGAGATGCATATATGTAGAGAATCCGCCCCATATGTGCACATGACTTATCCGTGTCCAGCCTGTGGTAGAGCTTTGCAAGCTCATATTGGTCTGATCAGCCACAGACTCACTGTAACTTGACCCCAACATAGTGATGTCGTTTGGATCCTCTCAAAGTACAAAGAATAACAACCAACCAACCAATCTGAAAATCCCCACCAGACACTGACTCTCTTCCATGGTGCCCTCTTGTGCCATGGCTGGCCAGAAGGTCCCCCTCTTTCCTTCTGTCCTATGCTCCCCAAACACTTCTTAGATATTGGCTGTTCTCCTAGCCATTCTTATCCAGAGGCCTGATCTCCACCAGAACATGTCAGGGTCCCAAAGGGCAAAGTCTTGGGGTGGCCTATATGGAGCCTCAGGGCTGTACTCAATAAATGTCTAACAGATGGGTGAATGAATGAGTCAATTATTAGTCTTGATTGTATTGTCCTGGATTTAGAGATGGAATCAACCAATCCACAAGCACTTATTAAACACCTACTGCATGCCAGGCCCTGGGGAGTCAAGAATGGAGCAATCCCTACCTACCAATAATCCCTCCTACCAAGGAACTCACACTTTAATTGGCATCAAGTACATATTGAATATGAGATAGAGGGATGGAGAGAGGCAGAGACCAAGAGAACAGTGCCCCCTCTCCTTTGACAAGCCTATTCCTAGGCCCGAGGCTGCTGACCTTCTGCTGCCTCTGCATTCATCTTGTATCTCAGGATTTCTCTTGGTTGTCTCCTCCATTAGCTCCTTGAGACATGAGTGGGGCTTCTGCCTTTCTCTGTATCCCCAAGCTCTAGCCCAGGGCTCAACACAAGGCTAGCAGATACAACCATTATAAATGGAGATGCAAAGTGCTTACTTGATTTTCACAAAGGAAGGAAGGAAGGGATAAAGCCAGGATTTGAACCTGGACCCCTTCATCACAGCAGTTTGTCCACTAAAGACAGCTGAGCCCCCACACATGATTTCTACTTGGATGTTGGGAGACAAGAAATGCAGGGTTGGGTCCAGAGTAAGGAGTCAGAGGGAAAGGGAAGGCCAGACAGATTTAAACACAGCAGAGCTCCTTTTCTTCAGCTGAATAAAGCACATAGCACAGGCTGTAAATCCATCACCCTCTTCTCTGGCCTTGCTGCCCAGCTGGACACTGATGTCAGTACAGGGGCCCAAAGAACACAGGAGGACGTGGCAGGGGCCAGAAATCGGAAGCAGTCAGCCAGAGCCACTGGGATACTTTGCCAATTACGGAGAAAGAAAAACCGACATGCCTGAAGGAGGAATGTACTTGGAGCCTTCAGCTCCAAGGTTCAAGTGGCCTTCAGGAATTGAAGGAGTAAGACTGAGGTCATCCAGGTCACAAACAGGCAAGGACTGGGGAGCCAGAAACAAGCTGGGGGTAGAGAGATGCGGTCTGTGCTTCCGCCCCGCAAATGGCAGCTCTCCTGAGCCAGCTGGTGTTCTGAAGGTGCGATAAACAGAAGGGAGGCTTTGCCTTTAGCGCCTCGCGGTGGCACTTACACGGGTCTTTAATGCCCACGTTCTCCAGAAAAGATCTTCCAAAAAGGAAGGTTAAAATTGGAACGTGGTGCTGGGAAAATGAAGCCTTCCCTGGCTGACGGGTTCTCCTTCGGACGCGTTCCGTAATGGCCCCCGTCATTCTGGCTCTCGAGGAGAGAGGCTTGAGCCAAAGCAGCCTCAGCAACTTCGCCCACAACTGTCAGGGAAGGTGAGCCCTTGAACTTGGGGCAGCAGGGGAAGGCCGCCCCACAGCACAGGGAGAACCAGCTTCGAGGGAAGGCGTGGAGCCTGAAAGGGGCAGAGCCAGCTCCGCTCAAACTCAGGCCAGTGGGGCATTTCCGTGGCTCAGAGCTCAGAAAAAAATACAGAAAAGGGACTTCAGCACCCACAGACTAGTACACAGGAAATGTTGAAGGCGCTCGGACCACCAAATGGCCATGAAGGACCACAGAATTGTAGATTATTCCGAGAGACACCGCCCCCCCCCAGGGCATCTCACACAACCCACCCAGAGCTCCCATGGTGCCCCAACACAGCAGCTATCCTACCTGCCACGCAGGGGTGTGTGTGTGTGTGTGTGTGTGTGTGTGTGTGTGTGTGTGTGTAAATGCACTCGAGCCCATGTGTTAGAGGGGAGGGAAAGAGCCCACTCTTCTTTGTAAATCTCCTGGTTTGAGGTTTCTCTAACATTCAGCATAAACATGCCCACCTCAAAGTTCTACCCACTTTCACTCTGGAGCCAAACAGAAGCAGCCCGTTTCTCCTTCCAAAAATCTCTGACCACTTGAAGACAGCCACCATGACCATCCTCCCTGGCTACCCAAGTCTTGTCTTTTCTTTAGGCTAATCCTTCTCAGTTCCTTCCACTGGTCCTATAAAAACTGGGCTCAAGAGCCTTCACCAGACTGGCCACCCTCCTCTGGATTCTCTCCACCTGAGTAATGCCCTTCCTAACCTGGAATGCCCAGAGCTGAACACAGGATTCCAAGTACAATCTGACCAGAACAAGGTGTCACCTAGATAGGGTGAGCACCTCCCTGGGCCTGGGAGCACTAACACACATTTAAAGTCCACTTTTATCAGGTGAAGCCCTATCTAGCCAGGCCTCACCCCCCAGCTTTGGTTTAGGAAGGCACCATCCAGGTATGGGATGAGACAGAAGACAGCAGACAGAGAGCTGGACAGACAGGCAGGTGGGGAGGAGCAGCCTTGCACACACCAGGAGGGGGACACTGACTCCAAGCTTTAGCCCCTCAGGTTTGTGCCTTCTCTTGTTACACATTTTCTCCTGACTTTGTATGTTCACTTGTTTCTGTGTCTTTGTCAACAGCACTTGAGTGTTTGGGGGGTTTTTTGTTGTTTTTTTTTTTTTTTCAAGAATCGCTCCCATACACCACCCATCATTTGCAATCAAAACAGGGGCTCCCTTTGGGGCAGGTGTTGGGAGGTCTGGGCTTCCTGACCAAATGGGGTTGAGATTTTCACTTTTCATGGTTTGGTTCAGGCCAGCATCGGTAAAGTTGGCAGAAAGCCCCACGGGACCCTGGCAGATGGCTGCTCAGGTCAGGTGGGGCAGACACCAGGCACTCAGCAGACTGTGACCAGCAAACTCTCCCTTTTCTCCCTCCTGCCTCAGCAGCTGAGATGTGAGAGCAGGACCTTCATTCACTGGGGACAGACACTCAGAGCATGGAGGGCCCCAGAGAGGATGCCCAGAGAGAAGAGATGGAGGGTCTTGTTTGTGGAGCAGCCAGGAGGCAGGGGCCGCTGGATAGGGAGTGAGGTGTTAGGAGACTGAGGAGGCAGGAGGACCCAGGTCATGAAGGGCTTTGAAAGTCAGTGCTTGTTCCAGTGGTCCAGGCAGCTTCAGCCACCCTCCTAAGGAAGGGCTCTAACGACATCCTGAGCCCCTCCCAAAGGCTGGAGCCACCAGCAGGCTCATCTTCTGTTGGCTTCAGTGGAACCAATTCTGTATTTGAGATCAGAAGCCTGGCTGTGAGGCCCAGCTCTGTCCCTTACTGCCTGTGTGATGCTGGGCAGGTCCCACTCTCGCTGCACCAAACGTTCTCCCCAGCCCCTCCAGTTCTAGACCTAAGGTCCAGATCTAGATCCCAGAAGGGGGCCTGGACTGTAATAAGCACTTAACAAAATCTTGTTGTTTGACAGGTCCCCTGAGAACAAGGGCATTTCTCAATGCACACGAGGTGAGCTGTTTGCAGCCTCTGTGGACCCCCCCAAATATGTCTGGGGCATGCCTCCTCCTCTGCCTCCTGCTGTTGGCTGGAGTAGGTGGGAGGAATGGAAGCTGGACTTGATGTCAGTCTGAGGAAAATGGACAAGAAGGCCCTGAGCACAGACCCATTTATTTCCAATGCAGTCCCCAATGTTTTATGTAAAAAGAAATTGCTCTTCAGCCAGCGCTGGCCCTCTGCATTCCATCTTAGTCCACAGTACAAAGACAAGGTTGACCAGGAGCTCTTACCCAGCTCTGTTGCCTGAGGTGGGTGTGGGGGGTGGACTAAGCAGCTGAGGAATCCTCCTACATCAGGGCTTTGTTATTTGTTGGTATGCAAATGCTAAGCCCCACCCCCACCCCCCACCAAGTACAAGGATTCACATCACCACCAAGGCACATTCCAGAGTCGAATCTATGTGACGCTGGGGCACCACCCACCTCCATTCTTCCTCCTCTTCAGGCCTTGTCCAAGACACGCTTGGGCCCTGGACTTGACATGGAAGGCAAGAGAGCAAAAGAGCAAGTAATGGAAAAACCAGAAGCTGTTAGATATTCAGGGGGCGTGAACCAGGAGAGGTCTTGGCTCCTCCATGAGTGCTCTGTTGCTATCTCCAGGTCTCTCCCAGACTGACCTTGTGTTGGTCTTTCTCCCGTGGGCCTTCATTGAGGCTGATCTCTACTGAGGGACTGGGATCTTACTGAAGAGGCACTGCGGTCGGTATGCTGGGATCTGACAATCAGGAACATCCGGGGCCACAGAGAATGCCCCCTCCTCAGATCACACATCTATCTAAGGATTGCACACAACTGGCTACCCTTCTATTAGAGTGGATAATTAAGGCCTGACTCCCTCATATATGAACAGGACAGATAATTGAGCCGTAACAGAATGGTGTTCTATGTGGAATTTACATGTTGCATTCCAAAGCTGAAACCAATAACTATATATAGCCCCCTTTGAAAAGCAAGGGAAAAAACAAACCCAAGGGCTCCACCCTAGAGTGGGGAGGGGTCACCACATGGACTTTATCCTTCTAGAGCAAGGGTCATCATGGACCTGCAGTCTGTAAACTTCTTGAAAACCCCATTGGTAACTGTATCTCAAAGCAGTTGTGTTCCCCTCTCTTATGTATTTAAATACAGGTCCACTGGCTTCACCAGAATTCCAGCAGGGGCCAGCCAGGATCCAAGACACACAAAAAGTTCAGAACCCCTGCTTTAGCAGGGCCCAAGCCAGGGACACCCGGAGGCCTCATTTGGTACCAGCTGCCTCCTGACCTGTCAGGAAGGGCTAAGGACACAAAGGGGAGAGAACTCTCATTGGGTTGAACACACAGATGATTTCTGCTGGACCTAGTGCTTCTAACCCAGGTCCTGGGACCCCTGGGGAGGAAGAAGGGAAGAATCATAGAGTTAGAAGCTTGGGAAGACTCCCTACAGCTCCAGTCCCGGAAGGACCTGCTCCTCTTCAGATTGAGTACCCTTCTCACCTCCCAACACCCCCCAGGATATGAGTGCCAGAAGGGCAAGGCTAGATCTCTTTCACCTGTCTTGTCTCAGGTACTTAAAGCTTGGAAGAGAGGCCTGGAGAACAGCCACAAACATTTAGCAGGAAAGTGACTTGTTCAGGGTCACAAAGCTAGAAGGAGGGCCAAGAGACAGGATTTGAACCCAAGCCTTCTTGATGCCACATCCCACATCTTTTTTCCCCCACCCCTTCCCACCACTGAGGCTGCCTCTTCCAGCAGATGAGATCAGGGACTCTCAGCAGGGAACCCCAACAAGACAGGGGCCCATCAGGTCAAGCCTTCGGGACAGCCTTGGTGTCCAGAGGTTCTGGTGAAAGCTTCCCTCTCTCCTGATGGCTAAACCACTGAGATGCCAAGTGTCTGAGGGGTCTCAGGTCAGCCCTTTGCTGCTCCACCATTAAGGGGAAGGTGCTTTGGAGGTAGGTGGCTTGTGAGCAGTCATGAACGGGGGTGGTAAGAAGTGATTTTGTCCAATTTGGGCCAATCCCACATGCCCTCTGTCCTTCCTCACACCCCGAAGGCCCTCAGGCCTCTGCTTAGGAGCGGGAGCCCAAAGGCGGCCTTTTGAAAAGGACTTTTTCCTTTTAAAGTGAAGTGAATCTAACTCCTAAAACTTCCATCTTTGCTCCTTTCTGGGCCCTCTGGGACCAAACCAAGCAGATCTAGCTCTTGACCCCCTGACAGTCATTCAAGTGCTCAAAGCTTGGCCTTCAGTCTTCTCATCTCCACACTAAACACTCCAAGTTCTTTCTGGCATGGATGTGAGGCCTTTCACCACTGCAGCTGCCAACCTCTGGCACTCAAGCCTCCAGCAGTGACCAGACCCGGGCAGAGGACAGCCA
This sequence comes from Gymnobelideus leadbeateri, assembly GCA_011680675.1. NCBI lineage: Eukaryota > Metazoa > Chordata > Mammalia > Diprotodontia > Petauridae > Gymnobelideus > Gymnobelideus leadbeateri. The sequence continues at coordinate 239,647 of WOXC01010120.1, read as the reverse complement.
GACAGCCACCTTCCCAGCCCTGGACGCCAGGCATCTTCCATCAACACGGCCAAGGATCCCCCAAGTGTTTTTGGCTACCTCGTCACACTCTTGTCTCCACATAATGGGCTTGTGGTCCACTGAGACCCCCAGGTCTTTTCCATATAAACTATTACTACGGCTAATAGAATATCTCACATTTCTAGAAAACTTTAAGGTTTGCCAATCACTTTGCAAATTTTTGCAAATATCATTTGATCCTCAGAACTCTGTGAAGAAGGTGTTGCTATTACTCTTCTTTCACAGAAGAGAAAGCAGAGGTTTGGTGATCCCAGACAAGTCATTTAACCTCTGCTTGCCTCAGTTTCCCCATCTGCAAAGTGGGGGTAATAATAGTACCCATCTCCCAGGGTTGTTGTAAGGATCACATGAGACACTAATTAGAAAATGCCAAGCATAGTGACTAGCACACAGTAGGCGCTGTAGAAATGTTAGTTGGCACTGTTGGTTGCTGCTGTTGTTATTATTGTTATTTGATAACAAGCCCAGTTCCAGCCTGTCAAGAACTCTTTAGGATCTGGTTCTGTCAGTGAAGGTCAACAAGTCTGCATTAAGTGCCTACTGTATGTCAGACACGGTGCTGGTATCCAAAGACTAATGAGGCAGTCCTTGGCCACAAGAGGACTGAGAGCATCCATTCTCCTGGTCAGTGACCCCTTCCAGTCTCATCCACTGCAAATCTCTTAGTCACAGGACCCGTGGTTTCATCCAGGTCACTAAGAACAGCATCTCCTATCTTTGTCTCACTTTTAAGTCATGTCAATAAGCAAAGTGATTTACCTACAGTTTCCCCATCTGAGAGGACTCAGGTTGCTAGAGTGACCCCTTTCCCTTAGCCTTGCACAGCCCACATAACTCACAGTCCCGAAGAAGGGGAAGGCCTGGCTTCACTTCTCCACACTCCAATCCTACTCCTTGCTGAGCTACAGCTTTGGCTCCCTCTCATGTCCCAGTCCGAGTCATTTTCCACGACTCCTCTTCTGAGTTCCCAGGGATTGGTCCAAGAATTCCTTTGTTCTCCACCCCTGTCACTAGGTTGCTGCCATCTTGTGTTCCCTCTGCTCCCAACTTGGCCCAGGGATCCCTCCCTCCATCTGCTATCATCCCTGGTTCTCTCCATCACTTGATTCCCCCCACCCCACTCTCCAGCTTTCCATGCAAAGACCAAAACCAAGGGGGTAACTCAGAGGAATGAGAGCCACAACCCAAGGAATCACTTGCCCAGGACCAGTGAAGTCTCCAGTCAGGAAGACAGCAACACCAGAACCGGAGTGTCATTGGTGTGAAGCTTGTTAACAGAGGGTTAGGGTGTGAAGAGGGCCGTCCTCCCCACTGTGTATTAGCACAGGCCCTTGTTGGAAGAGAACAGTCCCCAAGCCTCCAAAAACTCTGAGCTCAGGCTTAAGGAGAGGGAGGGTGCTGAGGTGGGGGCTGCCCCACGCTCCCCACTGCCCAGTTTTCACATCTGAGGGGGATCTGCTAAGCTGGGCAGATGTGCCTGTTACAGCAGAGCCAGAAGCATCTTGCCAACCCCGCCTCCAAGGCCAACAGAAACATGGAAACAAATCCAAACACGTGAAAGTTTCCCATCACGAACAGCTCTTCTCTTGGCTGCCTGATTCAATCCCTGTCTCACCACCAAGCTCTCCTTCCCCCATAGACCCAAACCTTCCAAGGCTGCCTATTACCTAGTCACTAATGTTCAAAATCTTTTTTCCTGACATTCAAGGCTTGGCCTTGGACACAGGAAGAGCTGGGTTCAAATTCCCCTTGCACAAGAGCCAGTTGGGTGACCCTGGTTACATCAGTTGATCTCTGTGCCTCTGTTCCTTCATCCACAAATGAGGACCTTGAATGACCTTCCAGCTTCGAGGCCATGGTCAGCTGAGCCTCACAACAGCCCAGGGAGCTGTTTGTGTCATTTTACAAAGGAGGGAACTGAGACTCGGAGACATAATGTGACTTGGCCAGGGTCACAGAGCTATCAGGAGAATCTGAGCCCAGTTCTTCCCTCCTCTGTAGGAACTGGTCCTCCATCTCTCATGGAGGCTGCAGCCCTGGCTCTCCTCACACTAGGCATATATTAAGTGCTTAGTAAATATTGAAGTTGCTGATTGAAACTGTAATTAATCTTTACATTTTCCCCAACACCCAGCAGAGTGCTCTGGACACAACAGGCACTTAATTATCACTGAGGCTGCAGATTTAAACCATATGCCACGGATGCTCTCCCAGGAGGGCACAAGAACAAAGCCAGGCTTTGAAGGACTGGCTTCTCTTACTGGACAGCTCCCTGACCTTGGATTATAAGAGCCAGATTCCAATCCTGCCTCACAGGCTTCCTGGCTCTCTCACCCTGGGTGAGTCTTTAAATTTCTCTCAGCATCAATTCCCTCATCTATAAAATGGTGATAACAAGAGTTCCTTCCTTGAAGGGTTGTCAGGATCAAATGAAATAATTTACATGGAGCGCTCTGCAAACAGAAATCACTGTGAATTCTAGCTGTCAGCATCCCCATCCTCTTCTGTCTGCCCGGATCTCTCCAAGGAACAAAGCTAGAAACGGGGCTGACGGAGAAGAAGGCTGGTTTACCCTGGGTCTGAAAACTCCCACTGGCCTGAGGGAAATAAGCTGGGATACCCTTCAGATGTAAAGCCATGGCCAGGTAGGGTCAGCCACCTCTAAAGGAGGGGTAACACTGGGAACTGGAGTCAGGAAGACTGAGTTCAAAGCCTACCCCAAGCACTGACTAGAGAGGGCACCCGGCAGGTCACCATCCCTCTGAACCTCTGTCTCCACTTGCACAAAGTGGAGACAAGAACAAGCCCCCCTGCCTCCCGGGTTGGCTGTGAGCAACAAGGGGGACAACCTAGACCAGAGGGGTCACCCAGCCCACAACACTCCCAATGAAGCCGGAACCAGATTAAAATGCAATTGGAAGAGATTTTACAAAATAGGGGGAAAATACAATAGCAGATAGATAATGTTACCATGTGGTTTTCTAAGTCAATATGTCTCAGCGGGCATCCTCAGGAGCAGTTTAATAGCTAATGTAACTAATCCCTTTGCCAACCTCAAAGTGCTACATAACGGTGGGCATGTCTTGTTTTTTGGTTGTTGTTATCATTATAGCTGGAGAGCCTATGGAAGGAAGAAAAAGTCAGAGGAAGAATAAAAGAAAACTGGACAGGAGGGAGATCAGCCCAAAGGAAGCAAAGGCTGCTGGGAGAGGCCTGAGAGGCCAACCCCTTCATTTTAATACAGGAAAAGACTGAGGCACAAAGAGGTCACTTGCCCAAAGTCACAGAGCTAGTAAGTATCCGAGGCAGAATTTCTGGCTCAAAGTCCAATGACCATGCTGCCTCTGTACCCAGCTTCCCAATTTAACATGTGAGGAAACTGAGGCACAAAAACATGCAATTGACAGCTCACATGACAGGTAAAGAGCAAAACCGGGAGTAAAATTTACGTTCTTCAGCACCAAGGCCAGTGCTCTTTCTACTGCCCCAGGGCAGCTGCCCCTGAACAAATAACAGCTTGCTGGATATGGATGTGTAAGTAAGAGCCTGCAGATGCTTCCTGATGGTCCAGCCCAAAGATCCTGGATCTGCAGTTCAGCAAATACGCTTGCCCCTGTGCCCTGGGACCCTGCTGGAGGGGGAGTGGAGGCCACGTCTAAAGCCTTGATCTTCAAAGGAGCGGGTGGAAGATTCATGCAAAAGAAATTGGTGGGTGGTCTTTCACTCTGCCCCCCCTTCTCTTCTTCCTTTCCCCCACCCCCTCCTGGCAGTTATCTTTGTCTCTGTCTCCACTGAGTTTTTAATTTGCTGAGTCTTTAAAAAGAAAGTGTTTTCCTTTATTCATTTTAGAAGAAAACAATGAATCTCTTGAAAAAAAATCTAATGAAAGTAAAGGGCTTTACATTCGCAGTTAAGTGTCTCTCCCTCTTCTCTAGGGGGAGGAAAAAAAAAAAAAGAAGGCAGGCTTTGGGGAGGCACTAGGCGGCCCAGCCCCTCCTGGTCTTCAATCAAGGGGTGGGGTTTGATAAAAATGAAGTTCAGAGAAAGGGCCCTGGCAGAGGTCTGCCATTACAGAGAGCCCAAGGTGGTGAGGGGGGAGCCAAGGCCCTCTCAGAGAAGGATTTAACAAGAAAATTGTGCTTTAACGCCCACAAAGTCCTTTCCACACAATGTTTCATAACAATCCTGTGGTCTAGCATCATCCCCATTTCACAGACGAGGAAACTGAGAATCAAGAAATTGCCCATGCTGAGACTACAAATTAGAGCCTGGGATTCCAAACCCATTCTCCCTAAAATTTGCATCCAGAACTCTTTCCCCGGCACCAGCTGCTTCTCTAAATCTGGCACATGAGGTAGAAATACAAATGAAAGCAAAGAGAGCAGTTAGGAGTCTGCTATGAGACTATGAACATGGAGGTGGGGAGGAGGGGAGGGTCAAGCCTTGGGAGATGGCAAGGACAAGCACAAACACCAGAAGGACTTACCCCACAGCATTCACAAGAGCACAAAATGACTAAAGGATAAAATGAGCTAATCTATGTCCGTCCTACCACTGGTGATAATCAATGGAATTATCACTGTGTGAATATGTCCTTGGGATCACTACAACTGATTGTCTATGGGCTGAAATGAGACAGATTCTGCAGTATCAGTGTAATGAAAGGTTTGTGGGAGAGGAGAGATGTGTCTTCACCTCAAAGTGCAGCATGAACCCCCAAAGTGACATGGTAACCAGGAAAGCCCATGGGATCATGGGCTGCCTCATCAAGAGAAGCAGCCCCTGGGCTTCCTCACACAGAAGAAATAAAGGAGGAGAGAAGGAGAAGAAGAGGAGGAAGCAGAGGAGGAGGAGGAGGAGGAAAAGGAGGAGGAAGCGGAGGAGGAGAAGAAGAGGAGGAGGAAGAAGAGGAAGAAGAAAAGAAGAACAAGAAGAAGAGGAAAGTGGTTAGTGAGAACCACCAGGGGTTGGTGAGAAGGCAAGAAGAACCAACCACAAAAGAGAAGAAACCACGGCTCCACCCACCCTGGTATTAGCCAGGGCTCTGCCCCAGGTCCAGAAAAAGGTGGAAGGCAAAACTCTCCTTTCCTTTTTCTTAACTACTCCCTTGGGCTTCTTTTCTTAATCCAGGAATTCTTTTTCGGAAAGGGGATACTGTTTTCAGCTAGCCTGGGTCTGCAGATGCTTCCCGAATGCCATGACCAGCCCTCATCTCTCTCTGAGCTCCAGTCTCACGTCTCCCCCAATCTGCTGGACAGCTGTATCCGGGCACTCCATAGGTGTGCTCAAACTCCCTATGCCCAAGAGAAAACTCACTTACTTTCCCCCTGAACCCATAACCCTCCTAACTTCCCTTTTTCTGGCAAGGACATCACCACCATCCTTCCAAGCTTCTAAGTTCACAGTCTTAAAGTATCCCTTGCATCTTCATTCTCCCTCACCCCCAATAACCGATCCCTTGCCAAATCTGGTTGATTCCCACATCTCAAGCATCTGTCCCCTACTCTCTACTAACTTGGCCATCATCCTGGGACAAAGGTTCATCACGAGGGGTAGAAGCAAGCCTGGACCATTGTGACAGACTCCTTATTCACCTCCCGACCTCCAGTCTCCCCTCTCTCTCTGATCCATCCTCCACACAGTTGCCAAAGGGACTTTCCTTAAGCACAGACCCAACCATGCCACTCACCTGCTCAGGAAGCCTCCCTGGCTTCCCTTTCCTCCAGGATAAAAATATTCTTTTTGGTCTTTACAGCCCGATTCCAAACTGTCTTTCCTAAATAATCCCTTCCACTAATTCCCCCTGGATCAGAGATATACCAGTTAACTGGCAGATTACCTGCACCAGACACTCCCGCCTCTGTGTCCCATATCTGACATCCAGTAAACATTTATTAAACACCTACTGTGTACTAGCACACTAGGAGCTGGGGATACAAAGACAAATGAACCAGCTTTTGCCTGCCAGGAGCTGACATTTCTTAGCAGGTGTTTCCAATCTATTCATCAAATAAAGAGCATCTATTAAGTGCCTGCAGCATGCCCAACATATCCATTCAGTACTGGATACCAGGGATGCAAAATCCAAAGGAACACAGCCTTGAGGAGATCATATTCCCACCCCACCCCCCGAGGGGGAACAGGAACACAACTAACTAAGCACAGGAGAAAGGCATCCAAAGGACCAACGAATGAAGACTGGATAGGAGGCAAGAGTCGGAGGGGGCCTGATGGAGGGGAGAACAAGAGCCACCTTAACAGACCAGGGCAGAAGAAAAGCATGAGAGGGGGTGGGTGTGAGGCAAGTGGAGTGAAGTGGGAGGGCACCCACCATCCTAACCCCCTTGTAGGGTCTGTGGCTCACTTTGGCCATGAAACCCCTGGCCCAAGCCTGTTGTCAGCCAGGCTGGCTCCCTAAAGCAGCAGGGAGCATGGCTCAATCAGCCGGGAATAATGTTTCATTATTTTAGATGCTCTGGCTCAAGTGGCCAAGCTCCAGCAGGGTCAACTACTTTCCTAAATGGAGCGAGACAGAGGAATTTCTTCAGGGTTTGGAGATGCTATGACCACCATGAAGCAGGCGGCCGACCTCCTGATGGCTGGATGTGCGCTCAGGGAGCCCAAGGTGGCGTGGGGCTTTGGCCATGGTCAAGGCAGGGACCTGTTTGACTTGACTTGACTGTGTCACAAGGATTTCGGTTTTCTTCCTTTTGGGGGTGGGAGGTGGAGAGAGAAAATAGACTTTTGTTCATTTCTAAGACACTAAGTGGGGTAGAAATGCCCACAAGTTTCCGTGCCCCAGGAATGGGAAATGTTGGGGTTTTTGGAATCAGCCAGGCCCCACAGAGTGAAGGCAAAACACTGAAAGGCATCTCCATGACACCCCCCACCCCACCCTGTGATCGTGGGATCTCACTGAGGAGCTTGTGGGAAGCCCCACTTCCAGCTAGTACATTCTATACCAGAACCAGAATTCTCCCTCAGTACCAGGTGCTGATCAACTCTGCCTGAAGACCTCCTGTGATGGGGAACTCATTACCTCTCCTAGAAATGCAACTAGCATTTATATAGGGCTTTGGGCAGCTAGGTGGCATAGTGGACAGCATTGGGCTTGGAATCAGGAAGACCTGAGTTCAAATCCAGCCTTAGACACTGACTGGCTGGGTGACCCTATGCAAGTCACTTCACCCTGTTTGCCTCTGTTTCCTCATCTGTAAAAAGAGCTGGAGGAGGAAATGGCAAATCAGTCCAGTAGCTTTGCCCAGAAAACCCCAAATGGGGTCATGAAGAATCACACCCGTCTGAACAAAACAGGCTCATAAAGCACTTTACACAGATCTCCACAACAGTCTGTGAGGCAGATGCCTTTATCCTCAATTTAGGGGTGACGGTGGTTAAGTGACTCACATTCTATTGCCCAGACAACTAGTGAGTCCGTGGGGCAGGTTTTGAACTCGGTCTTCCTGACTCTGAGTCCAGAATTCAATCTATTCCAGCACCTTGAAACACCATCCTAACTTAGCAGCTCCCCTGTGCTGGTCTCTGAGGATGTGGATGGCTATTCACTACTAAAAGGGTCCTTCCACATAGGAGACTCTGAACTTGCCATCCCACAGCTCAGGGCTGAAAGGTACCCCCAGATATAAGCCGAGCCACTCTGTGCCAGCCACAGCCATCACTGATGTACAGTGGCCTAAGCTGAGGCTAAGAGAGGAAGGGGCTGGTGGTCCAGGGTTGTGCAGCTAAGGAGCAGAGCCAGGAGCCCCCTCTGGTCCCCAGGATCCAGGGGCAGCTCTTTCCTCTTACTGCTGGTGGGCTCCCAGAGCCCACCTGCCCTCTCACAGACATGGTGCTTCCAGGCAGTTTTCTTAAAGCAAAGGCGTTAACCAGTCTTTTTCCTAAACATGATAATGGATCAGTCAGACTTTACCAAAGGCACATGCTTGCTCCTAATAACTAGACTCAGAGTTAGAAAATGCCAGTTCCAATCCCTGCCTCTGCTGGCTCAGACAAATCACTCAGCCTCTCCTTATCTTTTAAGATAGCAGCTAGCATTATATAGTGCTTTGTAAAGGTTGGCAAAGAGATTTGTGTTTATAGATCAATATACTATATAAATTATCTCATTTAAAAGCAGGAGGGTTTGATTAAATTATCTTGAGTTCATTACAGCTTTAAAATCCATACTGCAGGATTCTACAAACCAAGGCCTGGCTCCAGCTGGCGAGTAGGGGCCACCCACAGAGAGCCGGCCCCCCCCCCCCCCCCAGCCATGAAGGTAGACAATGGCATCTGCTTCTCACCCTCACTAACTGAGGCAAACTGCCCCTACCTCCATGGGCCCTGAGGTAGGCCTCTCTGGAGGGTTTCATCAGGAAAGATGCTGGTGGGAAGGCCATTGCCTACCAGTCCTTCTGGGCTTTACCATTTCTAAGATACCAGAAGATATGAAAGGCTCAAAGCTAGGCCAACTTTTCTTGTTACACTCTCATCACTATTGGTGATTAGCATTCTCATCTGGATTTCTGCATTGTTAATACTGGAATGGTCTATGGGGTGGCCCCCTCCATGCTCCTGAGCCTCCTCTGAATGAGAGAATCTCAGGGGTTCTCAGATTGGGAGCCAGAAGAGGGCTTCATTTACAGGTGGGGAAACTGAGGCACAGGCAGGTTAGCCAACTCTTCCAAGGACTCACAGGTAGCAAGTCATAACCAGAGGCAGAATTTATACCCAGGCCAGGTTCTGCTCCACTGACTCAGTCCAGACAGAGGCCCAGAGCCAGGTCTCAGGGCAGGGGCTGCTCCCCTCCTTTATCTATTTTAGCAGTATGTGGGTCAATGCCCTGTGCCCCCTGCTGTGGGACACAACCCAAAGTCAGCAGATGATCACTTATCCCAGATATGAGCTCCAGACCGAGTGTCCTCCACCCATGGGGAGGAGGAGGGGGAGGAAGGGAGGGGTGGCTTCCTCTGGGCTAATAAACCCCTGCTGGCAGGAAAAGTCTCTTTACTTATGCCTTTGCTAGGAAGCTGTCAACAAATGGGTCCTTCCGGAACTCTCTGTCAGGGGCCAGGGTGTAAACCTGCTCAAATCTGCCTCCCACCTAACATGCTCCAGGGCTTCCAAGCACTGGTGTTCTTCAGGCACAGGATAAGGGGCACACATCCTGCTGCATGTTGCAGCCCTCACAACAGGCCCCTCCATCCTGGGTTCTTGGCCCCAAAGGGCCCCTCCCCAACTTCTTTTACTCAGACTGAGGCATTTTGGGTATGGTAGAGAAAGCATAGGCCTTACTCAGAGATGGAGAGATCTAGGTTTCAATCTTCCCTCAGACAACTACTAGCTGTTTAATCCAGGGTGCCAAGAGCCTCAGTTTCCCCATTTGTAGAATGAGTTGGCCTAAAAGATCCCTAAACTCCCTTCCAAAATGCAATGATTCACAGGGCTGGGGACCTCAACACCCACCCAGCACTCAATTATTCACCGTGGCCCAAGATGTTCTGATTTCTTTCTCCTAAAAATCACAACTGGCATTTAAATATTGGTCCTGGTCCTACAGGAAAAGCCCAGCTGAGTCACTGCATATGCAGACTTTTACTAATTGGGCCCCAGAGGGCAGAATGAGGGAGTGACGCATCCTCACACTCTGGTGTGCCTGGAGGAGGGAGTTCACCTCCAGCTAAACATGGTCAGGTTCAGGGCAGTCTAAGGGGGAAGTGCTCTGGGAGTGGCCCCCACCCCCACCAAGGAAGGCCCCACTGTGGGCCCTCCCTCTCTCCCCCTCCATTCTCAGAAGCCCCAAGGGTTCTGCTGTCCATCTCTGTGGATCCGTTTGTCCAGCCTAGTCTCTCTTCCAGGTTCTAGACATGTCAAGCTCAGCATGACCAGAACAGAATTCTGCTTCCCCTTTCCAACTTCCCCTGGAAGATGCTACTTCCTTCCAGGCGACATTTTGATCTCTTCTGTATCTAATCAGCTTGAGTCCAGTGGAGTTTAGCTCCTCCCACCCCTTCTCTGGACTCACAGTCACTGCCCTCCCTCGCCACCCCCCGGCCCAAGACTCAGACCTTCATCACCAGCTTTGAAGACCCCCATCAGCCTCACTCCCACCACCTGATGAGGCAGAAAGGTGAGAAGATTGAGGCGGGGCTGGGGGGTAGACCACCCTTTGGACAGTCAAAAGCAGCAATGAAATGGAGAACCCTTGCACTGGTTGGGTGGGGGGGCATATCCTGGGTTAGTCTGTGTACCCAGGGCATGACTCTCAGTGCTTCTATTTCTGGAAGCCTTCAAATATGTTAGGAGCAGGGTGATCTGGAGGCTCAAGGATGGTTCCAGACCAATGCAAAAATCTGTGAAACCAATGGGGATCAGCACCATGGAGTTTGGTGGATTCCAGGTGGCCCAGAGCTAGCTAGCTGGGACCTCCTTGGGCGGGCCTCAGAGGGAGGACTCCCCTATTCCAGGAATGTGGAGCACCGGCCCAGGATTGCCTATGATGCCAGGAAATCCAACAGGGCATCCTCTGGGCAAGGCGTTCTCAGGTTTGGTCCTGCCTGATAAGGGACCCTGACTGCTAAGTGGACACAGCAGTGAATCAAGCTGGTCTGTCCCTCTGGGGCTGACCATAACCAGACTATCTGAGGTGATGCCTTGATAGCACCCCCTACCCCATGTCTGGAATGCTCCCCCTTCCTTCCTTGCATCTCATGGAACCCCCATTTCCTGCTGAGGCTCAGTTCAAGGGCCATACTCTAAAAGGCTTGTGATTCTCCCACTTAATAATAACAGCCAGCACTTATAGAGCACTGAGAAGCTTGCAGAGTGCTGGCTGTGATCTCATCAGATCTCTCAATATCCCCATTTTACAGATAAGGAAATGGAGGTTCCTTGCCTGGCTCAGGGTCTCTGGGCTACTGTGTGGGAGCAGGGTGACATTAAGGGCTGAGCCATCCACCGAGAGGTCGAAGGGGGGCCCCTCTCAAATTACACTGAGTTTACTTATCAGCAGACAGGTTGTTTTCCCCCAGTAGAATGTAAGCTCCTGGAGGGCAGGGGCTTCTCATTTTTGGCTCTGTATTTTTTTGTTGTTCACTCTTTTCAGTTATCTCTGATTCTCCTCGACCTCATTTAGTGTTTTTTTGGCAGAGACACTCGGGGGGTTTGGCCATTTCCCTTGCCAACTCTTTTTACAGAGGAGGAAACTGAGGCAAACAGGGTTATGACTTGCCCACAGTCACCCAATTATTGTGTCTGAGGCTAGATCTGAACTCAGGTCCTCCTGACTCCAGGCCCAGCTCTCTGTCCACTAAGGCGAAACCTAGCAGCTAGCCTAAGTCCTGGAGCACCGGACTCTCTCAGTTGAATGGCCATATTTATACTGGATAGAATGTCATTCTAAGAAGCAGGAGATGACTGAGGCCTGTCCCCAGGGAACTGCGGGGAGCCCTCAGCCCCGGCAGGTGCCAGAGGCTTGGGCCGCCCTGCGAGGTTGGGCACAGCTGGCCAGAAGCTGCAGGGGATGTCTCCATCAGAGAGCCTGCTGACTCGGTTTCCCCTCTCAGGCCATGCTCAGCTCATCCATAATTCACTCTGGGCAGGCTTTAAGCCCAGCTGGAGCCCCTCTCCCTCCCTCCTCTGCCCCCCTGCCTCCCCACCCCCTTCGCCCCTGTGAGTGACCCCACATTCATGACACATGGGGGACTGAGAGCTTGACCACAAATGCGGTCCCACATCTCTTACTTATTACACTTAGACAGCTCTTTGCCTCGATAATTGATGTCTCTAGACTTTAACTACACATTATTTTTCCTAGCAACGATCAAGGTTTCAACTGGAAATAGAAACCTGATAAGTGTCTTGGCTCAGGGCTGCTGAAGCAGTTTATCCAAACGTCCAAACCCTGAGCCAAACCAGTTGTGTTTAAAAAGAAAGAAAGAAGCACAACACACAGCAAACATCGAATTGAAGGGGCCTCCAGTGCATTCAGGAAAAGGAGGTTCTTTGGATCAAATATGGCAGAACTCACTCACCTTGCCTTTCTGCAAACCTTCCCCCCAAAGAACCCAAAGTCTGAGGTTTCTCCTCTACCAGCCTTTGCTTGAAGACCTGCAATGACGGGCAATTCACTACCTGCCCAGGCCACTTTGGGGCAGTCCTGGTGTCCAACCTCCCATTGCTCCTGAGCCTTAATCCAGGACACAAACAGCAGAGCCAATTCCTCTCCCAAGGGACCGTTTGAATACTTGAAGATGGCTATTGTGCCCACCCCCAGCTCCCACCTAAGCCCCCATCTCCCTTGTTCCTTCAAGCAGCCCCCACATGACGTGGACTAAAGACCCTTGGTCCTCCTCTGGTACGTGTGCAGAGTATCTGTGCCATCCCCTTTCCACGGCCAGGCCTTTGCACTAATACTCATCCTCTGGGCTCATGGACTCCTCACATCACCTCACACTGAGTGACCAAAGGGCAATGAAGACCTCAGCAGCCGGGAAACATGGCCTGGGGCACACTGGTTTAATGTTAAGAAAGCAAGGGAGACTGATTCGAAACAGGAAGGGAAAAAATTTAAAAAGGGGAAGTCTTTAAGATGGGCTAAAACCCTGCATGGACATCAAATTCAAATGCTGCATACAAGTCATCTCCTTAGTCTGAGCTAAGTGATGTGAAAAGGACAACATGGTAAAAGGGGGGGATCATGGAGTCGGAGTCTGGGCTCTCACCCCAGCTCAGCCACCTCCCCTCGGGACCTTGGGGACCCCCTTCACCTCTATGGCCCCAACTCAGTTTCCTCATCTGTAAAAAAAAGGGGGGGTGGCCCAGATGGCCTCTGGGTTCCTCCAATCAAGAGGAAGAGGGAGAGTCCACTAAGTCTCTAGTTTCCAAGTGTGGTTATCGGCAGCTTTCTTAGCCATTCCCACAATGTGCTCTTTGGATCTCCACTCTTCCTAACCAGAAGATGGCCTTTGCCACTCAACGTCAGGGAAAAGCTAAAATAATTCGATATGGTCCTTTGGTGATCGAGGGAAAGCAAACTTCAGGGTCAGAGCTGCAGCACCAATGGCATTCAGGGGGCTGGAACGGGGAGGGTTTGTCTGATTCTGCTCTGGCTAGTTTTCCTAAAGGAGGGGTCTCTAGGGCTGAGATTCTGGACACAGGAGTCCTGGGACTGGCCTGTCCCTGTGGCCTTGGCAAGTCATTTCCCTAGTCTGAGTCAGAGTTGGTACAAAGAGGAGCTAAGACTGGTCCTCTCAAACAGCCCACGTGCCTCGGGCTACCCTGATGCTGCTCACAGCCCCACACTGGAACTCCCCTCCTCCTGCCATGACAGCAATTTTCCATAAAGGGTCTCACTGAGGGCCCTTCAGACGCATGATGAGGAGCACCATCCTGCCTTCCCCAAAGGCTTCCCTTCCAGGTTGTGCTCTGGTTCTCAGCTTCCAGCCCCCTCACCATTTCTCACTACCTTCCTGCCTTTCAGAGGCCTCTGAAGAGGACGGGAGAAGCGCCTACTGTGTGCCTTACCGACATGCTCTCATTTAATGCCCGAGCATTTGGAAGCTCCTGGGCAGTCGTGGCTATGCCTGGGCCTGGGGTCTTCTACTTCCCATCCTCCCTCTAGCCTGGAGGCCCTTGGCCTTGTGGTGCAGAGCAGGAGGAAAGTGATACGGAAGTGAAGGCACCCAGGGGAGGCGGAATGAAGCTGGGGATGATCCCAGGATTGAGCCCATCCTGGTTATCCCTATTTGCCCTTTATCAGGGATCAGGCAAAGGCAGGAGGAGCAGTCTGCTCCATCTGGTCCTGGGCACAGACAGTAAAGGGGCATTTGGAGCTACCAAAAGAGGCCCCCTCTGGTTCCTCCTCCCCCCCAGCTCCCTTCCAGACTCAGCTCAGACGCCCGCTTCCCAGGCACCTCTCCTGCTCTCCTTCCAAATGCTTTGTCTTTAGTGATCAGAGTGCACACACTTTCCTCCTCAGAATGGAAGCTCACAGAGGGGAAGGACTCTTGATCTTGGCTTTGTGTTACCAGATCCCACTACACTGCCTCAGTGAAGGCCTATAGAAATGTGTTGAAGTGAAGCTGAGCTTCGGCCAAGGGTGATACAACCATTTAGCACGGGGCCTCCTCTCTCGGCTTGTAGGCTCCCAGCTGGAGCACTGGGGTAGCCCTCAAAGGCAGGGCTTTATTTATGTTACATTTTACAAGCCAGTAAACTTTCATGAGTGCAGGATGAGGGGCTTGTCCAAGGTCACTTGAGTCACAAGGAGCAGAGACCAGGATACAGCTTCACATCAGCATCTCCAGGTTGGGAGGGATCTCAGGGCTCACCTGGCCCCCTCCCACTTGAAGAGCAGAGCAACGTTGACAAGAGACCCCCCCCAGCCTTTACTTGAAGACTTCCTGTGGTGGGAAACTCACTATCTTTTGACCCGACCCATCCCACTTGGGGACGACGCTCATTGGTGGGAAGGTTTTCCTGATGTGAAGCTTAAATCAGCCTCTCCTACACCTTTTACCCACTTCTCCTCATCTCTAGCTCTGCCCTCTTTGCGCCGAGAAGATCAAGCTCTACAGGACAGCTCTTGGACTGCTTAAAGACAGGTGTCATGTTCCAACATATCTCCTCTTTACCAGGATATTGCCATTCCTTCAGTCAGGCCTCATGGGGCGTGCTGTCCACTCCCCTCATCAGGTCCCCTTGTCTAGACATGCTATGAGTTACCAATGTCCTTCCTTCCTAAAAGGTGGTGCTCACAACTACACACAGTCAGGCTCCATGGTGGTCAGATAGAAGAACACAGTCAAACTTTTTAGATTCAGCCAAGGGCTCTTAGAGACTCTCTCTACACCCCACCCTACCCCACCTCTCTCTCTCTCTCTCTCTCTCTCTCTCTCTCTCCCCCCCACTCCCTCTCCCCTCCATTCCCCCCTTCTCTGCCTTGTTGACAACTTCAGATTTGATAACTAGTCCATCTATGTCCTCATTCATGCCATTGGTTAAAAAAAAATTTTGGATGTCCATGGGCCAGGCACAGATCTCTGGGAGCTCCCGGGGAGAAGTCTGGTCCCCTTCCCACTGTTAGCCAGGAGGTTCAGGAGGACAGTGACCCAAACTCATCACCCAAATATCAAGGAAACAAACCCAGCCAAAAGACAGTCATCACTTCCTCCATTCCAAGGAGGAGGCATCCGGAGACTTTTATCTTCTTTATATCCCGGATTAGGGGAAGAATGCTAATTAACCTCTCCTCTGCAGAGCACCAGTTAACTGGTGTCATTAATTTGTATCTGGCTTTTCCTTCATCTGCCCAGGCTCTGAATCAACAAACAGGAAGCAAAAGGCCAGCTTCCCCTGTCTCGTGGTGCACACCATCTTTCACTTGACTGCTCATGAAATATTAATGCTTTGAGATAAAAATTGAACGATGGAAATGCCTTCCCAAGCACCTGGCTGTCCCGTGTGTGCTGGGCAGGGAATTGCCATGGATCCTCCCACGTCTGGATGTCACATCGGTAGGAGTGTGTGAAATGTCATGAGACTGAATGCCATGGGCCCAGCCTCCTTTGTTGCTGGAGCAACCACCTGTCCATATGTGAGGGCAGATAGAAGCCCTTCCTAAAGTCCAAATGTGATGAACCATTTGGGGGAGCCAGCATTTCAGCCTTTAAGAAGCACTTTCTTTTTCACCAGCTAACTGAACCATCAGCCCTGTCCTTACCGGCTGTGCTAAAGCCCAAGGTCTGAAGGAATCCTCATAGGAGCTCCTCTGCTCCATCATCTCTTCATCTTGAAGGAGCTTAAGGAGAAGGCCTTCGGGGCCCTTATTTTACATCCAAGCAAAAGAAAGCTCAGATTTGCCCCAGCTCGGTTTTGTGGGATGAACTTTGGGGCCTCCTAAATCCCAGGCTAAGCTGCTGCTTCCCTCTTTAATGGGCCATGGAGGTGCAAAGGAAAATCCCAAGTCATAGGACAAGAAATCACCCAGGGCCTCCAGGAAGCTGAGTACGTAATATTTGATCTGGTTCATTACCACGTGCAGGATAAGGTGAATCCTTCTAATACTCTGCTCCAATTACAGAATCAGAGAATGCCCAGAGTGGCATCTTGTTGGTTATTTTCTAGTCCAACCCATTCCTAAGCAAGAACCCTCAACAAGTGGTCATCATCCCTCCACTGGAATGCTTCTATGGACCTCCCAAAGCTGCCCGTCCCGCTTTGGCTTGGTTCTAAATGTTAAGACATCTTTCCTGATGTCAAATCTCAACCAACTCCTGTACAATGGATGGAAGTTCCTGAGGGTCAGACTTTATCTCACTATAAGGAAAATCTTACTCCCAGTTACTGAAGGCCAAAAGGAGAATGACTTTCCTGGAAAATGGTGAGTATCCTATCCTTGAGGGTCATCAAACAAGGCAGGACAGCCCCCTGGACAAAGGTTGTCGATGGGATCCTACCCAGAGGAGAGTTGGGTCAGATGAAACCTGAGGTGATTTTCAACTCAAAAATTCTGGGATTGCTGTGAATGTTTGGCAGCCTCCCAAAGGCAAAGCTGGCACCAAGGAACAGAGGTCCCTGAAGACTGTTTTCCCCACTCCTCCTTCTTTCCCAAGAGGACACACATCCTGTCATTTGTGCCATGTTGCATCAGAAGGCAAGTGCTCACCTCTGCCTTGCCTGCCCTAACAAGCCCCATCTCCTGCCCTCCCCACAAACAGCCATCAGAAGGTATTGCTGAGGCCCATTTTACAGAAAGTCACTAAGGGTCAGAAGGGAAGGGGCTCACACAGCTCCCCTCTGGGGACACTCTTTCTGCCACGTTGAGCTTGCTCTAGGCAAGTCCACAAAGGCACAGGTGAGCTGCATGGGAGGAGATGCTCTGCCCGGCCAGCCCCTCTCTTAGCTCCCACAGGGGGCACAAAGCAGGATAAATTCAGAGAGGCTGGCCCTGGCCATTCTCAGGCACAAGACACGAGGCCACACCCAAGGGCCCTCTCACAAGATCTGCCCAAAGGAAAAGGATCCCCAAATACTTCAAGAGCTTCAGGTGGGGGACAAACCAGCCAGGCTGGGCCTCTGGGCCTCTTTTTCTTCTCCCTAGTTTCTGGTTCAGGGAAGCTCATGAAGAATAAAAGGAGGTTTTCTGAATGCCCCCCTCCCAACACCTAGAAGCCATTAGCAGCTCTCTCATTGGCTTGGAAGGGGACATTCCCCTACAGACCTCCACCACCAATCGGCAGAGACCAGAGGTATGAACTTGGGCTAGGGGTTGTCTAGAACTGGAAGTGGGGGGCTTTACTTGGCTTGCAGGTGCCCCACAAGGACTGCCCCTGTGGCAGAGAGAGGGGCAAAGCTGAGACAAGCTCCAAAAGAAAGCCTAGGACCTGTTGCTCACAGCCCAGCTTCCAGCCAGGCATCCCAGGCCACCAAGGCTCCAGAGCCCCTCACCCCCAGCTGACTATACAGTTGCTTTAGCTTCAAGGCTCCCCCTACACTCCCATCTTCTCCCTCCAAGTTTCCTCTTTCCAGGGATGTGAATCCTAGATACAAGTTCTATCTCCCCATAGAAGGAAAGGTCCTTGAGAGTGGCATTTGGGGGGAGGTGCTTCATTTTGGAGTTTTGTTTTTGTCTTTGAATCCCCAGAGCTGAGGACAGGACCAGGCACACAGTAAAACCTTAACATATGTCTGTTGAATTGAAATGTGAGGGTGGGAGGGGAATAAAGAGCAGGCATTTTTGTTTGAAGATTAGGAATATTTCATAGTGCCTCTGGTGAAGCATTGTGCAGAATTTCTGGTAGCCCAGCCTCACCTCCCACTACAAAAAGACTCACTCTCCACATTAATATTATAGGCAGCATCTATGGGAGGGAGGAGATGAAGGG
The DNA here is from genome assembly GCA_011680675.1 of Gymnobelideus leadbeateri. Taxonomy (NCBI): domain Eukaryota; kingdom Metazoa; phylum Chordata; class Mammalia; order Diprotodontia; family Petauridae; genus Gymnobelideus; species Gymnobelideus leadbeateri. The sequence continues at coordinate 221,702 of WOXC01010120.1, read as the reverse complement.
GAAAACAGTTTTTAAGAATTTAAGCACATCATTGAAAGCAAAGTGTGATCCCCAAAGAGACCAGTAATAGCGGGTGAAGGTAGCTTACGTTAGCTGTGGCCAGTGGCTAGTTTCAAATTGTTGTGTTTGTTTATTAAATAGATAAAAATGCATCGAGTGCCTGAGCTTTCTGCCAGCACCACATAGGCTCAGCCTGGTTCAAGCACAGGTTTTCAGAGCTGGGAGGCAGCTTCAACTCCCCTCATTCTACAGGGAAGGAAACTTTCCCAATGCCTGCTCCCAGGCTGGTCCTCTCCTCACTGTGACATACCACTTCTCTAGGTGAGTAATAACAGTTGACATTTATGTAGCACTTTAAGGTATGCAAAGAGCTTTACGTATTTGCTCATTTGGTCTTCATAACAACTCTGGGAGGTGGGTGCTATTATGAGCTCCATGTTACAGTCGAGGAAACAGAGGTTAAGTGATTAACTCAGGGTGACATAGTAGTAAGTATCTGAGGCAGTATTTGAACTTGGGTCTTTCTGACCTCAGGTCTAGCAGCCTACCTACTGTGCTAACTCTATATGGTTTTCCCTCATTTAGATTGTCCTCCCCACACTCCAGGTAGAATTACTGAGTTCTCATCGTATCTTCCTTCACATAAGAACCAAACATATACTCTTTTTCAGCTGATTGCTTTTCATACAAGCTACATTCATTTTAAATAAATTTATTCACAATAACATGACCAAAGGATGTTGGTCCTTTGATCAGCATTTTCTCCTGGTGGGTGTTTCCTCCACCTCTGCAGATCAAAAGCCCTCCAGAAACCAAGGAGGATTTGGCCCAGGGACTCTAGGAGGGCTCAGTACCAGAAGAATCCAAGGAATCAGAATCACACAGAGAGATCAATAGATTTGGAAAAGGCTGATAAAAGGAAGCATCCATGTGTTATTAAAAAAAAAAAACCCACAAAGACTAGGAATTGAGGAACTTCTTATAGCCCCAACATAAAGAATCTTCCTAAACCCAGAGATAACACTTTATGCAAGTGAGAAATAGCCACATTCCTCCAGAAAACAAGTGAAATCAAGGGTGTCAGTTCTCACTTTCCCCAGGGGATTGAATCATGTGATTGTTTACCTAGAAAATCTATCAGATTCAACAAAAAAAGGTAATTGACTTTGCAGAATGCAAGATAAGCCTCCAAAAGTCATTTGAATTCAGAGAAAATATTTTATATATACTGTATGCAGAGATGAGACCCTATTTCTATCAACAAAAATCATTAAATATCTAGTTATCAACTTGCCTAGACATTCATGACCTACATAGAGAGAATCAGAAAGCCACATATACAGAAATAAAGGAATATCTAAATAACTGGAAGGAAAATTCATTATTAAGTCTCAGTAATAATCAGAGAAATGGAAATTAAAACAATCTCAGGTGCCATGCCATAGCCATCAAATGGGCCAAAAGAACCCACATAACCAAACTCTTTAGTAGAGAAACCTGTGCGCCTTTATTGCTGGCAAAGTGGCACCTGGGCATCAAACACAGTTGCAGAAGGAATCATAACCCTGGATTCCAAATAGTGGGAATGTGCCCTAAGAGGTACAATAAAGAACAGAAAAGTCTGTCCAAAAATAGATATCACAACATTATCATTGCCAAGCACTGGAAATGCCCAAATGTTCACTGATTGGTAATGGGTGAATACACTCTGTTATGGGACAGAGTCATACTGAAAGGGATTTTAAGAGGTCATAGCTACACTGTACACACTGTACATTGGGCTTCTCATTCTTAGCCCATGGTCATACACAGAGGCTTCAGGAAAAATAGAAAAAGTCTTCTTTCTTCTCCTTCTTCCCATTTGGGATTTTCCTGGCAGAGACACTGGAGGGGTTTGCCATTTCCTTTTCAAGTTCATTTTACAGATGAGGAAACTAAGACAAACAGGGCTAAATGACTTGCCCAGGGTCACACAGATAGGAAGTATCTGAGGCCAGATTTGAATTTAGGAAGATGAATCTTTCTGGCTCTAGGCCTGGTTCCATCTACTCGGCCTGGCCAGCTGGCCAGGAAAAGAGGGTAAGGAAATTTTCATTCTGTCTTCTAAAAGCTAATCCAGTCTAATCCAAAAAGCACCTACTAAGCACCTGAGGGCCATCGCTGGTCATGCTGATGTGTATTTTGCCACTGAACTCAGATGGCTCAGGAAGAGAAAGTGAGGCTGGTAACTTTGCACAGGCCTCCCTCACTTAAAATCAGTTCACTTGCATGTCCTGGCATCACCTCCCTGATGTCATTGTCCTCTTTGCGGATGAATTAAGCGCCTACTATGTGTACACTTTTCTCCAAGCTCCATCCAGATTCTGGACTTTTCCACCCAGCCCCTTCCCTCTCCCATTTCATCTTCCTTGTTCTGTCATTTCTTCCCACTAGAAAATAACCTCCCTGAGGGTAAGGACTATTTTGTTTTGTCTTTTATTTGTATTCTTAACATAGGGCCCAACCCATAGTAAGTGCTTAATAATTGCTATAGACACTGGAATTTCATAGGTCAGTTTGGCTCAAACAGAATAAGTGACCAATGTGGAGTCATGTGTTACTGTTGCTGTTTGTCCTTTGTCCTGGAAGAGGACCATGACATCAGGGAGGTGATGCCATGACATACAAGTGAATCGGATTTAAGTGAGGCAGCCTCACTTTCTCCTCTGGAGCCAGCTGGGTCCAGTGGCCAGATACAGATCAGGATGACTAAAGATGACCCAGGATGCAGTGGGGGGCCTTGACCTTTTCAAGCTGAGGCCTTTCTCCCAGGTCTCAGTTTGACTGAGGCAACACCCATTCCGTGATCAAAGTTAGGTAAGAAAAGAGGCAAAGAATGGCCTCTTTTACTTAGTCAAAAAAATAAACCAACCTGGGAGGGGAGGACTCTTAAGGTTTGAGACCAAAACAGGAACAATTGCTATTTACATTCACTCTAAGCCAGGCAGAGCCCAGACAATGACCAAGTGGAGGCTGACCAATGAGAGACAGAATGATTTGGGTTTAAAATCCTTGAGAAAGGAATCTAGTTGGTAAACTCTGAGATGTCTGGCAGAGGTTTCAGCCATCAAAACTGACCATTCCTTTAGGCAGAGCACCCATAGGAAAGGAAGGCAGGAAGGAAGGAAAAAAGGAAGGGAGAAAGGAAGGGCTGTGGTCCCCAACTGGCCAGTTGAGTTCCCAGTGGGGCATCTCCTACTAGGAGGTAAGTTAGGCTTTGAAGGGGGATAGCCACTTAATTGTGGCAGCCTCAAAGGCCAGTCTCCAAAGTTTTGGACCACAGAGTTCTGGGAAGCCCTAAAGAGGCTACTGAGCATGGTCAGTCCTGGGTTTTAGGAAAATAACGTTGGCAGCAGGGTGGAAGACAGAACAGACACTCCATAATGGGACTCTAGGGGGCACTGTGGAGTGGAGAGAAGGGGACCATGGATGGCAGAGATATCCCACAGTTAGAACAGACAATCCTATGGGGGTGGGGGGGGAGGGTGTCAGGAAAAGCAGTGAAATGAAGCAGTTGCCCCTGGTTGGACCACACATTCACTCACTCCCAAGCTTGGGCTGATGTCCTACACCAAGCACCTCACTTAGAACATGGAAAAGTGACTTCAGAAGTGGGAAAAGCAGAGCTCAACAGTGGGCTATAATTTATGAGTTTTTTCTTCTTCTGGGGGCCTGTAATTACTGAGGCGGCTGTGTGGCCACACCACACACACACACACACACACACACACACACACACACACACTTCCCCACAGACTTGGTTCCACCTCCCCCTGAGTCCCCAGACCAACATATCTGAGCTCTAACTGCCCCACCCATGCCCAGAGCCACCCACTTTCTAGATAACTAGGGGCTTTACATTTTAGAACAATGTATGGAAGACAGCATGGAATATGGAAGTGGCAGCCCAAATGAGGAAACTCTCTGTGCAGGCAAAAAAGTCTTCCTGCGTCCCAAACCTCTCTGATGGCTTTGTACCCCATCCCTAGGCACTTGGGAGAAGCCTGGAATCCCAGAGCTGGGAGGGCCTCCAGGGAACTCAGAACCTTACCCATATGTGAACACTGATCTCTACAATATGCCCACAGGGAGGGGTCATCCAAGAAAGAGGCGATCACTACCCCAGCCCAGTCCATTTCTGGATGGCCACCATCTGCAGGAAGCTTTTTCTTGACCTCAGGCCTAAATTTTCAACTCCCCCCCACCCCCCATCCTCCGGCCATTGCTTCTGGCCTGTCCCTTGAGGGACAAGCAGGTGTGACAGCCTAGCCCTTCTGGTGCTTGCAGACAGCTCACATATCCTCCCGGAGTTTTCTCTTCTCCAGACAAACACCCCATACTGATTCTGCAGGTAGACCGGACAGTCTCCTGGTAATTAGGGTTAGGCAGAGCCCACAGACTGGGGCTGGGGGAGGAGGATCTGAACCTCATGACATTGTGTGTTCTGACCCAGATGACAGCGATCATCCTAATACTGCTTACCCACCTGCCTCTCCTGCAGAGCTAAGAGGAATCATTCACAAGTCACTTTCCTCCTAAGCATCTCATATCCCAGCTGTACAGAAAAAGAAACTGAGGCAGCTGGCGGAGGGTCCCACAGCCAACAAGAGGAGGAGACACAGACTTGAAAATCTCCCTCTAAGACCAACAAGTGCCTTCTCCCAGGACAAGGCCTGAAGCCAAAACTGGGGTTAAAGAAGAGGCTGGGAGCAGTACAACAGCTGTGACCTGGGATCAGGGATTATCGTGAAACCGAAAGGAGCTGAGACTATTGGGAAAACCAGACTGAAAGAAATAGTCTTCCGACAAAGAAAGAAAAAGAGGAGGAGGAGGAAGAGGGCCTCTGCTTAAGCCACCTGCCTCAATACTGCTCTGCCAGGCTCCCTTTCGCTAAGGTAATAGAAGCCACAGAAAAGCAGCAGCAGCAGCAGCATTATATCGGCCATTGTGTTCTCCCATCACAAGGGGGTTCAGCCATAGGGTCTATCCCAATACCTCTCATTTCCTATCACCAGGCATGTGCCCACACAGTGCAGCAGCTTGAATTCTACTCCAGGGAGCATCGGGGCTGCTGTAAGGACCAAATGAGATTGTGGGGTGTTCAGCACAGTCAGCACCTAACCGGGCATGGGGTATCGGTACTAGCTGCTGTTATCATACTTCATTGCCCTGAGTAGGTCAGGCAGCCATCCCCCATATAACAATAATAATAACAATAACCTCTCTCCGTGGGAGGGATCAGCCCTTCGGACACTCATGGAATGACTGCTGTGTACAGAGCCAGTGGCTCCCCTCCCCTCCGGTAAGTACTGCCTTGGTCTCAGCTCTGTCTGGCGCTTGCTGGTTTCGCATGCTTTCCCGGTCCCTGACTTCTGAGGTAACATGCCCAGCAGCAAGGCGCCCGGGCTCCGCTGCCAGCTCCCACAGCTCCCCGGGGGCAGCCCCCAGCCTGAGCCCTCCCTCCCCCAGGGCCTGTCTTTCTGGGGTCTTTGCCTTGCCCCTCCCTGGAGGTTCTAGGAGATCGGAGCCCCGTTGGCTAACATGCTCATTTTAATTACATGTCCTTGCAAGCTGGCTGCCAGGCGCTGTGGTTAGCCTTCTATCTGCAAGCCACTGCAAGTAATTAAAGCCAGCCTGGCTGGGAGCAGGCAGCGGGCAACAGACTGCTTTTTCTAAATCGGAAAGTCAGAGATAAGCAAAACAGAGTTGAAAGCCCCCAAAGCCCACCCTGGAAATCGGGGAGGCGGCTCAGGGTGCAGTGGAAATCTGGCTCAGGGCAGGGCTCCAGTGGGCTGAAGGAGGCTCACGGGAAGGGCCTGGGTATGCTGGGCCTGGGGAAGGGAAGTCTCAGGAGAAATAGGGGATGTGTCTTCCACTATGGAAAAGTCTATCCTCCCCTGCTCTGCTTGATCAGAAGGGAGAAACAGGAACATGGGAAAGTTTTACATAGAGGAGACTTTAGGCTGGATGTCAGGAAAAATGTTGGAACAATGAGAATGGTTCGGAAATGGAAGGCTTGGGGGCGCTCAGTCTCATGGGTGGTCTTTGGGCAAAGGCTGGAAGACCACTTTGGGGGATGGAGGCCTCAGGGGTAGGGTGAGATGGTTGGGATTCCTTCCCCCTGAAAATCTAAGATTCCCTGAGACAAAAATTCAGTGGGGTTTCATCCTGCTGCCAGACAGGTCAGGCCTTAAACCTCTGCCTCTGCCCTAGCTGTGACCCCATGAACACTTGCTGAAGCCACAGGGTCTTAGATTTTTGAGCTGTTAGAATTACACATAGCTCGGTCATATGAATACATATGTGAATGTGTGTGTATATGGATAGAGGGCATTGGTTGAATTTGTTGGGAAGGGAGAATACTCAAGGGGTGAAATTATGAGGTGAGAGAGGAAAGTGGCAAGAGGAGATGGGGAGAGACAGGGTATGGTTAACTATCTCATGTAGAAGAAGCAAGGGGAAGTGGCTGCAAAGGAGGGGGAGAATAAGGAAGTCAAAAAGGCAAATCCACATTCTCATTGAATTTGGTTCAGGGAGAGAATGACATACATACTAAATGGGATATCTCAACCTACAGCAGAATAGGGGAAGGGGGATGAGAGGAAGGATGATGGATGGGAGGGCATCCTTGGGGGGAGGGGAGGTTGGAAGTACCCACTATAGAAGAGGGACAGGATCATGTAGGGAATGGACCAGGTGGGGGGTGGGATGAGTGGGAGGGAATTATAAGCAGCCTTGTACAATATATCTACTATGATAATGTTTTGCATAGCTAGACATGTACAACATATACTGAATTACTTATCTTCCCAGAGGAAATGGGTGACAAGGGAGGAAGGAAATGGATCTGAAATTCGAGGTCTTAACATTAAATGTTTCAAATATAAAAAAAAAAAAGAATTACACACAGCTCTAGATCTGGGAGGGCCCTCAGAGGCCATCTGGTCAAAGGCCCTGCCTTTCCACAAAAGGATAATGGTAGGTAGGAGGAACTCATTCTAGGTCACACAATTATTCATTGGCAGAGGCAAGATTTGAACTCAGTTCTTTTGACTGCAAAGCCAGCCCTTCTCCCATGTGCCTCACTAGCCTCAAGGCTGCCAATTTCACAGTTTCAGATCCATTTTTACAGAAAGTCACTTTTGGAAAGGGGCAGTCCCCGAACTACCTAACCCACAGCAGGGCCCCAGAATCCACAGGCTCATGGGCAAAGACTCGGTAGACTGAAATCTGCCTCGACAATCTTTGAGAGATGATTTTTTTTTTCAACGCCGTTCTGAGTCATTAAGAAGCATTTATTTATTAATGAAGTACCAGTTCCTGAATAAGCCTAAAAGAAAACCAAGGAATGTTGGGCCCATGGGCATTTCCTCAGTTAATGGAGAAGGATAATCCACTGACCTCTCCCTGTGGGGGAAGGGAGGAAGTCTTCAGTAGACTTTTTTCTTGGATGTTACAAAGGGAGACTCCATCAGGTCACCAAGCACGGGGGGATAGAATGGAAACCAGAGATAAATAATTTACAAGGGGAAAGCAACTCTTGCTTGGCTGGGCGAGGCTGGCTGACCCTCCTGGAAAGGAATTGGGCTCCAGAGAGGGAAGCAGCCAGACATTAGCAATCTACTATGACATGTATAATTAGGATTCTGAGAGTCAACATGAGGAGTGGCCCATGCTGTGCATTGGTAAGCACTGAGGGTGCTACAAAAATGCATTTCTCATTTTCAACAAACATTTACTGACTCTCTATTCAGTTTGAAAGGGGGAACATTTGATGAGATTATAGAATCTGAGCTAGAAAAAGGCCTTGGAGAGCTTTTAGTCCAATCCCCTAATTTTTCAAATAAGGAAATGGAGATTCATCGACCCAGAGCCTTTGATTTCCCATCCAGAGGTTATCCTATTTCCACCGCTCCCAAGATGGCCCCATGAGCAGTAGAATGGTGCTGGGGAGAAAACCCAGAAGAGATAGATTTTCCTCCCCCCCTTCACCACTGATTCACTGTGGGTCCTTGTTCAAATTACAGGCCTCTGTCAAGATGACTGAAGGTGCCTTTTTTTTTTCTTTTTGGAGGGCAATTGGGCTTACGTGACTTGCCCAAGGTCACACGACTAGTTTTTGTGTTCAGTGTCTGAGGTCAGATTTGAACTCAAGTCCTTCTGACTCCAGGACTGGTGCTCTATTCACTGTGCCACCTAGCTGCCCCCTGAAGGTGCTTTCTAATGTTGACATTCCAGAGGAACAAAACTTTAGATCCAGAAGGGACCTAGAGGATACCAGACCCAGTCTGTCTTATTTTACAGGGAAGGAAACTGAGGCAAGGAGTTCTGAAGTGTTTTGCAGAGGTCACACAGCAGAAGGACAGAAGTGGGACTTGAGCCCAAGTACAAAGGAACATTTCTTCTGTAGGAAGTGGCAGTATTCCAGCCCATCTCCCAGATTGGGGAAGCACCCTGACTGAGGGGAACATCAGGCCCACACAGCCTCTCACCCGGCTTTGGACAAGGGGCCAAGCAGGTAGAGCTGGCCTCCCCACTTCCTACTTCTCTTCCTTCTTCCTCCTGTCTTTTCTCTCCTCCCCCCTTCTTCCCTCCCCTTCATTTCTCACCCTAGAGATGGGAAGCAGAGACAGGCAGTTCAAACTGGTGGGTGACAAGGGGTCAAGGAACCCTGACTATTCTTCTGGGTTCTCAGAACGAAGCTGTACCCAGCTCTCAGGAGCTGCTTCTGGGAGCATTTACATTCAGACTCAGCGGATTCCTCCTGACACAAGGCCTCTGGTCTTGGGCCACTTTGAGCCTTTCCCTTTCCCTGGCCCTGTGGAACTCTGTATGGGGAGGGGGAGACCTTCTCCAGAAGGGCCACCCTCTCCACTCTCCTTCCCAGGGCTCACGATCTCTGGGGGGCTCAGCTAAAAAGTGAAGCTAAGCTAGGTTACAGACCAACCAGAATTCTAAAAGGCTTCTCCCAGCCCCAGGCTCCTGGCTGTGTAGCCAAGATCAGGAGATAATGAGTGCACTTGGCCTCTGCCCCTAAACCAAAGCCAGTCAGCCACCAGGTGGGTGTGGTAGGGGTGGGGAAGCCAAGAAGGGCACTTTTGGTTTTCCAATTTGGGCCTGGGGTAGGGCCAGGGCCTGTGATTTCATTACTAGAAGATTAGCAAAGAAAATGCAATTTTTAGGTAGCTCTCTCTCCTTTCTCTCTCTTTGCCCCCTTCCTTCCTCCACCCCCACAAAACCACACTGCCTCTTTTTTCTCAATTACTTATTAAAAATAAGCATATTTTAATACCAGAAAATCACCCTCTTCCTGGTTTACAGACACTCACTGTGTACTATGCAGATTGCACCTGTTACCTAGAAGGGTCCAAGCCTCTGGCAGGCAAATGAGGCAGTAAGCCCCAGGTGGGGAAGCAAGGAGCAAGGGGCCACCAATTGTCACAGGCAGGGCACCTCTCCCTTTCAAGCCTGGTTTGGGATCCCTCCATGGCTTGGCCCAGCTGGCCGGCTGTCTCCAAAGGCAGTATATGGAAGCTGGGAGGAGGGCGTGGTCTCCAGTCACAGTCTATTTAACCAGCAACAGAGACTGGGGGATTCAGCCAAAGGTTGGAGTCCCAACTGAACACTTCTGATGGATGTAGGTGGGCTGGAGTGAATGCCAGGTGGGCAGTTCATGGCCAGGCTTCTGGAACAATAGGTTTAGACCATCCAGGAGCCTCTTTTTACTAAGAGGAAGAGAAGGCCTCTAGGCAATCAGGGGCCGAAATGGCATTTGCCCCTTCTCCACTTAAAGCCCCGGAGTGAAATCCCCATTCATTGTCTGCATTTCATTGGCCATAAAGCCAAGAGGTAGCACAGCCCATAGCAGAATGCCAGCAGCAAGGCTGGGACCCGAGCCCACAGCCCCAGCAACACTGCTCCGCCCTGAGTTCTTGGGAAACATGAATAGTCATCTCATATCATCATCACTGGGATGATGGAGGGTCATGTGAGGGACGATGAGTCAGGGAGGGATGGCTCATGGCTGACCCTGGAGCTTCCCTGGTCCCCAGGATAGCGCCAGGCATGGCCTCCCCAAGGCCTCGCTCCTCCGGCACCCAGCACGCTGGGTGGGCCTCCGGTGCAGGCTTTACTGGTGGGACAGAATGGAAAGACCTGGGAGGGAAGCTTCCTCAGAGAGGAGATTCACTTCAAGAAGAGAGACCCCAGGGTCTAGGAGGATGGACCAGTCCTCACCATCCATTGGCATCGTCAAGCATACTAGACATTACTGTGTAAGGCTCATCAGGTGTCCTGAGGCTGAGGCAAGAATCCTAGAACTTGAAGCGAGCAATGGATCCGCAGCATCCCTGAGGGACACTGACCTCCCTGCCTCCCAGACAGGGAGCACTGTGGGCAAAGCTACAGAACAGACTGCCTACAGCCCAGGGGTCGGCAGAGGTCCAAGCCTCTCCCCTCCCCAACTTTCCCATGCCAACTCCGCCTCCAGGCCGAGGACCCAGAGGTAGGAGAGGGAGACTGCCCGACCCCTGCTCTGATGGGGTCACCAGGAGGGACCCTGGGCAAACAGCTGAAGGAACCTTCCCCTGCCCGAGGCATCGAGAGCGCGCACACACACGCACACGCACGCACGCACACACACGCACACGCACATGCGCGCACACACACGCACACACACGCACACGCGCGCACACACGCACACACACACACGCGCGCACACACACGCACACACACGCGCACATGCACACACGCACGCACACACGCACACACACGCGCGCACACACACGCACACACACGCACACACACACACACGCGCACACGCACGCGCACACACACGCACACACACGCGCGCGCACACGCACACGCACACACACGCACGCGCACACACACGCGCACACACACGCACACACGCGCGCACACACACGCACACACGCGCAGGGCACACACACGCACACACACGCACACACGCGCGCGCACACGCACGCGCACACACACGCATGCGCACGCACGCGCGCGCACACACGCACACGCGCGCACACATGCACACACACGCGCGCACACGCGCACACACACACGCACGCGTGCACACACACGTGCACACACGCGCACGCGCGCACACACGCGCGCGCACACACGCACACGTGCACACACACACGCGCGCGTACACACGCACACAGACGCACACACACGCACACACACGCACGCGCACACACACACGCACACACACGTACACACACACGTGTGCACACAGACACACACACACACGCACGCGCGCACACACGCACACACACATGCGCACACACACGCATACACACACACGCATACACGCGCACACGCGCGCACGCACACACACGTGCACACACGCGCACGCGCACACACACGTACACACACACGTGTGCACACAGACACACACACGCACACACACACGCACACGCACGCGCGCACACACACGTACACACACACGTGTGCACACAGACACACACGCACACACACGCACACACACACGTGTGCACACAGACACACACACACACGCACACGCACGCGCGCACACACACGTACACACACGTGTGCACACAGACACACACGCACACACACACGCACGCGCGCACACACACGTACACACACACGTGTGCACACAGACACACACGCACACACACACGCACACACACGCGCACGCACACACACACGCACACACACGCGCGCACACACACGCACACACACGCGCGCACACACGCACACACACGCATACACACACGCACGCATGCACACGCACACACGCGCGCACACACACGCACACACACGCACACGCGCACACACGCACACACGTGCACACACACGCACACACACGTGCGCACACACACGCCCGCACAACCTTCACTTTGTTGCGGGCCCGGCAGCCCCACTGTCTCATCTAGCTCCCAAGCCCCCGGAGCCTTCTGCCGGGCCCCTGTGCGCCCCCGAAGCACCCGCTAGCTCCCAGAAGCCGAGGGCTGGCCCTGGGCAGCCCCTGTAGTCCCGGTCCCAGATCTCCTAGCTGTGCTGGTAGCTGCCGGCCCTCCGCGCTAGGAGATCAGCAGCCCGGAGGGGGTGCCTGATGTTTAGCCGGAGCTCAGGGCTGGCCGAGCCCCAAGTCTCCCTCCTGGGCCCCGCAGCGCCCCGAAGGGCTCCACGCTCGCCCGAACTGTCTCCCCGCTGAGTGCTGAAGCCCGGATACCCGAGCGGCGCAGCGCAGAGCTCCCCGCCGGCGTCCCTCTGTCCTGAGCTTCCCTCACCACCCGGCCGGACAGTCCCTGCAGTGTGTCCCCCCCCCCCCCCACGATCAGGTCTGTCCCCCACCCCCGCGGCTGCGGCAACTGTGCCTCGGAGGCCCCTGAACAACCAACCAGCCCCCTCCACTCGCGGTGCCCTGGGCGCCCCCCGGCCCTGGGCAACAGTGTGCCCCCCCCACCCCAACCGCGCACACGAATAAGGACAGGGGTACGGACACACACACACACACACACACACACGCGCACACGCACACACACACGCACACACACACACACGCGCACACACCACCACAGACCTCCCGCCTCTCTCTCCCTCCTCTCCGTTTGCCCAGGAAACTTTGCTAACCTGCGCACCGCTGTCGCCGCTGTGGGGTCCGGGTCCGGGTCCGGGTCCGGGTCCGGGTCCGGCTCTGGAGGGGGAGCTCCGTCACTCGGCTCCCAGCCCCGAAGTTAGGGCTCCGGGCTGTGGCTCTGCGCTCGGGGCCGCTCTCGCTCTCGCAGACGGGCTCTGGTGACCGGGACTATCCCATCCTCAGCCTCAGCCTCGCCCTCCCTGCCTCGGACTCTGGGCGTCAGCGTCCGTGTTCGCGTGTGTCCGCGTGTGTGCGCGCCCCTCAGTCAGACACCCACAGACACACTCCCCCCCCCACAGTCCGCGTCCTCAGCCGCCACCCCCGCCGCCGCCGCGGCTGCCTCCCCGTCGCCCCCGCCGCCGCTGCTCTCACTTCCTCTTCCTCCTGCTGGCCAGAGGCTCACTTTACATCTGCAGGGCGTCCCGAGCCCAAGTGCGGAGCTCCCTCACTCGCGGGGCTGCCCCAGGGTCCCGGCGCCCCCGGCCCGCGGCCTCCCGCCCCAGCCCGACACTGCCTGGGGCCTTGCTCCTGGCAGGGCCAACTGACGGACCTTTTGAAGGGGCTTGTGGGGGGCCGATGACCCTTTCACCGAAGGGCACCGGGACCGCTCGCCCGGAAAGCTCCTGTGGCTCTTGGGACAGCTGCGCGCGGCCGCCCCCCTTGTTGTTTGTGTCTGCTTTGGAGCGGGGCCACCGGGACTCGGGGACTTGGCAGGCTGTCCTTTGGAGCAGCAGGTGCAGCTTCGACTCCCAGACCGCGGGCTGGATCCAGGGCCCTCGGGGGTCATCCCGGGCCGGGAAGGGCAGAGGAAGGCCGAGAGCTCAAGGAGCTGCCGGCCCCCAGTTACCAAGGAGTGGAGGCCAGTTTGACCCCAGCTCTCGGTAGTTAATAGCAGTCAGAGCTGGAAGGGACCTCAAAGGTCGTCCAGCCTGATCCCCCTCCCAGACTGAGGGAACTCGGCTTACCCGGGGTCACATAGTAGGGTACAAGGGTAGAGCTTCCAGCCCAGGTCCTAGGAGAAGCGGCCTCTGCCCCCAAAGTCACCAATCTCTAGAACTCCAAGACTGTTTTTCTCTTTCCTTCATCATTCGGTCCAGAATAACCTGCCAGACTTATTAAAAATAATAGCTGGCTTCAGTCGTCAGTCGCCAACATTATGTATGCACCCACTGTGCGCAGGCCCTGTGTCAAAGCACTGGGCATACAAGCACAGGCAAAAAACAATCCCTGCCCTCGAGCAGCTCCCAGTCTAAGTGAGGAGATGCCACGTGAGCAAAGCTCTCCCTGGATCCATAGGGGATGATGGGCAGAGAGAAAGCATTGGGATTTAAGAGAGCTTGGTGAAGCCTGGGAAGGCAGCAGGAGAAGCCAAGGAGAAAGCATTCTGGGCATGAGAGTCACCAGGGAGAAAGACCCTGGAGCTGGGCAGGCGGGACTGGAAGAGGTGGGGGAGGGTCATGGATGACTGCCTTTGGATGGCGCTCAGGCTTTCCTGTTTTATCCTGGAAGCCCCAGAGTTTGCTGGTGAGGCCTAAGTCACAGTCCTGGGCTAAGGGTGGGAACCCTGTTTTAGTTACTGAATGGAGTATGGACAGAGCAGGTAGAGGCCTGAGGTAGGCAGCCACAGCTGCTGCCTTTGCTGTAGTCCAGACTAAGGGTTTGGGGGCCTGATGCAGAGCCAGAAGGCAGTGTCCAAGAGGGTCAGGATCCTATTCAAGAGCTGTTTGGGAGGTGAGCTAGACAGGTATTGACCCTGTATTGGCTATGGGGCTGAGAAATAGTGAAGGATCCAGAATGACTCCCAGGCTGTGAGCCTGGGGCACAGGACCTTGAAAGTAAAGAGGAGGGTCTAAGGGGAAAAATAATGATCAGGTTTACAGAGTAGTCTCCATACATTATCCCCATTTTATAGAGGAGGATACTGAGGGTCAGAGGTGACTTGCCCATGTTCACACATCTAGGTATGATTCAAACTTGGGGCTCTCTTGTCTCTCAGTCCACTCCCCCCTACACACACCCAAATTGCCTCAAATCCTGACCTATAGAAATGTACGTGTAGATGGGCAGCCAGGTAGGACAGTGAACAGAGCACTGGGCCTGAAATCAGGAAGATCAGAGTTCAAATTTAGCCATACTAGCAAGTTACTTACCCCTATTTGCCTCAGTCTCCTCATCTATAAAACCACTCCAGTATCTTTGCCAAGACAACCCCAAATGGGGTCACAGAGAGTCTGACGAGACTAACACAACTGAACAGCCAACAAAATGCTTCCATCATACTGTAAGTGGCCTGAGACGAGACACTGAGAGGTAGTCCTCTACTCCTAGGGCTCAGTGTACACCTCAAGAATGGCATTTCTAGGGAGGCTGACTGCCCAAGGCTAAGAACTAAAACATTGGAGATTTCCAAGGACAGAATACTTCTGAAGGTAGGCTACTGGCCTGTAAACTAGGGCAGAGTTATGGTAGCCGGTGGGAAAGAATGACTGGATGGCACTCTGGGCATGAGCCTAGCCTCTCCCAGAAAGCTGCCTCCATAGCCTAACACCTACCAGCCTGAGGAGGAAAGTTAAGGCATTCTCCAGATGCTACAGTCAATTTCTTCATAGTAATTGGAATGGGGCTGACTATATTTTGCCTTTCTTTCTGTCCCTGGTATCTGGGAATACAAAAAAAAAATGTTACTAAGCAAAGTACCTGCAACATAGGCACAATACTTTCTGACTTGCTTGAATGACCTTCAAAAGACCATTGGTTTCTCTGGGCACTTGTTTAAGGAATTGAACAGGTTGAAGTCCTAATGGGAGCCAGGAGACCTTAACCCATAAATGAAGCTTCTGTCAAGATCCCCCAAGTCTCCACATATAAACAAGGATGACAAAAGGCAAAGAGGAGTTACCATCAAGAATCTTAGGGAACAGAATCAAGCTTCCAGCAAGCTTGGCAGAGGAAGCTTGGGGGAGTGATCTGCAGAGTGGATCTAGCTTGTGTACAAAGGGCAGGCTGGCCACAGCCTTCACTCCTCTTTGAGGGAACAAAGTGTCCTCAAAGGAATGATCCCTCGATAATGTCCATACTGCCCTCCAAGGTCTGGAAAGCCAAGTCTCTCAACAACTCCATGATAGGGGAGTGGGAATATTATCCTCATTTTCCAGATGTGAAAACTGAGGCAGAATTTGAACCCAGACTCCTAACTCCAGGTCTGGGGTGTGTGTGTGTGTGTGTGTGTGTGTGTGTGTGTGTGTGTGTGTGTGTGTAAAGATGGACACAGAGGTCCCCAAACACTTTGAGCTAAGCCATGCTGGGGAGGGAGCTAGCTTCTGTGAGGAGGCAGTATCAGCTTGTTCTCCAAGAGATGCTGGGGAGGATCAGTCTATGATTCCTCCGAGAGTGTGGAAGCAGCTCTGGGTGGGTGAGAGGAACCCCCTGCCTTGGATTGAGGGGCAGAGGGCTCTCAGAACAGCTAGCCTTCATCACCAGCAGGCAACTCTCCTCTGGGCTTTCCCATCTACCTGCTACTGGGTAGGAGCCATCTGATCTATGTCCTGCCACTGAATGCTGATGGCTCTGGAAGAGAGAGTGGGGCTGGAGACTTTGCACAGTCCTGCCTCATTTCCATCCAGTTCACCTACATGTCATGGCAGGCCCTTCCAGAGGGCACTGGTCCTCTATGAGAATGAAGGACGAACAACAATTGATTGGGAACCTACCCCCACCTTCTTCAGCTTCCCTTTAAATGTCATCTTCCCTATCCAATGTCAGGTCCTTGATGGCCAGGACTGCCCTTTTGGCCACATTTGCATCCCAGTGCTCGCTTAGCTCAGTGCCTGACCCGGAGTAAGCACTTAACACCTGTTTATTGACCCACAGACCATCTGATGTTAACTGGGATCAGGCCTGCTCTTCTCCCAGTGAATTGAGTGCCTCCTGTGTGCCAGACCCTGGGCTGGGAGCAGGATTCGAGTGAACACTGCTCAACTGTTAGACCTAACACACCAACTCTGGTGGATCCTTATGGGGATAGGTGAAAGCATTCTAGGGAGTCCTGAGCAGGAACCTCAAGGCCTCAGGGCTGTAGGTAGGGCTGCTACTGTGACAACCCACAGAAAGTGAGGAAATTGAGAAAAGAAGGGCAGATCTGGGGAGTGGTCTGCTGGTTAAAGGGAGTTTCTAGTCATAGACTTTGTATTTCTGTACCAGAACTTTCAACAAAAGAATGAAGAAGACTTAGGTGGGGCTCCGGATAATGAGCTCATTTGTCCAGAGGTGGTCAAGTAATTGGCCTAAATCCTCGCAAATATGAGGGAAACACCTTTAGATGCAGAAGTGAGGATGAGAAGGAAGGGGAAGAACCCAAGCCTGCTCCCTCATCTCTGCCTTGCCAGACACCAGGCAGAATGTCCCTGGGAAAGGGGAAGAGAAGGGCAGTCTGAGGGATCAGGAATTCACAGAACCCAGGCAGTGAGAATAAAACTGGTGGCCCCAAAACCTGAGGACATCAAGGGGCAGTAATCAATTTGGGGTACTGATGCAGAGAGGCAAATGTGACCACCCAGATGCTTTTGAGAACTGACAGGATGGAGTGGCCGTCTCTTTTTTTCCTCAATGGCATTTAAACAATATTTTTTAACGTTTAATTTTCAAAATATTGAATTTCAAATTCTCTCCCTCCTTCCCTCCCTCCTCTTCCCCAGTCTTAAGAAGGCAAGCAATTTGATACAGATTATCCATGTGCAATTGTGCTAAACATTTCCATATTAACCATGTTGCAAAAGAAAATGCAGACCAAAAAACCCAAGAATAATAAAGTAAAAAATAAAGTCTGCTTCAATCTGCATTCAGCCTCCATCAGCTCTGTCTCTGAAGGCAGACAGAATTTTTCATGAGTCCTTCAGAATTGTCTTGGATCACTGTATTGCTGAGAACAGCTAAGTCATTCACAACTGATCACTTTACAATATTGCTGTTACTGTGTGCAATGTTCTCCTGGTTCTGCTCACTTCACTTTGCATCAGTTACTACATGTCTTGACTGTTTTTGAAACCAACCTGGTCATCATTTCTTATAGCACAAAAATATTCCATCATATTATATACCATATTTTGTCCAGCCATTCCCCAGTTGATGGGCATCCCTTTAACTTCCAGTTCTTTGCCACATGCAAAAGAGTTGCCACAGAGGTACTGCAGGTTGGTGGCATAGCATATAGAACACTGGACTTGGAATCAGGAAGACTATCTTTGTGAATTCCAATCCAGCCTCAGACACATCCTAGCTGTGTGACCGTGGGCAAGTCATTTCACCCTATTTATCTCAGTTTCCTCATCTATAAAATGAGCTGG
This sequence comes from Gymnobelideus leadbeateri, assembly GCA_011680675.1. NCBI lineage: Eukaryota > Metazoa > Chordata > Mammalia > Diprotodontia > Petauridae > Gymnobelideus > Gymnobelideus leadbeateri. The sequence goes on along the minus strand of WOXC01010120.1, from coordinate 203,699 downwards.
AGAAGGAAATGGGAAACCACCCAGTATTTGCCGAGAAAACCCCAAAATGGAGTTATGAAGAGACAGACACAACTGAGCCACCATACAAAAAATATTTTTGTATAAGTATCTCTGTTTTCTTTAATCTCTTTGGGGTGCAAAACTAGTAGTATTTCTGGGTCAGAGGCAGTTTGTTAAAAAGAAATTCTTACATAAGGAAGCCAGAGAAACTGAAGGATAAACCTGGTGGAGGACATTGGAGTGAGGACCAACAAAGGAAGAGGTGCTATTTTTTGTGGGTACATACCACAGACCACTGAGACAAAAGAAGGCATTGGATGAGGAGTTCAGGAAACAGGTAACCTAGAGAGTGCCCTATTGTCACGATGAGGCACTTCAGTTGTTCACATGCCTTCCTAAGCCTTCTCTCTGACAGCAATAGGTTGATTATTTTTCAAATTTAATTTACTTTCTCTTCTTCCCACCTCTCTCTCCCTTTCTTCACCCAAAACAAGGAAAAAGAAACCATTTAAAGTAGATATTTGTAGTCAAGTGAAGCCAATTCCTTTGTTGACATGTCCTCATTCTAAATTTTGAGTCCAGCACCTTAGTAGATCTCTAGGTCTCTGCAATCATGGCTGGTCATTGCATTGATCAGAATTCTAAAGTCTTTCAAAACCGTTTGCCTTTACAATGTTTTTGTCATATAAATTATTCTGGTTTTATTCACTCTACTCTGGATCAGTTCATGGAAAGTCTTTCTAGTTTCCTCTGAATCTGTCCCTTTCATCATTTCTTATGGCTCAGTAATATTCCATTCCATTCATATACTACTAACTTGTTTAGTCATTCCCAAATAGGTATCACCTTAGTTTCCCATATTTTGCAACTATGAAAAGAGATGCCAGAAATATTTTTGTGCCTATGGGTCCTTTTCTTCTTTCTTTGATCTCTTTGGGGGTATATGTCTAGTAGTGGTAATGCAGAATCAACAGATATGCAGAGTTTAGGGTTTTTTTTTTATTTTAAGGCATAGTTCCAAATTACTTTCCAGAATGGCTGGAACAATTCACAACTCTATTGTGCATCGATAAGCATGACACCCTCAGTAAATATAGACTTGAGCTACAAATTACAGCTGTGTCCCTGTTTCTACAGGGAGGCTACACTGATTGAAGAGGGACCTGGGCTTTGCCATGGTGGCAGAAATGCCAGCAAACATGACCAGCCTTTGTTCCTCAGCATGAAGAGTTGTCAGAGCCTCTTGAGGATGATCAGGGTGTAATCTGTGTGTTCCTTTAGCCACTTATACTGCAATACCTCACACTCTCACACAGGGCTAGAGTCAGTCTGGCTTGCTTAGTTGGCCCTGCTCTCACCTTGGCAGGTACAGTGTGACTGAAGAAAGCATGCCACCATTGCGTTAGACTCAGATCTTCTACAGATGCCGAGTGGGATTCTGTGCTGATGCAATACATGCATCAGTCTAGCTACAGAGCTCCCTCTGAAGCATTTCTATTTATACAACCAGCTGCTCACAATAAGAATTATTTTTACCATTTGCTTAAAAATTAGGCAAAAATAATAATATTACAAGTACTTATTACAGCAAGTGCATAAGTAATTAAATATCTACACATAAACTTGAGTCATACTCTTCCACTTTGGGAAAAGGTGGTCACACATTTATAGAAACCTTCCAAGAAGGCACAGGAGTGAGGAAAACCCACATGCCCAGGGCAACTCACAACTCTGGAACTGTAGACCCCAGTGTCCTCTTTCTTTTTAAGGAATTACTCATCAAAGTTCCATGATGAATGTCGTTTCTTCACTTAATAGATGCCTTCACTCTAAACTGGGTTGATCCATGCTGTGTTTAACTAAAACTTCAGTGGTTACTCTGTCTCAGCTAAACTAGCTGATCTGAGTGTCTTCTGATCCTCCATTTTTAACATGTTCCTTTGCTTAACTGTATTTACTTATCAATAGCAACTTTAGCATCTATCACTTTCAGTTTCAAACTTAGTTGATGCATTTTTGAATCTATCACTTCATCTCTCTCTTCTCTGATCTTTCTGGGCTCAGGCATATTCAGACAAATTACATTTGTCCCATAATCACACAATAATTCTGCTGCCTCCCTGGCACACCTTGTCACATTCAAAACCATCAACTTATTTTGTCACAACTCCCAGTCATAACTAAACCTTCAGCAAGCATAACCTAACCTTCTTAGTGTCTTACTCTTTCTCTTGGAATTCTGAGCAGAGACTTAACTCAGTATCAGACTTTAAAAACACAATACATTTCAAGTGCTTCAGGGAAGTTTGAATGGTATATAACTATGTAATACAAGTATTATGAGAATTGGAAAGGTAAATGGAAACATATGTAATTATTTATCCACGTGCTCAAAAATGCTCACCAAGAGACTCAGCTGACCATGTCAGAGGCATGTATGCTGCTGAGTGGGAGCGTGCATGCCGAGGCTCATTACCAGACTTTTTGGCTCCTGGGTCATGTGAATTTTTTAGCTAGAGCAATCCAAGAAACTTGAAAATGTATCATGTCCTTAATCCTGGAAGACTCCCAGTCACTGCAGAGTAACGATGTCAGCAAAGCAGAAAAGGCGCCAAAGGGCTCTTTTTGTTTGGGTCAGGAGAAGGGTGGAGGGATAAATTTAAAATTACAGTCATGTCAAAACAAAAGATATCAAGAAACATATAAAATTTTTTAAAAATCTCCCTAAAGTAGGTGAGTTCTTCACGAATAGTCAGAAACATTATCAAACAAACCTCAGAACTGAAAGAAATTAGTCCAGTACGAAAAAAAATCAGACTATAGAGAAAATACCTTCAATTTGGTCTGAAATTGTCATTCCTATGCTGACACCACTTTTTTGCCCATGATGGCCATTATTATCAACCAAGAAAACTCATGTGGTCTTGGGCTTCAGGGAAAGAAACCTAGCCTGGAGCTTAGGGAAGTAAATGTTCTGCTGGCCATCCTTGGCTCTGGTCAGACCACATTTAAGGCTTAGATCCTGTGCTAGGAGCTACATTGGAGGAAGGAGACTGAGATGATGAAGAAGAGATTGACCCTCCGGCCACAGGAAGATCAGATCAAGGAACTAGGAGTGCTGAGCCCAAGGAAGACACTCCTTAGGGAGAAAAAGTTGCTGCCACCTTTACCCCCTTCCAGCCTCCTCTTCTCCAAACTAAATATTCCAGGTTCATTTTAATGACATGGCATTACCTTGAGTAATAGCGCCCCCTAGCTTGTAGAGGCTAGGGGGCACTACAGAGCACCAAGCCTGGGGTCAGGAAATCTTTAGCTCAAATCCATCCTCAGACAATTTACTAGCTGTGTGACCCTGGGCAAGTCACTCAACCTCTCCCTGCCCCAGTTTTCTCATCTGTAAAATGGGGATAAGAGTAGCTGTTGTGAGAATCAAAGAAGAGTGTTCGTGAAGCACTTCACAAATCTTAAGATGCGACATACGTGCTGACTATTGTTCTTACAGAAGATTGGCACAGCCAGTGTGGGTCATTCCTAGTGGTTTCCCCTTCCCTTCCCCCTTCCCTTCAGAGGAAGTCAGTAATTTATATTAGAGACCAGACTTGACCCCCAGGTCTTCCTCACTTGTAGGCTATCTACCATGTCTCATGGTCTCTCATCAACTTTATTACCACATAATAACAGCCATGATCTGTGAGAGGCAGTGGACAGAGAGTGGACAGAGAGGTCAAGCCTTAGAGTCAGAAAGGCCTGGATTCAGCCCCTGCCTCTGACACAGCCTGGGGGTGTGACCCTGGGGAAATCTCAATGCCCTTGAACAACTCTCAAAGGTTACCAGTTTGATGGGAAATGCACATCAATGCAGGGAATTTCCAACCAGAAAGTTCTATAGGCTGATGAAATCACCAAAACAGATACAAAAACACGGTGGGAAGGTACCTAGAAATCCTTCCTGGTGACAGGTACTTAGAAGCATACCTAGCCAACCATACACAATGCCCAGACTTTGCCACCATGGAGAGTAGCCAAAATATTTAAGAGAGGTTAGAATGATTCATGGTTGTGGTGACCAAATCTGGAGCTTTGAGATCAAGGGAGTTTTCATGTCAATAAGCCAGGGGTCTGCTGGACACAACTTGCCCTGGGCAAGTTAAATCTGCCCATTAGGACACTATGGTCAGTGATGGGTTTTGCAATGCAGAGGCCAGGTCAGTGGCCAAGTTTTGCAGATTCTACCTTGACTAGATTTTTCACATCCATCCCCTTTCTTTCTGCCCACACAGCTGCCAGCCTGCTCCAGGCCCTCATCATCTCCCACCTGGATTATTATTTCAACTGTACCTCCCAAATGGGCTCCCTGCTTTCACTCTCTGCCTTCTTCAGTCCATCCTCCCACAACTGCAGAAATGATCTTCCTAAAATACCTGGCTGACCAAGCCACTTTGTTGCTCAGAAATACACAATGGCTCCCCATGGTCCCCAGAATAAAACAGACTCCTTAGCTGAACATTTAGCTCTCTATCTTCCCTGACCTTTTCCATAGGACCCCTAGGGATTCCTCACATTGGACACACCCTCTCCCCTGCAGGCACATGTGTTCCCCCCTACCTAGGGTGGCCTCTCTTCCCCTTTCCATCACTCATAGCTCTTACCTTCCTTCAAGGCTCCATTCAGATGCCATCTTCTTTGTGAAACCTTTCCTGATCTAGCCAGTTATTGGAGCTCCGCCCCCTTCCACCAACCTTTTATCTTTCCTCCATCAGTCACCTGTTTGTGTCCCTCAAAGGATTCAAACTCTCAAGACCAGCAATGGGAGCAGAGCAGCCCTGTTCCTCAGCAGCTTGCCTCAGTATATTGTCATAATGGGAGCATGGTCAATGAGGGAGTCAAGGGCCTTCCCCAGCACTGCTGCAGAGCCTTGCTCAGCAGGTACCAGTGTCAGGCTCAGCATCCTCTCAGCCAGTCAGGAGTCACTTCTCCCTCTTCACAAAACTCCTCATGTTTATAGGTTTAAGAAGAGTCCAGGGAGTAAGAAGCCTTGAGACCTCTGAGTAGTGTGAACCCGATGGGCTTGAATTCAATCAATCAATCAGCATTTGTTAAGCACCTACTATGCCAGGAATTGTGCTTTGGTCCTCACAATAACTCCCATTTTATAGCTGAGGAGACTGAAGCAGCCAAAAATAATTTGCTCAGGTCCATAGAGTTAATAAGTGTCTGAGGTAGGATTTGAATTTAGCTCTTCCTGACTCCAGATTTGGTTCTCTATTCCCTAAAATCACAGGTGTCTCAAAGTTTTCATTTATGTGGAATATTCCCTTATGTGGGACGCTCCTACAAGGAAAGGAAAATCAGCATTCAGTCATAGATTCTGAGTGGGAAGGATCTTAGGGATGAAGAAGCAGACTGGGGAGGTGAGGCAACCCACCCAGTCATGGCCAGGGGTCCAGCCTGGGACTCACACAGCTGTGCCCAACAAACCTGAGAGCAACAGATTCAGTCTGAAAGCTTTGGTGCCTTTTGGTCTGAGAGGGCACAGGCTTCCTTCTCAAAACTCTTAATTACTACACTCTGTGATGGTATTTCAAGATTTAAATGCACTCTTTCCCCTTGTAAATTAACCCAAGAAACACACTGTTTGTGGTCCCATATGTCTACTACTGGGGACAGAGGGGATAAAAGGAACCCAGGTGCCCAGGGGCAACAGCAGAGAAAGAGGGGGGGATGTCAGGATTCAGCTGGGAAGGAGGGCCAAGGCAACTTGGGGAACTTGGGGCCAGAATGGGCCTTGGCCCAAGCTGAAAGCCTTAGGGTTCAACTTGTGGGCTAGCCCCTGGGTGTATGCCTGAGGGCAGCTGACACCCACGGTCAGGGTGGGCATTGGCATCACAACCTCTTCTCTGAATCTTTTCAGTCTAGACCTGTGATTTCATCCCTTTAGGGAGCTCCCAGCTGTGGAGAAGCCCATTCTCACCCTGTAGGTAACTTGTCAAGTGGTCACACAGCGAATGTGTGACAGAAAAAGGACTCTCACCTGGGGCTGCCCAGCCCATACTCTGCCTTTTAGACACTTTTCAGTCAGTCATTACCATAGTGTCTTCCAGAGGCATGGGAGTCTCCCAGAGAAGTGGGGACAGGAACTTCTTATCCCAAAGATCTTCTCCCATAGGATATGATAGAAAGAATCTTAAAAGTCACATACCCCAGCCCTCCTTTTACAGACATGGAAACTGAGGCCCAGAGAAGTAGAGTGACATGTCTAAGATTATCAAGAGTAGTGGCAAAATAAGGATTTGAATGCAGCATAAATCCTTCCAGCATAAATCTGAAGTTCTTTCTACCCAATTCTGCCTCAGAGCCTGAAATTCTCCTAAAAAGGACTTAGTCCTCTGACTCTCCAGGTGTCACTGGGGTTTATAAAGAACCCTATTTAACTTTATGTCAGTCAGACTTTGCTTTGTTTGAGGATTTCTAAATGTCAGAAGTAGATTCTGAAAAGCCAAATGGGGAGAATGGAGGGAGGGAGCTAGGATCAGGGGCTCGGGGAGAGCACTTCCAAGGAGTGGGTGCTGGTCACACCTTCGAGTTCCCAGGTGGCTTTACGGCCTTGGCCAGGAGCAGGCTGACTGGCCCCACCCGGGTCAGCGGACCTGGGTCACCCTTTGTATGCAATGATGGGGGCCAATGGTTTTCCTATGTTCTGATGCCTAGAATCGCTCAGTTTCCAGAATCTTCTAAATTCATATTCATATGTGATGTCTATACATATGAATGAAAAACATTCATTACACACCTACTGTGTGCACAGCCCCGTGTTAGAGGTGCACTCCCAAAGAACTAATAAATCCTTAAGAATCCACATGGACTTAAGAGTATGGAACATGGGTGGGTGGGCTTCCTGCCACTCCTGCTGACCCCTCCCACAGAGCCTCTGCCAGACATCTCCAGATTACCTAGCACTCCAAGAGTTTTATTTCTATGATTGGTGCCAGCCTTTCTCCTCAGCTTTGCAAAGCCAGGTTAGACCCTCGGGGTCTAGGACACACCCTCCCTCGACGAGACCTACCCCTATCTTGGCTCGTCCTTTGGGCCACCCCGGCAACTCCCATGAATTTGCCCCAGCTCAAGCAATCCATCCTGGTCTGACTGCTGCTAGAAAGAACAGTACATGTGAAAGACACATCTAAGATCAATGGCAGCACCCGCAGTTCTTCTTAAAGATACAGGAGAACACTGAGGTGGCCAAACCCATCCCTCCACAGCCTCATTCGGTGGTTCCCCTTCCCTCCCTCCACTTCTTGCACAAGCTTCCTGGCTAGAAAGGTGTCTGGGGGGGGTGGAGTGATGGGGAGAAGGAGGAGGTATCTAGGTGGGGTCTGTGGTTTGGCAGTGACCGGGAAGGAAAGAGGAAATCTAGAGCCGGCTGGCAGGGCAGCCTCTGGAAGACCAGGTGCTGGCTTGGCTTTTGCTTCTGGACATGCGGTGTCAGTAACTCGGGATGGGGATCAGGACAACATACGAGTGAGTCACAACATACAAGCAGTGTATCCCAGTTTTTAGTCTGGGAAACCAAGGCATGGAATGGTTACAGTGTCAAGAAAGAGGGTGTTACCTCCATTCTTTTGTTCCAGGACACAGTCTAGAACATTCCTAGCCCCAAGGGCTTGGGTTTAGCTATGGAGGCTTTGATCCCAGGGGAGGGGAGGTGCTACACCTCCCAGGTGGCTCAGTGGACCCTAAAACCTCCCAAGGCAATGAATCTTGAATGGACCCCCTTCTGGGGGCAGCTGATAGGCCCCTCGAACAAATGGCCAGCAGCAAGGGCCTCCGAGCCCTGGGGAGTCTGAGTCAAGCATCCCTTCCTTTCCTAGACAACAGAAGCAGCTCCTACTTATCTGAGGTCCCCAAGATTTCAGAACTCGAAGGACTCTGGGGTCACCTCCTTCAACCCTTTTATTTTGTCTTTGAACAGAGGCTCAGAGAGAAGGAACCTGCTGGTGGTTGTAGAGGGAGGGAGAAGAAGCCATGTGCCTGGTGTAGAGACTACAGAGCAGGCAGAGACCACTGCGGCCACTGGACCCAACCCCTTAGTTACAGGTGAAGAGTCTAAGACCCAGGAAGGGGAAGCAGCTTGGCCCAGGCTGGCACCTACTAAGCAGTTGGTCAGTGTGCTCAATTCCAGACCACTGAAGAGGTGCACCTGGGGAAGAAGCAGGTATGGTTCCATGACTATGGAATCTCCTATGTGAACAGAGGACCACAGATTTAGAGAGAGAAAGGACTGAAGGGGTTGCCTGATTCAGCCCCTTAGAGGTTAAATGACTTGTCCACAATCACACAGGGAAGAAGTGTCTGAGGGAGGATCCGAACACAGCTCCTCCTCTCCAGAGCCAGTCCACTTTGTACTTCACCAGATCATTATCAATCCATGAGAAGCTGCCTTTGGCTGGAGGACGGAGTACAAGGAAGACTAGCTTTGAAATGAGGCTGTGGAGGGAAGTCATCACCAGAAGGACCAGAAAATGTTTCCAAGAGTGGCTGGGCACCTACTGTGTTCAAGGCTTTGTGGTAGGACTGCAGTGATTACTATTACATTTAATCTGAAGTTCAGTTCATCATTCCAATGTGTTAGGACTCCACAACAAAGTGAGATTCCTTCCAGTGGCATCCTGAAAACTTAGCAAGCATTCCAACTGTCTTTTTGTTCTTCAGTTGTGTACACTTCTTCATCACCCCATCCGGGGTTTTCTTGGCAGAGATACCAAAGTGCTTTGTGCCATTTCCTTCTCCAGCTCATTGTACAATGAGGAAACTGAGGCAAACAAGGTTAAGTGATTTGCCCAGGGTCACACAGCTAGGAAGTGTCTGAGGCAGGATTTGAACTCAGGTCTTCCTGACCCTAGGTGCAGCACTCTATCCACTGTACCACCTAGCTGCCCATCTATGCCTTTATCCTTGATTAAAATGTTGAACAGAATGAAGTCAAGGACAGACCTCTGAGCTGTTCTAATAAAGATGCCTCCTCGTTTTCATATCAACTCAATCAGAATTACTCTCCCCATTCAACCGGGCAAAACATTTAACAATACCTTCTTCTAAGAGGAGATTACTTGTGGCTGCGGGAAGCAAGGAACCATTCATGGGAGAAATGGAATTTTACCCAACAAATGGTATCCCAATGCTCAACAAAGAGAAGGAAAGAGGAAGGAATGCTTGACTCAGACTCCCCACATGATGGACCAGGGCTCCACTGATTCCACAGAGGGAATGTTTTGTAAGCATTTATAAAGGTAATAATCGCAATGTGCCAGTTTGGGCTCATCTATAACACACTATAGCAGTCCATTTGACAAGGCTACTCAGCTGGTAGATTGGGGTAACACTATAAAGATAAAGACTCTGGGTTTTAGCCAAGCATTTGGCAAAATCTCTCATCCTGTCCTTGTGGACAAGATGGAGAGACATGTCTTTGGGGTCAATACAATTCAGCAAACATCTGTGTGCCAGGCACTTAATCAAGAAGAAAACAAAACAAAAACACCCCCGGCTTTGAGATGCTGACGTTCTGCTGGTAGGAAATGGCGTGAGGTCAAAGGATCAGGTATTAAGAGTTGCAAGAGAATTAGAAAAAATCAGCTTAGGCAATACCCAAAGCAAATACAAATCAATTTTGGGCAGAGGGAAAAGTAGAGTGGGGAGAAGGGGGCCAGTTAGATGGACTTGGGACCACCCCAGGGAAAAGACCAAAGGCATGTTTGTATGACAGTCATGTCAGATGACATGGGGTCACAAGGATCTGTCCCAGGCTGTTATGTGAAGCTGTAAAACAACAACAACAAACATTTAAGACTCTGTTTGCTGAAAACAATACAATTGCATGAAAAGGATAGAAAATTTGGTTAATATATATATATATATATATATACATATATATACACATATATACATACATATACACACATATATATATACATATATATATAATATCCATTAATAGTCTTGTCACCTTTATTACTTATTTCCCAGGATGTCCTATTTCTCAAACTGAAGTTATCTAAAAACTCCAATTGTCTAATAATTAGACATTAAGTCCTTAAATAATTAGTTTGGATTAGCAAGAGCCATTACATATTTTTTCCTTCTAAATTTAGGACCCATCAAGAAAAACAAATTTCCAAATGAAAACAAAAATGATAATACCGCAAACTGAAAATTAAAAACAATTTGTTCTTAAGTGCCTACATATTACATTTTAAAATATAATAATAATAATAATAATAATAATAATAATAATGTCTTATTTCTGAATTCTCTTCTGATCTATTTTTGGGGGAGGGGGAAGATTTTGTTGCTGGTATAGCTTTCTCTTTCTATGAGTTTAGTAGTGAAAGAGTGAAGATAGATGTAAGGCAGATGGCTGGAAATAATTTTTTGGGATGGTAATAATATGGATATTTTTATAGATTGCAAGAAAGGAAAACATAGGCCAGGAGACATGAAAAACTCAAGGGAGAGTAGATAATTGATGGGACAAGCTTCAGGAAGAGGCAGTGAGGAAAGGAGTAAGGGGACAAGGACTGTGGCCTTGAACAGCCATCTCACCCACTGATTCAGGAGACAAAGTGACTGGATAAGGGGAGATGCTGAGAGGTTGCCATGTGAGGGGTGGGAAATGAGGTCCCCCATGAAGAATCATCTCCATCTTCTCTCCAAACCAAGAGGCAAGTTCATCTGCTTAAAGAAAAAGAGGGAAGATTAGGGGCAGAGCCAAGATGGCAGAATAGAAACAGGCGGTCCAAGCCACTCTGCCCCCAGATTTCCTCCAAATTATGTAAAAGGGGACTCTGAACAACTTCTGGAGCCCCAGCACCCACAGAACGACACAGAGAAGCTAACCTCCCACTGAGCACAGCCCAGCAGCCCTGCAGGAAGGGCCAGCGCAGCGGTCTGGGAGCCGGCAGCACGCAGAGCAGGGGGAGCCGAGCCCAGGTCGGGTCCACCTGAGTTGCGGTTTTAGCCCCAGGGCGGCAGGGCTAGCAGCCGGCTGGAGAGACCCCAGAACACCAGCAGCTGTGGCAATTCCAGAATTATCAACATAGACATGCCTAGGACAAAGTGAGAGGTTAGTGCCCTATGGACTTTGGGACCAGTATTTGGGGAATGTGTCAGCTTCCTCCCCTAGGGGCTAGAAGCCACTGAGGAGACACGCCATTTTGTAGTTTTCAGAGGCAGCTCCAGCTCCTGGCCTGCGAACTGTAGGGAGATCCAGCGATCAGTCTTGGGGGGTAATCGCTCTTGCTTTAACCTCCCTGGATCTGGATTGTGATCTGGGGTGGAGGTTGTGGGTGGGTTTCCAGCTTCCAGAAACAGAAGTTGTCCTCCACACATTCGGGACGAAAATTCCTGTCTGGCAGCAGAGCCATAGTGTGGCAACAAGCCCAAAAGTCAAGTAATTAAGTGGCAACATGCCAAGGCAAAGGAAACAAATTAAACAGAAAAATGAAACCCTAGACTCCTATTTTGGGGGCATAGAGCGGGAAAAGTTCAGAAGTCCTGCTCCAAAAGCCCCAGGGGAAAACATGAGCAGGTTACAGGCCATAGAGGACCTTAAGAAGGACTCTAAAAATCAAATAAGAGAAGTGGAGGAAAAATTGGAAAGAGAAATGAGAAGGATGCAGGAAAAGTATGAAACGAGGGTCAACAGCCTGACTGAGGAAAACAACACCTTAAAAAATAGACTAACTCAAATGGCAAAGGAGGCCCAAAAGGGCAATGAGGAGAAGAATGCCTTAAAAAGTCGAATTTGCCAGATGGAAAAAGAATCTCAAAAGTTCACTGAGGAGATTCATTCCTTCAGAGTTAGACTGGAGCAAATGGAAGCTAATGACTTTATGAGAAATCAAGATGCTGTTAAGCAGATCCAAACAAATGAAAGATTAGAAGGCAATGTGAAATATCTCATGGGAAAAACCACTGACCTGGAAAATAGATCCAGGAGAGACAATTTTAAAATTATTGGACTACCTGAAAGCCATGATCAAAGAAAGAACCTAGAAATCACCCTTCAAGAAATTCTCAAGGAAAACTGCCCTGATGTTTTAGATCCAGAGGGCAAAATAGAGGTTGAAAGAATCCACAGATCACCTCCTGAAAAAGATCCCAAAAAGAAAACTCCCAGGAATATTATAGCCAGGTTCCAGAATCCCCAGATCAAGGAGAAAATACTCCAAGCAGCCAGGAAGAAACAATTTCAATATTGTGGAAACACAATCAGAATAGCCCAGGACCTGGCAGCTTCTACACTGAGGGATCGAAGGGCATGGAATATGATATTCCAGAGGGCAAAAGAACTGGGACTGAACCCAAGGGTCACCTACCCAGCAAAACTGAGTATTTTGTTTCAGGGGAAAATATGGTCATTCAGTGGAATAGAGGACTTTCAAGCATTCTTGAGGAAAAAACCAGAATTGAATAGAAAATTTGACATCCAGACACAAGAAGCAAGAGATGCCTGAGAAGGTAATCAGGGAAAAGAAATCAAAAGGAACTTATCAAAGTTGAACTATTTACATTCCTATATGGAAAAGCAATAACTGTGACTGATGATATCTTTCTCACTATGAAAATAATGGAAAAAGGGTGTATGGTCATATGAATACATATGTGAATGTGTGTATATATGGTTACAGTTATATATGGATAGAGGGCATAGGTTGAATTTGTTGGGAAGGGATGATACTCAAGGGGTGAAATTATGAGGTGAGAGAGGAAAGTGGCAAGAGGAGATGGGGAGAGACAGGGTAGGGTAAACTATCTCATGTAGAAGAAGCAAGGGGAAGTGGTTGCAAAGGAGGGGGAGAATAAGGAAGTCAAAAAGGCAAAACCACATTCTCATTGAATTTGGTTCAGGGAGAGAATAACATACATACTAAATGGGATATCTCAACCTGCAGCAGAATAGGGGGAAGGGGGAGGAGAGATTGGAAGTACCCACTATAGAAGAGGGACAGGATCATGTAGGGAATGGACCAGGTGGGGGGGTGGGATGAGTGGGAGGGAATTATAAGCAGCCTTGTACAATATATCTACTATGATAATGTTGTGCATAGCTAGACATGTACAACATATACTGAATTACTTATCTCACCAGAGGGAATGGGTGACAAGGGAGGAAAGAAATGGATCTGAAATTCAAGGTCTTAAGATTAAATGTTTCAAATATATATAAATACTATTATTAATACTCTTTTGCTTGTAATTGGGAAATAAGATGTGCAGGCATTGGGACACAAAGACTCACCTTCCTCTAATGGAAAAGTCGAAGGGGGTATGGGAGAAGGTATGGGAGAGAGCAGATTGGAAGAAGCGATATCTTGTGGGACTACTATTCTGGCAGGGTGGGTAGGGGAAAAACAGGGGGAGAAAATGATTTTAACTCAAAATATGGTGGAAATGAATGATGTAAAACAGAAGTTAATAAAGCATTTGTTTAAATATTTAAAAAAAAGAAAATTACAGATTAAAAACAAGAAAATTTAAAAAAAAGAAAAAGAAAAAGAGGGAGAAGGTGGACAGGGATGGGTTCTTGAGAAGAAAGGAGTCAGCTTACTGCAGCCAAGAGTGTCTTGGGTTTGGAGTCAGAAGCCCTAAGTTCAGGTCTATAGCATTCTGCTGGACATCCTGCAACCACTGCTGGTGCTAGTCCATTAGGAAGGCCATTATGATGGATAGAAGTATTGACATGCAGCCATGAGGACCCAGGTGAGTTCAGTCATAGATTTATTGGTTATTTTAATGGTTTGTTTCTTTTCTATTATTTTATTGATTTCTTCTTTCATGTGAACAGTTTCATGGTTTGTGGGTTTTTTTTTTCCTTTTTTTGGAGGGCAAATGGGGTTAAGTGACTTGTCCAAAGTCACATGGCTAGTAAGTGTTGTCAAGTGTCTGAAGCCAGATTTGAACTCAGGTCCTCCTGACTCCAGGGCTGTTGCTCTGTTCACTGCACCACCTAGCTGCCCCGCTTTGTGCTTATTTTAAAATTTCTTTGGTAAATTCAATTAAGCAATTTTCTCTTTTTTTTAATAAAAGTGTTATAGGAATGTAAAATTGCCTATGAATATATAGCTTTGATTGAATTCTATAAAATTTGGCATGTTGTATTTATATCATTATTACCTCTAATAAACTCATTGCTATCTCTAAAATTATTAATCAAGAATTCCATTAGGTCTTGCAGACCTTCATCTTTAGAAAATGTTTACAGTGTGGATTGATATTTCTACTGCATCATGAGACCCATGAGAGGTAACCTTGTTCAGTGAATAAAGAAGTGCCTGAATGTCAGGAAGATCCACATTGAAGTCCCACTGGTGGCACATCCTGACTGTGCCATCGGTGACTAACCCCAGAGAAAGTTGCATACAGGACCACCCTATGCCAAGCAAATCACAAGGCTACTCAATGTGGCACCCAGCGGGCATAGCACCTGTGGGTATGGCACTGGTGACCTCCAGTTTTCTCCATGTTCTCCTTCCTGGAATAATCCCTACAGGGGAGTGTGACTTCTCCAGTCAGCTGTCAGTAGTGGAATCACCTAGGAGGGGGAAAACCATGCATCTGTTATTCACAGCTAGAGAAGCTGAGTCCCTATCTGTGTACTTCCCAAGTTTTAACCAAGATAACATCATTAATGCTTCTTCATAAAGTATTGACTGACAGAAGGCAAGGCAATGGTAATCACAGTAACAAAAGGGTTCACATGTAAACCTGGGCCATGCCCTCCCACCAGTGCCATAGGGAAAGTGGGTACAGAAACCTGGCAGGGAGGCCAGGTGCCTGGAGCAGTTCCCAACTCTGGATAGCAGGCTTTGGCTTCCATGGTCTCTGTCCCATTAGCCCATGTGTGCATGTGCTGTTGAATAAAGGTGGAAAAAATCATGTGGCCATGCTGGCTGGGTCCACTGCCACCTTAGGTGCCAAAGCCTCCACTGGGCCCTCCCTGCTGGATCCTCTTCCAGATAATGCCCTTTAACCACAGGTGGCCCTCATGGTTCTGTCCTTGGTCCTCTTCTCTTCTCTGTTTATATTGTTCACTTAATGATTTCATCAGCTCCCAAGGATTTAATTACCATCTCCTTGCAGATGATTCTTTTTTTTTTTGGAGGGCAATTGGGGTTAAGTAATTTGCCAAAGGTCACACGGCTAGGTTTTTATTTGTGTGTGCATTAAGTGTGTGAGGCCAGATCTGAACTCAGGTCCTTTGGACTTCAGGGCCAATGCTCTGCATTACTGTGTTACTCTAGGGTTACTGTGCCACCTCACCGCCCTGCGGATGACTCTTAATCTACCTTTTCTGCCCCAAACCCTCTGGATGTCCAATTGATATCTGAAATGCAATATGTCTAAAATGGAACTCATTATCTTTTCCCCTAAGCCCTCCCCCATTCCTACCCTCCCTATTACTGTATAGGACAATACCATCCTCTCAGTACCTCAGGTTCACAACCCTGGAGTCAAACTATCTCTCACAACCCCTCTTACCTCTCCACATCCCACACGCATTACATCCAAGCTGGTGCCAAGGCCTGATTGGGAGACATGTGGTTGGACAACAATTCATGTGAAAAACATTGGTGGGATTCAGCGAAGTACAAGCTGCTGTGAAGCCAACAGTGTCATTCTCTTCTCTCTGCTCATGGTTAGGTAAATGAATGACTTCATGACCTTGGAAGGGAGGGTAGATCTGAAGCTCCCCCTTTGCAGCAGTAGCATGTCCCCAGAGCAGCAATGTCTGCACCAGGAGTTGAGCAAACATCCAGGACAAGGTAGATGCACCGAGGAAAAGCAGCTTCAGGATCTTACAAAAGCTCCAACCCTCAGTGACCAGTAGTATTACACTAAGGAGAACTTCATGAGACTTCCAGGAACCTGGAGCTGCAAGTTTACCCTTTGGACAATTGTGTTCCCAAGAACCTCACATGAGCAAGGGGGGAATGCACACTTCAGTTTGGGGACATATTTCTGCAACAACAATCTTTGCTCTACCTTCTTAGTAAATGCCCTTTCTAAGGGACAGATAGTCACTAAGGCTCACACTGATGGGGGCTAATGGGCAACAGTCCTAGAAATCCTAGCAATCCTCTGGGTTTTACCGAGGATCCCAAGAGTAATCATAGTCACCCGCCCTCTAAGGACCCTATCTACCAATGTGGAATGGTTAAAGGAGAGAACACATGCACAGATGCATTTTTAAAGTGAAAAACCCTTCAGATTAGGCATTTAAAGACTGAGGATTCTCCTGTGTTTTCAGGAGACGTCTCAAAGCAGATCTACCTATAGTGGGAAACTGCTACAATGTGGTTAATGAGAAGAAAGTGTTAGTGGACCAAAAACCACCCAAGTGACAATGGACATCATTCAAGGGGGATCAGGGCTAAAGGCAGAGCTGAAGACCTGGGGGCCTGGAGGCCTCATGGACCTCTTGCCTCAAGTCACCGGCAGTATTCCCTTGGAGGTTAGCTTCAAACTAAATCCATTGGTGGGGTGGGGTTGAATCAATGCTCAGAGTGATACTGGACATCTGACTTTGTGCTGGCAAAGCCTTGGGCTTCCTGGGTCTGCAGTCATGGCCTCCTGGTCCATGTGCCCTGGAGAGATGAATAGGATCATTGCTCCAGTGTGTGTGTGTGGGCGGTGAGGGGGGGGGGGACGGGGAAACCTCAGAGGCCATCTAGTCTGCCCCTCCCATTTTAAGATGAGGAAAGCTGAGGCCCAGAGAAGGGACACACCCTACCCAAGGCCACACAGGTGGAAAGGGTAAGGAAACCTTGTTTCTCCTCCAGCTCCTTGGGAGATAACTTGCTGCCAGCATCCTTCCTGCCTGAGTCTGAGCAGGAGCCTGGCCTGAGCATCCCCTCTGGGTCCCTAGCAAGATGGACCTCACTTTGAAGGTGGTTGATCCTTCCTGACAGCAGGGTATTGTTACTGGCTTAAACCCTCTGGAGGGCCCAATCCAGCCGTGTCGTCCTGTTTTTCTGTGGCCCAAAATCAAGAAGGTTGTTTACTTTTTAAAATACAGCAGAATTGTATATTTAAAATGTCAATGGTCACACAAAATCCCTCGTTCTCCCAGTGACCTGTCTCAGGTCTTGGTGACTGGCACAAGGTGGGCTCAGGACAAGGGAGGAAGCCAGAGGTGTGGGTGAATGGAGTGAAATAAGCCCCTGGAAGCCACCTGGAAGTGTTTCTGGACCAAAGATGCTGAGGGAAAAATGCACTCTCCACTCGATGAATAAACCCTTCTCTGTTTTCCTTATGAATATTCATACCTTGTTTCTTTTTTTTTCCTACACAAAACTGCTTTAGCCAGTTTTGCTTACATAATTCAGCTTTTGTTCCCCAGGAAAAATCTCCATCCCTGCAGAATTTCCCATCTGCAAACACATAGGTAACAAGGCTTCGATAACCCTCCTTGTAGCCTTGGAGAGCTCCCAAGCCAGGACTATCCATGCCTTGGGAAGGCCTCAGTCACTGCTCCCCTGGACAGGTGGAACCACCTTCCTGGGGTGTCAGGTGCCACCCAAAGGGCATAGGGAGCCCAGGGCACTGAGCACAGCAGAGAGTGAGGTGAGGGTGCTGGGCTGCCCAAGAGATGAGGAATCAGACAGAAGGATCACGTTCACTCAAAATGCTTCCTTCCCGGCTCCTGGAGCCATACTGGCTGACTGCAGAGCCCCTGAGCAAAGTCGGCTTGGTGGAAAAATACAGGTTTCTCCTTTTTCTCAGAAGCTGGCTGGTGGGGGCATGCCAGTGGAGGGAGATGGGCGTTTGCAGGAGGATTTGGAATCCAAATGCTCACCAGAGCTTGTGGCAAAGCTGGCAGCTTTCCTTGCAGTCTGCATGCAGGAGAGATGAGGGGGCTCACCCCACCCCACCTCTTCCAGCGTGCATTTATTTCTGACTCTGGGTCAGTGTTATGCTGGGCACTGAGGCCAAGAATGATAAGCTAGTATCCTGTGGGGCCTGCGAAAGCCCAGCTCCAAATACTGCATTTGGTACCCAGCCTGCCAGGGGCTTGCTGCACTGTGCTAGGCACCAGCGATACGGAGGCAATGACAAGAGGTCCCCTGCCTTCATTGTCCTTACATAATACTGCTGGCTGAATCCCCTGGAATGCCAGCCTCCTGTGGTTCTCAGTGACGTCCTTACTGGCGAGCAGCAGAGGGATTCTATCTGGGGTTCAAAGGATTGAAGACGGAAGATAAGCCCCTCGAGGGCAAGGCTTCTGCTGTCTTTGTGTTCTAAGCAGAGCACCTGGGTGTGGTAAGTGCAGACAAGGGGCCTGATTAATGTTGGGAAAGGCAGAGAGAGGAGAGACCTTATGCCCCACTCTAGATGCCAGTGATCCTGGTCTCCTGGCTGTTCTATGAACAAGACCCTTCATCTCTGGGCTCTGGCCATTCTCTCCAGCTGCCCCCAGGCCTGGAAAGCTCTGCCTTCTCCACTCTGCTTAATGAACTCCCGGGCTTCCTTCAAGGCACAGCTCAAATCCCACCTTCTACAGGAAGCTTTCCCTCTGTTAATTATCTAACACACACATATACACACAGACACATACACACACTCACACACACAGACACAGATACAGACACACTCACATACACACACACATGCATACACATAAATATGTCTTGTTTGTATGTATTTTGTTTGTGGTCTCCCCCATTTGACTGTAAGCCCCTTGAAGGCAGAGTTCGTCTTTTGCTTCTTTTTATATTTACATGGTAGGCATGTGATAAATAGTTATTGATTGGTTGGTTGGCTTTTGAGGTCATTTAGGCCAACTCTCTCATTTCACAGATGAAGAGACCGAGAAATGAACTTACACATGAACAAATTCCAGAACACAGATCACTGAACTGTATGGTCCTGTTGCCAAGTATGATCAGAGTCTCAAACCACGGCTTCTAAAGCAGAGTCGGACATATCTGGGGCTCCGTGGCCTAACTCCAAGAGGCATGTGACCCATCCATAAGAGTGTCAGGAAGATAGGGCGCCCACAAATCAAGTCAAGGAGCAATTACATAGGCTGCTGTGTGCCAGGCACTGTGCTAAACCCCCAGATACAAAGGTAAAAGACCATCCTGCCCTTCAGGCAGCTTCCAGTCTGATGGGGAGACAACATGCCAAGGACTGTGTACAAATAAGCTAGAGATGGGACAGATTGGAGATTATTCCTTCCTTCAGAAGGGATAATTCCTTCCTTCAGAGGGATCAGGAAAAGCTTCTTACTTAGAGGAGGCTGCAGTTTAAAGGCAGTGGGGAGGTAGAAATGAGGTGGGACAACATTTTAGGCATGGGAGACAGCCAGAGAAAATGCCCTGAGTCAGGAGAGGGGGTGCCATGAAGGAACAGCAAAGAAGCCAGGGTCACTGGATTGAAATGAATACAGAGGAAGGGTAGATGTAAGAAGACTGAAAAGGTAGGGAGGGACAAGTAACAAAGAGCTTTACAAGGCCAACCAAGGATTTCCTATTTGATTCCAGAGGCAATGGGGAGCCTCTGGGTTTAGGGGGATGACACAGTCACCTTAGGAAGATCCCCAGGGCACCAGTGTGGAGGATGGACTGAAGAGGGGAGAGATTGGAGCCAGGAAGGCCAAGCAGAAGGTTTCTGCAGTCATTCAGCCAACAGGTGATGGGGGCTTGGACAAGGGTGATGGAAGTGTCAGAGCAGAGAAGGGGGCATATTTTATGATGGGATATTTGAAGATAGACTCTGACAGGACTTGGAATTTAGACTGACATTGACAATAGCCTATCATATAGTGTATTTATACCCCAACCATACCTATCCTTTACTCTTTATGGACAAACATTCCCTGACTCTGCCCTTTCCCACAGGTCAGCAAGCCCCGCTCCATCTTCCTGATTCTGTATTAGATGTCAACGCCTTAGGACACTTGGGACCCAACCACAAAGAGGCCTCCACAGTAGTATCTGTGTTGGCATCATTAGGAACCTCATTGCCATGGTCTGTTATTTGATTATTTATACTGTGTATCTTTCAAAAAAAAAAAGATTTGTAGGAAAAAAATTCACCAGCGTGGCTAATTCCATTGATCAAATTAAATGAGTAATTAAAAACCGAAATATTTATTATTTATGTCTGCTGTCCCCCTGGATAGGCATAGGATTTTTTAAAATAATGAAGCTTATTCAATTTCCTCTATTCTTAAAAGTAAAGGGGCAGCTAGGTGGCGCAGTGAGTAGAGCCTCGGCCCTGGAGTCAGAAGGACCTGAGTTCAGATCCGGCCGCAGACACTTAACCCACACAAACAAAAACCTAGCCATGTGACCTTGGGCAAGTCACTTAACCCCAATCGCCCTCCAAAAAGCAAAAAAAAAAAAGAGTCAAAAGGGCTTTTGTTTTTCCTCACTATTAATACATTTTAAAATTTAAGATATTTCGTCCCATCTCCATCACGTATTTTGATGTCTATTTGTGTGTTTGTTTTACAATGTAACTAGCACTACAATCGTATGTGTATATGGATCTAAATGAGTAAGTATACACATACTGGGATGAAGTATCCAATCCAAGAGTTCTGGAGGCCGTAAGTCTAGACAAAAGAGAGGAGAGAACTCAGCAAACACTGGAATCATCACAGAAGACCCAGAGGAGGGGGCCTGAGCTCAGGTTTGAAGAATCAATAGAATTTAAGTAGATGAAATGGAGAGGGAGGTCATGGTGATGCCTGAGAGGAAAAGCACAGGCTCTCCTTTATTGAGAGAGTTTCACCCTTATTCATTCACTTCTTTAACATCATCATGTTAATGTCTGGCAGATAAGGGTTTTTGGATTCAATCAATGTCTAAGATGGTGATGTGTACATGGCGAGTGCCCAATTAACATTTCTTGAATGAATAAATAAATGATTTCACATTGAAGATTTGGCCTTCCTGGATTTGAACTCTTTCATGTCTAGCACAGTCTCTGATGTGAAGGTAATTAATAATTTAATTTAATTTAATTTAATGTCCATTATGTTGCTCAAGGTCATCCTTACTTGTCAACTAAAATGGAAAGACAAAAGAGATAAAGGCTTTTCCAAGGCCATAAAATTGGTGTGTGACAACGTAGGGGGAAGGCAAAGCCCGTAGAGAACCACACAAGACTGGACTCCTTCTCTCCTCTCTCCCTGACATAGCAATCCTCACTCTTCCTCCCCCTCCTCATGACTTTAAAACCAATTTTGGCCACAGATCTTCCATCTCTGGGGAGTATCAAAACCTTTTAGCTTCACTCTAACTGTTGTTTGTTGACTAAAATGGTAATTGATAGACCCATTCTTACTGACTTCCCCTTACTCATTTAAAATGGGGTTTGGAGGGAAGGGAAGAGACAGTGGACTTACGGGATCATTATGAAGTCAATATCTCTCTGATTTCACTCAGTTTCCGGTCGGATTTGTCTCTTCTTGTTCACAGGCTGATTTAAATGCCCTCAATTCCTTTCCAAATGAAAAGGCTTACAGCCAAGACCCCATGATTTTCCAACGTCTGCTTAGTTACTACATCCGTCTGATTTAGAATTCTTCACAGCTCCCAGTCTGAGCTCCAGCCCTGAATGTGAAGGAGGGAACTGATAGGAAATGGGTGACAATGGGATTCAAAAGTCTGGAGGTTCTGAGTGTAAGAGCCCTCCAGACTGAAGGAATTATCGCACCAGTAAAGGAAGAATCAACCCCCTCCCTTTGGCAGCTCAGGTATTTCAGCGGCTGATCTGTTTTCCTGCTTGCATTTATTATTCCATTATTAGGAAATGTTATTTTGCCGATAAAATATTTTGTCTTGCTGTCAGGTTTTATTTGGTACAGCTTTTAAGTAGTAACGGCGCAGGCTCACAAACAGCAGCCCGACACACTTGTCAGCTTCCAGGGCACACACACCTGATCCTGAGGGAACCTGCAACAAACTTTTGTGGGAGAGCTGGGAGATGCACGGGCACACACACACACTCACACACTCACACTCACACACATGCATGCACACACATGCACACTAGGGTAACAGCCAAAGGTGGATGGATACAAGCTGAGAGAACATAACAAAGCGACATTTAACTGGATTTGGATGAGGGAGGGAGCCTCTCCCCAGAGGAAAGATAGATGATGTTCTCTCTCTCTCTCTCTCTCTCTCTGTGTCTGTCTGTCTGTCTGTCTGTCTCTCTCTCTCTCTCTCACACACACACACACACACACACACACATTCTCTCTGTGTCTCTGACTCACTTTGTGACTGTCTCTCTCATACACATCATCTCTGTCTCACGTACACTATGTCTCTGTCTTTCTTTCACCCAGACACAGACTCAGACACACAAGCTCCTTAGAATCTCAAACACGTGGGCAGCTGTCTGGTTTTGCTCTATTATCCCATTCTCCAATTTGACCTGGCTCTGACCAGTGGTCCTCATTTCATCTTCCTGACCTCTCCCTGTCCTGTATTTTTCACAACCTGCCGTTTACATTTCCAACTCCTCATCCATCATGGTACACTGGAGAGGAAACTGAGACTCAGATTGTCCAGCCTCTTCTGATCCAGCGGGACTCCCTCAGTTTCCATGTGTATTGGGAGCATCAATTAGTCACCTAATCATTGGGAAGGACCACCTCAGGCTGTTCCTTGGGGGGAGGGTAGGAAGGGGAGATAGGAAGGAGCTTCCCATTGTCTTCTCTCCTTTGCAAGCATCACAGGAGTTGGTGGTTTTCTCTTTCTCTGGTCACTCATTGGCCATTCTTTGTCCTGTTTCCTCTCCCCTGGAGTCTTGAGGGTCTCATGGTTTCAGCCAAAGAACAAGCCTAGACCCAAGTATAAATTTGCCAGGAGAGAACAACAAAGTGAGAAGAGAAGGGATAGACACTGAGGAAGGAAGCTTTCCCACATCTCAGTGCCACAATCCAAGGATGTGCATTTCCCCCTAGGAGGGGAAGGTCCCTCCCCTATCAGAGTTCATAGCCCCCCAGGGACAAGTTCAGGGAGACTCGTGGGAGGGTGGAGTTAGCTACTAAAAGTCCAGCCTCAGAGGAGGGTGTGTCCATACCGACAGCATCCAAGGATCCTAGCCTTGGAGCTGGGGGTGGGGGGTAGCAAGCCTTTAAGCACCAGGCACTTGGGCTGGACAACAGCCCTGGTAGGTAGGTGCTGTTATGAGCCCTATTTCACAGTTAGGAAACTGAGACAGATCGAGGTTAAGTGACTTGTCCATGGATACAGTAAAGCTGGATTTGAACTCACGTCTTGATGAATCCGTACCCAGGGTTCTATCCAGGAGCGGCCAGGCTGGATAGCAAGGACGCCTGGTGCAGGAGACCTTTCTGCTTTGGAACCACCTTGGTAGAAATAAAAATGCACATGAATTGCTCTTGTCCTCAAAGAATAAAGGGGTGCAGAGGGATAAGCTCATTCTCAATGATCTCCCATAGACACTAGTCTGAGGATAGCTTTTTCTAAGAATCCCAAACTGTGATTTCACTGGTGCAGAGAATACAGTGAGGACGCTGGATCAATAAACACATTGAAATCAAGCCTGGCCATGTCTCTCCACTCGGACCACACCTCTCTCTGCCTTCCCCTGTGAGGTGTTTCCAGCCCCACTTGTGCTAGCCTAGCTTGCCCTGCTACCTAAGGGCTTGTGACTGCTCTGCAGCCAGCCCCTCTGCCCACCATCTAGAGAAAGGGGACCCCCCAGACTGGGGGTGCAACTACTTCAGAGACCCCAGGATGCAACAAAGGGCTTTGGAAACTTTCCCTTTTCTCTACAAAAGAGAAGAGAACAATAGTTTGTCTAACAGGTACCTCCAGAAAAGAGTCATAGAAGTTTGGATTTATTTTATTTAACTTTTATCCAATTAATTAAACCCAATTTCTCATTCAGAGGTCTGAGCAGTCCTCCTGAACATCTTGAACATCAGACGTCAGCGGAAGTGAAATGGTTTTGTCTGACAAAGCTTTCAGCTGCCTCCAGGGCTCTCTCCTTCCCTCTGTGACATTTCTGTCCTCATGGCTCAGGAAGCCCCTGGACATGGGTCCTCTCACCAATGGGCAGCTCATAGCCCATCAGGCATGGATGGAGATGGAGATGGGCTACTGACTGTGAGAAACACCGAGCAAGCTGGTGGGGCATAGGATTTGTGAAGAACAAGGCTGAAGGTCCTTTGGCGCCTGGTTATGGGGGTGCTCTAAATGTGGGGTGGCTGTGATGTGGTCATCTTGTCTGCCAACTTAAGCTCCATGAGAGCAGGCACCCCGGATCTTATGTAGACTCTGACTATGTCCCAGCACTAAGCACGGTGCATTGCAGGTAGCAGGAATTTAATAAATGTTTGCTGTCCGGGGTCAAATGAAAGTGACCCAATGTTAGATGGAAAGTTCTGAGACCCTGAGTTCTGCTCTAACCATACCAGACCTTCCACCCTGTAAGTTCTTGGGAGGTTCAATTCCTAGAAACTGTCGCAGGGGCAGCCGGGATTGTCCGAAGTAACCATTCAAATACGTCTGAGGACTTTCTATTTTCTTTTCTTAGCATCATTTTGGGGCCCATCTTTCTCCCTGGGTACAGTGCCGCGTTTATGAGGCTGGCAGCTCTGTCAAGCAGCTCTTTTCAGGAGAAGTACCCCACCAGAACTTACTGGGTCAGTCCCTCAGTGGCATTTGCCCGATTGGCCTGTGAACTCTTGATTCCCAAGTGTGTGGGGAGTACTTTGGAGCATCTTCCAAAAGCCAGCCTCCTTCCCTGTTTCCAACCAACTGGGGAGGAGAGAGAACTAAGCTGTCAAACAGGTTTTATCTCAAAGCATTCATGCAATAAATAAACAAAAACAAAATAAAAACCAGGAGGTGATGTTAACCAGCCAAGAGGGGCCCTTTCTATTCTTTTGTGGAGGGTAGAGAGAGATTGGAGGGAGCAGATTGCTGCTGCCAGACACACGAGCCTTTGGAAATGACCTGGGCATCAGAAGGATTTAGAGCAGAAGTCTGATATTCTTTGTTGAAATCCCCTGAAATCTTGAATTTGGATTTCAAAGGAGACACCACATGAGTGAGTAACTGTTCATCTTGGCACATCATTCAGCCAGTACACCGAGGATGCCAATGAATTATAGGAGTGTGTATGTGTGTGTATGTACATGTGTGTGAGTGTGTATATGTGTGTGAGTGTATATATGTGCTTGAGTGTGTGTGTATGTATGTGTGGTAGGGAAAGGTGTCTACAGAGGCAACTTTGAACCCTAGGACCAGAAGCCAGAGGTTGGTGTCAGATGTTCTAAATGGCAGGATAGCCTTTCTTTGCCTTTTTGTCCTTTCCTGGTGAAGCTGGGACCTAACTCCTTGCCTGGATTTTTCTATGCAGTGTTTTTAGAGAACCAGAAGAATCTTGGGTCTCATCCTGCTTTTTTCCCTGTTGTGGGGAAAAAATCCAAATTGGCCAGAAGGGCCTTGGAAAATTCTTAACCTGGGGAAAAGTATTAACTCTTAACAGGAGGAAGAGTGTTTTCTTTGAAAGAATAATAAAAACATAGTCTTGGGAAACAAAAACGGCTTTTTGGGGAAGTCTGAGAGGGGAGGGGACAGACCCTTCTCCTACAATTTAGAACATGTCTCCAGAGACTTGGGAAACAATGACAAAGACAGCTACAATGAAGACAGACACCAACATCCTCCTTCTGCCAAGAGAGAACAAGGGGTTCTCTTTCCCTGCTCTGCCCGGAGATGGCTGGCAAAGGGGTGACAACCCCTATAAGCTCAGCCCCTCCCATGTTTAGAAAAATCAAATTTCCTGGAATCGGGCCTTCCTCGAGGGAAAAAATTCCCAATTCTTCTTTCTTCTCATTCTCCATTTCTGGGAGGACATTGTTTACAATTTTTTAAAAAGTAAGATAAAAAAGCAAACAGTCTGAGTGCTGTCTGAAACCATCATGCCATTTCAGAGATAGTTAGAGGGGGCTGTTCCACGAGGTTGGGAGGGAGAGGACCACGTGGGGTGCCAGTCATGGACAATGCCATTGTGTGCCCTTGGAAAAGCGTTTCCATTGTCCATTTGCCCAGCAGAGCCAGGGAGGGGCTTGTGTGTGTGCTCAGGGTCCAGTGGCAGATAAAGAGATGAAGCAGTCACAGTGTGTGAGCTAAAAAAAAAAAGGAAGCCCTTTTCTGTAAAGGAAAAGATTTAGCTAACCTTGTGTGACTGTTCTTCCACTTTCTGGCTATACATGTCTCCCACCAGTGGCAGCGTGGTACAGTGGGTAGACACCCAGCCTCAGAGTCAGGAAGAACGGGGCTGTGTGATTCTGAGCAAGTGAATCAACATCTCTGTGCCCTGGGCATCTGTCCAAGGTCAGAAGCTGCTCTGGTTGATAGAAGACAGTTCCACACTGGTGGCTTTCTACACAGTGGAATCTTAGGTCTGGTTTAAAAACAAACAAATAAATAGCTTCATATTCTTGATCCAGGATCAAACCAGCAGACTGGAGAACTGCAGAGGGCTTGAAAGTCTGCCCCCCCCCCACCTCAATTCCTCTGAGCTCTGGATTCGAGGTTTCCCCATCTTAGGCAGGCAATCCCCAGGGATATGTAGGATGATGGGTACCTCCCTCGGGCAGGGAGTCTGTTTTCCAAGTTACTCAAAATGGAAAAGGGACTGAGGCAGAGTTCCAGTCCTCCCTACAGAAAGAAAATGAAAAATCAGACCCTATTGGGAAGATGCTCACGTGTAGGAACACAGCTTTCTGACGATCGAGGCTATGCAGAGCGCAGCTGACAGCCAGGAAGGAGCATCCCGGGCCTCTGGGCTGCCAAAAGCCATCATAAAGCCCATGCACAAAAGCTCGCAGTCACTGGGCATGCTCCACAAGGGATCTGTGGGGAATATGGTACCGGGCTTCTGATCATCCCCATTTTACAAATGAGGAAAATGAGGCTGGGAGAAGCCGATTCACTCACTTGGAGTCTCCCAGCAGCGGAGGCAGCAGGGCCCAGGCCATTCTCTTGTGGTGTTGGGGGGAGGGGTCATCTTCCTCAGGACTTGGAGGAGAAGCTCTCAGGCTCCTTCCAGCCCCGGATCCATTGTTCCTGCTCCTTTGCCACCCGAGCTTCTCTCAGAGGAGCAGGAATTCCTTTGGTCCTCACTCAGTGCTCACTTACTCTTATTTAACACCCACTTCTAATGACTGGTCTGTCTGTCTTCTTTCTAAGCCCACAAACAGGAGGAGAAGCTGCTGCTGCTGCAGACAGACCCCTCATGGCCGTGAAAACTGATGTCTGACTATAAGGGAAGAAACAGAAAAACTGTAAGAGAAAATCGTCATTCGAAAAGGTCTCATTGTAACAGAAAACAGCCTTTAACACCTCAGAGACCCGAATGCCTCACTTATAACTCTCCAGAGTCATTGGACAGATACTAGGCTTTACAGAGGGAAGGCGTCGTTCAATCAAAAATATTAGCTACACTCTTCCTCTGGGCTAGTCACTTTGCTAAGCTCTGGAGATACAAAGAACTGTCCTTGTCCTCAGGAAGCTTACATTCCCCTGGAAGCCTATAATAAGGTGCATACAGAGGAGACCTAAGATAATCTTAGGAGAAAGACAGTAGTTGGGAGGCAGGAAAGGCCTCCCAGAGGGCGACATTTCAGCAAAATCTTAAAGGAATCCTGGGGTTCTGAGATGAAGTGAGAAAAATCACAGCAGGTACAGGAGACAGCCAAGAGGCCAGGAGACCTGGGGGGAGGGGAAATATGCAGTATAAACAGACTAGAAAGAGAGGAAAGAGTCAGGTTGTGAAGGATTTTAAATGCTAATCAGAGAAATTGGTTTTTGATCCTGGAGTTTGTGGAGAAAGAGGTGACAGGGTCAGATGTGCTCTGAAGGAAAATCACTTTGGCTGCTGAGTGAAGGATGGGTGGGAGAGGTGAGACAGAGAGGCAAGTCCAGGCAGAGGGGCTGAGAGAGGGGGATGGATCTCAGAGTTATTGTGGTGGGAGAGAAACAAGATTTGGCAGTGGTTTCAGTAGATGGGTGAGTGGGAATGATAAGTCCAAGATGGCGCCATGGCCTCATGCCTTGGTGATAGGGAAGGTGGTGCTGCCTTGGCAGTCAGTCAGAGGCAAGTCCAGAAGAGGGTTGGGTTTGGGGGGAAATTATGACCTCTGTTTGGGTCATGAGCTTGAGATGCCCCTGGAATACCTAGATGGAATTCCCAGTGAGTGATGTGGGACCAGAGAGGCATTGTCATTTGCATAATGATGACCTTGGGTCACCAGAAAGTATCAGATCATCTTCAGTATCCTTTATTTAATGAAACAGAGCACTGTGCAATATACTTCAAAGAGATTTCCATCCCAAATAGTTTCCTTTAAAAACAAAATGTTGGTGCCTCAAATGATAACATCCCAGTTATTCTGAAAATTCTGCTATCCAGAATAATACTTTTTCCAAGGGCTTTTGGATTTTAAGTTAGGGAACAGGAAATAGGGACTAGATCTGTGATTTTACTCTTACCAGTGGATATCAGTCCTGTCTCTCCAATTTATAGTCTGAGTTTCGAGAGACCTGCTCATGGTCAGAGAGGGGTCTCCTCCTAGGTCCAAGGTCATCCCTTTATCGGAAATGCCAGGTGGCCCCTCTGTTATTTTATTGTATCATAATTAGCCAAACATTTGGGAGGCTTTTTTCCTTTGTACTAGAAACTGGACAAAATGAAAATATTGCAGGAGAAATAGTTGATATTCATATAGAATACATTTCATTAGCTTCAAAACATAGACTATAATTACTTCAAAGGAAGATCAAAACATCCTCTTCACAGAATGCTTGTAAACACCCCCTCCCCCTCTCTTAAAAGGCTTATTTTAAAGGGCTTTTAAAAAAATCTGCTTCTCCCCACCCTGAAAATATGCCTTCCCATCCCCCTCCACTATTTTCCTAAGGAAGCTCAACCAGTTTCAGTCTGCCCAACAATGGGTTTCCCCGTCCCCACCCAGACTCTCAGGCAGGGCTTCGAGGCTTTGCACAGTGGGATGACCATTTAGCAAACATTTCTTTTCTGATTTTGCAACGAAATCTATATCCCTTGTGAGTCTGGAAGAATGCTGAGGCCAAATAAAGGGAGAAAAATTCTTTAGAATCAATAACTTGGCAGCTCAGCTGCTTCCTCAAAAGAGTGTGTGTATGTGTGTTCGCATGATGTGTGTATCTGTGTTCTCATGTATGTGTTCACATGTGTGCTCGCATGTATGTGTATATGTATTCACATGTGTGTTCACATGTGTGTGTGCATGTATGTGTGAGTGCTTATGTGTGATCACAAACACGCAGCACAAAGAGATGTTAACTCTGGGAGGAAAGACACAGGATCCATCCCTCGAAAATTCCAAGGGAGATCGTGTGGCCAGTCTTGGCTTGTTACGTTCACATTTCTGCCCACACCAAGTGACAGTGATTCCCGTGTGAAATGTGGCACCAGAAAATGATTTGGGTCCACAGGGAGTGAAAGGAGAGATGTCACTTGTCAAGGGGTAGATGAGGAAGGGCAGTGACTGCCATGGTGGCTATTTGTGGACCAATACTGACAACAGAGAAAGTGATTGCCTTCCTAGACCCTAAAGTCAGAAAGTCTCCAAGGACTCGTCCAACTCGACCACCCAATTCCTGGTGATTCATGTTGAGGAGAAGGATGTTGCCCAGAAGGAATCTAAAATGTATCTCTACTGATTACAAAGTCACAGGTGAGAATCTAAAAACCTTGGGGGGCAGAAGTGGCATTTTCATAGCTCCTACTGAATGAATGAATGAATGAATGAATGAATGAATGAATGAACGAACGAATGAATGAATTAAAGCACTTATTAAGCCCTCATTGTATACAAACCACAGTGCCAGGTGCTGAGAGTACAAAGAGAAAAATCAGATAGTCCCTTCTTTCAAGGGCCCCATCCTAACGGGAGAGACAACAACACATGAGGAAGGTCTCAGCTACAGGTCAGAGGGAGAGGTCTCAGGGTCCTGAGGGCTCCACAGCAGAGCAGATGGTCAGGCCTCTTCTTTCATGTCATTTCCACTAATAATGTCATAGCAATTCCTAATGTGGAGCCATTGGTCAGGTCAAGGACTTTGGTGACCAGAACCTCCTTTTCCCAGTCTTCAGTGTCTGTGGCTGCAGCCCCTGCACTTCTCCCAAGACGATGTCTCAGGGCTGGAAGCCTGGCTCTTCCCAAGTCTCTCCAGTTCAAGGCTTTGGGCTCTCCTCAGCAGGACCCAAGGGGAGATGGTGGAGAAGGTGGTGGTTTGGCTTGCCTGGCACGTTCTGCCTGCCCCCTCTTCCTGAGGGGGCCCCACTGTTTAGCCAGTCTGGCTTGCCTGTCCTTCGACTCCTTCTGACAGAAGGTAGAGAATTCAGAAGAGACAGATCAGGGAAGGGAACATCCAGCTAAGAGGACACTGCCACAGAATGGGATTTGAATTTCTGGCTTGATCAAGGATAGAGTATAGTTAATATAAGCAGATTAAAAAAATCTCTGAAGTCTTTCAAATTTAACTAAGGACTTCAAAAGGAAGGAGAAGAGGGAAACTCCTTACATATATCTGCTCAATGAGATGGAATAGACATGATGAGTTTTGATCCAGGAAAAACTGTCATTCAGCAAGCATTTATTAAGTACCTACTATGTACCAGGCACAATGCTAAGAGCTAAGGAAGCAAATAAAAGCAAAACAACAACAACAACAACAAAGAACAATCTGCCCTTCAAGAATGGGAGAGACTACATGCAAACAACTGTGTGCAAACAAAATACAGCAGGACAAATGGGAAAAATCTCAGGGGGAAAGCACTAAGATTGGGGAGAACATGAGGGCAGCTGGTGGGGCAGTGGAGAGAGTGCCAGTCCTGGAATCAAGAATACCTGAGTTCCAATCTGGCCTCAGATACTTCTTATCTGTGTGACCCTGGGCAAGCCACTTAGCCCTGTTTGCCTCAGTTTCCTTATCCCTAAAATGAAGTGGAGAAGGAAATGGCAAAATACTCCAATATCTCTGCCAAGAAAATCCCAAATGGGGTCATGAATAGTTGGATATGATTGAAATAACAAGGGAAAATTTTCTTGCTACAAGCTGACTTTGTGTTATGGGAATGGGAATTTAAGATCTTCCCTGCCTCTAGGACCTTTGATAGGTTTAAATGCACCTGAAGACTGTGGTGGGAGGCTTGGTGTTCAGGAAAGTCCACACCTTGGTGCTGTGATTGGGCAGTAGGTCAAGAGGATTGTGACATTCTCTGAGCCAGGAGAAGGCTATATATACCCTGATGTGAGGTTTTGCTGTGGGGTTCACTTTGGGAAGAGTTGTGTGATGTGGCCAGATGAGACTCTGGGCAGCTGTTGAGCCCCCTGGCTTTGAAAACCCAGATGTTGGTGCTTCCCTCTCTGCTAACTGACTAGGTATAGATGTAATGGCTGGAAGCCTGTCTGCTGATCTGTTTTCTCTGTCTGCTTGTAACTTCTGCTTGTAACCTTTGTATTCTCTGAAGTTCAGGGTGTGGATCTTTTCCCCCTAAACTAGGTAAATGACATATGTTTGATTAAAGCAAGATTGTTAACCCATTTTGAGTTGCTTTCCTTTAGAAAAGCAGATCTAGAAACCTGTGTTGGCAGCTACCCTGGGGATGCTAGGGTGCTTGTTGTAATACTTTGAAGGAAGCTAGAGAACCAGGAGGCAAAGATCATCAGGGAGAATAATCCAGGTGAAAATGATGCGAGTCAGGAGGAAAAAAAACAGTAAAGAGGACTGGTAATTTACAGGCACTAATGCCCAAGAAGAAAAAACTAAACCTGGCTTAGCAGTCTATATATTGATGCACCAAGTATGGATGGGGAGCTGGGTAATGGAGGGATCCTAACTCAAGGAGGCTCCTCCAGCCTCATCTGCATCACTGAGACTCATTGGGACAGGAGTGAAAGAAGGACCAGCTTTTAAAGGAAGAGCAAGGGGAGAGAAAGGGCTAGAGCAGCAGTTGAGTATGAAAAGGCACACTCCCATGGAGAAAGGCAAGTGTCAACAAGAAAGAGTGTGGTGGCCATGTTTGGGGTGAAGAGCCAAGGGAGCTCAAATGACCTGGTCAAAGAGATGGCCCTTCTGTCAAGGAGAGGGCTGCTGCTTGATTCTTGTCTTAATAACAATTTCATTTTTCAAAAGGACAAGGATTACAATTATGCCCCCAAAGGGAGAAAATATTTGCTGAAGTAGAAATGATGAAAACTTTGGGGTTGTGTAGCAGCTGCATTCCAAATTTTAGGACAGAGAAGCAGGAGGCATATTTTGACCTAGAACCTTAATTTTAGGTGCATAGGTTTGCAAAGACACAGGTAGGATTCCTGTGACCTAAACTGCAGCAGTGGTATCGGTATAAGGAGGACTGGAAGCTTTAAATATCGAACATCTGAAGACGTGAACAACCCGATTCTCAATATGATTCGTGATTTATTTTTCCCTTTTCATATGTGCTTAGAAAATAACAACATTTTTTCCCCTCTCACACATCCCCCTCCACTGGGAAAGAAAACAAGAAAAGCAAAACCTTTCAAATGTTTATGCCTGGTCAATCAAAACAAACCCCATAGAGGTCATGTCCTGAAATGGACTTTTCACTGTGCATCTCCAGCCCATTCTCTGTCAGGAGATGGACAGTGTGCTTTATCACTGGTCCTCTGCAATCATAGTTGGTCATTCCCTCAGAGTCCTTAAGACTTTCACAGCTTGTTTGGTTGTGGGTTTTTTTTTTTTTAACAATGTTGTTTTTATATAAATTGTTAGTCTTCAGCAGAGAAAAGAGAACCAAAATAAGAGTAAGTCTTTCTGCCTCCTCATTCTCCTTCATTATCCTAGACCCTTCACACTGAGCAGCAATTGTGATTCTGCTCTGAGATTCTTATTTCCCCTCCTGTAGCTTCAGAAAGCTCCTTAGTAGTCTGTGACATTCAGAGCTCATGCTGGCCCCTACCCTGGGCTCTCTCATTTAATTTTCTTTCAAACCACTCCTATTTTCTCTCTGCTCTCTAGTCTATCTGTCCCTCCTTTTCTCCTTTTCTCTCTCTCTCATTTTTTCTTTCAAATTTTC
Organism: Gymnobelideus leadbeateri; assembly: GCA_011680675.1. Classification (NCBI taxonomy): domain Eukaryota; kingdom Metazoa; phylum Chordata; class Mammalia; order Diprotodontia; family Petauridae; genus Gymnobelideus; species Gymnobelideus leadbeateri. The sequence goes on along the minus strand of WOXC01010120.1, from coordinate 170,537 downwards.
TCCCTCCCTCTCTCCCTTTCCCCACCCATTGAGAAGGCAAGAAATGCAAAATCCATTACAAAGATGACTTCAAGCAAAACAAATTTCCACATTAGCCATGTCCATAAAGGGAAAAAAGGAAAAAGAAAGAGGGAAAAAGTTTTAATCTGTCCTCCACGTCTACCTGTTCTCTATCTGGAGGTGAATAGCTTGTTTCATCATTAGTTCATTGGAATTATAGTGGGTCATTGTACTGATCAGAGTTCCGAAGTCTTTCACAGTTGATTATTGTTGTTGATACTCAAGTCATTTTAGCATGTCTGATTCTTCATGACCCCACTTGGGGTTTTCTTGGAAAAGACACTGGAGTGGCTTGCCATTTTTTTTCTCCAGTTCATTTTACAGATGAGGAAACTAAGGCAAACAGGGTTAAGTGACTTGCCCAGAGTTATACAGTAAGTGTCTGAAACCAGAATTGAACTCCGGTCTTCTTGACTCCAGGCCTAGCACTCTATCCACTATGCCACCTAGCTACACTGAATATCATTACAATACTGCTGTTACTATGTAAATTGTTCCCTTGGCTCTGCTCATATCACTTTGCATCAGTTCATATAAGTCTTCCCAAGTTTTTCTAAAAGCCGTCTTCATCATTTCTTATAGCACACTTGCATTTCATCACATTGATATACTATAACTTGTCCAGCAATTTTCCAGTTACTGGGCATTCCCTCAGTTTCCAATTCTTTGTCACCACAAAAAGAGCTGCTATAAATATTTTGGTATATATGAATTCTTTTCCTTTTTCTTTGATCTCTTTGAGGAACAGTCCTACTAGTGGTATTCCTGCGACAAAGGACATGCATGGTTTTGTAGTTTTTCAGACGTAGTTCCAAATTGCTCTCCAGAATGCTTGGACAAGTTCATAACTTCAACAGTGTGTTAGTGTCCCAGTTTCCCCACATCTCTTCCAGAATTTGTCATTTTCCTTTTCTGTTATGTTAGTCAATCTGATGAGTATGAAGTGGTACCTCAGAGTTGTTTTAATTTGCATGTCTCTGATTATTAGTGATTTGGAACTTTGATTTCTTTCTCTGAAAACTGCCTGTTCATATCCCCTGACCATTTAGCATTTGGGGAATGGCTCTTATTTTGTTATAAGTTTGGCTCAGTTTTCTATATATTAGAGAAATAAGACCTTTATTAGAATAACTTGCTGCAAAGATTTTTTTCCCCAAGTTTCCTACTTTTATTCTAATTTTAGCAGTATTATTCTAGTTTGGGGAAAAACTTTTTTTTTAATTTTCTGTAACCAAAATTGTTCATTGTGTCCCCTGTGAACCTCTCTGCTCCTTTTTGGACACAAACTCTGATCTTCATTCTCAAAAGATAAGATGACCCTTTTCCTTTCCCTGAGTAGGTCTTCTATTTTTGATCTGGATTCCAATCTCATTTCCTAATGGAATTCGTCCCATTTATCATTTCCATATCTTGAATTTCTTAATTTCTTCTGATCTTTTGGCTCCATCCTTGCTGCTTACAAAGTGCTAAGGTCTCTCTTTACCCTTAAACAAAAGAAAACAGTCCTTCCCTTGGTTCTGCCATCCCCTCAAGCTATCCTCCATTATTTCTCTTCTCTTTCATTATTAAGCTCTTAAGAACTGCTGCCATCAACACTCACCACCTCCATTTTCTCACCTCTCAATCACTCCCCTCTTATGTTCTGGTTTCTGATTTGCCTAATTTGCATCAACTGTCAGTGTCCTCCCAGCTGCTCAATCTCAAGATCTTTTCTCAGCCATAAACACTCTTGACCTCCCTGCAACTTTCAACATTGTTAACTATTCATTACTATTCCAAAGGACTCATAATGAAAAATTCTATCCCCAGAGAGAACTGATGAATTCTGAGTGCAAATTAAAGTATAATTTTTCACTGTCTTCAGTTTTTTGTTTTTTGCAACACGGCTAATGTGAGAATATATTTTGCATAATTTCACACATATAATTGATATATTGCTTTCTTCTAAATGGGTGGGGGAGGAGCTGAAAGGAGGGACAGAATTGGGGACTCAAATTTTCTTTTAAAAAATGAATGCTAAAAAATAAATGTAGATTAAAAACCTCATTGAGCATTGTCTCTTCCTGGAGATTCCTTCTTTCCATGAATTCTGACCCTGTCCTCTCCTGCTTCTCGTCCTTTCCACTTTCGGTTTGCTTTGATGGCTCACTTTGTGCTCACTTTGCTATGTGTGGGTGACGTGGGTCTTCTTTTCTCTCTCCAGACCAGATCCTGGCATGACCTCATCTGGTCCCCTGGATTGAATCATGATCTTTATGATGACTCACAAATGTAGGACCCAACCCTCCTCTCTTTCCTGAATTCCAGCTCTCTGTCCCTAGGTGTTTGCTGGCATCTCTGCCTGGATGTCACCCTCAGGCCACAAGACAACCTCTCATCTTTCCCACCCCCTCCTCTGAATTCCCCTGTTTCTATTGAGTCACTTAGAGTGACTTCCTCAGAGCACCATTTTGTGATCTCCATACTTAATCGGGTGCCAAGAATTGTCTTCTACTTCCTCTGTCGCTCTTCATTGACCTCCTTGGTGACCACCTAATATGGTCCCATTGGAGTTCATGCATCCATCTCCTCTCACTTGGATCCTAGTAACACCTTCTAATTGGGCTCCTTACCTCCAATCTCTCCTCATTAGAAAATGACCTTCATAAGGCAGAAGTCGGTCAGTCCTGTGCCCCAAAGCCTTCGATAATTCCATGTTGCCTCGAGGATAAAATCCAGCTTCCAAAGCCAGAACATCAAGGAGGGCCACCACCAGCTCTTCCCAATGTACTTCCCAGTCTATCAGCACAGGAAGCCTGATCAAGCATCTATCTGCTCCCTAGCTCTGCATGCTACCTCCCACTTCCGTGGATTCATAGAGGCCATTTCTTGAATGTGGAATGAACGCCCTCCATCCCCATCTCTGCCTTTCCTCACTCTAGCTTCCCCTAAGGCTCCAAAAGAAAGCCGCCTGCCCTGGGTCACCTTCCCTGCTCCCTCCATGTAAAAGTGTCCTCTCCTGCCTCCTATACCCAAAGCGCCAACTGCATTTCTTCTTGGCTCCCCCCACTCCCTGCGGTCATTTCTACTTCTCAGTGTGTAACCCAGGGCTAGAGACTGAGCGGTTACATGAACTCTCCTCATTGGCTGAGAGAAGATTTACTTGATGCCCCACACCTGCATGAGGCAGGGGGTAGTTAGTAGAGATTGTCTTTTCCTCCCAACTAGGATGTCAGGGAGCAGATGATTTTGCTTTTGCCTGCATCTCCAGCTCTTAGCAGAAGACCTCGTGCATAGCAAACACTTCATGCTGTGTTTCTTGGACTGCGTTGGGTTAGTGTAAAGTCCTGTGTTTGGGTTCAAAAATCCAATTTTACACTTACAAGGTGGGGGCTGGGGTGTGTGTGCAACTAGAAAAAGGGCTTTTATTTAAAAGAAAAATCCGAGAAAGTTGGTGAGCCACAGGGGTCAAAGCGAACCAGCGACAGGGTATGACAGACCCGACGGGCAAGGCCACTTGCGCTCCAGGAAGAGCCACAATGTTCAGAGTAAGGACGCTGACAGTCCTGCTTGACCTCAAGCTTCAGAAGCAGGATCTGGTGGATCCAGGTTAGAAGAAACAGGGAGGGAGGTTTCCGCTCGATAGAAGGACAGGCTTCTGCTCTTCTAGGGTTGTCCCCAAAAGGCCCGCACTTCTCTGGGAGGCGGCCCCTTCCAGTGACCGACGGCTTGTCAGGAGGGTAGCCCCGGGGACTCAGGCCAGCGTCCAGACTGGACCTTTCATAGTTTCATAGATTTAGAACTGGAAAAGGACTTCTGAGGACGACTCCCAGACCCTCCCAGGAACTTTCCCAACTTAACCCATCTGTTATAGGGGCGTGGCTCCTTCAAATCGGCGAAATCTCAGTGGTGAAAGGACAGTGCTCCACCGAGCAAAGTCCAGCTGGGTCTAAAGCTGTCCTTGCTCCCCAAATTCAGAGTAGTTCTGCAGCTTTGCGGAGATGCCTGAACCTTGGCCTTAACTGCCAGAGACAAAGAAATGTTCAATGCGCCCCATATGCTGGTGCGGAAATAAACATTGGAAAGTTAATTCTCAGAGCTCCAGCTCCCCCCGCCCCCCGCCCCCCGCCCCCCTCCATTCTGCTGTACAATTTCCCAAGTCATCTTAATTAACTGCAGCCCATCCATACTCAGGATTGTTGTTACAGATGGGTACTATTCACAACAGTTAGCAGCCCATTTACACAGGCTCTCCAAACGAGAAAACATTATTCATTCAATTAAATGAACTGCCTTTGAAGGCACACAGAGTATCTGGCAGTGGGAGGGAGATCGTGGAAGGCTCTGCTTGCTTTCAGGGGAAAGGCACCACCCCGGAGAGGAGCTGTTATGGGAATGGGAATTTAAGATCTTCCCTGCCCCTAGGCCCTTTGATAGGCTTAAGTGCACTTGGAGCCTGTGGCAGGAGCCTTTGTTTTCTGGAATGCTTTTCAATTGGGCAGTGGGTCTGGAGGGTTGTTACATTCTCTGAGCCAGGAGAAGGCTATATAAACCCTGGTGTGGGGCTTTGTTTTGGGGCTCACTTTGAGAAGTGTGTGATTTGACCAGATGAGACTCTGGGCAGCCATCGAGCCCCCTGGCTTTGAAAACCCAGATGTTGGTGCTTCCCTCTCTGGTAACTGTGAGGAGGTATGGATGTAATGGTCAGACAGTTGGAGGCCTGTCTGCTGATCTGTTTCTCTGTATTTTTTTTTGTCTGCTTATAACCTCTGTTTGTACTATCTGAAGTTTGGGGTGCTGACTTTTTCCCCTGAACAAGGTAAATGACATACATTTGATTAAAGCAAGATTGTTAACCCATTTTGAGTTTCTTTCTTTTAGAAATCTAGGAACCTGTGTTGGCAACAACCTGGGGGTGCTGGGGTGCTTGCTGCAACAGGGGCCACCCCACAAAGGGGCCACCTTTAGGGCCCGAGATCCAGGATTGCTTCACACCATCAAGTCTGGAAAGAATTCACTTCAATTCACATGGCTCTAACATTAAGGTTAGGTGCTCTGAGGTTCAAAACTGTCTCCGTGTTGGTAAAGTTGCAGAATCCAGCCTCAAATCCCAGCTAAAATTCTGTCTTCTGCAGGAAGCCTTCCACTGGTCCCCTCATTCTGATGGCAGCCCTGTCCCTCTCTCACCCTCTCCTCCTTTATATGTATTTATTTGCTTGTCTTCACCTTCATCTGATGGTGCACTTCCTGAGGGCAGGGAAGGGCTTTTACCTCTGTATCCCCAGCACTCAGCACAAAGCCAGGCACATAGTAGTAGGTGAGTAATGAACATTTATTGATTGACTGATCCACTGGGAACATAAGTCTGACAATGGAGCTCCCAAGTGTTTTATGCCTGGGCTTGCTGGGGATCCTGCTGCCTCAGTCCTTGGGGGTGCCAGGCCTTCACAACTGGGCTGTGGGGGGTGGATACCAGAGTCCAGCTCATAGATGCCTTCCCTAACAGGCCCACCGGCTGCTTACTCCTTGGATATGAAGCCTAGAACTTTTATGACATCAAAAAAAAAAAAAGCCTGGAGTGGGAGGGGAAGGGGAAGCAGGAGGACTGTGTGTCTGGTCCTGGGTACTCTGCGTCATCTGTGTGATACTGGACACACATTCTGCCTGAGGCTTTGACCTCCTAGTCTGCAAAGTCCTCCACTCAAGTAGCGGCCTTGACTTTTCTCGACTTCTGTTCTTCAGACAGGATCTTTATTTCAGTCCATCCTGGTCATCCAAAGCCTCTCTGGCCTCACAGTCCCTGCCTTTCACCTGTAAGCCTGTTCCAGTTCGAGGTACCATCAGGAAGGCTACCAGACAGGGATCCCCCTAGGACACACCACACCCAGCATGGCTGGAGAGGTGAAGATGGGGCTGGGAGTCTTACAAGGCTGACCACGAACTCTCAGGGCCTTGCAAATGGTCAATACCTGAGGACCTGCTGTGACTGCAGTAGTGTCAGAGGATTCCCAGTGTGAGATCTCCCTCCCGGTGAAGATGAAGATTAGAACCCACCCATAAGTGCCAGTTTAGAAGACTGCCTGAGGCTCAGTGACTCCTCAGGTCACAGAGTAGGTAAAAGTGACAGAGGAGAAATCAAAACTCAGATCTTCCTGACCCCAGGCCAGACACCCATCACAAAACCCACATCGAGGGGAAACCCCAGCTCCCTCTGGAAGAGTGCGCTGGAAAGGGCCAACTTTGAAAGGTACCCTGGTGCAGGTTAATGTTAAGCCTTGTTTAAACCCAAACGCATTTCTCTCCCACCTGGGCACTGCATATTTATCACATGTTCCCCCCTGCCAGGCCCCAGATAGGAGTGATCCAGAGAACCAGCTCCCATGCGATGCTTTTGTGTCTAGGGGAGCAGGACCTAGCCCAGGGTGTCCTCACTCCAGCAAAAGCAATCCCAGCTCCCAAGGCAGCTGCTCCCAACACAGGCATCGCTGAGGGTCGATGCTGAAGGCCAGCAATGCCCGCTCTCCTGGATGGATTGAACATTTTAAAGGCGGGTCTCTCACAAATGTCCACATTCCTACACTGGCTCCAACAGCCGCTGACTTAGGCAGAGCTGGAACAAGCCTTTGGGGGCCCATTGGGCTTCAGGTAAAAAACTTAACTAATTTTTTAAAAAGAGTGTCAAGATTTCATAATGGTCAGTTTTCCTCAATTCAAGCCACCAAAGGATAACGTTGAGTTTGGGGGTTGATGCTAGCTGTTGACTCTGGACAGGTCCTTACAGGTGGGGCCTGTCTGCAGATGAAGGAGTTGTCAGAGAGGTGGGAGGAGAGCCAAGGTCTGCAGTGGGTGACAAGAGAGACTAGACAGAAAGGCTGGTGGGCACCATGAGGAAGCAAAAGCAACTCTTGGATATAGAGATGGGGTGGCCATTTGTGACTGGGGAGAGCTGTGTGTGGTAATGGAAGCCAGACCACTAAGAAAGAGATCAGGAGCAAAGGCTCTGGCTGGGAAGTGGAGGCAGGGAATGCTTTGTTAGTGAAGGAGAGAATAGGGGTGAGAGTGAGAAAAGACAGGGATCCACCTGTCGGTGGAAAGGTCAAGGGTGCTTTACTGCTATTTTGTAGCTCTGGAAAGGCCACATGGTGAGGTGGGTAGAAATGTGACTTCAGAGTCAGAAAATCTGGGTTCTGGTTCTGCCATAGATACACCCTGGCCGGGTGACCCTGGATGGCACAACCGCTCAGTGCCCCCCTCAACAATCTGAGATTATACATTGGAGTGACAGTGCCTCCTCTCATGGGAGAGGGCCTTCCTGAGGCCAGTGAAACCCTAGCTTCTCTGACCCAGGATCACAGAGCTGTAGAAGGAACTGTGATTCTGCACAGCAGTTTCCCAAATAACCCAGGTCTTGCCATTTTAGGTAACTGTGAAATTTAATTTGCAGAGGAGGTGCTGATCTGTGCTGGGGGATACAGTTTCCTCACCTGGGAGTTTTTCATCTACTAATGTAGATGTAGAGGTCTATCTTCAAAGATCTGCCGTGACTTTCCCAAGGTCACAGTTTATTCAGCAGCATCAGGGGAGAAATAGGACCCAAGCTCTTGGTAGAACCCATGCTCTACTCCCTGCAAAGTGAAGACGGTTTGGAGGAGAGCTCCCTGAGTGGAGACACCCATGAGCGAAGCCTAAGAGAGCCTTAACTTAGAAAAGAAAAGACACAATTGTTTGCAGTACAGCAAGGAGGATGAACAATCCTTCCAGTCTCTGAAGACAGAAAGAGCCCTTGGAAGCTTGCATTTTGACAGGAGAAATCCAGGTCAGAGAGAATCCAATATTCCTGGAGGTGAGGGCACTGCCTGTGGCGAGTCTGCAAACCTTGCAGTGCCATAGACACTGGTTCTTAAGGTTGCATGATGTGAGCACACTGGGATAGAGCCCCAGGGAGGCCTCAGAATCTCCTTCCTTAGGCGTCTTTAGGCTGAGCTCCATTGTCCTGCTGCTGGCCTCTCTGGCCTTGGGCACTCAAGGCCATGAGGCCACCCTCTGGCTCCTTTTTCTTAGAAGCCTGTCCAGTCATCCTGACCTTTGCTCATTTACCCTGGGCAAACACCTCCTGCCCTTTCTTTCTGGCTGTGTGATTGTTCATGTTGAGGGTCTGTCTTCCCCACCACCAAATTTATTGAGTCTAGAGCCCCTGTTTAGAATCTTCACATCAGAATGTCAGGTTTTGGAAGCAGGCTCACCCAGCATTTGGGGCACTCCCAAGTGGCACAGCCTCCAAATGCGAAGCCTGCCTATCTAAACATCGACCATCGTGGGCTGCTGGCTGCTCAGGCTGGAGTTTACACACCAGAGGGTAGCCATCAATCACAGTCCATTTACTCAGCTCCTGACACCCCTGGTTAACATGTGGGTCACACTTTAATTTGCAAAGAGATTTGCATGAAAGCTCAAGGTAAGAAGTCAGGTTAGGGGTAGTGGTAAAGGAATAGGAGTAGGAGGAAGAGGAAGAGAAGAAAAGGAGGAGGAGGAAGAATCAGAAATGCAGGATGAGTGAGGACACAGTGGAAGAGCCCCCAGAGGCCCTCACACAGATCAAGTCCCCATAGCCCACATCCTCGAGTAATCGTAATAATACTGTCATGTTGGCATTGAGGTGGTCCTCATGTCAGAGGGCATCCACTACACTGCCAGGGAAGAGCAGAGGACAAGCACAAGGAGCCCCAGCACTAATGAAGCCTCGGGGCCAGAGCTGAAAGAAAGCTCAGCCGTGGATGTGTCTGCCAAGGGAAGCAAAGTATGATGCTGTGAGGTCAATATTGCACAGGAAGCAGGAATGTAGGATCTATGGACCCAGGTAAGTTGGATACGGACATACAGGGGAGGAAAGATCAAGCATTGACATCTTGGGTGTCAGTGAACTTAAATGGATGGGAAGAGGTGAATTAAACTCAACTGATCATTACATAAAATACTGTGGACAGGAACCCCTTAAGAGAAATGGAGGAGCCCTCATAGTCAATAAAAGGTTGCAAAAAGCAGTACTAGGGCAGACTCTCCAAAGTGACTGAATGATATCTGCTGGACCCCAAGGCAAACCATTCAGCCCCACAGTAATACAAGCTTATACTCCAACCACTGATGTTGAAGAGGCCAAAGCTGATCAGCTTTATGACAGCCTACAACACCTTCATTCATCACAAGGGATTGGCATATGCTGAAGTAGGAAATTCAAGGATAATGGGAATAGAAGCAAGTTTGGTCTTGGATACAAGGGCAGAGACTAAGAGAGTTTGATCAGGATAAACTTGCTGGTCAGAGCAAGCACAACACCCCAAAGGTGACTCTTACACAAGGGCATCACCAGATGGTCAATGGGGATATCAGACGGATTATAGACTTTGCAGCCAAAGGTGGAGAAGTTCTATACAGTCAGTTAAAACAAGTCCTGTGGCTGACTGAGCTTCTTATTGCAAAATTCAGACTTATATTGAAGAAAGTATGAAAAACCATGAGACTGTCTAGGTGTGACCTAAACAACATCCCTTATGAAATGTGAATTGGAGGTTCTGACTAGATTTAGGGATTAGGTCTGGTCGACAGAGAGCCTGAAGAGCTATGGGGAGAAGCTGGTGATATTGTGCAGACAAAAAGCATCTCAAGAAAAAAAAAAGAGCAAGAAAGCAAAATAACATCTGATGGGGCTTTAAAATAGCTGAGGAAGGAAAGAAAGGGAAAGGGAAAGGGAAAGGGAAAGGGGAAAGATATGCCCAGCTGAATGCAGAATTCCATTGAATAGCAAGGAGAGCAAAGAGGGCTTTCTTAAATGAGCAATGCAAAGAAATAGAAGAAAACAGGAGAATGGGAAAGACAAGAAATCTCTTAAAAATTAGATATCAAGGTAATGGTTCATGCAGAAATGGGCAAGATAAAAGGGAAAATGGTAGGGACTTAACAGAAGCATAAGAAATTCAGAAGAAGGGACAAGAATACAAAACAGAGCTGAACAAGAAAGATCTTAACACGGTGTGGTTACTGATCTAGAGCCCGCCGATGTACTGGAGAATGAAGTCAAGTTAGCAATGCTACTGAGGTAGCTGAGCTACTTAGAGCCCTAAAACATGATGCTGCTTTTGTGTTGCACTCACTATGCCAGTAAATTTGGAGAACTCAATAGTGGTCACTGGATTAGAAAAGATCAGTTTACATCTCAATCCTAAAGTAGGGCAATGCCAAAACATGTTCAAATTACGGAACAATTGCACTCATTTCACGTGCTAGCCTTAAGATTATGTTGAAGACTCTGCAAGCCAGGTTTCAGCAATATATGAATCAAGAATTCCCAGAAGAGCAGGCTGATTTCCAAAGAGGCAGAGGAACTAGAGGCCAAATTGCCAATATTTGATGAATTATGGAGAAAACAAGGGGGTTTCAGGAAAAAAAAAAATCTACTTCTGCTTTATTGACTACACTAAGGCCTTTGTATGGATCACAGCAAAATGTGCAAATCTTCACAGAGATCAGGGTGCCAGATCATCTTATCTCGGGAGGAGTCGCTATGCAGGCCATGAAGCAATAGAACCAAACACAGAACAGCTGAAGGGTTTAAGACTGGAAATGGAGTGTGACAAGGCTGTGTGCTGTCCTTTTATTCATTTAACTCATATGCAGAGTACATCATGCGAAATGCCAGGCTGGATGTATCAAAAACTGGAGTGAAGGTTGCCAGGAGAAATATCAGCGATCCCAGATATGTAGACGATACCACCCAGTGACAAAGTAGAGAGGAATTAAGAAGCTTTCTGACAAGGGAGAAAGAAAAGAGTAAAAGTGGGCCTGAAGTTTGACATCAAAAAGCCTGACATCTTGGCAATTGGTGCCATCACTTCCTGGCAAACAGAGGGAGAAGAAATGGAAGCAGGGTCAGCCTTTCTGTTCTTGGGCCCACAGCCATGCAATTTAAAGCCTTTGCTCCTTGGAAGGAAATCTATTACAAATCTGGACAGCAGGCTACAAAGCAGAGACCTCACCTGCCAACAAAAGTTCATCTTGTCAAAGCTAGGGTCTTTCCAGTAGCGCTGTATGGCTGTGAGAGCTGGACAACGAGGAAAGCTGAGCCCTGCAGAACAGACACTTTGGAATTGTGGTGCTGGGGAAGACTTTGGAGAGTTCCTGTAATGGAAATGCAGATTTAAAGATCTTCCCTGCCCCTGGGCCCTTTGATTGGCTTAAGAGACTTTGATTGGCTTTAAGAGACTCTGAAAACCTTCCTTGATTTGAAAATATGCTCTGCCTCCTAATAGGCTGAATGTGGTTACATGGAGCCTGTGGTGGGAGGCTTGGTTTTCAGAAATGACCACACCTTGATGCTGTGTGATTGGGCAGTGGATCAAAAGGGTGGTTACATTCTTTGAGCCAGGAGAAGGCTATATAAACCCTGAGGAGAGGCTTTGCTTTGGGGCTCACTTTGAGAAGTGTTGTGTGATTTGACCAGATGAGACTCTGGGAAGCCGTTGTTGAGAGCCCCCCGGCTTTGAAAACCCAGATGTTGATGCTTCCCTCTCTGGTAACTGTGATTTGGTATTGATGCATGTAATGTTGGGACAGTTTGGAAGCCTGTCTGATCTGTAAGTTCTGTAACTCTGAAGTTCGGGGTGCTGACCTTTTTCCCCTGAACTAGGTAATGTATGTTTGTTTGATTAAAGTAAGCTTGTTAACCCATTTTGAGTTGCTTTCCTTTTGAAAAGCAGATCTAAGAACCTGTGTTGGCAGTCACCCTGGGGATATTGGGGTGCTTGCCGCTACAGTTCCCTTGGGCAGCAAGGAGGTAAAATCAGTCATCACTTAGAAGAAATTAAATTCAGGCTCTTCAGTGGAAGTTCAAATACTGAAGCTGAAGCTTAAATCCTCTGGCCACATAACGAGAAGGAAGAACTCCTAAGAAAAGACCCTGATGTTAGGAAAGAGTGAAGAAAAAAGAAGGGGATGGCAGAGGATGAGATGGGGAGATGGTGCCATGGGAACAGTGAACATGAGCTTGGACAGACTTAGAAAGACAGGGGAGAGCAGAAGGGCCTGCCGTGCTGTGGTCCACAGGGTGATGAAGAGGGAGATAGGACTAAACCAATAATAACAACCTGGTGAAGTCTCGAGGTGCCCCGGCATGGCATCTGGGATTACAGCACCCTCCTCATCATTCCCAAGGTCCACAGACCGCCCTGTCTGTCTCCCTGTGCTAACCTAGCCCAGACCAAAGACTTCTCCATCAGGATTCAGTCCAGTTCACCTCAGAGATCGATGATGGCAGCACAAGCACAGTTTCATCAGAACAGAGATTCAGAGCAGAACAGGACCTTAGGAGGCATCAACCCTCACCTTATCCTTCTTACAGAGCAGGAAAGCAAGGCACAGAAGTAAAGTAACATGCCAAAAGTTACATAGCTCATACCTGAGGCCAAGACAACGTGCTGGGCCTGGAACCGGGAAGACATGTGACCCCAAGCAAGTCACCTGACTTCAGTCTGCCTCAATTTCTTCATCCGTAAAGAAGATAATAGTACCTGCCTCCCAGGGCTGTTATGAGAATGAAATCAGATGTTTGTGACCTGAGTGCCCGAGAGGCTGGATATTACTGTTGTGTGGGCTCTACTATTATACGTGTGTGTGTCTGTCTGTGTGCCTGTGTATGCGTGTGTGTCTGTCTGCGTCTCTGTGTGACTATGTATGTGTCTGTCTGTGTCTCTGTGTGACTGTGTATGTGTGTGTCTGTCTGTGTGATTGTCTATGTGTTTGTGTCTCTGTGTGTCTGTGTGCCTGTGTTTGTGTGTGTGTCTCTGTGTGTGCGTGTGTGTGCCTGTTTGTGTGTGTCTGTGTGTATCTGTATGTGTGCGTGTGTGTGTCTGTGTCTGTGTGTGTGCATGTGTGTCTGTATGCATGTGTGCCTGTGTCACTGTGTGCATGTGTGTGTGCATGTGTCTGTGTATGTGTCTGTGTGTGTGCGTGTATGTGTGTGTCTGTGAGTGTGTGCGCGCGTGTGGGTGTCTGCGTGTGCATGTGTGTCTTGTGTGTTTGTGTGTGTGCATGTGTCTGTGTGCATGTGCGTGTCTGTATGTGCATATGTGTGTGCGCATGTGTGTGCATTGTGTCTGTGTATATGCATATGTGTCTCTGTGTGTGCGCGTGGGTGTCTGTGTGTCTGTATGTGCATGCATGTGTTTGTGTGCATGTGTGTCAGTGTGTGTCTGTGTGCGTGTGTGCACGCATGTGTGCATTGTGTCTGTGTGTGTGCGTATGTGTCTGTGTATGTGTATGTGTCTGTGTCTCTGTGTCTGTGTGTCTCTGTGACTGTGTATGCATGGGTGTATGTCTGTGTGTGCGTGTGAGTGCATGTGTGTGTGTCTGTGTGTTTGTCTGAGTGCGTGTGCGTCTATATGTGCATGTGTGTGCGTGCGTGTTTGTGTGTGCATGTGTGTATCTGTGTGCATGTGTGTACACGCATGTGTGCACATGTGATTGTGTCTTTGTGCGTGTGTGTATGTGTGCATGTGCATGTGTGTGCGTGCATGTGTGTGCGTTGTGTCTGTGTGTGCGCGTATGTGTCTCTGTGTGTCTCTGTGTGACTGTGTGCATGGGTGTGTGTCTGTGTGTGTGTATCTGTATGTGCATGTGTGTGTGTCTGTGTGTGTACATGTGTGCGTGTGTGTGCATGTATGTGCGTTGTGTCTGTGTGTGTGTCTGCGTTTGTGTGTGCATGTGTCTCTGTGTGTCTGTTTGTGTGTGCGTATGTGTGTGTGCATGTGTGTCTGTCGGTCTGTGTTTTGTGTGTCTGTGTATGGTTGTCTGTGTGTGTCTGTATGTGTGCATGTGTGTGTGTGTCTTTGTGTGTGTCTGTGTGTGCCAGTGTGTGTGTATGTGTGCCTGTTTGTATGCGTGCGTGTTTGTGTCTGCATGTGTGTGTGTGCGTCTTTGTGTGTGTCTGTGTGTATGTATCTGTGTGTCTGTCTGTGTGTGCGTGTCTGTGTGTCTTTGTGTATGTCTGTGTGTGTGCGTGTGTCTGTGTGTGTGCATGTGTGTCTGTGTATATCTGTGTGTGCATGTGTGTGTGTGTGTCTGTGTGCGCATGTGTGTGTGTTGTGTCTGTATGTGTCTGTGTATGTATGTGTCTCTGTGCAACTGTGTGAGCATGGGTGTGTGTCTGTGTGTGCGTGTGAGTGCATGTGTGTGTTTGAGTGTGTGTGCATGTGTGTATCTGTATGTGCATGTGCGTGTGTCAGTGTGTGTGTACATGTGTGCGTGTGCGGGTGTGTCTGTGTGCATGTGTGTGTGCATGTATGTGCGTTGTGTCTGTGTGTGTCTGTGTGTTTGTGTGTGCGTGTGTCTCTGTGTCTGTGTGTACCTGTGTGTGTGTCTGTGTGTGCGTATGTGTGCCTGTTTGTATGCGTGTTTATCTGTGTCTGCACGTGTGTATGTGTGTCTTTGTGTGCATGTCTGTGTGTATGTATCTGTGTCTCTGTGTGTGCGTGTTTCTGTGTCTTTGTGTATGTCTGTGTGCATGTGTGTCTGTGTGTGTCTCTGTGTCTGTGTGTGTGCGTGTGTCTCTGTGTGTGTGTCTGTGTGTGCGTGTGTGTGTATGTGTGTCTGTCTATCTTTCTGTGTCTACAAAGGACAAGCTGGAGAGCTGCACACTGAATGAGTGAATGTGGATTTGGTTCAAAGACTAGACCCAAAGAGTCAGAAGCAATGAATGGATCGGTATTCATGGGGATGGAGCTCTCTAATAGAGGCATCTAGGCATCTGTCCTTAAAGGACTGTGCTTTTCAGCATTTTAATCAGGTAATTTAGTGAAGGTGTAGGCAGCCTACCTATCATATCTGCAGGGGAAACAAAGATGGGGGTGACTGCTAGTATGTTGGAAGACAGGATTAGGATTTAAAGGCTAGAAACAATGGACTGAATCTAAAAAGATGAACTTTAATAGGAGTAACTGCAAAGTCTTACATATGGGTTTAAAAAATCAATGTCAAGATGGCAAGATGGGGCTGAATTTTCCTGTAAAAAGCAGCTGGGTTTTAGGGTGGGCTTCAAGACTAGTAGGAGTCAAGAGAATGTGACATGGCAGCCCCCAAGCTAGTCCAGTGTCTGAACAGAATGGGAGAGGTAATCATTCCTCTGTTTTCTGCCCTGATCAGGCCCCATCCAGAGATCAGGATCAGTTCCGGGTACCCCAGGATAAGAAGGACATTGACAGCTCTTTGAACACATTCAGAGGGTCAAAACAACTAGGTGGTTCACTGGATAGAGCACTGGGTTGGGAGTCAGGAAGTTTCGTTTTTGTGAGTTCAAAGTTGCCTCAGAAACTACCAACTGTATGACCCTGGGCAAGTCATTTAACCTTGCTTGCCTCCGTTTCCTCATTAGTAAAATGAGCTGGAGAAAGAAATAGCAAACTACTCCAGCATCCCTGCCAAGAAATGCCCAAATTGGGTCATGGAGAGTTGGACATAACAACAACAAAGAAGAGGAAGGTGAACAGGAAGATTGAGAAACTAGAAACTAGCTAATGGTCTGCGGGAGAAGCTGGACATGCTTAATTCAGAGAACAAGATCTAAAAAGAGACTAAAGAGGCTCTCATGGGGAAAGTGATTTAGATTCCAGGACTCAGCCCCAGGAGCGGAGCTGGGGGCGATGCAGAAAGACTGCCCTCTCATGAAGGGACTCCAACAAGGGCACTCTCACACGGCCACCTCTGTACAGGTCTGGTGTGCCCACGCGATAGATCCTTCCAGCCAGATTTCACATTAAGCCCCTACCCACATGCTCTGTGCTCCAGCTAAACTGACTGGTGTGCTACACTCATCTCTGGCACCTTGTGGGGCATTCCCCATTGCCTGAAGCGTGCCTCTTCCTCACCAATCCCTCCCTTCAAAACTCAGCTCTGGGGCCATGTCCTCCACCAAATCTTGGCAAATTCTCCCCCTTGTTACTGCCTCTGCCCCTGCCTTGACCAAAACTATCATGTATTTGTCGTGTACAGCTTTGCACCAACTTATCTGTGTGTATTTGTTTCTCCTTGAGAGCAGGCTGGTGTGATGTTTATCTTAGTGCAGGACCTGGAATACAGTAGGAGCTTAACAAAGGCTTTCTGAGGAAATTAGCAGCCGCAGAGGCTCCTTCTGGCCCAGAGATTCCATGGGGCTCGCCCCATTCATGCCCACGTACCACACTGACTGCCAGGCCAGCCAAAAATGGAATGGTGTAAAGAGCCCAGACCTCAAAGTCCAAAGAGATATTGGAGTTGGGGGCTTACATGAAGAGTTGGCCAGGGGGATTGTTGCTAATGCCATTTTTGTTCAATGCTGACACTTTGTTATCAAAATGGTGACGTGTTTTAACAGTAAAGAGAAGCCTTTCCAAAGTGATGCTTTAATGCTGATTTGATAACATTCCTCTCCTATCACCAAGGAAAGGAAAGATCTGCATCAAATTCATCTGCAAAGGGCAACACAAGTGCTTTGGGGATTTCCACCTCCTCTCTCCTGGCAAAGGGGCGAGGTAGAGCAGCTAACATCAATACTGAATCCCATTTATTTCCATATTGCAGGAAGGCCTTGTTTACTGCCATTTCTGGGCACAATTCTGTAGAAACACCCATAAAATTCAGAGTGGAGCACTTTGTGGTGAAGCACTTGGGAGAGTTTGCCAAACTGAAATAATTTCCTCCACTCCCAGAGGGTCAATTGTGGGCAGACTCCCACAATCCACCTCTTCTGTCCTCCTCTCTCATGAGCTGCATTCGACTTCTCCTCGCAGGACAGCTCCTGGGCTGCCCAGCCAAGGCTTCTCCAATTCAGAACATGTCACTAAGACTCACTGAAGAAAGAATGACCTCTGAGGTCCCTTCTCTGATATTCTATAATGTCTTTGTTTCATGTGCTATTTCCTATGAAGGCCTTTGCTGATCTCCCTTGTTAATGAATTTACCCAAATTATTTATATTTACCTTTTTCTATTTGGTATTAACTTATTACTGTATATGTTGCCTCCCTCCTTAAAATGTAAGCTCTTAGAGGGCACGGATGGTTTCTTTCTATGTCTTTGCCTCCTTAGCATCTAGGACAAGCCTGACACCTAGTAATCAATCAACAAAATGTATTACATGCCAACTGTGTGCTGTAATAAATGCCTGCCAGAACTTGACCCCAACCCCTTTACCAAGATAGGGGTTCATGTGTACGAAGCATCACAGATATAATCTTTTTTTTTAATGTACTGATAATTTTTGCTGACTTTTTCCCTTTCTTCAAAAGACACATGGGGAAATTTAGATGATAAAAAAAATCAAAGAATGTCAAAGCGTATTTTTTAAAAAATAAGGCTTATTGAATAAACAACATAGCTCTAACCACTCTGCCCTCGAAGACAAAGCTGTGTGACATTGTCCAAGGATTTCCTGGCAGGTTATTTCACACAAGGCACATCTGTCCACTTCATGTTCGGGGAAGGACCCTAGAGGTCTCTGATCCTCTAGGTAAGGATGGTGAATTAACTTACCAAAGATTACAAAGGTAGAATCAGAGCCAGGATTTTACCTAAGCTTTTAGAGACAAGCCTCCAGAGCAGAGCTCTTTCTATTGCCCCATCCTCCCTGGGCTGCTTGCTGCCACAGGGGCTTGTCTGTAGAGCTCTTCTCCTTAATTAAGAGTGGGTCTGTTAGAAAGAATAAATCAGAATTAGACAAAGATGGACCCCACATTCAGACAATACTAGTAGCCTGATTGTGTGCACATGAGACCAAGCTGGGAATGAAAAGAGTTGGGTGAACTTACACTAAAGGTTCTCTCCATCCTTCTTGTAAGAGGGCCCTGGGGGCGGCCAGGTGGCACAGTGAATAGAGCACCGGCCCTGGAGTCAGGAGGACCTGAGTTCAAATCCAACCTCAGGCACTTAAAACGAACTAGCCATGTGACCTTGGACAAGTCACTTAACCCCAATTGCCCTTCCCCCTCCCCCCCCCAAAAAAGAAGAGGGTCCTGGAATAGGGGAACAAGGCACTCTCTACTACTTCCCTGAGACGGTATCAACCCAGGGACCAACCTCTCTGCTGCCCTCTCCTGGCCATTGTCTGGCCCTCCCCAACTAACTGCAAAATGACAGCTGTTTTGATCACCTTCGTGATAAAGGTGACATGGGAGGGAAAGGGAGTCCCTCATTCCCTTCACGACTCTGAGCAAACCTCCCCTCCTCCTCCAGGAAGCCTTTCCTGATCTCCCTGCTGCCCGTGCCCTCCACTCCTCTGCATTTATATATAATTCTGGCATCTAGTAACAGATAGACAGGTTTCTCCCCCATTAGAATGTAAGCGCTTTGGAGGTGGGGGCTGTCTCATGTCTGTCTTTGTATCCCTAGTTCTATTATATGCCCAGAACACAGGAGAAGCTTAATAGGTCCTCATAGATTAAATGACTACCTTCTCTAGCTCTTCCTGTTCTCGTGGTGCTTCAGGGAAGTGAGCGAGCAGTCCTCTAGGGATGGGAATTGAGAGGTCCCCTATCTGCCTGTCCTTTTGGCTCAGTTCTGTCATTAGGCTTCATTCCTATTAAGAACTGTTTCCCTGCCAGCTCTCTCTGAAATGCAAATAGTTCTGGGAAGCCCTGCATGGTCTTCAATATCTCACAGGACAGTCGTCCGAGTACAAGAGGATTCTGGGGATGTGGGAGGACTGGTGCAGAAAGGGGGTGGCACAAAGGAGCCGCTCTGCTCCCTGACTTTGTGGGTCTGCCATGGGCTTATCTCATTGCAGCAGCTCTGTGTCACAATCCTGGCCTGAGAGTGATTGGCACAAACCCACCCAGCTTAAATGCACTATCTTTGGAAGATCCCCTGGATGGGGTGAATGTCCTCTGGTTGTGAAAGGACACAGCACAGGATACTGCCTGGAGCTCTAGGTGGGAATCTGCCCTTGAGGGATTGGGAGTGATGGTCACATGAATGAAGGAATGAATGACAATTAAGTGCTTACAACATACTAAGCACTGGGGCACAAATAGAAAAATGGAAGGACCTGCCCAAAAGAGCCATCCAGGGAGGGTTCACCCATATAGGACCCACACTGTACACTCATAGCTTCTGACTTACAAATGGGCTAAGGAAGAAATGCCTACTTTTTTACTCCACTAACTGAAATGGTGAGGAGCCTCCCAGCCTAGCTATGGATCTGTCCCAAAGAGCCCCCGGCTGAGCTTCAGGTCCACGGCCTTTCTGACACCTCCAGCGAAGGGTTCAGGGAGAAGCATAGTCCAAGTTCTGCTAGAAACTGGACATTGCCCATGATGATGGGGACTGCTGCATCGGGAAGGTGCCCCCAGCCTTGCTAAGCCCTGGGGCTCTGGTGAAGGGAGCAGCTGCTCTGTGGGGTGCCCAGGAAACCTCCCTCATTGGGAGATGACTTATGTGTCTCCTGGGGAGAAGTTTTCTAGCATGCACAGTCATCACACTGCAGAGAAGACAAGTGTTAACTCTCTTTCTGGGGCCACAGGAAAGGAGAAATTAACCTAGTAACATCACTGGGGGCCTGAGACTGAGATTTCTGACCTTGAATAGGAGGTGAGAGAGGCTAATATTGCCCCTGGAGAGGCTGACCAGAGTCTTGGGGCCTCTATAGCCACTGGCTTGGGTCTCATGCCATCACTCCTGTCTCCAGGCAGGACCATCATCTTCACAGCCAAGGACCATTGATCCCAAATACATCAACTTATTCTATGCCCCAAGCTGATTTCAGACCAGTAACCAGGAGGTGGCTTGTTTTATTTTATTTTTTAAGGGAATGGCCCATCTGGGTGGGGATGAAAAAGGATCATACCACAATACTTGAGAACCTTGTTCTAACCCTTCCCCATCAACCTTGGGAGGGGCTGTGGATACTAGGACGTAAATCCATAAGGGAGTTGTGGGCCTCAGACATCTTTTCTGGTTAAAGAAAAACACTCGCCCCTGGGCTTCTCTGGTCTAGAACAGAGCTCCTAAAAGGCAGTAGTAGGACTTCTGTTGCTTCCACTTCCCCTGAACCCAAAGCCCACACAGCTCAACTAAAGCATGCTGGGTTGGGGATTCAGGAAGAGCCTTAAGTCTCCATGACAGGAAAGTCTCACACAAAGATCCAACCTTTCCAGGGGTTTTCTCCAGCCCCCACCTCAGTGACTTCAGCTACTTTGTGATCCTCCAGGTGAACTTGGCCAGGTCACATGAAGACAAAGATGAATCACAGATGAACTGACCAAAGTAATTTTCATTTACAGGTCAGATTTCCTTACACCAGGCTCATTCAGCTGCCCACTGTTGGCCATGTTTTCTGCCTATCCTCCTTAAATGAAGGCAGTCACTGCAAAACACAGCTAAGGTGCCACCTCCTGCTGTTACTCGGTTGTCAGACTCTCTCTGACCTCATTTGGGGTTGTCTTGGCAGAGATACTGGCCTGGTTTGCTATTTCCTTCTCCAGCTCATTTTACGGAAGAGGAAACTGAGGCAGACAGGGTAAGTGACTTGCCCAGGGTCACCCAGTTAGTAAGGGTTGGATCTGAACCCACATGTTCCTGACTCCAGGTCTGGCTCTCTATCCACTGCACCACCACCTAGCTTTCCAACCCCCTCCCGCATCATCTTTCTCTTGAGAAATGACTTTGCATTACTTTATGTTCACTTACATAACTGCTGTGTTCTCCCCTAGCCCACAGCAGAATGTAAGACCCTCGGGGCCAGGATGATTTTGTTGGGTCTTTGTGTCTCTGGCTCCTAGAATGGTGCTTGTCACACACCGCCGAACTGAACTGAGTTGGTAAGAGTGCAGCCAGCTAACACCCACCGTAGGGCCTTCCATTACCCATTGTTTTCCTTCCTTCCTGTCCGTTTTGGTTCTTCCCAGACGGTGGCATTCTATAGTTCTTGGTAACACACGCAGGGAACTCACCCACCAACTTGTTTTTTCAAAAGAGATGTGTAACAGTAGATGATGGGAACAGGGAACTATAATGGAGGACGGTGACAGAGGATCGTCTTGGCCCTAGGGAGATGGCGAGCAAGGCCAAGAGTGTGGCTGACTTTGTAAACGGTGTTGGGGGAAGGACAGGATCAACTAGGGGATAGCATCACTGCTCAGGGTGAAAGGAATAAAGGGGAAAGACAGCGGGGAGTGGAGAGAGTGAGAAAGAGAGAGACAGAAAGAGAGAGACAGAGAAGAGACAGAGACAGAAGCAGAGACAGAGAGAGGCAGAGATGTGGGGGTGGGGGAGGAGGAAGAATAGAAGGAAGGCAGTGTGTTGGAGCCGAGAGGCAGCTGAGCTCGTCACTCACTAGATCGCTCCATCTTCCTCGGTTGGTTTCCTCATTGGTAACATGGGGTTAATAGTCCCTTCATCACTCATTGCTGTAAGAACCAAATGAGACAACACAGGTAAAGTTCTTTGTAAACCTTAGAGCACTATACAAAAGTACTAGCTGTCATCATCATCATCATCTTCATCATTTGAATGACCTGTAGCTCCTGGAGCTTGGCTTCAATTTCTGACAAAATTCCAGAGCATTCCATTAAAGAGATGGTTAGCGGATATGTAGAAAAGGAAGCAGTGATTACAAAGTCTCAACATGCCTTTGTCAAAAGAGTCACGCCAGATGCTCCTCCTTTCTGCTTTTTGCAGGGTTAACGTCACCAACATAAATCAGAATTTCAGAAAAGCATTTGACAAAGCCCCTCATGCTGTTCTTTTGGAAAACATGAAGAAATGTGGATTAGATGATAAACTCTGGGTATGTTTGGAACTGATTGGACCCAGGGAGGAGGCATCACTGAGTCAACTTGCAGAGAAATCTCTAGCAGTGTGCATGAGGTCTCTGCCCTGGACCTTATGCTGCTCGTTTTTAAGGATATTCTTATTTGATGGTAATACTCAAAAGACTATTGAACAGGGTTCTCTCTATAATTACAGGCGTCATATAATTTCTTAAAAACTTTAATGGATGCGTGGGAGACACATTTTTAAATGTTTAAGTTGCATCTTGTTTAACCTAATCTGATCCTTTTAAGACAAAAACCCAACAAAAATAAATAAATAAATAAGTGCAGTGCAACCTTTGGTTTATCTGCTTCTCCATCAGTCATGTGACTATAAAGATGTCTGTTATAAAAATTGCCTACAAAAGCTCACTTCTCTACTTGTGTCTTCATTCAAGACGCTCCACGTCCAAACAGAAAATTCTCAAGATTTTCCAGTGATAAAAGGGCCATTAGTTAATGTCTCCATGGATGTTTTTTCTTGATAGAAGCATCATGGGCAGTTGTTAAAAATTCTCTTGAAATCTTTTGCTCTTTCTTTTTTTTTTATTGCTTTATTAACTTCTGTTTACATCATTCATTTCCGCCAGATTTTGAGTTACAATCATTTTCCCCCCATTATTCCCCTACCCAACCTCCCAGAATAGTAGTCCCACAAGATATCTCTTCCTCCAATCTGCTCTCTCCCATACCTTCTCCCATACCCCCATCGACTTTTCCATTAGAGGAAGGTGAGTCTTTGCATCCCAATGCCTGCACATCTTATCTCCCTATTACAAGCAAAAGAGTATTAATAATAGTATTTATATATATTTGAAACATTGAATGTTACGACCTCGAATTTCAAATCCATTTCCTTGCTCCCTTGTCACCCATTCCCTCTGGGGAGATAAGTAATTCAGTATATGTTGTACATGTCTATTTTTGCTCTTCCTTTAAATTAAAATACCTTGAAAATCAGTCCACTGTGCCTTTAATTTGGTTCACCTCAGAATGGATTATTCTGGTCCACTCACTTTTCCTGACATGACCTCAAGCACCATTGTTGGTGGGTCTGTTTGCTTCAGTTCTCTCAGCCTTCCCTTTATTCAGTCACTAATGTGTTTTTCCTAAAATGCAGTTCCAGCCATGTCACCCTGTCCCACCCCCTTCTCAACAAATGCCTGAGGTTTCATGTCACCTCCAGGACCAAATACAACATTCTCTAGTTTAAAGTTTAAAGGAAGGGAAAAAGTTTAGAGTTGTTTTTTTTTTTTTAAGTTTAACTTTGGGCTTCAAGAAAACCTTCTCCACAGTTGGAACTGTCCCAAAGAGGAGTGGGCTAGGCTTCACTGGACAGCTCCAGAGCCGAGGCTGTCCAGCTGTTGGTCAATTGGGTTCTAGAGCAGATTCTGTCCCTTTTTCATGGATGGTTTGAAATAGACAGCCTCTTGTTGCCTGTCCTCTGTTAGAATGGGAGCCCCTTGAGGGCAGGCATTGTTTTTGCCTTTCTCTGTATCCCAAGTGCTAAGCCCAGTACCTCGAAAATAGAAGGCAGTTCAAATGCTTGTTTGCTTGACTGTCCAACACTGACAAATTCTGTCTGAGCAGCTTCTCCAAAACGCACAGGCCTCCAGCCTCATTCAGGTCTTGACCCAAAGGATACTTTCTATCTTATTCTTCACTGGCCCCTTCCATGTGCCCACCCAACACGTGCAGGGTGACACCTGCCTTGTTTGGAGGTGCTCGTTGGGATCTCTTTCCTTTGGCCTCTTCTCCAGATGCTAGGGCAGGAGCCTCAGGCATCTCCAGGAAGGTCAGTTCACTTATGGCCCTTGTAAGTCCTGCTCAGTCAACAAGCATTTATTAAACACCCACTGTATGCCGGGTACTTTACTAAGCACATTACCAATCCCATCTCCAGTGACCCACAGACAATTCTGTATAAACCTGATAAAAGGGAGATACCCAGCAGAGAGAAGGCTCAGTATAAATAAGGCATACCCAGAATGAATCAGGGCTCATCTCAGAGGACCGCATTAGCATTATGGATGCTTGGGAAAGGCTTCCTGGGGGGTCGAGGGGGTACTTGAAGGAAACCAGGGAAGCCAAGAGGCAGAGATGAGGAAGAAGAGCCTTCCAGGAATGAGGAAGAGCCGGGGGAAAAAAAAGACCCAGAGCTGAGGGATTTAGGGTCCACCTGGTTCAAAGAGTAGCAAGGCAGCCAATGTCACTGGATTGCAAAGTACATATGGAAGGAGTAAATACATGAGAAAACTGGAAAGGTGGACGAGGGGCAGGTTATGAAAGGCCCTAAATATCAAGCAAAGGATTTTAGATTTCATCCTCGAGGCAGTGGTCAGAGGGCCAGTTCCCAGCCTAGCACTCATGGCCCAGCCCTGGGCCTGAGCTCTCTCCATCCTTGGACTGACTGGGGGATGGGAAAGTCCATTTGCTCTGGAGAAGCCCAGCATCTGTCCAAGGAGGTCCCAGGGCTCAAAAGTGATTCCCCCAGGCTCAGAGAGTGGTCCAGGGCATTCCCCCTCATCCCAGAGTTGCCTAGGAACTCTCTCTCTGGGCATACTTTGCTGAGAGACCTCTGAAGCACCTCCTCCCTATGACTCTCCTTTATCTAGGGCAGGATTCCTCTCTCTGCTGAGTCACTCCAGCCAACCCCTGGATGGCCAGAACCCTCTGTGCTTCAGGAGGTCCTACCCTGCCCCTCACCCCAGAGACTGAAGGGCCCTTCCCTGATGACAGACTGTGTCCAAGATCTCAGCTTTACCCATCTCTAGGTCAGGCATAGGACATCCCCTCCCTGGAGAAGGGCAGGACATAAAGGGCCTTCTCTCTGAAGGCAGAAAGTAGTCTGGGGACCACCCCTGCTGCCCTTTGCCTCTCCCTGGGAGGCCAGGCTGGTTCTGGTCCCGACATCCTTCTCTTCCTGACACCAGCCCACTAGGAGCCTGCAGTGTCCTCCCCTTTCTCTCTCCTGGGCGAAGGACCACCTGGGGAGGAAGGGGGTGCCTTGGAATGTCCCCACAGTGCCCCGGGCTTGGAAAGTTTCAAGCCAAATTAATTGTGTAGATTAAAGAAAGAGGGGCTGGGGGGGACACAAGTTGTAGATATTTGAGGCCTTTGGGTTTCGTGAGCAGTTTCTTTTCTGCTCTGTTAAGCGGATGGAAACGCCCATCGCATTTGGGTTTTGTTCAATTCAGAACAAAAAGAAATAAAACAGAAACACAAAGAAAAGTGTAGAAACTCACCTAGTCTTTGAAAAATCAGTCTGACATGATGAGCTTTCCCGCTAAAATGTGCCTCAGGATGGGGATGGGGTGGGAGGGGAGGGGGGCAATGGCAGTGAAGGGAGGCCAGGATGGGGAGGGGGGGGTCCTGATCATCCACAGAGAGCATCCTTCCTCTGAACCTCAGCAAACTCGCGAGGGAAGGCCCTTTCTTTTCCATATCTACTGCCAGAATTTGGTTTGAAAGTCCTTCGAAAGCCCTAACAATGCACAGATTTGAGTCAATAATTCAGGCATCAGTGGCTTTATGAGTGTGGGCACTTCTTCCACCATCAGCAGACATTTTAATGAACAGTCCTGGTGGATAAAAAGTCAACCTTCTGGTGAACTTGGCCAGTCTAGGAATCATAAGTACCCATGATAAAAGCAGAAATCATTTGGAAGGCTCTGGGGCAGCTGTAATAATTCAGAAAGCTGGACCATTCCATGGAGGAGGGCTGACCCGAAGCTAACCTCTGGCCTTTCCAAGTAGCCTCATGGACTGCCTCAAGTGCTCTTTGGCCCCTCCTCTTCAATCAAGGCCCTCAGTGGGGGTGATGAGATACAGCAGCCAAAGAGCAGGGAGAGCGGGTGAGAAGGGTGCTGCTCTCCTGGCTTTCACCCAGTCCCTCTCCTCCTCCTCCCCCACTTCCCCCCCCCTTCTCCTCCTCCTCCCTCCCCTCCTCCTCTTCCCCCCTTCCCAGGAGCCAGGCATGGGGAGAAGCAGCTGGAAGCCCTGATGATGACAGGACAGTGAAGGGAGACATACGGGCCTTGGGCACTAGAGAGATCCAAGCTGTGCCCAGACAAGCTCCCAAGAAGTCAGGGGCTGGGTGCTGAGGTCCCAGGTCAGCCCTTGGGGGGCTGTTGATTCCTGTATTGGAAAAGGACACAGTTCCTGATGAACACAGCAACCACTTTAGACTGGGTCCTCAGACTCTGGGGTTTGGGCTAGAACTCTAAGTGGGTCCAAGACAGCCTGATGCTAGGACAAGCAGGAAGCATGCAATTGGCTGCCCAGTCGTTACTTACGTGTAATTCTGGCTTTGTTCTTTTCTGCTGGTTCTATGCCTGTAAAGTTAAAGCTACTTTTCACTCAGTGGCAGGTGCATATTGAGGGAGGGGTCAGTGAAGTAGAGTAGGGGAGTCGGGCAAGGTTTTCAGTGGGTGGGGCTCAGCTTTGTCTTTATCAGACGGATCTGCATGCAGTCAGTCTCAGCCACCCCCCCCACCCCAAATGTCACCAGCTGCCCTCTGCACTTTATAGAGAGCTCAGCTCTCATCCTTGGGCTTGGGGTGAATGCCTAACTGCTATGGACAACAATGCACTTTTTGGGGACAGGAGGAGGATGGCTGCCAAGGAGAGATGCCACCTGGCAGAAGGCTCTTCTGTTCTCCTCCTCCCTCTCAGAGAATAATAAAAGGGACCTTACGGACACAGATTTCAATGGCACAGGGAAGTCCTTGGTGAGGAAACTCCCAACACCAATGAGGCTGACACCTTCTCTACAGTTTATAGCCATGAGGGGGGGAATGGCAAGGAAACAAGCTTTTATTAAGCACCTAAAATATACCAGGCACTGTGCAAATAGGATCTTATCAGAGAGCTGCCTGGGGGCACTGACAGTGTCACAGTCAGGATGGGTCAGAACCTAGGTCTGCCAACTCCCTATTCACTATACCACACTGCCTTCAGAGGGGAGCTGAGGGGTAACAATCTGTGCTCAACCCAATTCAAGAATCTCCATTTTTTATAGGTGGACATTCAGCCTCTGTTTGAACACTTCTAATGCAGGTTCACTCCCTAGAATGAAAAGCAGCTTGCTCTACTTTTTTACATCCTAATTATTTAGAAGTTTTACCCTATTTTGATTTTTAAAATATTCTTCCTCCTACAATTCTCTTTCCACATGACAGGTCCAGGCTAAAGTGTGGGTCTTTGTGGAAAGATCTGGGGGTTCTAGTCAACTGCAGGCTCCATACAAGCTGGCAGTGTGACATGGTGGCCAAAATGGACTTGCAGGATCTCGGGAGGTGGGTAGTCTTCAGCACCAGAGAGGGGACACCTCCATTGTACTCAACAAACATTCACTAAATGGGTCAGGGATTGTTCGAGTCACTGGAGGCACAAAGACACAAAATTGTGTCTTAGCAGGGCAATTTTGCTTGATAATTTCTTGAAAGATGGTGTCTAGACTCTTTTTTTGGTCATGGCTTTCAGGTAGACCAATACTTTTAAAATTATCTCTCCTGGATCTGTTTTCCAGGTCAGTGATTTTTCCAATGAGATATTTCACATTGCCTTCTATATTTTTCATTTTTCGGATCTGTTTTATAATATCTTGATTTCTCATAAAGTCATTAGCTTCCATTTGCTCCAATCTAATTCTGAAGGAGTTATTCTCTTCAATGAGTTTTTAAATTCTTTTTCCATCTGTCAAATTTGGCTTTTTAAGGCATTCTTCTCCTCACTGGCTTTTTGGGCCTCTTTTGCCACTTGAGTTAGTCTGTTCTTTACGGGGTTATTTTCTTCAGTGTATTTTTGGATCTCCTTTAGCAGGCTGTTGACTTGTTTTTCATGATTTTCTTGCACCCTTCTCATTTCTCTTCCCAATTTTTCCTCCACTTCTCTTACTTGATTTTCAGAATCTTTTCTGAGCTTCTCCATAACCAGCTCATATTTTTCATGGAGGCTTTTGATGCAGGAGTTCTGACTTTGATGTCTTCCTCCCACTCCATGGTTTGATCTTTTTTGTCCCCCCCCAAAAAGGATTTTATCATCTGTTTGTGCTTCTGTTGCTTGCTCATACTGACAGCCAGTTACTTGACTTTTGAGCTCTTTGCCACAGTAAAACTCTGCTTCCAGAATGGAGAGAGCTTTGTCCCAAATCACTGGGGTTCAGCTGCCAGAGCTATTAGATAGGTGCCCGCTCTACGGCCCCCACATGCCCTGGCTCACTGGTCACACACCCCAGGACCACCACCCAAGACAGTGATCCAGATCCAAGCAGGTCAAAGGCAGAGCTATTACCCTTTGAATGGCTGCCTGGTCCCCCTATAATCTGCAGGCCAGAAGCACCAGAAGCAACCACCTCTTCTCCTCCACTTCTTGCTCCAGGAATAGCAGCCAGACCATGCTCCCTCTGTTCCCAACAAAGTTCCACACTGATCTTTTACTTTGTCTCTGGCATTTGTGGACTGAGAAGTCTGGAAACTGCTATGGCTGCTGGTGATTTAGTCTCATGAAGTCTGCTCCAGCCACTGCTGCTGGTCGGGCCACCCTGGGGCTAAAACCACGGCCCAGGTGGGACTGCCTTCAGCTCCCAGTGCACTGTGATGGATCCTTCCTGCAGACCTTCCAGGCTTCCTTCAGCGGGAGATTTGTTTCTCTTTGTCACTTTGTGGGTTCTGTAGCTCTAAAGTTTGTTTAGAGTTAATTTTTACATGTATTGGAGGAGATGGGAGCTGGAGCCATGCAGAAACTTGGCTCTGCCTCCAAGAGTGTGTGTCTGGAATATTGTGTTTGGTGCTGGACAACTCTCTAGAATGGACCTTGATAAACTGGAGAATTTCTAGCAGAGAACATCAAGCTTTGGGATGAGATTGTACCTTAGGATGTTGGGTTTCAGACAATGTATTAGATGGATTAGAAACTGAAGATGTGCTAAGGACTGTGATGTGGGACAGAGATTAACCATGTTTTATTTGATGAGAAATGGGTGGAATTTCAAAGAGGTAGATTTAGGTTCAATGTCAAGAAAAACTCCCTAACAATTCAAGCTATCCCCAAGTGACGGAGTTGCTCTTAGAGATAACGGGTGCCCCTCTCTTTAGATCTTCATGCAAAGTAGATTAACATTGTTAGAGAGGATGATTCTTGGGTAGGGGCTAGATGAAATGGTTTTCTTCTTCCTTCTCACTCTTAGATTCTGTGGTTCCGTAAAACATGTGATGACAGCTCCACTTTCTCCCTACTAAGTATTCTCTTCATTGCCCAGTAAGCCCTATGGCTATGAGGATCAGATTCAGCCAACCTGTCCTTGGAGTGCACCTTTATAAAATCCACACACTTTAGGCAAATATCACACTAAAGAAATTGCTCATCTTTCAGGACTGCAAAGTTCCCAATCTGTTAGAGGTCAATGTTTACAACAATGGCCAATAGTATACTTGGGTAAAATGAACCCCAATAAATAAACCTGAAATTTTGTTTAAGAGAAATGTAAAAATACTAGCAAGTACAGAGATTATAGAAACAGTACTTAAGGATCTTTGACTTCTACTCTCTCATTTGACACACTAGGGCAATGAGTCCAGAAATGATAAGTGATTTGTCCAAGGCCACCCAGGTGATAAAAGGAAAATCTAAGATGTGAACCCAGGTGCTCAGACTGCAAAACCCAACTCCCATTCTACTACACCACTACCTTTCCATGAATTATTCGGGAAATGTATAGCTCAGTACAAGCATAAGAATCTATCAAAAGTAATTCTTATGCTATGAAAATGAAGTCTGTAATGAAAGCCCTAAAGATATTTCACCCACACATATTTATAAAATAAGAATGTCCAGAATTTACCTCTCTTTCACCCAACTGGGCCCACCTTAACCCAAGAGCACTCAGGCCTCCCAAGCAGAGGGAGAAGGAAAGATAGAAAGAAGATGACTGGTTGTATCTCTGCCTACATAGAGAAAAAGAGGAAAGAGAGAATCTTATGCTGTTGTCCATAAATGATAGGGAAGAGAATGAAAAGAGATGGGAGAAGAGAACCCAAAGTATCCTGTTTTCCTATCCATCCAGAAGAGGCCAAGTGCTTCTTGACTTACAGTAAAGAAATAAGAGGAAGCAATATCAAAAGGCCAGGCTCTGTACTGCTTCCATTCTAATTTGTATGTACAATCTCAGGCTGCCCACTCTTCCCTCTTGAGGACTAGAGTCAGCCTTGTACTTTCTGAATTCCAAATTCTACCAGATGCTACTGTCAGTGAATGCAGTATCCCTTTCCTTTTTCTTTTTAAAGTTTCATTGATGTCTTTTGTTTTCCCTTGTAACAAAGAAAATATTAAGAAAACCTAGTCAACACTGGGGAGATAATGATCTTTTCCCAAGGCACAGATAAGTTTAGAATCAAGGGGTCCCTGCCCTGTTCACAACAGAAAGCCTCCTCTTCAGTCCAGTTACATGCCTTCCCTTTGCCCACTTTCTCAAGACTTTTTTGTTCTGGCTAAATCCAAGGTGGACAGGGATCTGGTCTTGTGTCTCTCGTTCCAAACAACCAGAAGATTACTTTTTAACAGCTGTTGATCATTAACAGGGCACAATCAGGATCCTAACTAGTGACACCTTCACGTCTGTAATTCAAGCCTCAGGGCTCTAATCAGTGTGGGGATTCCCTCTTGCCAACCCACATGAAAACGTATCCACTCTCTCTATGCCCTAGGGGACCTTTTAATGAATTACTACAAATACTAAAAGCCAGCCTTCTGGTACATTGAGACCGGTTGTCAGAGCATCATAGAACTGTAAGAAACTTCAGTGGCCACCTAGTGTAATCTGTACACTGAAAAAAAAATCCTCTCTACACCCTCCCCACTCACAAACAGGTTAACACCTGGCATACTTGGTTTGAAAATCATCCGTTGAAGATGAGGCAACCACTTCCCCACCTAGAGAACCATTTCATATAAGAAAAAAGATTTTTAAAGACAAAAAGGAAGAAAAATCAGCACAATTGAGCAAGTCACTGAAAAAGTCTAAAAACATCTACATCGAACATCCATGGACTCCTACCTCCCTGGAGGGCTGGGCTGGGGAGTTCTCTCATCTCTCTTCATTCAAGTATTGATGGATCTTTATTATTTTATTACATTCACTTTTGATCTGGGAGGGAGGGGTTTTTTCTATGTACATTTTAATTATTGTGTAAGACTGTTTTCTTGGCTCTTCTCAGTTCCCTCTATATCAATTCATGTAAATATTTCCAGACCTCTCTGTATTCATTCCTCATTTCTTATAGCATGATAATATTCCATCCCATTCATGGACCAGAGTTTGGTTAGCCATCTACCGATGGATGGGCATCTACTTCGTTTTCACTTCCATAAATAATTTGGAACATGACTTCCTTGATATATATGCCCAGTACTAGAGTCTCTGGTTCAAAGGTCACTCTGTCTCCAGTATCCTTGCCAAGAAAGCCCCCAATGGGATCATGAAGTCAGACATGACTGAAATGACTGAACAATATTTTCATAATTCTAAATTGCTTTCCAAAGTGGTTGTATTGCTTCACAGTTCCACCAACAAAGTATTAGTGTGCCTATCTTCCCACAACCCCTCTACCATTTATTGGTCCCATTTTTGTCACTTTTGTCAATTTGCA
The DNA here is from genome assembly GCA_011680675.1 of Gymnobelideus leadbeateri. Lineage (NCBI taxonomy): Eukaryota > Metazoa > Chordata > Mammalia > Diprotodontia > Petauridae > Gymnobelideus > Gymnobelideus leadbeateri. The sequence goes on along the minus strand of WOXC01010120.1, from coordinate 139,025 downwards.
GGGTGTGAGATGAAACCTCAAGGTTATTTTAATTTTTATTTCTCTTATCATTTAATTTAGATCTTTGTTCTTTGTGGTTGTGAATATTTTGCAATTTTTCTTTGGGAGTTGTTTATTCATATCCCTTGACTATTTAAATATTGGGGAATGACTGTCTGGCTTTTAAAACCTTTCCTAACTTGCTCCTCTCCCCAACTTTCCAGTCTTCCTGCAGCTCACCTCGCACCCACACCCTTCTTTGATCCAGTGATACTGACCTCCATGCTATTCCTTGCTCAAGAGATCCTTCCACTGTCCCTCTCTCCCAACTTTGGGCATTTTCACTGGCCACGCCCATGACTGGAATTCTCTTCTAGTCTCTGCCTCCTGGTTTCCCGAGCTTCTGCAAGGTCCAGTCAAATTCACACCTTCTCCAAGAAGCCTTTTCTGATGACCCTTCATTCTGTGCCTTCCTTCTATCCGTTATTTGTGATTTGTCCTGTCTAAAGCTGGCTTTGCATGCTTTCTCCCTCATCAGATTGTGAGCTTCTGGAGGGAAGGGGCTGTTTTTGGTTTCCTTTGTATGATCAGAGCAGTACACAGTAGGCACTTAATAAATCCTTGTTGACTTATTAACATGAAGCCTCTCCAGCTCAAGCTTGCCCTCTGCTGGCACAGACTCCCAAAGCTGAGGGTCATCTCCACATCAAGGAGACACTAGGCTAGGAGGAAACAATTTCATATGCTTATGGGTAATAAAGAATCCTGATTTCATTCCTTTTGTGATCTAATCCCTGTGGGGATGGGAGGGAGAATGGAGAGAACAAATAATGGGTCATTTTTTGGTATTTATTTCCATGAGTAGCAATACCTACTTATCCTGCCACAGGGGCTTGTGACTCAGTTACAAAACCAAACCGAGTAACGCATGCCCTTGGGCTTCACCCCAACATTAAACCAACATGTGTATTCCTGGCCTAGCAGGAAGCTGGGTTGCTCAAGTGGTGGGTCTGGCCCTTCACTTCAGAGACACGGCACAAAGTGTGTTCTCTGACCCATCCCTAAGGAAACAAAGCCACCTTCCCCTCCTCCAGGAGTTTTTGAATCCTCTCCATTTATAGTTGACCCAATTTTATCTGTAGAAGAAAAACAGGCATGGGCATGTGCACACACACACACCCAGGCGCACTCACACACACCCAGGCACACACGCACACACGCACAGGCACACGCATAAACTTTCCAACCGGTTTTTGAGTTGGTTTAATTGCTGGAACTAAAAAGATTCCGTCTGCTTAGGCTGAGAGCACTGGGGCTTTGGGGCAGGAGGAGAGAGGCTCCACTGCTTTGATCAGCCACAGATCCTCTTGCTGGATTTTAAAGTTCTCTTCCCTTGGCAGGCTGTCTCCTATTTATTCTTCTTAGAAAGTTACCAATCAGCTTCTCTTTTTTAAAGTCCTCCAGGCTTTGATCATTCCTATTTCCCTGTCTCCATTCCAGTGCCTGGGTCTATACAGGGAAGGCCCTTAAGAGATGCTTGTCGAGTAAATAATTAAAACAATGACAGGATACAAGCAGCAAGGCTGCTCAGTGGACAGAGTCTGGAACTGAAATTGGGAAGACCAGAATTCAAATCCTGCCTCAGACGCCAGCCATGTGGTCTTCTCTGGGCCTCAGTGTCCTCGTCTGTATAATGGGGATAACAGACCTTACCTCCTGGGCTCTTGTATCGGAGGAGTGAACATATGGAAAGCACTTTGCATTGTTAAAGACCATGTTCAAAGTGCTTTACACATGTCAGCTCTTCTTAACCTTCCAGTGCTGTATTTCCCAAGGACAGAAGCAAGGCTTGGAAGCTGAAATGACTTTCCTCTCGTAGGGTCCAGAGGTGGGATTCGAACCCGGGCCTTTGTGAATTGCCTCGAGCCCCGAACCCTCTCTGCCTCATTTCCCTGCTAGCCCACACCCACCCCCGTGATTCACACTAGCATAGGGCTTGGACACCAGTGTGCATCTGCTGAGCTGGCTCCGTCCAGGTCGGTCAGAGCCCTCCCCTGGGCTAACAGGCGTCTTGACCTCTAACCTCTCGTGAACTGTATCTCTCACACACACACACACACACACACACACTCAGTTGTTATATGAACTGTATCACACACACAACTCACTCAGGAAGCATGGGAATAAGACGATTCCTCCCTGAGCACACCCTCTTTTTTCATTCTGTCCTCTCCTGCCCATTCTTCTAGTTAAGCACATCATAGGAGGGAGGACTGTGATTTGTTGAAGGACAAGAAACATTAATTAAATACCTACTGTGTTCCAGGTATCAGGACAAGAAAACTTTATTAAGCACCTACTGTGTAACAGAGGCATGAGACCAGAAGGCAGGAATCTTAGATTCCACCAGCCCAGCCTAGAGCTGAATAAGGATCTGTTCAGCATCCCCAACCAGGAGTCATCAGGCCATTTCTCCAGCCCCGCCATAAGAAGATGCCCACTGCCACCAGCAGCAGCCCAGTCTGCTCTTGGAAAGCTCAAATTATTAGGATGTCTATTTGTTGTGTGTTTTTTTCTGGCCTGTGCAGGGAGGATCTTAAAGGGCAATCCCAAGACATGAATCCAACAGAGTTAATGGGTATGATTTCTAGACAATATGGACTTGGAGCCACAGAAGCCACCTTCCCCTGATGAGTGACAGGCTGTACATCACCCTGGGCCAAGTAGCCATCCAGCCTCTCATTGAAATCCTCCAGTGTTGGGGGACTCACCGCCTATGAAGGCAGACTGTTCTACCCTGGGAGGGCTCTAAATGCTAAGAAGTTCAGCTGATGCAGACAGTCAGCCTCTCTGGGCTTCCCTCTCTTGGGTCTGCTCTGGCCGGGCACTCTCATTCACATGAGTGGGGCAATACACACGTGGGTGAAGAAATGCCCACATTGATGCATCGTTTTCATCTCAGATAGGCACCATGTTGGACAAAGGATCTTCCTTTAATTTGGCCTGGGCCTGGGTCAGCAGCAAAACCCAAATGTCTTGGTTTTTCCATCTATGTTACATTTCATTTTTAAGAAACCAAATATACTGACCATCTCTCTTCTGGTGGAAACCTCTCAAGGGGGGCTCTGTCAAGGCGACTCCCTCTGGTTGCCCATAAATAAGGCTTTGAGGCTATACTTATAAACCAAACCAGTGAAACACCTCTTGTCCTGAAGTCTTTGCTGGCAGATGCTGGGTACCCTAGGGAAAATCTCCATATGGGAAGCTCCCCCCTTTTCTTTACCTGCTCAAACTGCACCACCTTGACTCATCAGCAGCGAAGGCAGGGAGGACGAATTAGGAGAAAATGAGGTGCTCAGGATGGCTCAGCCAGCTGGAATTGGAAAGAGTAAGTCCCCAGAAAGTAATAGGACAGCCGGAAAGCACAAGAGACAGCTTAATTCTTAGAGAGTCAAAGTGCCCCCCTTCCCACCTGGATTCTAGGTCAAAGTACAAATTCAGATAAAGCATCCACTTCCTGGACAGCCAAGGGCTGTCCCCAAAGCTCTAACCTGCTCCAGGAGCTCAGTCAATGGCCTGGCCCAGGGGAGGGTGGAGGGCAGGAGCCCTGAGCTGGTTTGGGGCAGTCTGGTGAAGCTGATGGGCCCCTTCTCAGGATGAAACAATTTATGCATCAGTAATGAAATGAACATGTCATATTTCCCCCTTTTTCTCTTCCAAGTTCATAGACCTCCCTGAAATCTACCCAAGGGGCTACTTGGGGCTCCCTGGATCCCAGGCTGAGAACCCTTGGTCTAGGTACAGGGGTGAGGAACCCACGGCCTCTAGATCCTCAAGTGCAGCCCTTTGACTGGTCCACAAACCCTCATGGGCATCACACTGCTCTCTGCTCCTGGCCGGCCTCCACACAGCTCCCTTCCACACAGGGACCCCCTCCCCAATTCACTCCTTGAAAAGACTCCTCATGGAAGGAGAAAGGCAGCCCTGAAGGGTGCACAGAGCAGGAAGGCCTGAGTTCAAATCCGGGCTCAGACACTTACTAGCTGTGGAACTCCAGGCAAGTGACTTAGCCTTGGTCTGCCTGAGCTTCCTCATCAGTGAAATGGGCATCTTCACAACACCTGCCTCTAAGGGTTGTTGTGAGGCCCAAATGGGCTGATGCCTGTAGAAGGACCACCGAGAAACACAAGGTGTTACTGCTAAAACCAGACTGCCTCGGAAGGTGGTGAGCTCCCTGTCACCAGAACTTAACTCCCTGTCAGGACTGTTGGGGAAAGAATTCTGCTACAGGGAAGGGAGGGGCTGGGTCTCAGCTTCTTGAGGGCTCCCTGATTCCTCTGGGGAGATCTGCCTGCATCTTAACAGACAGTCGTCGCCCCCAGGAATCATCCGGGAGCCCCTGCTGCTATCAGGGGGCCTTCGGGCCCACCTTCCTCTGCAGTCAGATGGGCATTCTGCAATTTCAAGGAAACTGGCTGTGCTTCCAAGCAAACCCCGGAGGTTTGGTGACAGGCACAGACATTGTTTTCTGCACAGCCTGGGCCCTCAGAGGCCTGGGGGCCACCCTGCCCCAGCCCTCCCATGGGTGCTCAAGCCCTGGCTGCCTCCTTCTCAGGGGCCTGCCCTCTGGAGGTCTACCCAGTGTTGAGAAGACCATGAAAGGACCGTGGAGAAGAATCTACTTGGACTCCCCTCCAGGGTCCTGCACATGCTTCCCCATGGCCTGGAGGCTGGACCTGCATCCCTCAGAACAGCTGGCACCTGCTGGCTCTGCATCTCTAAAGCCACAATCTTCAGGCCTTAGAGGCTGGACCCTGAACGTCCAAGTTCTCCTAATGAGGCCTGGCGTTCACAGAGCTTTTAGACTGACAAAGCCTTAGCTTGGCACCTCCGTCATCTGGCCATCAGGACAGGTATTGTTATCTCACTTCCATTTGGGAGGGGGGGACCCTCAGGAACAGAGCAGTACCCATGGTCACACAGCTAGTACATGGGAGGCGAGGCTCTCCTGGCAGGGTCTCACCATCACACCTCACTGCCTCTGTCCCAGAAAGGCTCTGAGTGTAAGCCTGAAGGCAGATATGTCCGTGTTTCCAGAGGGCCCACTAGGCTCACCACCAGCTTAACTCTGGGGATGTTAAGATTTGAGGCCACAGCAATTTTTGAGTGACTGGGGACTGTGATCAGCATGGATGGAGTGAACATTTGCAATGAAGATCCCTGATATTCAGAAACACATGAGCCCCATGTAGGAAAAGGCAGCTGATCCACGTGCCCCAAACTGAGCGTTTTAATTCGTTTCCTTTAAACCCCCAAACTAACCTTTTTTCTTTCCCCTTGAATTTGCATTTGGAAGATAATTCTTATGTCAGCATTTTTTAGTTTTCTGACTGGTGGGATAAAAATTGGCCAGAAACCCATGTGCCTCTGTAGGTGCAATGGGAATTTGGGTAGAGCACAAAAGAAATCGGCCAATTAGCATTTATTAAGCACCTACTACAACCAGGTAGGCAGAAGTAGGCTATACATGTTTACATTGCCAAGCCCTTGATTAAAAAAAAAAATTAATGTGGGAAAAAAGGAATTAAACATTTGTAAGTGCCTGGCATTTTGTGCTAATCTTTAAAATTATAGTTTCTGACTTTAAAAAATGTTTTCCTTTTTCTTATCAAAAAAAAAAAAAGGAGAAATGGAATCTGAAGTGTGCAGGGATCAAGAGAAAGTGATTTATTTGGGGAGTGAATATGCAGGAGATAAATGTAAGAAATAAAGTTCAGAGCAGCCAAAAGCAAAAGCGCCGATCTCTCTCCACAGTGTCCTAGCAATTAAATTCGAGCCTGAATAAGGCCTCGCTGCCCAAACAGGAGACAGCTGTAAGAAATGGCAAAGTCAGGCCAGGAAAGCCAAGTCCATTTCATTAGCCAGCCCTGAAAATGCCTTCTTCAGCAAGGTTTCCTAGCAAGGTTAACAGAAAGTAAGTTATCATTTGAAAAGAAAAAGAGGAAGCCTGTCATGATTATATCCCAGTACATTTTCCAGAAGCAAGTTTCAGGACTGAATGGATTTTTCTGCTCCTCCACTGGCCTCCCACCTGACAAGGCACTGATTCATCAGGTCTTCCTGGCTTCTCATAACTCATAACAGGTATATCTACATAAGTAAGGTCAGCCAATAGAGCCAGCCAGACTGGAAAATTTCAGGTTAAAAATTTCATCTTTCCTCCTTTGTTTCACTGAGAATTCCCTTTGCCCTTCCTCTGCCAGCTCTAGGAGTGAGATTCCCAGCTAATCTTCTCCATTCCCCCCCCCCCCAACTGTTTTGCCTGAGACAGAGGTCCTCACCATCTTTTGGAGAATGTATCCCCACCCTCCACATATACTCTTGGTAGTCTGGTGAACCCTATTGTATAAAAAACATAGGATTACATAGATACACATTATCATTAAAATGTGTTAAAAAAAAAAACAACAACAAATTCACAGAGTCCAGGTTATGAATGCCTGTGACTTAAACCAATAGGAAAAGCAATGAGCTCCATTAGGCAAATGAAGATGACTCCATGGTTTGGGTTTTCCCCCAGTTATGGCAATGATTTGCATCCTATATTCACAGTTTCTCAACCCGTCCTTCTCATACTTAACAAATACATAACTCATACATAACAAATCGTAGTCACTATGTATATTTGCACTCATTCCTTGGGAGAATTCTCCATGGAAATATAAAGAAAGTAGACATTTCACAAACTCTTGGCTCTCCTTGGGGAGAAAGAATCAATCATTTGCTATGGCTGTAAATGCTTCATGGATGGAGTCAAGGCTGAGGACTGTTTCATCAAAGGCAGAGAAGCTGGTTGGAAGGACTGCTTCTAATATGGGGCATGTGCCCCCCAAGAAGTCAATGGCAGAAAGAAATAAAACCTTCATGGCAAATATCCATTGGGTTATCAAAAAGCTGAAACAAGGTAGGTGCTTGGACAACTGGAAAACAATGCCTGTCATGGAAAGGAAAGCATGTGGCACCGACTGGCACTGGGAGGCACCAGGGGATACTGGTGTGCGGGCAGTGATGGAGGGGGCAGAAAGCAACAAGAGAGCTACACACACAACTACAATGTGCACCACCACCACCACAACACATAAAGCTGTTCAGTCTCAGTCACAGTGCACTGGCCAAGGCATGTTCCATGCGTCCTGGCCCACAATGAGTACTTACTTAATGCCTGTCCCGACTCAGGAACTGGATGTGCAGGTGGCATTCAGGCACCTCCAAGTCTTAGTATAGCAGTAAGCTTTAATTTTAATATTAATCTTATTGCTTAATGTTAATTTATATTAATGTTTACTATTTACCATTAGAGCCTTAATAGCTTAACACTGCACCAGCACTTTGGGGACTCTCTGGATCACATTCCATGCAGAGATGTTCTGGAGGCAGCTTGAACCCCCTCAAGGAGATGACTGGGGAATTTTTACACTGAGCGTTGGCACCACATACATCAGCATTGATTTATAGTGTCACTGATTGTCTAAACTTAAGAAAGCAATGGGGGAAATGACATTATGCAGATTAAACTAAAACTGTGTCGTGAGGAGGGCTGGTTGCTAAATCTTTACCTATACAGCCCATGTATTGCTGAGATAGTTAACTGATTCAATGTCTTTTTCTGTGTTCTGAGTCATGGTTCTAGTAGGAGAATTAAAGAGAAACAACTGGCATAAAAATAAAAGATATTAATGAAATTGAAAATACATAGAAATAAAAGAACCTTCTGTTTCCTTTTGGCAGTCCATCTGAAAAAAGAGCTCTGAGAGTTGTAGTGGACCACAAGCTCAACATTCATCCCTGAGTGCGATTCAGTGGCTGAATTGGCCGACCTAAGGCTCTGTAAGAAGTCATGGTGCCCAGGGCCAGAGAAGTCAGAGTCTGCTATCAATAAGCCTACTGGGTCCCCAAAACTACTGGGGACCAAGGCTCCTAAGAATTCTTAGGCATTGGATGTAGGAAAATATTTGAGAAATATTTGACATGAAACTGGGCTCAAGGAAGAGAGACTCCTGGGAAATATCAGAACCTAGACTACAGGGGAAATGATCGAATCAGTAATGAACATATAAATCTATCAGAAATGGTGAAAATGGTCAAAGATGTCCAGAGTTAAAATGATGGCCTGCTGAGTAATGACCATGGGGCCTTTGACAGTAATTCCAGAACTCCAAGATGCACAGAAGGATTTCAGCATAGAGAATCACTGAGGACTGGCCATTCCCATCCTAGACAAAGGATGTGCTATTTGTAAAGCCCTTAGTATGGGCCTGACACAGTAGGTGCTTGATCAATGCCAGTCCCCTCCCCTCCCCACACACTCCCCACTCCCCCAGATCAGGGCAGGTTTCAGGGCTAGACCACAGGAAAATGTTGACTCCCAGCAGAGAGAAAAAGGAACAAATGAGCAGGGAGCAAGGTCTAGCCTTGGACTGACTGGCCATAAGCAGCAGAGACCACAGCCACCCAGAGGAGCCACCCCTGGGTGCTGTCTCCTCAGTCTCAACCCCCCCCCCCAGGAGGCTTTTCCAGCTCTCTCTCCCCTTTCTGTGCTGTTTTCCCTTCAGAATTCAAGCCCTTTGAAGGCAGCAACTGTCTTTGCTTGTATTTGTGTCTGGCTCTTAGGCCCAGGGTCTGGCCCATGGTGAGCACTTCATAAATGCCCTTTTCCCCCCAACTCATTCTTTCATTTCAGGGATAGTTGGGAGCTGAGGAGACCTGGTCACAGTACTCTGACCAGACCATACCTGGAGTGTGGTGTTCTGCTCCAGGTGGCAGGAAAGCCCTAGGAGGATTGGTTGAATTAAGTGGGAATGTTCAGAAGGCCCAAGACGCTGGGGTCCAGCATCTGAGGAGGGGTCAGATTTGTTACCTTTGACCCCTCTACTGAGAACCAAGAACCACTTTGGAAGATTCAAAAAAGCAGCTTTTGGCTTGACTTCAGAAAAACAAACAACTCCCTCCCAGAACTGTCAGGGGCTGCGGGGGAGGGGACTGCCGCCCATGTCCTGCCCACCCACTCCCCACTCCTTGCTTTTCCTGGGTCTGGGTTCTGAGTTTACAGACGTATAAATCTTGGTGTTCACCACTCCATTTCAGCCCCAGTCCCTCCCAAATTGATTGATTTGATTGATTGCCCCCCAGGAAGCCTTCCAGTTGTGGGTTCTGGTCCAAGCCCTTGGCTGAGAACTCACGGAAGGGACTCCAGTTGAATCAGGGCTATACTAGGTAGCTTCCCAGCTTCCCCCCACCTGTAGCAGCAAGCACCCCAATATCCCCAGGGTGACTGCCAACACAGGTTCTTAGATCTGCTTTTCAAAAGGAAAGCAACTCAAAATGGGTTAACAAGCTTACTTTAATCAAACAAACACACATTACCTAGTTCAGGGGAAAAAGGTCAGCACCCCAAACTTCAGAGTTACAGAACTTACAGATCAAACAGACAGGCTTCCAAACTGTCCACCCATTATATCAATACCAAATCACAGTTACCAGAGAGGGAAGCATCAACATCTGGGTTTTCAAAGCCGGGGGGCTCTCAACAACGGCTTCCCAGAGTCTCATCTGGTCAAATCACACAACACTTCTCAAAGTGAGCCCCAAAGCCAAGCCTCTCCTCAGGGTTTATATAGCCTTCTCCTGGCTCAGAGAATGTAACAACCTTCTGGACCCACTGCCCAATCACAAAGTATCAAGGTGTGGGCTTTCCTGAAAAACAAGCCTCCCACCAAGGGCTCCAGATGCACTTAAGCTAGGGGCAGGGAAGATCTTTAAATTTGCATTTCCATTACACCACCCCAGCTCTGGGATTCCACATTCCATCCAAGCTGCTCCCAAGTTCCTCTGCTGACCCACAGCTTCTCTGTGCTTGACTCTGCTTCCTCAATGGATGACCGACTGGGATTTGGCTGCAGGGACCAGGAGAGACCGACCACCTTGCTGGACGCTTTAATGAGATATCTTCCGCGTGCATGTGTCTGCTGGGCAGAGGCTGGGGGCTGGCTGTGGTGGGATGGTGCATCTATCAGCCAATCAGTCCATATTTATGAAGTGCCTACTATGTTCCAGGCAGAGAACTCTGCACGGAGGGCCTGGTTCTAAGTCCGGGCTCCACCCCCAGCTAGCTGTGTGGCATGGAGAAAATCTCTTGATGTCTTCTGGCTTTGAAGGTTTAGACATAGGACCAAGTCATTGCCCTTGGAAGACGTGAGCTGCCCAGCAGCAGGGAAAGCCAGGGAAAAGCCTTGGAGTCAGGAGATGGAGGGTCTGGTGGGAGGAGCTGCCAGGAGGCTGGGGTCACTGATTGCAGCCTTTGGGTAGATGGAAGGTGTGGGAAGGAACCAGGTATGGAGGGCTTTCACAGCCAGCAAATGGGCGCTTTGGAAAGAAAACGAAGCAGACAAATTCTGATTGGGAGCTCCAAGGAAAAAAGTCATTTCTTTAACTCGGGTCAGAGGGGAGACAGAGAGAGTAAAGTCAATAGCTTGGTTATGGGGGTGTCAGAGAGCAAGGAGCCCAGGTTGACTTCTAGGTTGGGAGTCTGAGGACTGGGAGGAGGGGATGCCCTGGACAGTAACAGGGAAGGGAGGAGGGGAAGGGTTTGGGGGAAAATAATGAGCTTGGCCCTGGGCTCACTGTGTTTAGAATGCCATCCAGGTTGCGATGTTCTATCCATGATTAAGGGACTCAAGGCTGGCATTCGACAGAGAGGCTAGTGCCAGATCGATAGATCTGGGAATCAAATGAACTTGGCCACGTTTATTAAGGACGTCCTATGTGCCAGACACTGTGCTGGGAGGGGGTGGGGGGGATGCCCTGAGTCAAACAGTCCTCACTCTCGAGAAGTTGACACAGACTTGATAAAGGGTGAATAGATACAGACAAGTGGGCTCCGAGGGAGACGTGGAAGGCCTTCTTTAGAGTCTTCCCCTCACCCTCCTCCAAGACAAGCGTTGCTTCCCGCCATGCAGAGGACCAGGAGATGGGGGCCAAGATGGCACCCAGCGGCTGAGGGGAAGGGACATCACTTTGGGGTCCAAGCTGGGCCCCTGCTTGCTAGCCCTGAATAAGGAAGGAGTGCCCCAGACTATATTTCCAGCCTTTCCCCCCAAATGCCAGCTCCACTGGGAAAAACATAGCCAGTAGTAAATAAGAGGGGCAACAACACGCAAACAACCACATATGAACAAGACATACAGAGAGCAGATAGAAAGCCGCCTCAGAGAGGAAGGCATTAGCAGCTGAGAGGGGCTTGTCAATGGCCTCCTGCACAAAGCAGGGTTTGCACTGAGTCTCAGAAGAAGCCAGGGAAGCCTGGAAGGGACTCGGGAGAAGGGAGTGCCTGGGGGTCCGACAGGTGGGTATTCAGAAACCTCTCAGCGCTGGCACTGAGTGGGTCATTCAAAGCAACTGAACTGGCTGGAAGGTAAATAGTCCTTTCTGCACCTGAGAGGCCTTCTAAGAGCAAAAAGAAGGGGCTGCGGGCTCCCGTCCAGGGTCCATCTGGGCCCAATAAACCCGTGAATTACCCTCTCATTCACACAGGTTTATTTAGCACACGGATCCAGGCAGGCAATGCTGATCTTTCTGCCAGGAGGGACCAGTCATTTTTTATCGTTCCGTGTTTACTGGGCATCCACCAGATGCTAATTGTGTTGTGGAATTTAAATGAGGTGAAGCCTGCCTCTTGAATGCTCCCTCCCCTCTGCCTGATTCCCCTTACCGCCCCCATGAAGCACCCCATTAAAACCAGAGGGCAGAGTGCTAATATGTACATACGTGCTACAAAGGCACAGGCCAGTCACACCTTCCCCTCCATGACCGTGATTTCTGTGAGCACCTCCCTGATACCCCAAACAGGTTCCTGGGGTCCCTCTGCTCTGTCTTGGTAGTGTTTGCAGTTAAGTGCTAGGAAGCCCCAGAACACCCCAAGGCTGTGGTCTGTAAAACCTCAACTCTCTAGGGAATTGGGGGAAGTGGAGTCTGAGTTTGGGGGTGGGGGTAGGGCAGTAAAAGCCAAAGAGGGGGCTTAGTGTAAGACTTGGGATCAGGGAAGTCTGGGCTCAAATCAGTCCCTACTTAGTAGCTGAATGACCCAAAGCAAGCGTCCTAGCCTGAGTTTTCAGCCCCTGTAAAATTGGGCCAATAACAGCACCTTCCTTCCAGAGCAGCAGAGAGAATCCAGCGAGATGAAGGCTGTAAAGCACTTTACACACCACGGCCAAGGGAAGGGACGGTTGATGGTCCAGGCTGTCAAGGCCAGAGCCCGACCAAAACTCCCAGGGCCCAGTATTAACAATGATCTCCTTTGAAGGCCTTTGGAGGAGGCAGTGAAAGGACCCAGGACTGGATTATGGTCTGTTACTCTATTTTCTGCCTCGGAAAGAGAGAGACAGAGACAGAGAGAGGAAGGGCGAGAGATAGAGAGAAATATGTTTATAAATAGAATCCTTCTCTTGCTTGGAATCATTCCAGGGGGCTCTCCAGGGGCCCTGCAGGGTGGGGCAGGGTGCCCATGCTTTGTTTCCTAAACTGCTTAGAGGAGGCTTTGAAGAATCTTCCCCCAGACTGCCTATGAGTTTACTCCGAGAGAATCTAGCCTGGAGAGATCCACTGTGTAACCAGCATTAAACATACATCCACTTTAAAAAAACTACCCATATGAATAGGTCATAGGCTCATGGATTTGGAGCTGGAAGGGACCTTGGGGACCACAGGTCCCACGTACTCATTTGACAGGTAAAGACACTGAGACTCACAGAAGTAAGTGGCTTGATCAGGGTCACACAGCTAGGAGACACGCAGCAATGGGATTTGAACTCAGGTCTTATAGACTCCAGGCCCAACTCCTATCCACTGTGTCATACCGGCCAGTATAAGGGACACTGCTCCAGACCCAGCCACTCCTGTCTCCTCTAGCCTTCAATGGCAGCAGAGATCAGGCCTGAGTGGAACCTGTCCAGGAGAAGAAGGGAGAGTGACGGACTCAACCAGTGGTCATCATGGGTCCACCATCAACAAGGCAAGTCAAATGAACCTCCCTCTGGGGTTGTCCATCAGAGAATAGTGCAGGTGGCGAGAAGGTGACTGGGATAATTGTGGTGCTCCGGGCAGTAACAACAGGTAAGTTCAGGGATTGGGGGAAGACGGTAAGTTCAGTTTGGGCCTCAAACTCAGATGGAGTTCAAGATGGCTATTGGACATCTAGTTCACGACATCCAAAAGGCAGACTAGGCATGAAACCAGAAGTCAGGAGAGGCTGGATAAACAGATCTGAAAAACATCTGCTTACACATGCTAATAAATCTGTAGGACTGCAAGATACTACAGAGGGAGGAGAGCCTGGGACACAACCTTGGGGGATGCTCATGGTTAATGGGTATAACTTGGAAGAAGATACAGCAAAATAAACTGAGGAAGGGGTCAGATACAAGAACAACTAGCCAGCCTGAGCCATCCAGCTCAGAACAGAGACTGCAATTATCTGAACCATGCTAGAAGAGTTAGGACTATTTGGTCAGTCATCAGACAATTTCTGTTTCATTGAGGAAAACAGAAGAGATAGTCACTCGTATGGCTAAATAGAACTAATTGATCATGTAATATGGCTAGACTGTGATGAATTAATTCAAGTTTGAATAATTCAATTTTAATGTGAACCATGGAAAACCAGGTTGCATTTAATGACAGCCAAAATTCCATTAACGTGACCCACACAAGCTAGCCAAGTGCTGTAACACTGCTACATCCAACTCATACCTCATATGATACACTGCTGCACATCACATTACCAACGGTTATGCTCACTTTTTAAAGATCCCTTTAACATAGTCAGAAGGAAGAAGGCTTCAGATGGAAACAATGACAGTGAAGGAGCTTGTTATCACATTAGAACAAAAACTTGATATAACTGCAGCAGGAATGTGGACAGAGTAATTCTTTTTTGGGGGGGAGGGAAGGTAGGGTAATTGGGGTTAAGTGACCTGCCCAAGGTCACATGGCTAGTTTGTGTGTGTTAAGTGTCTGAGACTGGATCTGAACCCAGGTCCTCCCCACTCCAGGGCCAGCGCTCCACCCATTGCACCACCCAGCTGCCCCAACAGTGTAATTCTAAGGGACCAGGTATCAGAATGCTGGATCCTGAAGTCTGGAATATCATGAAACTAGTGGGTGGAATGGAACAGTTACAAGGAAGAGCCCTGCAGTACTAGAAGGGGCGTCCTTCAGCTGTGGGGGTGGAGGGGCACAGCAGCCAGGCAGAGGCTTTAAGTTTATTTAAGGCAGTGAAAGAAAATGGCGTCATGGTACTAGGAATTTAGAGGTCTTCCCTGCCCCTTAATAACCCTAAGGCAATTTGAAGACTTTCCCTGCTTTGAAAAGTCTTCCCTCTAATAGGATGGGTGTAAGTACATAGAGTCGGTGGCGGGAGGAGTTTGCTGAAGGGTGGAGCAGAGCCAGAAAGAAGAGGGGAGTCAGCCTGCTAGATGGCTGGGAGGAGAGTTTGTTTCTAAGGGAAACAGGCTTGTGAGTAAATGTTGGTCTTATGTTGGCGTTTGTGGGAAGGTTAAAGGATGCTATGACTCTGTGCTGTTGTGGCTTATTAACTTCTTTGCTGCTATGATAGAATCAGCTTACTGGCTTTGGGATTTGGTTTTTTGGTGTCTGAATAAATGTTTTGCTTCTGTCTTCTACATGGAGAGTGTTATACTTTGTGATTGAGCACCATGCAGGTGTTATTTATAGTGATCATGAGCGCTGTAAATATTTCATTGTTGCTACAAATAGGGACAAAGTGGAGATTGAAGAAACCTTTATTGCAAGCAAAACCATGTCGGTTCCATGGCTTTAAAAAAAAAAAAGAATTCAATTGCATAATGTTCAAATTACAAGATGGCCAGTGCAGGTGAGAATACAGGCGCTAAACACCCTCATGTTCTGAAGAAAATAACCCACCATCAACACTTGACTGTTGGTGAAACGGGCTCATTCTCTAAATGAAGATGCCTTTCAGAGCTTACCAGGCAAGGACAGGAAAAAGCAGCCAAGAAATGAACTTGCCCCCAGAACAAAGACGCATCAAGACATTTTCCCAACTGCTCATTTCAAAAGAACACCAAGAAAAAGTCGAGAAACCTATGCCACAGAGCAGGAACACATGAGAGGAGCTTGCAAAGGCAAAAATCTGGGCAATGTCCCAAACTAGACGGTTTCTCCAAGTTAAGGGTGAAGTTCCTCACTGAGGGGTCTCAACCCAGAACCTAGAAAGGTGGTCAAAAGAAAGGAGAGGCTATATCTCCCTGCCCTTCCTCCTGCTAACTGGGTGTTCCAAATAAAACTTGAGTTGAACCCAGGGAGCAAAGCTGGGGAACTTTTTGCCAACTCAAGGTCTAGGGGCTCTGGCTTTCTGGAAAAGATGAGGCAGTTAAGATGTGACCAACCAGAAAATGCTCGAGGCAGATGGAGTAGGTCCAAACAGGATGTAGAATCTGAGACAGAATGCAGGATGTGACCAGCTAAAAAGTGCTCATAAATCACAATCTGACCTCAAGAAGACCATACATTGACATCCCCACCACAGGCTTTTCATAAAACGGTCCAGACTATGCAACACCCCAGAGTAGTGCTCTCTCCCCACTTTCTTGTTCCCCTTCCCCTTTTGCTGTTTCCCACCACTGTCCAACTGTATACAGACCAAACACATAATCTGGATAGACAGACCATAAGGAGCAGAGCCTGCTGGGGGTATCACCCCAAAACATGTCCTATTGTTTAACTTGCCTACAGTCCGAGTCTGAATTCTTTCAAGATGTCGCTGAGGGGTGGCTAGGTGGCTCAGTGAATAGAGCGCCGGCCCTGGTGTCAGAAGGACCTGAGTTCGGATCCGGCCTCAGACACTTAACCCGTACAAACAAAAACCTAGCCATGTGACCTTGGGCAAGTTACTTAACCCCAATTGCCCTAAAAGGGGCGGCTAGGTGGCGCAGTGAGTAAGAGAGCCGGCCTCGGAGTTGGGATGACCCGAGATCAAATCTGGCCTCAGAAAATGAGCACCCACACATAAATAATGACTAGCTGTGTAACCCTGAGCAAGTTACTTAACCCCAATTGCTTTAAAAAAAAAAAAGATGACGCTGAGACACATGCACCTATGCCTCATCAGAATTGCCGAGGGAAGCACTGGCCCAGTTCAGGGAGACTCCTGTGGCAGCTATTCAGTTATCACATAATGCTCTTCGGAGAGCAGATCAGCCCAGAAGCAAAGACACCCCAAGAGAGTAATTTTTGAAGAGAACTGGAGAGACAACAATGACACTGAGACCCCACAGTTCAAGAGAAAAGGGCCAGTAAGTCCTGCTATTCTTGAGTTGAGTCACCCTCGTCAAAAGTTACCTATGTGTATGTCTAGTGCTAATGAGACACACAGGAGCTACAGTGCAAGGGAGAATAGTACCATAAGAGTTATCTGAGAACCTGAGGGAGCTGCTGCTTATCTGGGGAACAGCAACTTTCAAACACAAGTTGGGGGAGGATCTCTACATCCTAAAGTCCATACACCAGGAACATTCCCTATGCAGAGAAATAAATTTCAACTACTCATTCTTCAATAAGAACTGCTTTTTACATACAACATGGGGGTGGGGTGGCAGAGAAGTAAGCACACCAGGAGTCAATGCATTCACTTTGATATTAAAAAGCAGCATTCTGGGGTTGCTACATCTGGGTACCCTAAAACTCCCAGCCTTGTTACCTCAATTTAACACCCATCCCACCAACAACCACAAACACCATCTATACCAAACCACAGAAGCCCAACCAGAAACACCTTCAGCATCTGCTATTCCAGATGGGCAGAGACCTGGCCCACAGGGAAGGAGCTGAACTTCACACAAGGGGGGAGACAAAGGCAAAGCGGTGGTCAGCAACAGTGCCATTACACTTGCAAAGAAAGAGCAGAGCACCAAGTGCTTTTAGGAAGGGCAGGGAGCCCTTGTTTTCAAGGAAAATGTGGGTCTGTATAATTTTGAGAAGTGATAGCAGGGGAAAAAAGAAGACTTTTCTAAAAGAAAGTCAAATATTTCAGTTTTGAAATGGAATATAGCCTAGCCTAGTGTAGCCCCATGTGCTAAGGTGGAGGTGGTAGAGAGGTAAAGTGAGACTCCTAACGATGGAGGGGATTTCAAAGTTCGGGGAGTTGCCCTAGACCCATTGAGTCAGTTATGTTGCAGAGAGGAATTTTTTCAGGAAAGGCTCTTCCCATTTCTGACACCGTGTGATTCTATGAACAGGTAAAAAAGCTTAACAGTCCTGGCTGCTCAAGCCATTAAATGGCCTTTAAGTTGTCATGAGGACTGCACAAGGGACAATATGAAGAATTATCATTTAGAGAATGATTATTGCATTAATACTAATGGACATAAGTGAAAATGAGAGCTCTACTTCTTCAGAAAGAATTAGGAAGAGAAAAAAAGCTTATCATTCCAAATGTAAGATCAGCAGGGATTCATTGGGCATCAAATGACATTCTAGTCCTATGTTACAGCTGTATAGCTCTTTGCATTTTTTGTGGCACCTTTACACCCAAACAACACCTGCAAGGCAGCAGGATGAACACTGCATTGTGGCTTGAGCTAAGGGGCCTTCAGGAGTATTAAATGACTTGACCAAAGTCACAATGACAATAAAAACCCATTCACTATGACAAGTTACCTGCCTCCTACTAGCCCTGGAGTCTGGGCATTCACCAAATTCAAGGATGAGGCCAAATTGTTCCCAAATAGTCTTGGCTCGTCTTCCAGGGAGCCTAAAAGGGCTGAAGATGCCCTGTTCCCACTTAGGGAGCTCTCCAAGATGGAGAAAACAAGGGGTCACATCTCAAAAGCCAAGACTGCACATTTTTTTTGTCATCCTAAAACTACACTTTCCCAAGTCACAACAATGATACCTCCAATAGCAACAAGCATCAGGGATCTGACTTAGGCAGGCTCTATAGGTTTCATTATCAGTCATGATTCAAATCCAGATTTACTTCCCATCCCCTGCTTTGCTCCCAGCTTAACCCTATTTTCTTTCTTGGACTATCAGCTGAGACCATGTCAATTGGCATAGCTGTGTGAAATGACACAGGGATAGGAAATGGGGTTAGGATTTCACTTTACACAGCCCTTGGTTCATCAGATAAAGAGCAACAAGAAAAGGATGGCACCAACAAACTACCAAATGGACAGAGAGGCCCATCTTGGTCTTGGTGAGAAGCCTTCAGTTAGAAAGAACAGCACAGTCCAATTAAGAAATTTTCTTTGTTTTCTTTGACGTGCTTAGAGATTTTCTTTGACATGCTAAAGGTGGGGTGCCAAGAAGGATGTACAAAAAGAACCCTATAAACTCTGTCTGCAGTAAAAGAGAATCTGAATCACACCAGGCAAAGGGAACATTAAAGTCCTGATACAGAGTGAGGCTAAAATCCCTGTAAAAATTTGATCACATTAATGGCTTGAAAAAATCTCTTGCATACCTATAAAACTCTAGAAAACAATCTCTGTGTCTTTGAAGACACATAACTGCATCTGCTCACTAAACCAGCCATTTGTAGCACATACCCATGGCCAAAGTCAGCTCTGAAAAGATTCCTGGAAGGAATATAAAGTAGAACAGGACTTTTCTAAGTCATGACGAACATATGGAAAAGGGAGGAGTAATTTTAACTGAAAGGCCATTTTCTATGATGGCCAAAATGACTCCTGCTTTTACAGTAATCTTGTGGGACTTTATCAAATGATGAAGACTGATACCCTGCCCTCTAAATATTGTGCTGAGCAAATCCACATACTTGGCTCACTGATGGTGTTTTAAGATTTGCAAAGCATTTTGCATTTATCATCTAATTAGATTCTCTGCAGGACCCTATGAGTTGGGGATCTTGTTGTCCTCATTTTGCAATCAAGGAAACTGAGGCTTTAAAGGAAACTGCATTCACTGGGTCTTTCTGATTCCAAGTACAGTAC